>OX421499.1:19193261-19815761 GCA_949126835.1 Anisus vortex
CGAAACAATTTATTTTAGCTAGAATATTGTTGTGCACAAAAATATCATATATCACGAATTCAAAACAGTGAAATTAATGAAATCCCCACGTCTGTTTGACATAATTTGTGAACTCAGAGAGCGCATCATTGAAGACTCGAACTGAGGTCCGTAGAGTTAATTAAGACCTCTATCGCTAGAACACCTAATACACGTTTGCTATTTGATTATGTTGTCTCGTTCGGCCACCATTAGGTTTACATATAGCTAAGTATTGAAATGACTTATTTAGGTTTCAGTTTTGTGTTTAGGCATAATATGTACCGTATGTACTCGCGTATAAGTCGCACCGGTGTATAAGTCGCACCCCTAGTTTAAGATTTGTTTTCCTTAGGCTATATGTTGTCCTTGACCCGCGCATAAGTCGCACCCCGACTTCTCGGGTTACACTGCCTTTTAATATCTCAAAAATGCATACCTTTTAAACATAAAAGTTACTAAATATTCACCCTAATTTGGAAACTTTCCTTAAAAAAATGGTTTTAATCGTGCATAAGGCAAACATAATCAAATAAAGGCAGGGCTTCATTTATTTTAAACAACCGATCATTAAGCCTGCAGACATTAGTGAGATGGGAAAGTAAGGTATCTGTTTCTTCATCTAAGTCCCTTTCCCTACTCAGTTCCTATCCCTATAGTAACACTACACACAAAAAGTCTTTGAAGTATGTCATTAGACTCAATGTCGCCTAGACTGGAGACAAGAGGCGCCGGCATTTATGACGCGCTTTACATGTGTCCTAAATACCTTTAACATTGTTTGTAATGATTTCAAGTGCGTCTGCGCGACCGACAAATAATAAGCTGTTTTTTTTTTTCCAACTCTTACATGCAACTAATGAAAAATAAAGCACACTTGACATTTCACGCGTCCATCTGCCGATCGTAGTTTTGGAAAACATTGTCTAGATATGGCGCGGTTTTATCGGAATGCTCAACACTGCCTTATTTAGTAGGCTATCGCCCATGAGCCTACACCTTAAGTATGACTACTAAATAAAATGCATCTTAAGCTTATTTGCCTACCTACATTATAGTTCTAGACAGGCTTTCACACATTTACGATTCTTTCCATACTGTAAATTGCGTTCAATAAGCCTACCAAAAAAAAAAATGCCGCATTTAAACTTACGCTACTTTTCGGCATTACAAAATCGGTCCAAATGTTCAAAAGAAAAGCGGGGGGGGGGATGGCTGAAAAAGCTAAAATATTTGTCGATCTCAATTTCAGTTATATAAAGATAGTAATATGTACGCCTACGAAAGTTTTCTAAATGTAAAATGTAGGCCTACGCATATCCTAGTAATTCTACATCACTACAGTCAACTATACGGGTTATGTAGCAAACTGTATGACATAGTAGTGATGTTTTTCAAACTTTTCAAAAACAATGTTGGGTGTATAAGTCACACCCCTACTTTTTGTCGAAAATTTCGGTTAAAAAAGTGCGACTTATACGCGAGTATATAGGGTATATCTTAGCAACTTATTCATGTACGATTTCAAGAAGGATTTGTTAATTAAAAAAAAAATCCCATAATTTCAACCTTATAAGGTCATTTTATTTCTTTGTATTAACGATTTTTATTTCATAGTTTGCAATTGTATTTTAATCATATAAAGTGGAAAAGTCATTTCCCACAATCCTAAGTGAGGACGTGACATGCATTATGACTTGAACATTCGCGATCAATTACGAAATATATCTGCAGAAGAAAATCTCTATAATTGTAGCTTATTTACATCGCTTCAAATTATTCGCCGTATCTTAAGTCAAAAAATTATGTCCTAACAATTTATTTGTTAAAGGTGTTAGAGAAATAACTTGATGGCGGTCCATTAAGGTGGAAGAATATCGACAAACGCGTAGCTTTTTTTTTTCTCTCAACTGAAAAAACAACAACAAAGAAACGTTGAAGTCTTAATGGACTTACAGCTACAGACGCTTTGTACTTTGTACTCACTTTTTATGTGATTAGTAATAGGCCAAACAGAAACGAGTTTCTTGGGCTATCACAATCATTCCTAATGGACGTGTACAAATTTGCCGAAGACTTCATCCGAATCTCAGAAAACAGCGATGGCCTAAGAAGCAGAGTCGATTAAAAAACAAGTATATATATAGATACAGTATATTTCTGTTTGCATGGGCATATAAAATATAAGCGTCACGCAAAGATTCTCTAAAGATGGCATATTTACATCAAGACTAATCTGATATAATCGGCAGTGAAGCTAAATAAACATCTAAAAACATCGTTGTAGAATTGAAGTGAGTTTCTCGGTGTGTTTTATTTTCCAAATAACCGAAGATATTTAAGATAAATTTTAAAAAAAAATAAGGTATAGGTTTACACAGGGACTTGGTAGCCGAGCCGCAGCGCGTTCGACTGGCGATCCGAAGGCTTTGGGTTCGAATCGTGGTGCAGGCTAGGACTTTTTCCCGGGACCTGAGGGTGTCCCTGAGTCTACCCAGCTCTTATGGGTACCTGACATTAGTTAGGGCAAAGTAAAGGCGGCTGGGCATTGCACTGGCCACACATCCGCTAGTATGCCGTGGCCACAGAAACTGGTGACCGCTGCTTTACCAGCCGTAAGATCAGTTTGCTCCGAAGTGTACTTTACTTATAGGTTTACACAGTCACTAGACCAATGTCGCAACATAGTCTGAAAGGGTTTATGTTACTCATATACTGCACAAAGAATTACCCGAATTGAATACAAATTGTATGTCCAAAAATGTTTTGATAAAACTATGTCCCTTCTACAAAATATATTCTCCAATATGACCCCCCCCCCCATTCCAATTTGATCTTTATGGCCTGTGAAGCAGCGTTGACAACTTTCCATGGACACGGCACAAATGAACCACTCTTACTGCTTACTGTTTACTAAGACTAGGAGAAAATTAACAACCCTTTCAGATCAATCTTCTGTATAGATAGAGCGTTTTGTATTTAAAATAAATAACTTTGTAACATATAAGATAAGATAAGAGAGAGCTAGCGAGGATGGGCTAACCAGTAACCTCGGAAAATATATTGAAGTAAAGTATTGAAGGGTATTGTGTGGTCAACATAAATCAATTGTTTGTTTTTTTTCAACTTCTCTTAAAGGGGGGGGGGGGGATATTATTTAGTTTTTTTAAGTTTTGTGAGTTGCAATAAAATTATAAAAGAACAATGAATATCGTCCCTTCCCTAATGACATCATGAAAACTATTCTGAACATCTCATGACTGTTTGCTCTTGTTGATACAGTTAATGAAATGCGATACACGAGATAATTAGGCTACTTAAATGCCTTTTCATTATAATTCCCGGTTTTCTTGGTACTAGTATTTTTATGAAATTTAACATAAACGTAAACAAAAATGGTTTGTTCATTAATAGGCAAACCTCACTGTACAACTTATTACCTTTCTTTTATTGTCTTTCTTTGTTATCAAAGTTATCTCTATATATAACTTGTACTAGTTTTACACAGCATTTTGACTGATTGTTTTTTCATTGTTACAATGTGCTATGTGAAATGAATAAAATATTGTTCATTGTTCATTCTGTTTATACATTTGAATGACTATATTGTACACATGAATTATGTGACAAATTAATAGTGTTCATTGTATAGGGAAACAATGAATGAAACAAGGTGATTGGTACAACAGGTGTTGGGGAGTGGGGTGGACATTGTGCATACTCTAAGGAGTGCACATGATATGTCTATATCTATTCTATGGTGTATCCTATGTCTATATTCTATGATCTATGGTGTGTCCTATGTCTATATCTATTCTATGGTGCATTCTATGTCTTTAACAATTATATGGTGCATTCTATGTCCTTATCCATTCTATGGTGCATTCTATGTCTATATCTATTCTATGGTGCAGTCTGTGTCTAAATCTATTCTACGGTGCATTCTGTGTCTATATCTATTCTATGGTGCAGTCTGTGTCTATATCTATTCTATTGTGCATTATGTGGCTATATCTATTCTATGGTGCATTCTGTGTCTATATCTATTCTATGGTGCATTCTGTGTCTATATCTATTCTATGGTGTATTCTGTGTCTATATCTATTCTATGGTGCAGTCTGTGTCTATATCTATTCTATTGTGCATTCTGTGTCTATATCTATTCTATGGTGCATTCTGTGTCTATATCTATTCTATGGTGCATTCTGTGTCTAAATCTATTCTATGGTGCAGTCTGTGTCTATATCTATTCTATTGTGCATTCTGTGTCTATATCTATTCTATGGTGCATTCTGTGTCTATATCTATTCTATGGTGCATTCTGTGTCTATATCTATTCTATGGTGCAGTCTGTGTCTATATCTATTCTATGGTGCATTCTGTGTCTATATTTATTCTATGGTGCATTCTGTGTCTATATCTATTCTGGGCTCAATGCATGTCCCTTAGGTACGAGAACAGCGAGTTAAAAGTTTCTTATTGTTTAAAATAGCGCCAGAGTTAATGCTCTAAACAGGACGAGAATAAAATTATTAGAGATATCATTTTTAAAAAAACTTCTCAGAATTCTTCATGGGCTGTAATAAGTGGCCCCTTGGTGGCCCTTTGCAGGCAGCGTGTTTGAGACCCCCGGTTATAGAAACACTGGTCCCCTCCCCCGCACTATTTATTTGACTTGGTTTTTCTCATTCGTTCATAAACCCTAGACATGCCCCGCTTGTAATAATCTATTTATAGACCTTTTCATTTTATTAATTATTCCAAAAAAGAGGTCAATGTCTACGCATGCGCAGTCGCTAGTGGGCAGAAGTTGTCAATAAAACCTTCTTCGCCTTTGTTATTTTACTGGGGGCCTAGTGGTTTTTAAGCGTATTTATATTAGCTTTTCATTTTACAAAAAAACTAATTCATAAAAACTTTATACCCAGAAGCTAGGGAGCGAACTGTACTTTTCTTTTACCTTTTGAACCAGTTTTTAACCCAAAAAACATTTATTATACATTCTAGGCCTAATGCGTCTATGGCCCTATGGTTACCATGTCACCATGTTAATACAGATTGGCGTCGAGCGATCAGTAAATCGTCTTTAAGCATACAAATAAAATTTAACATAGTTATATATTTATAAAGCTTTGTTTGTGTTGAAGTATCAACGCGTAGGCTATATTGTATTAAGTTATTATTTGTAGCAATAGAAATCGTAACTTTTAATTTTTTTATTTTTTTTTATCGAACCTTGAAAAGCCAAAGTAAGCTCATCACAGTTTGATTCTGAAAAGGCCTAGGTCTATGTCCCATAGGCCTATGCTATTGTTTGACTTGTTCTGGGGTTTTATCGTTAAAATATTGTATGTAGAAGTAGTTAAGCGGGATTATAACATATTAGTAGTATTAGTAGGCCTAGACCTAGCTATAGGCCTATAGTCCTATAGCCGCCTCCAGGCTATAGTAGGCCTATAGGCTATTTAGGCTATTATAGGCCCTAATAGGCTAAGCTAAAGTAGCCTAAAGGCCTATATAAATTATAAATATAGGTTTATGGCTTATAGGCTTATAGGATAGGCCTATATTAATAGCTATTATTTAATAATTAATATAATATAACATATCGAATCGGCCTATCATATATAGTTTACTATAATAGGCCTAATTATTAGCCTGCCTATAGGCCTAGGCCTAGGCCTAGGCCCCTAGGCCTATTACTATTAGCCTATTAGTACATTAGCCTATTATAGTAGCCTAAAGGTTATAAGCTCAAACAGTTTAAACTATTAAACAATTGAAAATATTTACTATTTACTATAGAAAAGTGTTGATTAACCGATTGCGATTGCATGAAATAATTAAGCGAATATAAAGGTAGGCTATGCTATATATTTGATATTTGCAAACTGGTGCGTGTTTTCTTCATGAATTTTTAGTTATAGGCCTGTTATTGAATAATATTTCATGCATAGAACTAATGAAATGACAATAAGTCACAATATAAATAGGCCTATATATCTATATCTATATCTAGGCCTATATATCTATAGTATAGGCCTATAATCCTATCATATTCAATATGGAAAACATAGGCCTACGCCGACATACGGTCATAGGCCCGACTATACGACATAGGCCTATATATATATATATTAGCCTCTTCCTACGAACAATATATATTTTTTTAAAGTTTAACATAATATTTGCTATGGCTATGGTTTTTATATTCGTGAAGATGCATCGGCTCTTATGCGTCTGTCTCTATCAAACATTCAACATGAAATATATCCAGAATTATATTTGCCTTTTTATTAATCAAAACGAGCGATCTAGGTCTAGGGCTAAGTTAAGCAATAGCTTGAATAGCCTACAGTAATAAAAGCATTATAGTTATAGGCCTAATTATTTTTTTTTCGATACAAAACTAGTTCTAAACGTATTTTTTTTTTAACATTGAAGAAACTCAACAAAAAGTAATGACACAGTGATCACGATAGAATCGACCATAATATTAAGGTCCAAAGCATAGAGTCCAGGTCTAAAAATTTTTTTCTTTAAAAAATAAAGAAGCTCTAAACGTTATTTTTTTAACAATTCCCTTCCTAGGTTCTTAGTTTAAGATCTCCATGTGTTTTTATGGTTTAAAGTTCATAAACAACTATAATAACATTAAAACCCCCCAACACCTGTAGTAAAATACTTTATGGAAAGAAGGAACAAAAATCTTTGTGCCCCCAAAAGAAATATATGTCAGTGAGTCTCAAGGCCACGCCCCTTTTCCGGGGTCAAACTAAAAAGGTCTATTTAGGTAGGCGGGAGCTAGCAGACGCACCGTCAATTTAACGGATATATATTTTCTTTTTTAAATGAATTAAGAGTTCGTTGGAACGTGGGCATGCAGGTAATCGGAGCGATAACCCGTGCATCTCAACCTGCTAGTTCAATATTAGTCTACCTTCACTGCTAGTGCAAGTTTGTGTAAATACTTCTTGTCTTATACGTGATAGAGCTTTTTAAATAGAATTTGTTTCGCAAAATCGACACTCTTCCAAAGTTTACTATTTCTGCTTTCATTATACTCAATGGGACATACTTTCTGCTTCATATAGATAACATATACATTATGTCATCGTCAATTTTAAAGTTAAATAACTAGACTAGGTTAAATATATAGGCCTATTCATTTAGATAACATAGGCTTAGGCGAGCTTTTATTGAAAAAACAAAACAAACTTAACTTGGGAAACTAAAGGTCCAGAAAATATTTAAGGCTTACAATTTTAAAAGAGTAATAACTAATAACAAAAGTTTTTTATTTAAAGAAAACGTATTTACCAATTTACAAATGAGGCAATATTGCTGTTAATAAATTTGGGAAAAGTAGGCTTAGGCTACATTACAGTAAATTAAGTTACATTTCTGATGCCAATATTATGTCTAATGTCATTTTAGTTTCAGTGTAGTTTTAACAGGTTACTCTCAACAACACTTGTCAAAAATTACGACCGACTGCCCAAGTAGGCTAATACAGCCTAGTAATATAAAGATTAGTTTATTGACCGTGTACTAACTAATAACAGATAATGTCAATGGCGCAGTTCACATGCGAGCAACAAATACAAACTACAATACAAGCCCAGAGCGAAACTCTAAACGCTCAGTAATACAACATCACCTCCCTTTATATAATTATTTATTATACAAGTCCACAATACAACGATAAACAAGCAGCTTATAGGATTACACACATCAGATCTAGTAACTACACTTCCTCTCTCTGTCTCTTTATCGCTATCTTTTAATACACTTCCTCTCTTTCTTAATTACATTTTTAAAAAAATCAAAAGCTACCGCAATTTAAAACAGTATAGAATGACCATAAATTAATATTATAATTAATGCATTTTAATGTAAACATGTAAAATAAACATTAATGTGAATATAAAATAAAAAAATAAAAAAATTGGTAAACTCTAAATAACATGCACCCGCAATTACTAACATTTAGAAATGGTTGACACATTTTGTACATAACTACCGCTTTAAGAGTTGTTATTACATTTTTTTATGTTCTATGTCTGTTTTGTACATTTATGTAGGTATAACCGTTTTATGATGTTCTCAATTAATTATTGTTGTTGTAACTTTGGCTTTCCATAACAATTTTTTTGAACATGCTATACACACACACACGCACGAACACACCCTCGCATATATATATATATATTATATATACCCCCACATTGTGGCTACCCATATATATATATACCCCCACATTGTGGCTACCCATATATATATATACCCCCACATTGTGGCTACCCATATATATATACCCCCACATTGTGGCTACCCATATATATATATATACCCCCACATTGTGGCTACCCATATATATATATACCCCCACATTGTGGCTACCCATATATATATATATACCCCCACATTGTGGCTACCCATATATATATATACCCCCACATTGTGGCTACCCATATATATATATACCCCCACATTGTGGCTACCCATATATATATATACCCCCACATTGTGGCTACCCATATATATATATACCCCCACATTGTGGCTACCCATATATATATATATACCCCCACATTGTGGCTACCCATATATATATATACCCCCACATTGTGGCTAGCCTTATATATATACCCCCACATTGTGGCTACCCATATATATATATATATACCCCCACATTGTGGCTACCCTTATATATATACCCCCACATTGTGGCTACCCATATATATATATACCCCCACATTGTGGCTACCCATATATATATATATATATACCCCCACATTGTGGCTACCCATACATATATATACCCCCACATTGCCAGCATTGGTCCGTAGATATACTGTTCTGGGTATTCTAAACACCTTCTTAGACTTAACTCCATATAATATCTACTGTACTCATTAATTCTTGTTATACCTTAGTGAAAATCACATCAAAATAGTTCTATTAAACATGATACGAACTATCAGCAGGAGTGGTTAACCTATCGATAATTATAATTTTATCATAGTATATATTACTAAGAAATATTAAAATCTAAAAAAATATGTTGTTGTTTTTTAACTGCATTTATGAATCGACAAAGCCTTATGTAACAAAAAATGAAACACATACACATATAGTTTTTGAGTTGGAAATTATTTCCTTGTATACACTGCGTTGGTACTAACTTGGTACACGCCAAGCGGGATAAACAGTTTTGGAGTTATGAGGAGGAGCAGGGAGGTTGGGGGGGGGGATGATATCATAGTCTAGTGTGTAAAAGGAGTGTGCCATGTAAAGAGATAGGAGAGAGAGAAAGACAAATAGAAAGGCGGGAGAGTAGACGAAAGAAGGATAAATGGATATAAAGAATGATATAAGTAGAGAAGCGGTGGAGAGCAGGGGGAAAGAGAGAGAGGAGGAGGAAGTATAGAGAAGTAGGTGAGTGGGGGGGGGGGAAAGAGGAGATGGGAAGAGGAAAAGAAAAATGTAGAGGGGAATTAGAAGGAGGGTAGATAGGAGGTGAGAGGGAGTGAGAGAAAGAAATAAGGGTGTTGCGTTATAGCGAAAAGGGGCGATAGAAAGAGGATGGAGAGAAAAGATAATGTGAGAACGTGGGGGAGATGATGAAAGAAAGAGATGTAAGAAAATAAAGAGAGATAGAGAGAAAAGGAAGGAAAGAAAAAGAGAGAGAGAGAGAGATTGAGCGAAAAAGAGAGTGAGAGGGGAAAGTTTTCGGTTGGTACGGAAGCCACCTTAACCGTCGTAACGCCAAATCTGTCAACTAATAAGGCCAAAGTGTGTCAAGTGTTGTTTTTTTCTGGTCTATTTTTTTTTTCTTAATATATAAAGAGTTTAGTATATTAGGGTAAATGTTAGTAGAACACGTTTCAAACCAGAACTACTAGTTTCTGGAGTGTGTACAGAACGACACTTGGAAATTAGTCCACAATTTTTCTTTTTGAAATAGGTTGTTGAGTGCTTGGAGACCAGGTTATTGGAATATGTGTGTGTGATTCTAAACTCAGTATGTATCTTATCTTATATATTACAGACGCTCCTTCTTTAAAAAAAAAAGAAGATTATTGCATCCTACGTTAATCCCTGGTCCCAGTCTAGTCCTGCATCTTTATTAATGTTTTAAATGATGTAGTTACTTATGCTTTCATTCTGGATAATGTGGGGATATGAAAAGATTAAAACACTGCAGTGGCAGCGACTGTGAAGTAAAATACAAGGGCTTGCCCCAAACGCATGATTCTAAAACAAGCGCATGATTCTAAAACAAGCGCATGATTCTAGCACAAGCGCATGATTCTAAAACAAGCGCATGATTCTAAAACAAGCGTTTTATTTGATTGGTGGTCAATGCGGGCCTCGATATGAGGCTCGTATTGTTTAAATTGAAAAGTTTTAGATATTCGATGATATTCGGCAGCTCGTTCGGCTGGCGTGCTGAAGGTCCTGGGTTCCGATTCTGGTGAAGGCTAGGATTTGTTCCCGGGTCTGGAGGGTGTCCCCGAGTCTACCAAGCTCTCAAGGGTACCTGACATTAATTATTGACAAAGTAAAAGCGACTGGGCATTGCATAGGCCACACCATTCCCTAGTATGCCATGTCCATTAAAAAATGGTGCACGCTGCATCACCGGCCCTATGAATCAATATGGTCAGACGGGATAACTTGACTACTACTTACCGTTTAAGCTTATGCAGCAGTCTATAAACAAGATAACAATAAATAAATATCAACATTATGAAAAAAAACCAAATATCATATAATGTGGAAGTTAGATGTGCTGAGAACCACGAATAATGTAATAAACATACATATAGAAGGAAATGCACTGAAGAGCGTTAAATACATTAAGCAATTAGATTACAGAAATTGTACATATTCACGCTATTCACTTCTATTTAACGTAATAGTTTACTCAAACATTTTCCTTTGTTAACATATTTTCTATACGCTTTTATGTAGACATACAAATAATCAATTTCCTCATCCAATTTTGATGTTAACTAAAACGTGCTTCAACAATACCATGTGTCTGCTGTACAATTTTTGTTTTGGAGTGCCCATGGGAAATGTTACATCCTATTCCAACATGGTAGTACACAAACACACACAAAGCAACATTCAAATGTTGTTGGTCAATCTTATCGCATCTCACAATAGGTCTCCTTTATACATTACCAACCCGTCTGTCCTCTGGTCTTCACTTTAATCTCTAAGTCAACTGTCCAAAATTACCAATCAGCTCCACATAACTTGGTCATCTCCCTTTAACTTCGCTTTGACAATATTCCCTTAGCTTTCCGATGATCATCTCCCCCCTCAACGTCCTTCTTGTCATCTTCCCTTAACTTCCCACTGGTCGTCTCCCATTAACTTACCTCTGCTTATCTCCCCTTAACTTACCTTTGGTCATCCTTAACTTACCTCTGGTTATGTACCCTTAACTTACATCTGGTCATCTCCCCTTAACGTACCTCTGGTCACCCCCGTTCTCTCTGATCTCCTGTTATCACCCAGTGTCTCGACTTCTTCGGTGAACTCTACATCATTCGATTTATCGACCGTGCTGTGGAACTAACCATTCAGCCAGTGACATGACAAGCCAGCCATAAACTACACTACACACCGTCTTCCAATAAACAAGTCATTTGTAGGTACCCACTAGTTATCTACTCGTGCCTTGCAGTGCATACCTTACACACTAAAGCATTGACCCCTTTCAGGTACGACTTATCGCTTATCGTGAATCAGCCTTTTAAGTTAACCCTTTCACTACCATTCACGGTTACAACTTACAACACAGTTACGTTATCTTCTGTCGTATTTTCGTTTGGTTGCAATTCAATAAACAAACCGGATGTTGCAATTTTCATCCGGGTCTTTCCTATCCCACCCCGCCCATTCTTTTTTTCTAGTGGAAGGGATTGATTTGGGTGGGACAAGGGTTTGAGGTGGGAGTTAGTAATTGCTAGTTATCGACTATGCTCAACAACAAGGAAGAAACAGGAAACCGGGACGTCGACAAAACAGATTTAAATACATTACAAAACAGTTACAAACATTGTTTTTTTAGTTAAATAATATAATCTTTGTGAATCCGACGAAACATGTGTGTTTTTGTTTACACAATTGTGTGTCGCATCCTTTTACTACCGCGTATTGTATTTCCGGTACAATTGTCATAACACAGTACTGCCTCTTATTGAGATAGAGATAGAGAGAGAGAGAGCGAGAGAGAGAGAGCGAGAGAGAGAGAAAGAGAGAAAGAGAGAGAGAGAGAGCGAGAGAGAGAGAGAGAGGGGGAGAGAGAAAGAGAGAGAGAGAGCGAGAGAGAGAGAGCGAGAGAGAGAGAGAGCGAGAGAGAGAGAGAGTGAGAGAGAGAGAGAGAGAGAGTGAGAGAAAGAGGAAGCCACCCTAATCTTCGTAACGCAATAGCTTTCAACTAATAAGGCCTAAGTGTGTCACAACACAGAACTGTTATAGATCTAGTAGTTGGATAAATAGATGAGTAGATATATAGGTAAATGCAAAGTCAGGCTAAAGTGTTAAATAAGTCATGATATGTTCAAATAGTCATACTAATATAGGCCTATGTTCGCAGGAACTTCAGTTGATTTGTAATGAAACAACTCTTCCTACACATTCATAAAAGCAAATACAGTGTAAGCCTTCACACGCAACACGCTTCGTTCTATTATAAGACACCTCTTTGTTTAACACCTATCTATCTATTTATTTATCTATCTGTCTGTCTGTCTGTTTTTTCCATCTATCAATCTATCTTTCTTCTTATAACAATAATATTATTTTTCTGAAAAAAATAAAAAAAAGTAAAAAATATGAGACTTATATAGCGCATATCCCGATCCCGTTGGGAACAGTTCTATGCGCTGCTGTAAACATAGTGCTGCCTGCTGGCGCAAATACGTTTACAGGCCCAAAACTCCTGCAGGGTGACAGGGATCCGCCGGTGGCAGGGATAGAACCCGCGACCTGTCCGTTGGTTTCTTTGGTTGACAGTCCGGTGAACTTACCGCTGGACCAGCCGGAAGCTATCGAGAATGAGGTACGGTGGCCAAGCGGCAGCTCCTTCGACTGGCGATCCGAAGGTTCTGGGTTCGAATCCTGGTGCAGGCTAGAATTTTTCCCCCGGACTTGAGGGTGCCCCTGAGTCTAGTATGCCATGCCCATAGAAACTGGTGAACGCCGATTCACCAGCCCTATGATCAGTTTGGCCCGAAGCAGTGCAAATCCCATACATTCCTCTTATACACAGCAAAATAAATACCCCAACACAAACATTTATAAGTATAAGTCAACAAATGACGTGGTATTGACTGTACCAAAGACTTTCTTAGCTTATGAAAGACGGCAAGGATGGGACAGAGAGGTGCAGATATCATTTTTGGGGGGAATGTAAATTTCCCAGCCCCTTCCAATGATGGCATCAGGAATCATGGAACTACCTGTGGTCACTTCCGGTCTTGGACGTTGCCTTTTGAACTCGCCAGCTTTAGAGCCGAAGAAAAAAAGAAAATTCGAGAAATTAACGAAGCTTGTACACCGAAAAGCGATACCGACGAAAAACCCGTCGTTAACGACAAGCAATGTTTGACTTTATACTATATGATGCATCAATTTCGTTTTAGGGTAAATCGTCGCTATCCATCCATCCTTATGGCGCTACAGCCCTTGTATGGCTTTGACCTGTTCCACCACCTTCTTCCATTCGGGCATATCTTTGGCTTTCCTCCGCCATGCCCGCACACCAAGTTTTTGCAGAGATCCGACTCTACAGCTTCGCGCCATCTTTGTCTCGGTCTGCCCCTAAGACTATTTCCTCTTGGTCTCTGGTGATGTACTGTTCTGGCGGCTCTGCCTTCTGCAATTCTAAGTATGCCCTTCTTTTTTTCAGCGTCAAGTTACACATCCTGAAATCAAAACCCCACTAAACAAAGGCCTTCATTTCTACAAATATAACCGCTGGCCAAAACAAATATACACTAAGGCATATAAAAACAATAACACACATTGTCAACAGTAAACAAAATGTCAAAAAAAGGAAAACCTTTTTATAAATACTAAATACACACACACGCTCGCGGCTCAATTATATTCATTACAAGTTTCTCTTTAACCGTATTTGCAAATGCTTAAGTAAATAAGTTTATTTGTTACTTTTTTGTCTAATGATTTAAATAAGAATTAAATGGCCCACACGTACAAAACAGTTCGTACGAATCCTTTTTGTTTTGCGAAGATTAAAGGCCCCATAAAGTGTGTGTGTTTCTGTTTTTTCGGTCTATCCACCTATCCAGTGCTTATTTTTTTGTAAAGAGAAAAAATAGATGCCGGTACTCAGTGATGGATTGCCTAACTTTTAAAGCAGTTTCGCATTTTATATTTTAATTCTTATTGCGCGCAATTTTAAAATAATTCAATTTTAACAAATTAGTAATATAATAAATTAATAATAAACGTTAAAATACAAGAAAAGTAATAATTTTTTCTTCACATTGAAAAAGGTGCCGGTATGCCGTACCGGTGCGTACCGTCTAAAAAAAGAACTGCATTTATCTATTCATCTATCTTTCATCTATCATTCTTTTCACCACAAAACTGTTTTTTTTTCCTGAAAACTATTTTACCATCATAAGTACGTAATTACATTCATCCGAAGCAATTACTTAAGTAATATTAGGGGGGGGGGGGGGGTCTTGTTTGACAGGTTTTTTAATCTTAATTGAATCTAGATTGTCTGTTAACTGACAGGTTGGCCACTCTCTATATTTTCCAAAATAGTTTTTCTTTTGTAAATAATGTAAGAGTCCCTTTCAGGCCCCATCGATCTATAGGGATGTAGCAAAGTTCACACGTTTGCTTGGCCACGAAATGCAAGGGAATTGTGTGGACAGCACAACGCACAGACGTCTTATTTATCCCCAAACTATTCGCAGGTGCCCGTCATAGCTGGGTAAGACCAAGGTACACCCAAACCCTACTCGGGAACGAATCGAGCCCACGACCTTCGGTACGCCAAACGCATTTTGTTTTGTTTAAAGAGTGTATAAAAGAAGTATGTGATTCTATCAACACCTATGTATGTCATGTATTATGTCATGTATTATGTCATGTATTATGTCATGTATTATGTCATGTATTATGGCAGGCTATATTGTGAAAGTGGTCTGTGTACGTAGCCATGGCGTACAACTCGTATCCCACTTCTAAAGTGATCCCTGGTCATCATTGCAACCATGATGTAAGAATGGCGTTGTGCTAGAAAAATACTAACTTAGGCTGAGCGATTGAACAAATTGAAACAGATTGAAACAGACTGAAACATATTGAAACAGGATGAAACAAATTGAAACAAATTCAAACAAATTGAAACATATTGAAATAGATTGAAACAGGCTGCAATAGATTGAAACAGATTAAAGCATTGCTTTGCAAAGATTAAAAGCCCCTATCACAACAATAAAGGGGTTACACTGTTTTGGGAAAATAAATATGCTTTTTTTTAGATAGTGTTTGGTAGTGCCTTAACTTAACAAAGAAACAAAAAAGTGGCCGTGCGGCAGCGCGTTCGGCTGGCGTACCGAAGGTCCCGGGTTCGAATCCTGGTGCAGGCTAGGATTTTTTCCCGGGTCTGGAGGGTGTCCCTGAGTCTACCCAGCTCTGATGGGTACCTGACCTTAGTTGGGGTAAAGTGAAGGCGGCTGTGCATAGTGCTGGCCACACAATCACCTATTATGCCGTGGCCATGGAAACTGGTAAATGCTGCTTCACCGGCCCTATGGATCAATTTGGTCCGACGGGATACTTTACTTTATCTAACCTCTTAGAGTTATGGCTTGGCCATTCTGGGGCACACTAAAACACATTGTTCACCTTGTGGCACACAAGGGTCTGAAATACTTACATGTATGGTTTACTAGCTGTTTGTTAATAGTCGAGAATTTATTTTTTTACTAGGAGCAAACTAGGAGCTCCAAGTCGTGAAGATCTGCGCCTGAACAATCTGTCATTGTCCGAATGAGAAACGGATACTATCCAATTTGGAACTGAGCAAAGCCACATTGACTAAATTAGATATGGACATTTCCACTTTTTACAATTTAGGACTAACCAAAACCATATTGCCTGAATTTGATATGGACATTTCCACATTTTACAATTTAGAACTAAACATAATTTTATGACCTAAGTTTGATATGGACATTTCCACTTTGTACAATTTAGAACTAAACATTGCCATATTGCCTAAATTTGATATGGACATTTCCGCTTTTTCCAATTTAGATCTGGATATTGTCACATTTGCCGAACAGTGTCCCAGAAACAGGCTTATACATCAAATTATCTTGATAAAAGAGATCATGAGCAGATTTGCCGATCTGTGAAAAATATATTTTTTTGTTAGTCTTTGTGTCTTTAAATGTTTTTGGTGGTTCTCAGGATGACTATTTTTTCTGAATTTTGTTGGTTGTACTTCAATCCCCTGCTCAAAGTATAGGCATCATCTAGATAATACAGCCATCAGTATATTCTGTCCGGAAGCAATATGTACATGGCTCATTTCTATATGCAAGCTGTTTTTTTTTCTACAGTAATAACTGTCGTGTCTATGGCTCCTTGTGGAAATTTTGCTTATAATTTATGTCGAAATCGTGGGTAAACGCTTCGTCTTAAGTGCCTGTATTTCCTTTCATATTCAACATACAGAAGAAGGGGGGGGGCGAAGGTGGGGGGGGGGGGCGGGGGGGGGGGTTGCTGGAGATACCGGACATCATTTAATTTGGAAGAGGGGGGCGGGGGCAGGAAAGTGAGTAAATGTGGCTCGATATTAAGATAAGCATCCCTTTGCAAGTTTCGACCAAAGAAACTGGGGGACTATGTTTACTTTAGCCCGTAAAGTAAGTTCAAAACAGTCTGGAAACATATAACACTTCTACTTAGTATTACAAACATTTTTACCATAACTCTACAGGATGCATAATTGCAAGAGATCAGATCTTGATATCTATTGAAAAGCCCCCCCCCCCCCCCGCCCACCAAAAAAAAAAACACAAGGCTTTAACGTTAAGCATGATCTTATTGCTTCTAGCAGGAAGTGCCTTTTTAAGTGTATTTGACAAGGTACACAGTGCAAAATTCTGTTTAATCTCACACTCGCGATTCAAGTGATGAGGTCAAATAAATCCATACACATAGACTTATAGAGTCTATACACACACTTGTTACTCGTATGCTCTTTGTGTACTTAACGATTTTTTATTATTTATTATAGAAATGAGATTCCGTTTCGTTACGCCTGGCTGAATTTCAATGTCCAATTTTTTCCCTTACATTACACGTAAGCATACAATATGTCTCGACTAAAGAAAACGAACTGGGGGGTGGGGGAGGGGGAAAGGGTTGGTAAAATGAAGACGATGACAATAGAGAAAGAATTTCTTATAGTGTGTAAAATACAGTAATCTCTCGTTATATCGGAGTTCATTTCTCGCAGCTTCAGTGCATCGTGGATTTTTTCAATGTTGGTATGTCACTGAAATTCTTAGATTTCGCGTAAATTAGTGGTATATATAGGCAGTGCCGTTGCAAGGGATTAGGGGGGCCGGGGGGGGGGGCTTGGCCTCTTTAGGGGCCCCTGCATTTTGACATTCGACATTATGACATGAGAAAAAAACAATTCGGACACTCCTTTGGGGGCCCCTCTCAAGTAGGGTCCCGGGGGGACTTTGAATTTGGACTTCCCTCCCCCTCCCCTAGCTACGCCACTGTATATAGGCCTAAGCTTTGTTACACATTTCTTTGAAAACATTATTTTTGGTAATTATTGATTTATATAGACATAATTATTTAAAAAAAAAAACAACTTCAATTCATTACAAAACACGCATTATAATACAATAAACATTAAATATCGAGTAAACCATATTACACGGTATTAAATGGAAATGTAAGAAATGCGACAAAAGATTGTTGGGAGTAAGACTATTTAAAGAGCACATGAAGTGTTTATAAAGCCTTTAAAATATATTTCTTGTTATTTTACTTATCGCGGGGGGGGGGGGGGGAGAGATAATCTGTGACGCTACTCTCACGTTAGGTTTAGGGATTACTCTATCATATCTATTTGTGTGAGAAGGTCACCTTGCGTGGAACGCATGCTCCAAAACTTTTCGGTAGTTGGCTTATTATGTAATGTAAAATGTAAAAAAAAAAGGCATTGCAAAGGGAAAAAATAGACAAAGTCCGTTTTTAAACAAATCCAATTACTTTAACCTTAAACAAGAAAACCATAAAAACGAAGTTTTTATTATACTCCCTTTATTTGCAAACTAAGTTTACCATCATCTAATTAAATAATTGATCGACTACTGCAAATGAAACGTACAGAAAAATATCTGTGTCGCAAATCTCAAAAATATCTCCTTACTCCGTATGAATTGTTCTAAAAATAATCTTAGCGCATAATTTTTTTTTCTAGCTTTGCGCCGAAAAACTATAAAAAGTTGCACAGGCATTTTTAACGCGAAATCAAATTTTTTCTTATACTTTCCTTTTAAGAAATGAATATTGTCATAAGTGTAGTATTATTAAGTTGTTTTAGCTGAAAATTTGATAGAATGTATTGTTAGTCGGGGCAAGTCTGCTGTCCAAATTTCAGCTCGATTGGACCACGGGAAGTGGACGAAAATCGAAGCCAATTCTTGCTCCCACGACGATCCCACGACGATCCCACGAAGCATGCATGATTGCAATCAGACAGACAGAAATTGCAACTTAAAATAAAGGAAGTAAAAAAGAAAGAAGTACGCATACAATAAAAAAAACACACACAGAAATAAAATTAATTAAAAAAGCTTTACTGGGCCTACTGATACTATTTCTTCCCATTGCAAGGCTTTGTTTACAGCCTACATTAATGACGCGCCCTCTACCGATAAGATAGATAGATCTGATATGTGTCGTACATAGAAGTGTCAAATGAGAGAACAAAGGGTTATGTGAGATAAAGATTACTCTATAATATTTGCTTTTATTAATGTGTATGTAGTGTGTTTTGGCACAAATAAGCCAAGGTTCCCGCAAACATGAACCTGTATAACAATATTTTAAACATAACATAAAAGTAAGCATCTGGAGCAAACACTCAAATAAAACTAATTAAAATAAAATTACTAGGCCTACTGATTCATACTTTATAAAAGTTTACTTTTACTGATATTATTGTTTATGCTACAGATGTTCATTCTATACAAAGGATTACTGTGCTGATCGCTTCTCCGTGGTTTACATTTCGATAAGCAACTATATTGAATATTTCGTTACGTTAACTGGATTTCATGACTAGATCAGATAACCCATTCCATGCTCTAATGCCGCACGCACTTTTTTAAATTCTCGTTGATTTTGAGTGCGATTTCGGAAGCTATTTTAATTCATCGTGTGTGTAAAAACAGGATTTCCGCAACATCTGTCGATTTAGTTAATGCTTTAAAAATAAAATTACGCCTATAGTCTATTCATTTTTCTAACGACCTAAGTTCGGCCCGGTTTTATCAGGTAATATCATTACTGTAGTTTAGCAAAAATGGTAATAATGTGTGTCAAAATAATATTACTACTCAAGAGCATTGCATTGGCGTCCAACGTGTATAAAATGCTGGGTTCAAATCCCAGTAGCCCAATAGCGTGAGCATATATAACTGTCGAGCGCTACTTCATAAAAACTATGGTCTAAAAAATGGACACTACGAATTGTTTTTAAACCTTTGTAAACTTATATAATTATAGCTTTAAGTTCAAATGTGTACAGTTTGTGGCAATAATTGATAGGCCTATGTAAAAATAAAAGGGTCACCAGTTTACAGGGTGGGCCAATAAAATGTTACCACTTTTTATATTCTTACAATTTTCAAAATTACAAAGATCTTTATTTCATTTTCAAGAATATTAATAACGAAACACTAAATTCTCACCCCAATGGATCGAAAGCAATATACTGTGGAGGGGAGAGTGAAGATCGTGGACGTATATTTGGAATTAAAATCGGTAACCCACACTCAGCGACGATTCACAATTGACTTTCCGGGGAGAAATCAGACGTCTTCTGCAGAAGTTCAGAAAAACACAACGTGTGACCACCGTTAGACGCATACTGAACACAGACCATCATCTTTTTCCCTACAGAATTCAGATTTTGCAAGCTCAGACAGCAGCAAATAGAAAAGAGAGACGAACGTTTTGTTTTTGTAGAAACATCAGTCAACGCATTGAAGATCACCCCGTTTAATTGGATCTGAATATTTTCAGCGATGAAGCACATTTCCACCTCAATGGACATGTTAATAGGCAGAATATAAGATTCTGGGCCCAAAACAAGCTTAATTTTTATGTCATTCGCCCTTTGAGTTTTGAAAACTTGTGTATGATTAAAAAGTGGTAACATTTTATTGGCCCACCTTGTAAAAGGAATAATTTAATTTTAATTATGTTTCTAGTAGGGATGTTAAACGAAAACCGGAATACCGGATTCCGGTTTTGAATTTTCAAAACCGGATTTCGGTTTGTTGGTTGGCAGTTGGAAGGTATTCATTACTTCAAGTAGAAGACCCTTTTTTTTTGTTCTAATGGAAATATTTTTTATAAATAAAGTTGGATTCGCACAAAACAATTCCTGAAATGCCTTGCTAACACTATTAAGTCTTAGATATTGTGTTTCTTGTGTTTCCCAATGCCAACTATGGCTTGCGATAAAAACAACATCAAACCAATTGTTAAGTTACAGTTACAATTAACATGAATCTTTTTACTTGTCGGCTCATCTTTTAGATGTCCGCTGCTCTTTGATATATGCAATGGAGTCGCAAACTTGCCCTTCCCTGTGACCCTGAACTATTCGGCTAGTCACCGCGTCTGTGCTTTATTATTAACGGCACTATTAAATACACATTCTTTTGATTTGTGCTACGCGAAACCTTTCAATACATTATTTTACAAGTTACCATAAATGCCTCTTCAAATGCTTCTTAATATTTAATATATGGTCAACGATAATCGGTAATTTGATTATCACTATTGAAAAATTGAAAGCTATTAACGGTTTTAATAAATTAGCCCAGATTTTTTTTAGTTCTAAAGAATTTTATGGTCGGGGAGAAACGGGCTTAAAATGAATGAGGAAAAGACAGAGATAATCAGAATTGGATCCAAGAGTAATTTGGCCAGATTCACTGGTCCAGAATCTATCACTGTGATAAACTGTCAAGTGCCATTTGTTAACAAAGTGAGGAATCTTGATGTTTTATTGGATCCCACGCTGTCTTTCGACCTGCATATTTCTCAAATGTGCAGAGGTCTATATCTACAGTTGCGTAGACTCGGCCAAATACGACCCTATTTGTCCAACGATTCTGCAATGACACTGGCAGTCGCTCTGATACTTTCGCGTATCGACTATTGTAACGCCCTGCTAGCCGGCCTGCCCGAGGACAAAATCGCCAGGCTACAGCGAATACAGAACAGTACTGCGCGTTTGGTTATGTGCAGGTCTAAAAGAGACTCGGGAACTGCCCTTCTACGCTCGCTCCACTGGCTCCCCGTGAAAGCCAGAATTGAGTATAAAGTGGCGCTACTTTACCATCAGTGCATTTTTAACAACAAGTTTCCGTCCTATCTCAAGGCACTAATCACACCTTATGTCCCGCAAAGAACACTTCGTTCTGCAAACTCATCGCTTCTGGAAGAGCCCCGTTTCTCTCTGACGACCGTTGGCCTTAGAGCCTTCTCAGTATCCGGTCCGAAGGTGTGGAATCAACTTCCCATTCAACTGAGGCGAAAAAGCCCTACTGTTACTTTCAAACAGAACTTAAAAACTCATTATTTCAATATTTACCTTAGATAACATTTAACATGCTTTAGAAACTTACTGTCTTATTTATGGGTTGGGTCGGTTATACTACATTTATTTGTGTTTTGTCTTTTTTAATCATCAATTTAGCTCTGTCACCTGGCCTAGGGTAATATCCGTATTCTTAGTTGTAAGTTAAACGCGCTCTGAGCTTACATTATGTTTGTTGGCAGCGCTATACAAATATTATTATTATTATTATTATTATTATTATTATTGTATTCACACAAATCAACCCCTTGAATGCCCTGCAAATACTAATTAAGTTTGAACTATTTTTCAAATAGTCTACACCTACAAAAGTACGCACATTTTGGCTTTTCCGACCTGTAACTTGTTATATTGCGCGGGGGGGTGGGGGGGGGTAGGGGGAAGCGAAATCCGGTTTTAAACCGGTTTTATAGAACCGAAAACCGCTTTTGGAAAACAACCGGTTTTAACATCCCTAGTTTCTAGCCAAACACTACAGGTATAGTGAGTTAGTAGGGCCTCAAATGTTTCCTCTTAATATGTTTTGTTACATTCTAATCTGTAAGTAAAGCTCAATGCTTAAGATTAAGATAAGATAAGATTACTTTATTGATCCGAACAAATGGAAATTTGACTCAAGCACAATAGACATTCACGCATACTATCATACCATTTATTTTACGGTTTTCGCTGGCTGTTGGTATGCGCGGGAATTTTTTTTTCTTTTTCAAGGCATTCTGGTCTGAAGGTTTGGGGTTCGAATCAGTGTAAAAGCAGACGTTTTGTTTTCTACCCTGGCATTTAGGGTGTACCATAAATTACCCTGTATTGATAAATAATGGATTTTTTATTGTAACGGGGGGAAAATAAAGGCGGTTGATCATTGTGTGTGCTAGCCAAAAAATCCCCTTGTATTTGACAGAACGAATCGTCGCGAATCAATATTATGACCTAAAAGTAATACTTTACATTCAAATACACACGCGATGAAATATTACGAAGTAACAATACAACACGTGTGATATGTCACCTCGTGGAGATTCCAGGTAATGCTTGGCTGTATTCCTAGAAAAACACATGCCTACTGCACCGTTTGTAAATACCGTAACATCTAATCTAGTTTTAATAAGAAATCGCAATACATTTTTTAATTGACACTGGCAGGGTTGAATCCACGAGTGGGCCCCTCATAAATATGGACCGTGGGAACAGGGCCCCCCACAATCCTAAATACGGCCCTGAGTAAGACAGTAGGGGTCCAAAGCATGTTACTTAGGGTATATGACATAACAATTTTAGATTCTCTGAGAATTCAGAATCATAGTTATTAAATTACAATTTTAAATTCAATGCAATGGGTGCAACTGCTATGCTTGGACAAGTTGTTCTATTTTTAGCTTTTGTTCTAACCTGTTTCTGGATTTTGTTTTGATAACAAGTAGAGTGAAGAAAGTCATAGGTAGTTTCTTATAGCCCATCCTCGCAACACCAAGATAGGACTGTTGTTATTTTAATGGCAATGATAAAATCACTACAACACCATAGTACTGAAAGCATGTTTCACACCACATCAGTTATAATATCAATAAACTCTTTTGTTTTAAATTATAATGTCCACCGGTTGCAAATGTCCACCGGTTGCAAATGTCCACCGGTTGCAAACTTTCCATGGATGATTTCGAAACGAATGTTGTTTTTTCTTAAAGGTTTTTGTTCTTTTAGGGATTAGGATTAGTAAATAAGGTGAGGTATCCTGGTAAGACCGATTTGATCTATAGAACTCGTGAAGTAGCGTTCACAAAGTATCCGTAGTCACGGCTAACTAGGAGATTGTGTGCAGCACATTGCCCTTTCCACCCAATATTGTCAGGTAGCGATCAGACCTAGGTAAACTCACGGAATTCCTCCAGGCTTCGAGAGTATTCGAAAGCGGGCGGTTGTGCGGGACATACAAATAGCATTGTAAGTAAAGTACCCTTCGGACCATGCTGATTATAGGGTTGCTGATGCAGCTTTCACCAGTTTCTGTGGCCACGGCATACGAGGGGATGTGTGGCCAGCCCAACGCCCAGCCGCCTTTACTTTACCCCAACTAGTGTCAGGTACCCATCAGAGCTGGGTGGACTCAGGGGCCCCAACAAGTCCCTGGAAAAATAAATCCTAGCTTGAACCAGGATTCGAACCCAGAACCTTCGGATCGCTAGTCACCTTGCCCCATTTTATAACATTAGATCTCTTTAATACACCAACTGTTTGTTTTTTTCCGACAATGAAAATGTGTTTTAAGTTGACAAAAGTTCATAGTAAAGTGGTATTTGAAGTGCTTTTTAATTATTTATTTTCGATATTTATTTCAT
Organism: Anisus vortex; assembly: GCA_949126835.1. Lineage (NCBI taxonomy): Eukaryota > Metazoa > Mollusca > Gastropoda > Planorbidae > Anisus > Anisus vortex. The sequence continues at coordinate 19,217,550 of OX421499.1, forward strand.
CGGAAATATCTTACATCGTATACTATAAAATACATTACTTCGTGTTTTTGATTACAGTTTGCTTCCTTGCTGATCAAAAGCTAGGGAATTGACAAACAACAACAAGAAAATTTCAACTAAAATACATTCAGAATGTTGCTGTCTAATCAAAGGTCACCAGGGTCAGAGTTCACAGGTCGTTGACAGACAGCCGTGAGGGAGAATGCGTGTCTCCCCAATCAGGGCTGTGCGCTGGATTGCCTGCCTGCTAGGTCTCATCATCTGCTTCAATGTCATGACCTTCATCTACGCGCCAAATAGCAGTCTATCTGGGATGCACCTACCGTATGGTTCCGTCGCAGATATCTTCAGAAGTGAGTTGTTGTTTTTTTCTCTTATTTATCCTCGGCCATTTTTTTGTATTTTTCCTTTTAAGCCAATAACAAATTTCACAATTTTGATTTTTCGGGACCGTCCACATAATACGTCAAACAGAAAAAGACGTGTTACGTTCGCACAAATTATTTAAGTGACGTTTGACGAGAAGGGTAGTAAAAGGGAGGTTAGGACTGAATACTTATGACGTAATCCAAAACAATAGTTATAGCTACATGTTTTGACATTATATGTTAATAAAAACATTGCTTGTTTAGTGAAGGAGTCAACCCACGGCACACATAGCTATATTACGTGGCACGCGGAAGACCCCCCCCCCCCCCGCCCAAGCTATCCAGGTCGTTTCGTCTAGATGGTAAGTGATATATAGCAGGATAAATTTCAAGCACTTGGCACGCTGAATGAATTAGAAATCTAACTTTGGCATACTATTAAGAACAGGATGTCAACTACTGGTTTAGTGAGTGTTTATTATAAAACCTCTTTTATTCATTATAATTTATAAATCAACCACTTGCAAGGGAGATACACCTGAAAGATTCACCCCATTCGTGATTAACGTTTCCTGGCCACACAATGAAATCTAGTTGCAACGCGAAGATGAAGTTGAACGTAACCCAAATTTATGAGACGTTGATACGTATTTGGTTATGTTACTAGCCCACTTAGCCAGAAATGCTTATATTTGATATCAAATACTATTAAAAACACACGAATTTTTTTTTTATCACAAAGGTGAAATAAATTATTTAATATACGAAAGTATGATAAATACAATTACCATGCCTCAATCGTTAACCTAAATGTCTAATTTTCTGCTTTGATCTTCTATCGTTACTTCATCACTCCATCGGCCTACTTTTTCCCGATAAAATACTGACACATGAATAAAAAATAAACTATGGTATACTTTTATTATGAATGAAAAATTGGATAGGGCTGTTTACTTTACATCCATTTTCTTATTCTCACGTAAAAATCATGTCCAGCCAGCGAGAGAATGTTATGCATCTTTCGCCACGGGATACTAGGGGATTGTGTGGCCAGAACAATACCCAACAGACTTTACTTTACCCTATCTAATGTCAGGTACCCATCAGAGCTGGATTGACTCAGGGACACCCTCCAGACCCGGGAAAAAAAAACTAGCCTGCACCAGGATTCGTACCCGGGACCTTTGGTACGTCAGCCGAACGCGCTGCTGCATGGCCACCGTACCCCATGTGACTTAGAAAGATTAGTGCAAACGTTTTACAATAGACTTTATTGTTACATTTTTCATATTAGAAAAAAGTAAATGAGTTTGACACCCCTAGTGTAAAGTAAGTCTATAAAAAGGAAGTTGGGGGGGGGGGGGGGGGAGAACAACGATTTTATTCATCTTCGATGTCCCATACTTCAACACAGACTTTAGCATAACTAGAGAGTAGTAGCTAAAGGCGGCCGACGCAGGAGCCAAAGTTTTGAAAGGTGCCAAACTGATACTTTCTTTTTCTCTATGTACGCTTACACTAATAAATAAAATATAACATTTTAAATATGCTTCAGTATCAACCTTTGCCCATGTTACGAAATCCCCCCCCCCTCAATATTTTATCTGATGCACGGTAACAAAGCACAAGTGTAAAAAGACCAGAACATCCCATTGATGTAGGCTATTATAATAAATTCATTACCCTTTAATGTCAACATAAAACGTGCTTTGATAAAAATTATTCAAAATCAATACAAAAATATTTGAAGCCAATTTTAAATGCTCAGACATCCCCGTGATCACTTTGACTTTAACATATGGTCGAAAAAATGTAAACCCTCGGGTAATGGATAGGTAATGTTAGATTAACTACATGTTTATTGCTTCACCTTCACATTCACCTATCCCTTAACCCGTGGGTGGGTCGTTGGGGCACCATCGTTGACTGTTCACAATCTCTTGCCATTTGTTCCGGTCCTGTGATGCCCTTTGGGAGTCGATGAATGATAGGCCGGTCCACTCCTTGATGTTGTCTTCCCATCTCTTCTTTTGCCTGCCTCTATTTCTTCCTCCCTGGACTGTGCCCTGCATTATAGTCTTTGAAAGACCTCCAGATCTTGCTACGTGTCCATATCATCTCAGTTTTTTCTTCTTAATTGTGGTGAGAAGGTCCTCGTATGGGCCGATGACAGCAGCTATTTTATTGCGGACCACTTCGTTTGTGATATGTTCTGTATAGGAGATGCTCAATATCTTGCGGTAGCATCTCATCTCTAGTGCACTGATTCTTCTTTGGAGGTCTGCAGTGAGTGTCCAAGCCTCGCATCCATACAAGAAGACCGACGTCGCCAGAGAGCGTATTAGTCAAATCTTTGATCTGAGAGAGAGCTTCTTGCTTTGCCAGATGTGCGCTGCGGTTGTCTGGGCCATTCTGGCAAGAATTTCTGGCTTTGACCCTTCGTCGGATATTATGGCCCCTAAATATTTGAAGGCGGAGACCTCTTCGAGTTTTTGCCTGTTTATCCGAATTTCACTTGTGAAAGTTCTATTTGACATGACCTTGGTCTTTTCTGCATTGATTTCCATACCATACGCCTCTGATGTTTTCTCTAGTTTTGCAGTGAATTCTTTTAGTTCATCCTCGCTGCCAGCTAGGCCGTCAATTTCATCTGCGAAGAGTAAGTTGGTTATAATTCGCCCGCCTATGCTGACTGTTCCGACTTGGTCTTCTAGCACATCTGACATAATCCTTTCAAGGAAGAGGTTGAAGAGGACGGGGGAAAGTAGTTTATTGCTAAAGTAGTAAAATGACGGGTGTATTTTAAATATTGTTTCTAAACATAATAAATAGTGTTGTAAGAAAAGTATCAACTAGCTACTTGCCATATCATCGAGCATAAGCTATGACGATTGATATTAAGTCTATCTCCTACCTTGTAAGGGAGACACTGGAAAGGCTGAGAGTCCACTCACTGTAGTTAAACCGAGTGGCCCAGTGACCAGTGGATAGCCTTACATTCTCAGTGCAGATTGCTTGGAAATGAGGAGGCAGATGGGTTGGTCAGGTTCGGAAGAGATGGTTTACAACATGACCAACTCCTTCCATGAGGCAAACTATTAAAGGCTTTTCTCTTTTCGCAATTAGCCTGTTAAAACAGAAATAATTATAACCTATATGCTTCATTGGTAGGGTTAGGAGAAGTTTATGACGTCCTGCGCTTTTAAGTGGTTTGAATGCAGTTTTGCATTTTTGTTTTCAATGATGTTAAGTTGTTGGTTTCCAATTAATAAGCGGATGTCACTTTAAATAAAGAGAATTTATAGGCGTTTCTTCTACATGTAGAGTAAGACTAGTTTTTATTTTATCTCCAAGTCTTTTGGCGTATTATAATAAAATACCACTGTGATCTATTTCGAAGTTAAAATTGAATGCTTTATATATTATTACTACCTAGCTTTTTGTATTACCAATATTTCCCCTGTACTATTTCTATGTTTATTGATTTAATATTGGTCAAAAAATCAAAATAATTTTAAGCCGACTCAGACCTTATGCTGAAAGAATCATTGCGGAAGAGAAGGCAGGCTTCAGGCAGGGACGTAGTACCACAGAGCAGATTTTTAACCAGCAAATACTCTATGAGAGGCACGCGCATTACCAACAACACTTGTACCGTATATTTGTTGATTTAAAAAAAGCATTCGACAGGGTCTGGCACGCAGCCCTATGGGCAACCATGAAACATTACAACATTAATGACAACCTGACAATGCTGATACGTAGCCTCTATGACAAGGCCACCAGTGCAGTCTTCTTCAGCAACAACATTGGAGATTGGTTCAGGACGACCGTTGGAGTACGACAAGGATGCTTGCTTTCACCAACACTGTTCAACATCTTCCTGGAGAGAATCATGTCAGATGCACTAGAGGATCATGAAGGGACAATCTGCATAAATGGCAGAAGGATCACCAACCTTCGATTCGCAGATGATATAGATGGACTCGCCGGGAGTGAGGAAGAATTAGCCAATCTAGTGGAGCGACTGGACAAAACTTCCGCATCCTATGGCATGGAAATCGGTGCCGAAAAGACTAAATTAATGACTAGTAACATCAGCGGCATGACCACGCAGATCAAGATTGGTGGGCAGAGTTTGGAAACAGTTAGCAGCTTCAAGTACCTAGGAGCTATTGTATTTGAAGAGGGCTCCAAACCAGAAGTATTGTCCAGGATTGCCCAGACAACAGCATCACTAAAGAGGCTCAAGACAATATGGAAAGACAAGAACCTAGCCCTTAGCACCAAAATCAGGCTGATGCGCTCACTGGTCACTCTCCATTTTCTTATATGCTTGCGAGTCATGGACACTAACAGCGGAGCTGGAAAATAAGATAAACGCCAGGGAAATGATATGCTTCAGGACCCTTCTCGGTATCTGTTACAAAGACCATATCTCCAACAAACAGATAAGAAAAAGAATACAACAGGAAATTGGAAAGTATGAAAACCTGCTGGCTACAGCCAAGAAAAGAAAACTGGAATGGTATGGCCACGTCACCAGAACCAACGGGCTTGCAAAGACCATCCTGCAGGGTACCACCAGAGGAGGCAGAAAGAGAGGAAGACCAAAGAAACGTTGGGAAGATAATATCAGGGAATGGACAGGTACAAAACTGTGCGAGGCAATGAGAACGGCTGAGAGATGGGAGGAGTGAAGGAGGCTGGTTTACATGTCATCTGTCGCGCCCCAACGGTCTAACAGACTACGGGATATGTAGGATGTAGGATGTAGGAATTGAAAAAGGGGCGGAGCGGGCCGAAAAACAATCACATGCAAATCCCCATGTAGCCTTCTACGAACGCTAGTAAACGTTTCATTTCTATTTTAGTGTATAAACTTTAAAAAATTATTTTTTAATATTTAATTACATACAATATTGTAGTTAAATAATTAGTTAGTGTCATTGATCTTAATGTTTTTATTTTGCTGAAACGAACATAGTTTGATACCGTACCGAACCTGAATTTTAGCTGTTCCCGAACCATTCTCGAACATAGGTTGAACCCGATCATAGTTGGATACCGAACCCGAACATAGATTGATAACGAACCGAACACAAACTTTAGCTGTTACCGAAACGAACCCGAACGTCTCAATGATTCCCTTCGATCCCAATCTGTACTCCGAACGCCACGTTGAGATTTATTGTTTTTTTGTTAAGTTAAAAAGTTAATCCCCCACCCCCACCCCCGACCCACCATTACCCCCGTTTAAACGACATATGAGTTAATCGATGCGAACATAAAAGGCAACGCTTCACCAATTAACGTGCAGAATCGATTGCCCCCCCCCCCCCCGGGCCATTTACCACTTCAATCACACATAGACGAACAATAATTGTGTTTAGTAGGAAGAACTGTAAAACTATACTACTCTGTGTCCCCACACCACAGTGTCGATACAACCTTTAGAGTTCTTAAAGACCGACTATTGTTATAACCTATAACTGAAGTGTACCATAAAAAAATCCATTAAAATTTTGCGTTTTTTTTCGGAAAAGAAAAGCTCGTGTATTAATTATGTCAACAGTTGTTAAGTTGTTTTTTTTTTTTTTAAACAAATTAAAACCTTCTACCTCCATAACTCCCTCTTTTGTAGCCAACCTTACAGGGCCTTTCAAACTCATAAAAATATATACACAAAGTCTTACAGCAACCACTTCTTTATGAATTTTTTAACGGCTCAATTAAAATGATATCAAAATAATAATTTTTTTAAACAATTAGAACTGAAGGTTTTATTACATTATCTAGACTTGTTGAACTGGTTTTAGCTTCTAACGAATGTAAGACCTGTAGACTAGTGCTTATTTCGTGTGTGTTTTTAAAAATAAATTCTTTATGTACAAAGTACAAACATAATACTTTTGACGTTAATATATTCTCTTGAATATATCATCATCATCATTCTCTTGAACTCCCCCACCCTCTTTTATACGCCCTTAAAGCAAAAACTTTCAACCTTTTTTTTAATGAATAAAACTTCACTTTCTCGCCCCTCCAAGCAAATTTTGTTGACGTATTTTATGGATGACCCTTTACTGAGATTTTTCAATACTAGCCAAAAAAAAAGCGTAAAATGATCGCATCAGCGTTTTGATTTGTAGTTCTGCATATTTTCAAATACCCTAATAAGATGGACCGCTTGGTTTGATATTTCTGCTACACTATTTGATAACATGAAATACTCTGTTTCGGAATTTCCGATCGCACCCAGTAACCTATACTTCCGGTTTAGTAATTCGCTAATTCTCAAAGGAAAATTAAAGTTAAAATCGAAAGTAGTATACAGCAGTGAAATTAAGGTACGTTTAGGAATAATTATGGACAGCGGTACTGGCTGAGCGCGGAAATAACAACTTAACCCTTCCCGTACCGACCTACTTCTATCTATGCTGCCTTCAGTTCCGCTGTATACGCGCCCGGGACGGTAAGGGTTAAGCTCTATAAATAGAGCAAGCGGTCCAACTTCATATATTATTTAGATGAATTTTCCCCACTTAATAAACATTGTTTTGTCAGCGCTAAGTATTCTGTAAAAGATTTTTTTTTTAATTCGAACTTGCTATACTGTTTTTACGAGACAGGGATGTTAAAATAAAATAATCCGTAGATAAACAAAAAAAATGAATGAAGCAATAAGTTTTGAGATTATCAATAGATGATTCTTCACGTCTGATGTTCACACTCCATTGTTTTGTTTCGGCAACATCTTTCGGAAATAAAATACAATTTAATCCTGTACATCTCTACAACCAGTAACGCAGCCCACAGGCGTGTTTGTTGTTTTTTTAAAACAAAAGAATGAATGGGACCGGAAATGTTGTACACTTATAACCTTTATGCAACGAAAATATTTAAGTGACATGTTTTTTGTTTACGGAAATGATCTCTTCTGTTTGAAAAGGTCAAGCCTCATTAAGACGTGTCAATAGGCGAATGTTATTGCGTCGATTTTTTACTACACAAATCTTATGTACTATGTAAAGAAGTCTACTCACATGTAAAAAAAAAAACACAATTAAGAGAAGGACCATACAAAAGAATAAATTACAATATTAACAATAATAAACGTTGAAAAAGGGATGGTTAAATGAGAACCATACTGAACCCAACGATGAGCCGCATGCAACTCTCGGGCCTAATTGCCCAGCCCTGTAATACTGTAAGATATGCTATAAAGTATGTATGTACTGGGATATATCATTCTGACCACCTGTCTCATACTGTCTCTGTGTCTCAATTGTGTCTCATAGCCTGTCTCGGTTTCTCATTTTATTGTGTATCATTGTGTATCTTTTCCCTGCTCCAACTGCCAACGTAATAACATATTTATTGTGTTTTATGGAGACGGCGGGCAGCGCTTTCGACTGGCGATCCGAAGGTTCCGGGTTCGAATCCTGGTGCAGGCTAGGATATTTTCCCTGGACTTGAGGGTGCCCCTGAGTTAACCCAGCTCTGATGGGTACCTGACACTAGTTGGGGTAAAGTAAAGGCGGCTGGGCATTGTGCTGGCCACACATCCCCTCGTATGCCGTGGCCATAGAAACTGGTGAACGCTGCTTCACCGGCCCTATGATAAGTTTGGTCCGACGGGTACTTTACGTATTTGGTAATAAATCCGTATTTCTATAATATTATACAAATACTAATGACTTTTTCTTTCCCGATGTTTAAAATAATGTAGGCTATATATTGCCAGGTACCTCGTTTCAAAGACAAACTGTGATAAATCTAACGTCTACAGAAACATGCAAAGGTCTGCAAATGAAACCATTGTTGGAATGGGCAAAATTTCAAGTAAGTCAATAAAAAATATTCCTCACATCAATGCTGTTTCCCGCACTGCTCAGTACCAAACTTTAATGAACTATTTATATTTTTTGCTGTCGACACTAATGAATATTTAAATGTAGAACTTAACAATTTTATGTTTGTCTAGCACAGGCACAGGGGTATCAAACACGCGGCCCACGGGCCGCATTACTTACTTACTTATGCCTTTCACACCACCTGGGACATAGGCCACCAACAAGAGTCCTCCAGGTAAACCTATCCTGGGCCAATTTCTCTATCTGACCCCAGTTTAGCCCTAGCTTTTTAACATCTTTTTCCATTTCGCGCCTCCAAATGTGACCTTTTTTCCTCTTGCCTTGGGGGTTCCAATTGAGCGCTTGCCGAGTGACACTATATGCCGGTTTTCTGAGGGATTGGCCGATCCATTTCCATCTATTTTGGGAAATTTCCACTTCCACAGGCCTCTGTTTAGTTCGTTGCCAGAGTTCTTCATTACTGATGGTTTCTGACCAACTTATCCTAAGGATTCTTCTGGGCAGGTGTTAACACATGCCTGTATTTTCCTGACATTGGTGGCAGTTATTCTCCAAGTTTCCGATCCATAGGCCTACATTATAATGGGCTTAACAATGGTGCTAAATATTCTTAACTTGGTGTGGAGCTTAAAACCTTTTCCAGTTGGTTAAAGGCTGCTCTTGCGCATGCGGCCCACCAAATTGAATTTTGTGGCCCGCCAGTAAGCTTAAAAAAAATGTACTATTCGTGAAATTCAAACAGCTAGTACTGATACACATCAAATTTTATTATTAATTTTATATTCATAACATACGGTACTTAATAATAATAATGATGATAGTTCACTTCGATAGAATTCTTTGTCTAAATTGTATATCGGCATATTATTAGTGGTAAGTAGTAAAATGAGTTAAAGTGTATGAAGTGTTTTTTGTTTACTAAGGTACGTCTTATGTCGAAAGGCGGCTGTGCATTGTGCTGGCCACACAACCACCTACGCCGTGGCCTCAGAAACTGGTGAACGTTTATTCATCGGCGCTATGAATCAATTTTGTCCGAAGGGATAATTATTTCGATCAAAACACCACTGGTGTGTGAAACCTTGCCTCTGGTGTTTGGTCTTTGAGAATTGTGTGTGATTCTTGTGATGCCAAGAACGTTCTTATCTACATAGAAAACTAATTATTTTGAAAACATACATTATCAACTAACAACGAAAACGAAATGTTAATTAAACTCTGAAATATTTGTTGTTTTTTTTTTCAGAAAACTGGGCTCGACAATCAAAGTTTCCTGCACTCTGCGTTTTACGAAGCGGCGACAATTAGAATCGTTGGCCTGCAGCAGACGTCGTTAAAGAGCAAGATGTCATGCCAGATTTGGTATGCTAATGTCACAGGCGACCCGTTAGTGATTGGTGACGTAGACATTGAGTTTATCCCAGAGGATCACGGCAGAAGGTACAGCCATTAATTTGATATTTTAAATTTGATTTGAATATCGTCAACGTCCAAGTTTGAGCATTATGCAGAATCGATGGTTTTCAATCTTTTATTTAAATAGGATTGTTTAATAAAATACACGTTAGTCAGGTGGAAAGCCAATATGTTGAAGTTTTAATGTATGTTTTTAAATAAAAGTACTTTTAAATCAAAACTATATGGTAGAAGAAAGCCGTCAAAACAGTCAAATAAGCATTCAAAAACATATCTTCTCTGAAAAGCCTATAGGCTGTGTTGAGATACAAAAATTAAAGACTTTATAAATTAAATTTGTTTCGTAAATCTCCTTGTTAAAGAATTTCTTCAAAACAGTCAATGAAGCATTCGAGAAAAACTAAAAAAAACTACAATTTATTGTCTGTAATTTTCACAATGTAAGCGTAGTCTTCAATATTGATGTAATTTTGTAAAGCTGTCCCTATATTTGATTTCCACCAATAAGAAGACGTTAATGATAATTAAGTATGTGCGTGTTAAAGGTCAGAGTTCATTTTGCAGATACACATCGGCGTATTTCCTCTGCAAGCTCCCAGAGAAACGCCCCAATGGAACGCCCTTTGCCGTGTCCGTCGTTCGAGGTCAGTGCGACCCAGCCTTCAACGTCATCCCCGTCCAAGGTCCAGGCAGCAGAGAGTTTGAGTTCACCATGTGCGTGTCGCCACTCAACTACAAGTACAGCCGCGCCTACGAGCTGGTGGAGATGATCGAAATCAACAAACTCCTGGGCGCCCAGAAGTTGGTCTTCTACAATCACAGCACCGGGCCCAATGTAGATAGAGTAAGATAGACTGGCTAGATTTTATCTACTCAATTATACCAATATAGATAGAGTAAGATATACTGACTAGATTTTATCTACTCAATTATACCAATATAGATGAGTAAGATAGACTGGCTAGATTTGATCTACTCAATTATAATCACTTCTTTAAATTTTCACTTTGTTGGATTCCCTTTATTAAATTTACAGCATTATATTTTACTGGATAGCTTCGCTTCTATCATTCTCGTCATTAAAATCACTTCATTAAAATCAATTCAGTAAGTCCATTTCGTAAACTCATCAATTCATGTCTTCAAATCGCTCTCATTGCTTCACTTTGTTAATTTCACATCATAAGATTCAATTAAGTTAAAATTAAATTCTAAAAGTTACTTTTGGAATCAAAGTTTATCAAATTTAGCTTCATGAAATTTGCATCGTATAATTTATTTCGTGAAAAGTATATCAAAAGATTTCTTCACATCATTGAAGTTATTCTCTTAGTTTAGATTATGCTCTCGACCAGGTGTCCTCAACCTACGGTACACTGCCAGACTTGGCATGCAGAGCAATTTTCCGTGGCACGTGGAAGACACTCTAAAAGTCAATAAAAGACTATTCTACAAGAAATTGAATGCTAGAGCGGGATTGTATTTAGGCTTTAGACACGCTGAATTATTTACAAAACCTACTTTGGCACACAATTATCAAAAGGTAGCCGATCCCTGGCCTCTACAATTCATTTTATTAGAGTGACATTTGAGGTCCTAATCAAAATTCAAGACTATAATATTCAATTCATGGAAAAGCGTAGGATGCAATAAGCTTCTGTATAGAAAAAGCGTCTTTAACACACACATATATTATAAGTCTAGAGATAAACCAATATTTTATTTTACTCAAGTAACATAACATAACGACTTACAGCGAGCCTTAATATAATTGTCTTGTTTTTCTATTCCTTAAATGTGATCAATGTATTTATCAACTTTTCTCAATATAAAAAGACTCTAATGTGTATTCGTATATTAAGCTGTAAGAATTACTATTTTATAGTGTGGTTAAATTTATTGAAATAGTGTTTAGTATTCGCTTTGTTTATAGTGTGGTTAAATTTATTGAAATAGTGTTTAGCATTCGCTTTGATTATAGTGTGGTTAAATTTATTGAAATAGTGTTTAGCAGTCGCTTTGTTTATAGTGTGGTTAAATTTATTGAAATAGTGTTTAGCATTCGCTTTGTTTATAGTGTGGTTAAATTTATTGAAATAGTGTTTAGCATTCCCTTTGTTTTCATCTTTCTCGGTAGAACCTTTATCTATTTCCATTCAAGTTTCATATAAAATAACCCTTCTTGTTTTCTAAAACTTATAATTTCTCCCTATACAGACCTGCTAACGTGCCAAGAAAAAAATCTGTATTAGGGGGGGGGGGGGGGAATTGCGCGCGCGTGCACAAGTTATGTAGGCTTAATTTCAATAGAGCGTATGCAATGGGCGGAGCTTAAGTTTTTTAGTGACGTCATTTGTAAATATGGAACCCACTTGAGGTACAAATGTAACGTGGTGAAGTTGTTCTTTATCATGCCAAATTCACAACTGAATATTGGCTATCCTACTAAAAAAAAAGGAGGTAAATAGTAGTACTGTAGATTAATTGATTAATGTGATTAGGATATTTACACTTTCAATTTCACTTTATTGGCCTACACTATTAATGTTTCGTAGGCTAGGCTAATGGGCTAATGGCTAAGTAGGGCAGCTAGGATGCCAAGTGATAGTGTTGGTGAATAGGCTATCTAGTCAAGTCACTAATAGGCTCACATCGTCTATGATCTATGTCTTTGATAATAATAAAATAGCCTATTTTATTTAACAGACATAATACAGCTTAAATCTTAATAAGACTTAAAACACTAAAGATTATTTTAAAAAAGCTCGAGCCTATATGAAACTTTATTAATACAGCGGCCATTGTACTTGTAAACCACTACACAAAATAAAAAAAAATCACGTGCTTTTTGTCACGTGATTGCAAACGCCATATTAGAAAGAATATAACTAGTATTGTTTGTTATTAATGTTAATGAAATTAGTTTAAAGTTTTAATTAATATCTGTGTGTTCAACTTTAAAGAAAATCAAAAGGCCAAGTTATGAAGCTAAAAACTGTTAATACAGGCTCTAGGTCTATACTATAGCCTATAGTTAGTCTTTAGTATTATAGTCTATAGCCTAGTAGAAGGCCTAAATAGTAATAGTAACTAGTAGGCCTACTCAAAATGATAGTAGCAGGCCTAAACATATTTATACCGTATATGACCTATACTCCCATACCTATTTAACCTTATACTAGATAATTGAGCAACATGATAGGCTAAATATGCTTATGCTATAGGCTAGGCCTAGGTATTTTTTATACAATATTTTCCGTAGTTACTTTGGCAAAAAAAAAATGTATTTTTCCTTAGTATAGTAGTAGGCCTATTCCTATTTTGTTTTTCAATGGTCAGTATAAGAGTAATATGCGTTTACATTTATAGTAAAGAAATGTAAGCCTAGAGCTAAAAACGTATCGCTTTCCAAGAAAATCTGATGTCACGCAAAATTGTATTTTTTACAAATGAATACCGTAATTCGGTAGGCTTAATCATTAATATGGCTGGTTTATATGAATATGGCATTGCATCGGTAGGCCTAGACCTAGAGATTCATTGTTTGTTGTTGTTTTTTATATAAGATTATTTTTGAAATAACTACATTTTTTTTAATGAAAATAAGTTGTAATCGGACATTGGAACATGTTTTAACACGAAAACGTTTCGTAAAAACCAGGTTTGGCTATCAAAATATTAGCCTATGCCTACGGTATAATGAAAAATAACGGAAATGGCTTTACTATCGACAGTCCGGACGGAAAAAAAATAAAAATAAAAATTTGCCGAAAATCGGAATTTTAAGGGCTTTGTCGGAATGTCGGAATGAGGGGTGAAAAATACGTATAATTCCGAGACAATCGGAAGGGTTGGCAGGTCTGCCTATATCTTAATTAGATCTAGTGATGTGTGTCCTGGTAATGGTAATATCTGTGAATAGTCAGTCTTTTCAAGTAATATGTTTTAGAGGAAGTTCTGAGAGATCTTTCTTTTTTGATAATTCGTTTGGCCCGATTTTAGTGGATAAAATATTTATGTTGATCAGTTTGTTTAGAAAATAAATTAGGTTTGTATAATATATTTTGAATGTAAATTTAAGAAGTCTTTTTTTTTATCCAGGTTTTTGAATATTACCAACAGAAAGGTGAGGTAGAAGTAGTTCCCTGGCATTTACCTGTCAACACAGATACCTGGCCGCCCACAGTTGAACCGGAAGTGCATTATTTCGCCCAGTTGTCGGCACTGAACGACTGTCTGTATCGCTATAAGAACAGGTCCCACTATCTGGTGTACACTGACCTGGACGAATTCATCGTCCCGAGGCAGCACAGCGACTGGAAGCAAATGGTAGATGAGCTGGAGAAAGCCTCCAAAGACGTGTCCATCTTCCAGGCGCAGTGCACCTTCTTTCGCAAAGAATGGCCGAAACCGGCGGAGATGTTCAAAGCGTCCGCGGAGAAGTTCAACTCCGTGATACTGCAGCACACCGTGAGGGAAACCGACATCTACCCTCACGGCACCAGGTCCAAGTACATCGTAAACCCGTCGCTGGTCAAGACGGTCGGGGTCCACAACGTCTGGTCCTTCACCGGCACGGTCATGATGATGCCTTCCTCCTTGGCGCTCCTGCACCACTACAGAACCTGGGAGCGCCCGAACGACATCATGCCCAGGCAGGAGGATCTGACGGCCGTGGACAAGTACGGCAAAGAGCTGGTGGTGAGACTGGAGTCCGTTTGGTCCAAGCTGAAAGACGTGCCTTTGAATATTAACATAAGCTCATACGGTCCATTTGTATCATAAATAATTATATTCTACGAATAGAGTAATAACTTTATTATATAATCATTTATTGTTAGGTTATTATACAAGGGATATGCAGAATTTCAACCAAGTCCCAAAGCTCAAACGAATGATGTGTCTGTCTAGAGAATGCAGTGCCATTGCTTAGTATTAGAGCACATTCCACTAATTGTGATTCCTAATCAAATTATTACAGACTGAATGCGTTTAATATGCTGCACATAACCATGGCAATATTATATAACTGGATGATTGCTTTAACGACTGCAATCCCAAATGATTTACAGATATATTTATTAATATCTATTATCTATGAGATTTTTTTAATGAAGTTTTTAAATAGATATAATTTATGCAATGAATGACCCTTTTTAAAAAAATAATTTTGCTCAATAATATTGTATACTGCTTTGTGAGGCATCTTTTTGTATATGTAAATTGTTTTTTTTTGTAATTATATTTAAATCCTTCTATTTGTGTACCATTGATATTTGAACATTGACTAAATGTTTTACTAGACCTGTCTTCCATTGATTGTTTAAAATATTTATTTTTTTAAAACAAAAAAAAATGTATCTTTATTTATTTATGTAACAGCCTAACGTTGACTTATTATAATATAGGCTACGTTAAATATGTGTTGTTGTGTTTCTATACAGAAGATTATTGCGTCCTACGCTTGTCCCATGCTTATATAAGTGATTGTAGGATTTTATACAGGGCCAAGGATAGGTAAAGAGGGCATAGGGGCACATTTCACCAGGGTCCATAAAGTTTAAAGTCACTAAAACAACAACAACAGTGCATATAAAAATATTATTAGGCATTGAAGTGTTCCAGAGTTAGCCGTCCTTAAGCACATTATAATCCTCGGCCCGTGTTTGTTTGCGAGCATGTATGTAGACCTATGCATTGGTCGTCTTTAGTAAGAGACATACTGAGCTAGTTTAATAATCTTCAATAGGTGTAACAAGCTATATAATTTATTATCGAATTTCTAGGCACCTTTGATTTAGATAGAAAACGAAAAGCAATTTTAAAATTTCAATTCACCACAAATCAAACATTCCAAGTTCAAATTTAAAACCAAACAAAAAACACAGAATCAACATGGACGTCATTTATTTTCTGCGCGTTGTTCTAAACATGTCAACTCTATAATATTTTGGTTAAAAGAGGAGTTAGCTGCATGTAAAATGTAAACAGAACTATGCTACACAATTATTTTTAATGTGTGAATGGTAGACTATACATTTGGTCAACCTTGGTGTATGCTACAAATATTTTTTTAAAACTGATGTACGATGCGACACGTAGGCTAACGTTAAATGTTGTGTGACATACAACATTATGTTCATCAAGTGTCATGGTATAAGCTTACGCACACACTTGACAAGGTTGCATGCTTGCCATTTGCTAAACAGGTGTATTACAACACAGAATGTTTAAAAAGTAACGGCTAAAGAAAATGTTATAAACTGGTATTTGCTTACTCACTGTAGGGCATACACATGATGTGTATGTTGTTATATTATACATGATATGAATACAAAATATAAGCATGACTTGTTATTCTATTGGTTTAAAAGTCTGTAATTAAACTCTATTTATATATAAATTTCTGATATCAATTCTTTTTATCACTGTTGTGTGCTGTTTAATCTTCATCTGGCTATACCTCAGATGCTCACTATAATAAAAAAAAAATCCATTTGAAATGGATATGTCGGTCTAGCCTATAAAGTAGAAGTGTACAACAGGCGGCATGCGGGCCACAATACGCGACCCTCGGGCCACAACACCCTCAACATAACTTTTACTGTAGGCCTAACCCACAGAGTCAAATAATGTCAATACATTTTCAGAATGTTTTGCCCGAGTAAAAAAAACAACAACGTTGAACCCAATTGATCTGGTGAAGAAGCGTTTACCAGTTCTTGTGGCCACGGCATACTAGGGTATTGTGTGGCTGTCAAAATGCCCAGCCGCCTCTATTCAACCCAATTAAAGACAGATGCCCATCAGAGCTGTGTAGACTCAGGGACACCGTCCAGACTTTATACCCGGGGAACAAACCGTAGCGTTCACTAGAATTCCATTCCAGAACCTTCTTAATGCCAACTGAACGCGATGCAGCTCGGCCCTCTGTCCTTTAGGCTTTGTGGCTTGTGTAGCAGTACCAAAGTTCTTATACTGCAAATGTAAAAAAATGTTGGACATCCCTGCTATAAGCTTTCATTCACAAGGATGACCCCAGTGTGATTAATTAAGGTTGTCAATAGACACCCGGCTACCTGATTAGATCTTGTTTCCCCACACATTTTTTTATATAAATCTTTTAAACCATTTTACTACAAGGTTGGTGTCCTTTTTGTTTTCGGCCAAACCTTAAATCAATGATTTTAAAAAAAAAGTAAGCATGTTAAAAATGTTCAGAAACGTTTTGTTAGATACACAGGCCAAACAGTTTCATAGCCAGGATTTCATGCGTGGCTAAATCAACATAGAAACCATCTCACATGGGACACTCTTAATTAGGACCTTCCGAGCTCTTTGACTTTTCTGCTCGATACCCCCACCCCCCAAAAAACAAACAAAAAAAAAAACAAATTTTATAAAACTCATTGAGCTAAGAAAAAAAAAAAAAATAGGAAAAACTGAATATGTCTAGTGTCAGCGGCGCAGGGGCGAAGCCACAGGGGAGGGGGGGGGCTGAGCTAAGTGTCAGAGCTATTAAACTCGAGTAAGAGTTTGGGAATGACTGCCGAAGGGGTTTCTGTAATAGTCAAATAGTATTCTGGTACACCCAGAGGCGTAGATAGGATATTTTGCACCCGGGGAGGATATAATAAATAAGGCGTCCTCCCAAATTTCCCGTTTAATCTAATTTTTCTAAACGTAACCTCAATTAGACGGCCCTTTACCTTAACCCCCAGGGACATATGTACCCCTGCACCTCCCCCTTCCCTTAGCTACGCCACTTGGTACCTATGAAAATGTCAAAAGATTTCACTGTAGCTGTCAAAAGACAAGTTGTATATTTCACTGTAGCTGTCAAAAGACAAGTTGTATATTTCACTGTAGCTGTCAAAAGACAAGTTGTATATTTCACTGTAGCTGTCAAAAGACAAGTTGTATATTTCACTGTAGCTGTCAAAAGACAAGTTTTATATTAATCTGTTCAAACAATTCAAGTTCAACAGTTCTAAGTGAGTGGTGAGTCAGATGTGTTCGTGACCTCGTAAATATGTGTGTAGTGTTTAGATCAATGGTCGTCAACCTACGGCGCGCGTGCCTTACTTGGCACGCAGATAAATTTCCAAAGGCGCGCGAAAGACTCCGGAAAAGACAACTCAAGCCTTTTCTACAAGAAATCGGGTGCTAGTGCAGGATGACATTTTGGCTGTTGCAACGTTCAGTGAATTAAAAAATCCTACGTTGAAAGAGGAATCTTAAATCTTCTAGTAGCATGACAACCAAAACATTCTTTAAAAATAATAGTTTTTAGAAGAAACAAAAAAAAAGTTAATTGTGCTATTGATTTAAATCAATGAAGTATAATTTGTTTAAAATCATTTTGCTTGCTGAAATAGAGACGTAATAGTACAATATTAAAATAGATGATATCATCATATTGGTTTAACGTAATACGTGTTTAACAGCTTTAATGAGCCAACAGTTGATTATTATTATCTTGTTGTTTTTTACACCAATTTACTTCAATTTCTTTTCCTTATTTGGCTTCAGTAAACTTTAACTATGACTAGCCGGGTACTCAATAAATTTTATGACTAGTCTCCGTTAAACCCTACACATGTTCTTAATACTTAGAAACCACCTTTGTAGCAAAGAAATTAGAAAATACTTTTTAAAACAGTGTAGTTTCATAGACATAGTCAAAAAGGCACATTACATTAAACCGGTACTGCATACACTTGAGGCCGTGTGTGCCATTACATTAAGTCGACACTGCATACACTTGAGGCCGTGTGTGCCATTACATTAAACCGGTACTGCATACACTTGAGGCCGTATGTGCCATTACATTAAACCGGTACTGCATACACTTGAGGCCGTGTGTGACATTACATTAAACCGGCACTGCATACACTTGAGGCCGTGTGTGCCATTACATTAAACCGGTACTGCATACACTTGAGGCGGTGTGTGCCATTACATTAAACCGGTACTGCATACACTTGAGGCCGTGTGTGCCATTACATTAAACCGGCACTGCATAAACTTGAGGCCGTATGTGCCATTACATTAAACTCGCACTGCATACACTTAAGGCCGTGTGTGCCATTACACTAAACCGGTAGTGCATACACTTGAGGCCGTGTGTGCCATTACATTAAACAGGCACTGCATACACTTAAGGCCGTATGTGCCATTACATTAAACTCGCACTGCATACACTTAAGGTCGTGTGTGCCATTACATTAAACTCGCACTGCATACACTTAAGGCTGTGTGTGCCATTACATTAAACTCGCACTGCATACACTTAAGGCCGTGTGTTCCATTACGTTAAGTCGGTACTGCATACACTTAAGGCTGTGTGTGCCATTACATTAAACTCGCACTGCATACACTTAAGGCCGTGTGTGCCATTACATTAAACCGGTACTGCATACACTTAAGGCTGTGTGTGCCATTACATTATACTCGCACTGCATACACTTAAGGCAATGTGTGCCATTACATTAAACCGGTACTGCATACACTTAAGGCTGTGTGTGCCATTACATTAAACTCGCACTGCATACACTTAAGGCCGTGTGTTCCATTACGTTAAGTCAGTACTGCATACACTTAAGGCTGTGTGTGCCATTACATTAAACTCGCACTGCATACACTTAAGGCAATGTGTGCCATTACATTAAACCGGTACTGCATACACTTAAGGCTGTGTGTGCCATTACATTAAACTCGCACTGCATACACTTAAGGCAATGTGTGCCATTACATTAAACCGGTACTGCATACACTTAAGGCCGTGTGTTCCATTACGTTAAGTCGGTACTGCATACACTTAAGGCCGTGTGTTCCATTACGTTAAACCGGTACTGCATACACTTAAGGCCGTGTGTTCCATTACATTAAACCGGTACTGCATACACTTAAGGCCGTGTGTTCCATTACGTTAAGTCGGTACTGCATACACTTAAGGCCGTGTCTTCTATTACGTTAAGTCGGTACTGCATACACTTAAGGCCGTGTGCTCCATTACTTTAAGTCGGTACTGCATACACTTAAGGCCGTGTGTTCCATTACGTTAAGTCGGTACTGCATACACTTAAGGCCGTGTGTTCTATTACATTAAGTCGGTACTGCATACACTTAAGGCAATGTGTGCCATTACATTAAGTCGGTACTGCATACACTTAAGGCCGTGTGTTCCATTACGTTAAGTCGGTACTGCATACACTTAAGGCCGTGTGTTCCATTACGTTAAGTCGGTACTGCATACACTTAAGGCCGTGTGTACCATTACATTAAACCGGTACTGCATACACTTAAGGCAGTTAATAGGGGGTAAAAACTTTAAAACCTCCAACGAATCGAACCAAAACTCGATTAACGTACTTTAAAAAAATATTTTAAGTTCATGCTTTTTTTAAATAATTAATTTACTTTTTTTGGTCGACTTTTCTATGGAAATTATACATTTTGTGATTTGACTAATTGTATTTTAATCTCCATTGCAGTTTTTAGACTATTTATTCTTAAGAAACATTACAGTGGATCTTTAAAAAAAAAATTTTTATGCGTTTTATAATGTTTTAGTTGATGTTACCTAAAAAGAAGATGCTATATCATATTTCAAAGTTATTTTTTAATTTGCAAGTGCATGCTAATATTTTTACTATAATAAATGAAAGCAAAGTCGCTAAGATTATATTCCAGATAGTCTGAAAAAAACTAGTTTGAAAACTCTAGTAATATCAAAGAATGAGTCAAGCTATTGTTACGTCCACAATCCCCTTGTGGCCAGAGCTGTGTAGATCTTGCTGATAATTCTCGTTAGTCCTAGGGGAGACTTTAATTATTAGTATTTATGTTTCAGTATTACACGAACTCTTCTTATAGTCCTGGGCACAAATTCAGTATTTGTATTCCAACATTTCCTTTCTTGTAAATTATGGTAGTAGATAAATCTTATAGTAATGTATACAACACAATAGGATAGTAACTTGACAAAGAAGCTTCAGTGTAACTGTTGTTGATAGTTTATTTCAGGTGGTATGTTCAATATATACAATATATCTATTATGTACAGTTAGAATAAAATAGTGCAAACACAAACGTTCAAAGGAACATATTTTGAAACTCTCCGTCTTTCAGACAAAACAAATCATTAAATACTATCCGAGTGGTGCAAGGGATAGACCCATTACCAGTAGGGGTGAAAATCATGGTATCATTACAAAACTCATAACAAAAACGATAGGAACTTCCCCTATTAAATAATGAGTCGTTCCCAGACTCTGAGAATTTGAGATCAACACAGAATCCCAGCATTACCTAGAACCTTTCGTTTTCCTACTAAACGTCCTAATATTGTGTGTAGTAAGAAAAGAGAGAGAGAGGAGAATAAACATTGCGTGTTCCAATTCTTGGAAAAACAATATACATGACACGCCCCCACCCAATGAAAGAAATAATGTACCATAATTACCCAAGTAATACTCAACATGGTACATTTTTCGTACTTAACACTATCGTTTTAACAACCAACAATCAATGGAAGATTATAAGACAATTTAAGCAAACATGGCTCACTGGCACAACTAAATTATAAAAAGTGTCACTACCCAATGGTAATTGTGATTATAACGTGATGGACAAATATTTCCCCGTTAGTATTAATATTAACTAATGTCTCAACAAGTACAAATAATTCAAAAATATTCTAGTCATTCTTATTTTAACTATGTACAGTTGTGTGGATTTCCACCAAAATTTGCAAAAAGTCTTAATCTATTTAAACAAATATAACATTGCTCAAACTCTGTCAATTTTCAACAGTTGACTTCTAATATACAAACCAAAAGATAAGTAATACATAACTCGAATCAAACTATAGGTTACTTCCCCTTTAAATTACAGTGTCAACTTGACATTAACAGGGTTCATACCTAGGATGATGATACTTCCCCTTTTCTCAAATACGAGGAGAAAATACACTCTAGTTACGATTACTACAGTAATCTAAATATTAAAATGTAATCCACTATTATGCGTTTTTGGCAAATTTGAAAGTTTAATATAAAAGATTGTTCAGGGTTGAATGAGTGCCCACCTTTAGGTACCTTTGTTTCCCTCCATTCCCGGATATATGGAATATATAACAACCTATACAACATAGTGAATATCCACTAGTTTTTCCCATTCTATTACCATGATATAACAATTTAGCAATAGATTTCCAATATTATCTATTAATTTATACCAATTAAGATTACATCTCTTTCTAAGATAAAAATTGTACATATTATTATTTAGTTCCATTCATTAACTAAAATAAAACAAGATAATAAATCAACTAGCTCAAAGTTTTCCCACTTAATTGCATGTGATGACAATTACTTTTATCCATCCATATCAAGTAAATACGTGCATATTATATATTTATTGCATCATGCATCAACATTTAAATGGAATTTCTTTTCCATAATCAAATGAATTTAAAATATATCAGAACATCAATATTATACATGATTATAAGAATTATTAATACTTTCAAAAGACTTGACTTCTGTATGATACAAGTATTCTATAGGTATTCCATAATCAAAATTCAAACGAATGATAGGTTATCATGACACATGATGAATAAGTGAGATGATCTGAAAAAGTAGTATAGGGTTATTCAGTCAATCATGTAGCACCCGAGATAGAGTATCAGCTATGACCTTGTCTCTATCTTGTCGATGATACGGGGAATGGGATACCAGTCGGTCTTTGTCAAATTACTTAATTTCCCAAAGTCTCTATAAAACTGCAGTGTGTGGTCGGCTTTTGGTACCATCACACAGGGTGTAGACCATTTGCTATCACATTTTTCTCCTATGTCATCTTCTAACATATACTTTACATTTAATTTAATATGCTCAGGTCTGATGGGGTCAAATGGATGCTGTTTAATAGACCTGGCACCCTCGGTTAACGCTACATCGTGCTCTATGACATGTGTCCTACTGGGAACATTTGTAAACATTGACTTATTTTCATGTACCAGCTCAATAATCTTCTCCTTATCTTCTACCGGAAGATGTTCTAGCCTTGTATCTAAACTCTTAAGGGCATCTGTATGATTAAGTTTACTTTCTGCAAACTTATATTCTATCCTAGATAAATCCGTCGGGACTCTAGCTAATGAAATCATGGGGACCTCCCGTGGTTTACTCTTTTCCCTGGAAACATAGGGCTTAAGTAAATTAATATGGCATACCCTCTGT
The DNA here is from genome assembly GCA_949126835.1 of Anisus vortex. Lineage (NCBI taxonomy): Eukaryota > Metazoa > Mollusca > Gastropoda > Planorbidae > Anisus > Anisus vortex. The sequence continues at coordinate 19,240,461 of OX421499.1, forward strand.
TTTTGTCTCCGGTCAGGAGTCTTTATCAAATAATTGACCTCGCCAAGCTTTGACTCTATCTCATAGGGTCCACTAAACTTTGCACTTAAAGGCTGATTTTGCAAAGGTAGAAACACAAGAACTTTGTCACCTGGTGCAAAAGTTCTAGCTGTAGCTTTACGGTCATAGTTCTGTCTCATACGCTCCTGCATCTGTGGAAAATGAATCTTCACATGGTTAAAAGCATGATAAAGCCTATTTTTAAATTTATCTACATATGACAAAAGTCCAATCGGTTCACTGTCCGTTAGCCAAGTTTCATGTAGAAGTTTCAACGGACCTCTGACTGAGTGTCCATACACAAGTTCGAATGGGCTAAACCCCAGGGATTCCTGAGTGGCCTCCCTTGCAGCGAACAGTACATAAGGCACACCCTTATCCCAGTCTTTCTCGTTTTCATAACAGTACTTTTTAAGCATCGATTTTAATGTCTGATGAAACCTTTCCAGAGCTCCCTGGCTCTCAGGATGATAGGCACTTGATAGCCTATGGCTTATCCCTAATTGTTCCATGACTTGTTTGAAAATGTTCGAAGTAAAGTTAGTCCCCTGGTCGGACTGTACTGTCTTCGGTAGGCCATAACGTGTGAAGAAATTTGTCAGGGCGTCTACCACCTTCACTGTTGTTATGTTCCGCAACGGAATGGCTTCCGGGAAGCGAGTGGATGAACACATGACTGTGAGCAGGTATTGAAAACCGGCTTTTGTTTTCGGCAACGGGCCCACGCAATCAATGAGTATATGACTGAATGGTTCGTCGAACGCTGGTATCGGCTGGAGTGGAGCGACAGGAATTCGTTGGTTAGGACGTCCTACCATTTGGCATACGTGGCAAGTCTTGCAGTATTGTTCGACATCTCTTCTCAGTCCTGGCCAGTAGAAGTAAGGGAGGATACGGTGGTGCGTTTTCCGGACTCCCATGTGACCAGCGAAAGGAAGATCATGCGCCATACGCAGTATATCTTGACGATAGCACTTAGGTATTACAATCTGGTGAATACTGTCCCACTCGTTTGTACCTGAGTTGAGCGGTTTCGACTTTCTCATCAACACTTCATCTTTCATGTAGAAACATTCCGCCATTGCATCTGCAGTCTTTTCATCAACAGCTTTCATTCTGAGTTGCATTATTACTTCGTCATTCAATTGTTCTTTCACCAATTTCTGCTTTGGTGACAAAATGTTATCGTTCTCGGTTGCATCACCAGTTGTTAGTTCAGCAAAGAACGTAGCACTTAAATCGATGTCAGGTGTTTCTGTTATCACTGTTTCATTCGCATGTGTGTCTTCAGAACAGACAAACACATCTTTCGTTGCACTACACGGCGTAGCAGGAGTCTTTACCGACTTCTCTTTATGCATTGCTCTTGTCAGTGCACATGTTGGGCGTTCATTGGCAGGACGTAGGTTTTTGTCCTCCGCCATCTTTGTCTCCAACACTTTAACCATGGGCTCGACAGTGACTCTGCCGCCCATAATGTCATTTCCTAATATCATGGAAACGCCTTTGACGGGTAGTGCGCGCCACACTCCCACTACGATGTTACCTGTAAAAATATCCGACTCGAGTTTTATTCTGTGCAGTGGAGCTTCCACAGCCTCCATACTAGCACCTCTCAGCACAACAGACTCACCGGTACTGGTGGCATCCGTTAACGGCACACTGCCCTCCAGGATCACGCTGACAGCAGAACCCGTGTCACGTAATATCTGTATTTTCTTCTTGCTGAGTACATCGACTTCTGTCGACACTGTCCCCTCGTAGACAAAGGGTCGAAAATCGGATAGGTCGTCCTCTTCCGGGACTTCAGGAACCATCTGTTCCTCACGGCCTTCTGAAAGCATAATAGATTGAGTACAGCTATTCTCTTTTACCTTAGATAGACTGTTCTCAAAAACCATCGACTCCACAACTATGGGCGATGCCGGCCGCATTTCTTTTGAGTTTCTTGACCCTGTGTTGCACACTTCTTCTGTCTGCTTGCTATCTTTCTGCACTCTGGCACAGTGTAGAATAGCACCTTGCTTCTTGGTAAGGATCCAACAATCTTTCTTCATGTGGCCCTCTTTCTTGCAATTGAAACATACCACCTTTGCTTTATTTACATCTGTCTGCTTCCTGAAATGAACTAAGTTACTATTATTATTTACACCACTGTTCTTATTATTGTTTTCACTTGTCTCTTTTGGTTTACTAGCCTCCTTGGGCTCTGGTTTGTGCACTTTGGGTTTGTCAGCATAATATGGCTTTATGCTGGCGTGAATTATGGCATAGTTATCTGCCAATCTAGCAGCTTCATGCACATCTTCAACCCCTCGGTCTGAGATGTGGGTTTTAATATCCACTCGAATACAATCATTGAATTCCTCAAACAATATTAGGTTCTTGAGTTTATCAAACTCACTTACATTCTGTGACCTTAGCCACTGTTCTAACATTTTCTCCTTTTGTCTCAAAAAGTCTACGTGAGTTTGATCATATGCCTTCTTTCTGTCTCTAAATAGCTTTCTATATTTTTCTGGTGTCAGGGAATAACTTTTTAGCACCCTATCTTTGATTACTTCATAGTCATTTATTTCCTCGGGTGTTAAACTCAACACTACGTCCAATGCTTTTCCTTTGTTGAGAGTTGACCTTAACAATAAAGCCATCTTATCATCAGGGAACTGATAATCTACAGCTATCCTCTCAAAAAGCAAAAAGAAATCTTGAACATCTTCTTCTCTGAATATAGGCAAGTGTTGCTTCATTGCGCTAATATCCATACCATTGCTGTCCCTACGATGGTCAGGTCTGTTCATGCGTGCCATCTCTATCCTTTCTCTGCTTTCAATCCTAATTCTTTCATTTTCCCTTTCAGTTTCTATCCTAATTCTTTCATTTTCCCTTTCAGTTTCTATCCTACTCTTTCCAATTCCATTCTCTTCATAGCTAATTGGAATTTTAGGTTTTCACTCAACCCTTCATCTTCATCATTGTTTGATGATCTAGATGACATATTTCTTACCTCGTCTCCGTGGGCAATTACCTCGCCCCCACTGGGAGCTACATAACCTTCATTGATATCGTTCTGTCCCACTTCAACTACACTACCAGTGTTCATGGCATTCTGCCCGTTCAAACATGTCATAATTTCTTTGGTCAAACGATTACGATTAGGTCTTGCCTGTCCTGCCTCAATCCCAAAGGACTCAGCTAATTCTTTTAATTCAGCAAATGACATGGCATTAAGTTCCTCACTTGATATATTCGAAGCCATAGTGTAGCGTTCAAAATATTTGTGATAGTAGAGTAGTATATATTGTATAATAAAATATAAAGTTCCAACTTACGATTTGTCCAGAAATTTGCACAATATAATATTAAACACTTCGTGGAATCTTCACACTTCCCAAGGAATAAAAACGCAAACCAGTTCTCTCCTCTTTTTAAAAAAAATAGTTTCACAGTCCTGAAAACGAAACACAAATATGCCGCTCTCAGTACTACTAATGTCACAAAATATTTATAGGTCAGGAAAAAATATAACTCAAATTTTCCAGACGAGATCAACAAATTTTTTTCAATCCTAGATCAAGAAAAGTAGAACTCAAATCTACCGAACGAGACTACCAAATCTTGTCAATCCTAGGTCAGGAAAAGTAGAACTCAAATATCCCGGACGAGCCCCCAAATTTTGTTACGTCCACAATCCCCTTGTGGCCAGAGCTGTGTAGATCTTGCTGATAATTCTCGTTAGTCCTAGGGGAGACTTTAATTATTAGTATTTATGTTTCAGTATTACACGAACTCTTCTTATAGTCCTGGGCACAAATTCAGTATTTGTATTCCAACATTTCCTTTCTTGTAAATTATGGTAGTAGATAAATCTTATAGTAATGTATACAACACAATAGGATAGTAACTTGACAAAGAAGCTTCAGTGTAACTGTTGTTGATAGTTTATTTCAGGTGGTATGTTCAATATATACAATATATCTATTATGTACAGTTAGAATAAAATAGTGCAAACACAAACGTTCAAAGGAACATATTTTGAAACTCTCCGTCTTTCAGACAAAACAAATCATTAAATACTATCCGAGTGGTGCAAGGGATAGACCCATTACCAGTAGGGGTGAAAATCATGGTATCATTACAAAACTCATAACAAAAACGATAGGAACTTCCCCTATTAAATAATGAGTCGTTCCCAGACTCTGAGAATTTGAGATCAACACAGAATCCCAGCATTACCTAGAACCTTTCGTTTTCCTACTAAACGTCCTAATATTGTGTGTAGTAAGAAAAGAGAGAGAGAGGAGAATAAACATTGCGTGTTCCAATTCTTGGAAAAACAATATACATGACACTATCATGGTTCTATTCATCATCAGAAGATGGATCATGCCCAATGAAATATGGGAAGTAACTACGTTAATTATATTTTGCAAAAAACTTTACATCACAATTAATTACCTTTTGTTCCACACTAGGAACACTGAGCATTATGGATAAAGAAACCATATAATTTAAGAAATAAAACGTATTAAATCAATTATGTTTAGCTTTTGAACAAATTAGGTCCCCTTAAACATGATGGGTTACCGGTGACCCCATGTGACAACTGATCACTACTAGAATAAAAATAATGAAAAGAATATCGCAATTAGGCTAAGTACAAATGAGATGGTCCACTTGAAAAAGTGTTAATAAAATATAAATCTATAACTAAACTTTGACGGACCCCTATAATGGATCTTATCTATGCTTGTACCATTCTACTATCCAGTCTGCAGAACTCTCTTACAGACATAGATACATGGATAGCCTACATATTAAGCGCCGCAGACACGCACACAGACATAAATGCACACATACACATAACGTAAATATCTGTTTTCCACAAGACAAAGCACCTATGGTACGTTTTAGGAACATGTCAATTTTTTTTCTATAACTGCCCTTTCTAAGACTACTCATTTTAAACAAATGGAATTAAGAAACATTTCTATTGCTGCTTTATTTGTGACCTTCACTATTTTAATTAAAATGCAAAAAAAATCATAGGCCTACTATTGACAAGTCTTAACGTGTATGCATGCATAAAAGTTCACAAGAAAAAACATTTCCGGTCGATTCGATCACATTATTAAAAAAAAACATGTCTGCCATGTGTGCTATGTTACTGGTTGTAGGTTACGAAAATATGTAGAGAATTAAATTTTATTTCATTTCCAAAAAGACGGCGCCAAAAGAAAACGATTGATTGTGAATGTCAGATGTGAAGAATCACCTATTTATAATCCCAAACTAATTGCTTGATGCAAAAGAATTTTCGTGTTGTTGTTTTTTATGAATTTCCGCATTGTGTTTTTTTAATTACCAAGGACGCAACCCTTGACTAACTTATTTTATAAACAAAAGCTAAATTTAACCAAACGCGACTAACACTTTTTTAGTATTAACTATCGCCTACTCACTTTTGATGTTAAAAACGGATTCCTCATAACTAATCTTGTAGCCGTTGTATATTTCTAAAATACCAGAACTGGCTATCGATGTTGAAATCGATTGTCAAACAGCACCAAAAGCATGGTTTTTTATTTACGAAAATTTTATTTCACCGGAAGTTCACGCTCATCCCAGTTCAAAAGGTCGCACCTAATTAAGACTTGTCAATTAGCTTTGGGTGAGTAAACTAGCCAGTTTCTATCAATTTCTTGATAACTTTTCACTAATTAAAAAAGAAGTGACTTTCTACTCTTCACAAAAGTGTACGCAATTAATGCTGAGATGAGGTCTAGTTTTATTTTGTGGGAACATCTGTGACCCGACTGGCAGAACTCAAGCTGATCACGTTCTAAGTCAGCTGTCAAAAGGTATCACATAATAGAAGTTGATGTGTTGGGTACTACATAATAGTGTGATGACTGAATGAAGTCTTACTAACACTGTGATGATTGCATGAAGTCTTACTATTACTGTGATGATTGCATGAAGTCTTACTATTACTGTGCTGATTGCATGAAGTCTTACTATTACTGTGATGATTGCATGAAGTCTTACTATTACTGTGATGATTTCATGAAGTCTTACTATTACTGTGATGATTGCATGAAGTCTTACTATTACTGTGATGATTGCATGAAGTCTTACTATTACTGTGATGATTGCATGAAGTCTTACTATTACTGTGATGATTGCATGAAGTCTTACTATTACTGTGATGATTTCATGAAGTCTTACTATTACTGTGATGATTGCATGAAGTCTTACTATTACTGTGATGATTGCATGAAGTCTTACTATTACTGTGATGATTGCATGAAGTCTTACTATTACTGTGATGATTGCATGAAGTCTTACTATTACTGTGATGATTGCATGAAGTCTTACTATTACTGTGATGATTGCATGAAGTCTTACTATTACTGTGTTGATTGCATGAAGTCTTACTATTACTGTGATGATTGCATGAAGTCTTACTATTACTGTGATGATTGCATGAAATCTTACTATTACTGTGATGATTGCATGAAGTCTTACTATTACTGTGATGATTGCATGAAATCTTACTATTACTGTGATGATTGCATGAAGTCTTACTATTACTATGATGATTGCGTGAAGATCGGAACACGATGATATGAAATGTTATAGCAAGTGTATATAACAGGCCTACAAATATAATTTTGAATTATTATCACAACTTTTATTTTCACAAGGATGTATATAAGTAGGCCTATATATGTATAAATTTGTATAAATTTTGTATGTATCCAGATGCAACAAATAAACATAGAAAACAATTTAAAGCGACATGTCCCCATTCCCCCCCCCCCCCCCCTCAAGATTAAATAATTATAAAAGAAATCAAGGGTGAAGACTGATCAGCTGACTATAACAGAGATTTATAACAGAGATCTTATCTTATAAGAAGATAAGATAAGATAACAGAGATTTAGCAATAAAAACTGCTTCTATAGGGGAGACCATTTTAATTTAAATTACAAATTATATATGTTTATAGCGTTATTCGTAACAAAGTCTTCGACAGTAATAGTAACAAAATGCGTTATACAATATAATGAAATGCCAGCTTTTTATGCCCCATTTACTAGATACTATTTTTTTTTCACATCCAGTACCGCTTCCTTTTATAATACATGACTCTTTTGCACGATAGAAGTAATTTTTTTTTCAATTTCAAACTTTTGTCTGTAGATCATTGTTGTTCAAATTCACTGAACTACATATTTAAAAGAACGGATTTATTATGCATTCATCAGTTCTATGTTTTTTTTAGTGTTAATTTGTTTTCTCTCCCTCTTACGCCTTCACTCCTTTTCACTCACTCTCTTCTCTACTCTTTCTCTCTCCTTCACTATATCATCCTCTTGTTCTCTGTCTCTCTACACTTTACACACTTTCTTTTACCAACATACCAACATAATTATTTAAAAAAAAAAAAAAAAAAAAAAAAAAAAAAAAAAAAAAAAAAAAAATTAGCAGAGCGTGGTTTCGATCCACGGACCTCTGGGTTATGGGCCCAGCACGCTTCCGCTGCGCCACTCTGCTATGGTCCCAGACCGTGTTACTAAACCTTATATATTGAGGCCTATTACGTTTGGGAACTATGGCCCATTTTGTAGGTGCGCGTAAACGCCTAATCCGTGTAGGTTATGATGAAACCAGCTTGTAATATCATATTTGTATAGATTCGAAGTAATTGAAAGAAAAAAACTTAGTAGGAATACTCGCCCCTTTACATCTTTTACTATAGCCTATGCCTATATTAGTATATTGGCTACATAGGCCCATAACAATGTAGGCTAGCTAGGCAAATATTTCACGAGTGTAACCTCATTATAATTATAGTCCCCCTACTAATTAAGATAAAAAGTCCAAATTGAAACCATGCTTTAATAACTTAATAAGTATATCCATTGTGTAGAGTCTATAACTTGCTTTCCAATTAAACCAAGTTTGTGAACATATCGTCATTAGAACAAACGTTATGAGCAAAAACAGCCACTTATATAGGCCACAGCTATTCTGTGATATAGGCTAGAACGAAAATGTCCAATATTCTCACTATAATGCTCATAACTTTAAAACGGCTAATTTAATGAAAGTTTCAGAGTTTATATATTAATCAATATGCTTTAAGAATATAAAGTGTTTTATTTTATTTATTATATAAAAAGTGTTGTTTTTGTAAATTAGAATGCCTAAGCATATGGGGTCACACAAATTTTTTTTTAATTATTAAAATCACATAGGCCTAAACATTAAATATCTCTGTAAAAATAAACATAGTAAGCAAAAAGGAAATATCGTTAAAATCCACGTATTTGGGAAACAATGGGAAAGAGGGGGGGGGACACAATGTTACAACCCCTCCTCGCCCTCTTCCACCCTCATGGCTTGTGGCTGCCTATGAAAGCTATAATTTGAAATCTGTTAAGTATTAATATGTATTAAAATTAATTATAGACACAATTCTGTTTTACTTTTTCCTTTAAGATTTTCTGGAAGAGCATGTCTGCCGTTGTTGTTAAATCTGTCTTAGGAGCTTCTGGTGGTATTCCGTCGATTCCAGCTGCTTTTCTATCTTTTAGCATCTTCCGTGCCTTCGTGATTTCTGCTTTAGTAGGAGAGTTGGTGTTCACATTAAGTTCTTTCCTTGATGTCTGTTTTTTCAACCGGGGGTCTGTTTAAGAGGTCTCTAAAAATGTTCAGCCCAAAGTTTTCTTTAGTCTGATTCGTTTTTGATTGTACGTCCTTCGTTGTCTTTTAGGGATTTATCTTGGTGGGAGTGTTCCATTGAGAGGGATTTGGTGATATGGTAGATAACCACCAGACTGGAAGAAAGGTCACCTCGTCAAAATCCCAAAGACAGGAGACTTGGGGCTCTGCAAAATCTAGCATGGCTTAATGCTTTTGTTGGTACCTAGCAAAGTTATACTGAAAAAACTGAAAGATGCCATGAAGCAATCTGGCTTTCGAAAAAGACAGGTCTTGCACTGATCAAATTGCCATATTACGAATAATTATTGCGCAGTCTCTTGAAATCAACCATGTACCTGAACTTCATAGACTTCAAACAAACTTTTGACAGTATAGACAGTGACACCAACTGGAAACTACTTCAGTATTATGGAGTCCCACAAGTCTACATCTGCCTGATCCAACAACTGTATGAAGGTATTTATCCAATAATGGATAGACCTTGCCATAATGTACGCACCTGCCAAATCAGGTTTTTCTCATGTTAGACTTTGTTTTTTCAGTTTGTAAAACAACCATCCAGTTGACCTTATTTATTTGCCAATTTGGCAACTCATGCACAGGGCTTATGTCTATTACTATTAGAACACTCAAACAGGATTGTAAAACCTGCTGTCGATAGCAGGCCATGGTGTGTTATTTTTAAAAATCAAATACGGTAAGAATATAGGAAAACTTATTTTAGTGAAAAGTATTTACCGCTCTAATCACTAATCAATAGCACCAAGCAAAAATAAATTCAGTTAGAATTTTTTTGAACCGTACTTATGGTGATAATTCCTTTCTCTAAAATTACCCATCATATTAAATGATATTAGAATTAGCACTGAAATGTAAAATCATTGACATAATACATGTTAATCTGAATTTTATCGTACCTGCCGTATTAAAAAAAAAATTCAATCTGCAGACAGTAAAGATTTAAATATTTCATTAAGGGTGCGTAATTAAACTGTACTTGGTTTGGGGTCTCTTGTTGAGAAAACGTAAAAGTGAAGCATTTATAAATAAATATTGAGCATACTATAAAATATTGACACAATATAATGTACACTTGTCAGGTCTTCAATTCTTTTTACATTAATTCCAATCTCCTTACATTGAATCAGACATATAAAAAAATTGGGTAAACTGCTCAATAAGAAAATTCTTTACTCCCATATCAGGCGCTTATGTATGTATATATACAGAACATTCTTGTGAAGAAGGTTTTGACAGAACAGCTGAGATCAGGAACTGTACGTTTATTTTTTTACAAATTATTCTACACATTAAAAATCATAACATCAGTAGGAATAATTAATCCGTGTTACAAATGATAGAGAAGCTACAGTTATTGGCTAAAAGAAAGAGCGTATCAAACTTCTTCAGAATCACGTTGGACGTCGACTGTTTAGCTCTCATTGCACTATACACTGCAAAAGTTTGTGTACAAAGATCTCATCAATGGACCTGTGCTCTGTGATGGAAACTGTTGTTTAAGACAGTCAATTTCCTTTGCTTCACATGTGATTTAATTCTCTTATACGAGAAATTGAGAGTGAATTGATATAGAGATATGCAATGTAGTGTTTACTTGCTTAGGTGAGTTGATAAATATCGTTTCTTGTGTTCTTCGTTTAAAAAAATTGCGGAATTAAATCGTGAGGACTGGATGTTGAAGGTGATGTTTGTAACAGACAAAAACCTTTAAACGAGTTGAAGTTGATTTTACAAGGAGATTGTCCAACAGTAAGTGACTTTGCTACTGGAAAGTATTTGTGTTGAAACTGGACAAATTTTGCCATATATTCGAATATAGCCTACGGACTAAAAAATTTTTCGATTTGTGGAAAAACTGAAAACAAGGGAATTATGTGGACAGCACAAAGCCTAACGCCATCGTAAGTAAAAGCAAATTGCACTTGGGCTATTCGTTCGAAATTGTTGTGTATTTGTAAAATTAGTTATGATTTATTAGCAAACTAAGGTTAAGGTTTTAATTTTCTTTGAACGGCCCCATTTATTATTTAAAAGGTCCCACTTTTTATTCTTATAAATAGTCCTCCTTTTTGGAAAATAGTCTCTCTCTGCTCCCCATCCCCCACTTTGGGTAAGTGTCGCAATTTGCTCCCATTGAAATGTTATTGTTCCTTTATTAGTAAGTTAACGTAAGTAGACATTGAGAAAGTATCATTTTAGCACCTGTTCAAACTTTGGCCCCTCCAATTACGCTATTGGCCAGCGCCTTTACTTTTTTTTTCTAATTAATGCCATATACCCATCAGAGCTGGGTAGACGCAGAAACCCCCAACTGACCAAGGAAAATATCATGCATAGCCTTCACCTGGTCAGTGCCTGGGCCCTTTGGTACCTTAGCCGATTGCGCTGCCATATACCACTGTGCCCCATAGACAGAATAATGCATATTAATTTTTTAATCTATCAAGTTTAAATATTTAAGTGGTTCTAAGTTAATTAACTTATACAACTTTCCGATAGTGGGCGTTTTATCTTATTGATAAAGACTTACTACATTTTTCTGAGAAACAATAATGGGATATATCGCATTACCGCATTTTGTAAATGTGAATTTATTAACAGAAAAAAAAGTCTTGTTTATCGATATTTTTATTTTCAGCCATATCCTATTTATCTAACCTATATATAACAACACATTGTGAGCATCCTTGTGTGGCAGAAAAAAGTCTCATATCATTTCAATTCCCGAAAAATGCGCATACCGCTTTTTGAAAATAAACTCTTCAATAAAGTCTATTCCTGGCCTTTTTGTGACTGACAATAATAGAATTCATTGAATAGTTAATCCTGAATTATTGTTTTCGTAAACAGATGTGTGCGACTTGCTGTGTCATTCTTACCACTCCAGAACTGTTCTATGACGAGTAAATGATCCGAATGTGAAAGTTTGTTGTCCAGATCGCCATCATTCTCTGTGCGCCGGAAACATTTCGTTCTCATTAGCGGAAGTTTGATTGTGAAAAGGTTGTCCCTGATCTGAGCACCTTTGGTCAATCCTCGTTCCACCTTAAATACATCTTGTAGAGTTTACCCATTTATTTTTAAACTGCGTTCTTTTCTTTACGCCTTGCGAGCGGCTTTCATAACATGTCGTTTCTGGATAAATATTTTGGAGTTTTCAACACCTGGTTCTCTGGTTAATCTATAGCCTAGATCAGGGGTCGGCAACCTTTTCATATTAGTGTGCCAAAGTAGGATTTTTAATTCATTCAGAGTGCCAATAGCCTAAAAGTCACCCTGCTGTTTTCATGTAGAAGAGACTTGAATAGCCGTCTAGGGGATCTTCCGCGTGCCATTAACAATTGCTCTGCGTGCCAAGTCGGGCACGCGTGCCTTGTGGTTGCCGACCCCTGGCCTAGATAATTAACTTACATTAGTTGTATTTAAGAACTTTTGCTAATTACAGCGGCGATGTTTCGTATCGCGTTATTGAGTGAGAAATAATTACAGCGTCTTGTTACTTTTGCGGTTGCAGTTGTTCGGCTTCCGGGGCGAATTTTTAAAAGAAAGCTTTTGCAGCTTGAGTGTCGCTGACGTCCTTGTTATATCTACTCAATTCTACTCACGTCATTTTCGTTGGTTTGCTCTAGCTCCACCTGACATTGTGCGTTGCGTCTCCCGATGTTGCTAAGGTCGGTGGCTCGTTCCTGGCTTTAGCGCGAAAACACAAGCTCCCGGAACGCCTTGAAACAATCGCACTTGCATCGCTTTTGGCGCAACATCGCGCGCATCAGTTTTATCGCAGAGCTGTTCTAGCCGCCGAGAAGCGTCAGGGTTCTTTTCGAGAGATTGTGTGACGGACCTATTCATTGCCGAGGCCCAATTCTTTTTGGAATAACACCTGAAAGCACTTGCACATTTCAAGGAGTTCAGTACAGGCGGTTTATTCACATTACAATTTCTAGAAATTTGATCAGCTGAAACGTCACATAAACTATCGTTGATTGGTCGAGCTCTTTCGGATATCCGTTTTTGCGCACAACCATGATCTCGGATCTGCCCAGGTGATTCCTCTTGAGAAGCGTTGTCCAAGAATGTGTTCTCCTTGCCTAGATTGATATACCTTTTCCTAATAAGTCTTGTAACTGAAAAAAAAAAGTTGAATAAAAAAAATAATCACACACTGACAATGTATGAGGAATTTATAACACTACTACAATGTTAATTAAACAACCCCTAAAACATTTTTTTTTCCTGGGTTTAAATCCTTGAAATGCATTTTTGTTTATTCATTAGCCTTGAAAAAATTTTACTTTACCAATTACAGTGAAATAAAGAAACAAAAAGCGAAGTTAGTAGATTTATCAATGATTTTAAAAGAGGGAGTAGTAGGTCATTCCGGGGCGTTCACTATAAAAGATACTGTGCATTTAAAAAAAATAAAATGTTGATGCACAGTCTGGACAGAGCCCAATGCAATCAGAGGACTAAGTTGGGTGCGGTTAAACCACTGTTGAATACTGCGTACAAACAAGATAAATTATTCACTAAGGAAAAACAAACCAATCAGACTTTACAAAGTTCTTAGTCTAAATTTAAAGGAAATCTGACTCCCCTAAGTGGCCAGAGGTCCCATCTGTGCAGTGCAAAAAACCTGCACAATCCATCGTGGCGCCATTATGAGATGCATCTATAACGACAGGTAGGTAGAGTGTAGCATACCTTTTGGGGAACAAGTCTTGTAAACGGTCGTATGCTCTCTTTTTGGCCACTGCTTCTGCTCGGTACATATAGATTTGATATCAGACAAGGTCTCCTGCGATGGAAGAATGCGCTATCATTATAGTGACCTGCTACCATTATAGTGACCTAACTTCATAGTGAACTGCACAGACAAATATTACAAATTACAGACATTATGTGGTTTAGCTTGCAGACAGTTTCATGAATAGTCGTGTTAATTATAAAATGTCTGCAAATGCCAAACTTTAGCAGTTTGCCACAATGCGTTACGTATAACAGTGGCTCCCAAACGTATTCCATTCACTGCGCCTTCTGTGAATTTTTGTGTGTTTTACCCCGATGGCGCAACCATGCCTTAGTCAAAGCCCAAGATTTTTCATTTTACAAGATTAAATCGAAATTTTAAAAAAGGGTTTTAATGATAATCTTTGCAATATTTTGCGGCGTCCCTTTATACGACCCCTTTGTAAATACGGCCTCTGCTGTGGGCCACGTACGCAATGTAAATTTAAACTTCACTGGCAGAATAAAACAATAGCCACACACTAATTTGAATGGGCAAGTGCCTTACTATCCATCCACCCACCACCCTTCCAAAAGCAAAACAATACCAAACAACAACACGCATACACATACACACTTGACCCCAGTTTCCTATTCCCATTGCTAATATATTATATGCACAGCTTTCACTCACATCACAAGTCTGTACAGCAACGTGCCTCATTTCCTTCCGTCTCCGGCAGCAGCAGACAAGCAGAATGGCCGAAATAAAAAGAACCAAGGTAATCGCCGAGAAAAGTCTGAAAAATAATGAACCAATATTTGAAATATTTTTTAAAAAGCAATATGGTGTCTGACAATTTACATTTTCAAATAAATTATAAGTTACTTATGATTGTGATTAAATTAATGTATTGCAACACCATGCTCTGGACTCTGGACCATACAAATCTTTTACTTTGGACCCATATTTAACGTTTGTTTTTGTTATGTTTTGTTTACCTTACACAACATCTAAGTTTATACATTATTATTTGTACTGTACCGTTGCACCCACGTGACAGACTTTTGGGGAAAGACTATGACTATTTACATCTCACCGGCTCGAATGGCAATCGCCAGCGAGCAGAACAAACAGAAATACAAACTTACAGACCGAAAACTCTTGCATAACTTTTTTTTTGGCTTACTAATCTAAAAGCTAAATTGCCCGGCGTTGCCGAGAGATAATAAAACAGGCCTGTATAAGTTACAGATACATATTTTATAAACTACGATGAAAAGAAAGCTATAAATGTAATAATTAAAAAAAAATAGGCCTATATATATTTTTTACTGAAGACTTTTAGGAAAGTAGGCATAATTTAAAATAAATATTGTAATCGGGTAAAAAAAAATAGGCACATCTTTTTATTTAAAAAAAATCTAAATTGCCCGGTGTTGCTCGTAGATTTACAATCTTTTTTTAAATTAATATTAATTGAAATAAACAAAAATGTAGAAAAAAAGGTATAGACTACTATAGACTAACTGTAGAATCCAACCCGGGTCGCCCGCATGGCAGTCCGATACGTTAACCTCTTAGCAAGCGAAGACTCGTGCCCGAAGTGAAATGGCAAAAGTATAATATGAGACAATAAGGCCACGCGTCTTAAATTAACTTATATGATTGGTTGAACACATACACACAGACTACTTTATATAGAGAGATTAGTTGCAATGAGTCAAAGGCTGATGAGCAATATTTTGGAGTGTTGCCTCTTTTGTGGGTACGCCCGTATGTCAGATACGACTTTTGCGATGCTTTTGAGAGAGGCTTCAAAGTGCAGGTTGCTAGGATACCATTTGTCTAGTGGTCCAGTAGACTAAAGGAAACTAAAGTGATGGTTAAACGAGGAAATGAGAGCAACTCACATGATGGCTTCATGTTCCTCTAGTTCAATTGTGATTTTCGACCGTTGCTGTCGACGGCTCTCACAAAAAGTACCAAAAATCCAAAGCCCTTGACATTCGTCAGTTTGAGGATTCATAAAATTGAAGACACTCGTTACCACTGAAAAAAACAACAACACTGAACTGAAAGTGGAAAATAGAGCGTCTAGGTACTGACCTTTACCTGTGAAAAAGTTAGACATATCCATGTTTGATTTAAACAAAAATAGCCATGTAAAGTGGAAGTAACATTGAATGAAAGAATAGTTTTAAAATGCACCAATTCGGACTGGAAAGATTTTCAAGTCACATTTTTTTCCGATTCTCCCAGTGACAAGCAGTAAAGTACGCCGCATTAAGTCTTTATTTTCATTACTGATTCAGATTTAAAGCAGCTCATACTTATACTATACATGTAGATTGTAGATCTCTCTGGAATTTTAGAGCTATGCAACTGTAAAGACATTAAGATACTATTATACTTATATTCTTTGTCTTAATAAGATTATATCTATCGTGTTTTTAGCCTACTAAACTTAAATTTTTAAAAAGAACATAAATTTACCACTTGAAAAATATTCAGCCATTTTAATTTTGTCCTTTTTTTTACTTCAACCAATCGCGAAGCTTTTTTACGTCTACAACAGTGCATGTTTGCGTTCATTGGCAGTATCAGAAGACACTGAGGCGCAATTAATGGAGAAACCTTATTATTCTCTTATTTCATTCTTAAAATGAATGAAAATCACACAAAAATAGAGAAAAAAAATTGAACAACCCATAAAAATATAGTTGTTTGTATAAATCCTTTATTTATAAAAAAATTTAATAAACATTAGCATTCCGAAGATGTAGGCTAGCTCTTTGCCACCCACAAAGAATGAAAAAAAAAAGAGTTTATAGATCTATAATAATAATAATAATAATAATGTCCATTTTTATAGCGCTTCTACCCATGCTATTAAATTTAGCATGCTCAGTGCGTTCTTGTGTGAATTGTAATGGCAGATGTATTAATGTGTAAGGCACACATCCTATAGCCAAAGATAAAGTTCTTTAAGCTCTTTTTCGAAGACTCTTTTATCTCAGATTCTCTCAATGTCTGGGTAAACTGTTCCATAAAGAAGGTGCCACAGATTCAAATGAGCGAGCTCCCAGGTACTTCTTTTAGTATCCAGCCACACTGATTTCAAGGTGAGGGCTGGTGGGTATGAAGGACTATGTCAGTCAAATCCGTTCAATAAGTATTTAATAATAGGCACCATAAATATAATAGGTCACGGTGTCCCTGAGTCTACCCATTTAAAGCAAAGGCGGCTGTGCATAGTGCTGGCCACACAATCACCTAGTATACCCGTGGCCATAGAAACTGGTGAACGCTGTTTCCCCGGCCCTATGGATCGAATGGGTCCGACGGGATACTTTACTTGTTTACCATAATCATAGCATAAACATAGCATAAACATAGCATAAACATAGCATAAACATAGCATAAACATAGCATAAACATAGCATAAACAGCATAAACATAGCATAAACATAGCATAAACATAGCATAAACATAGCCAACATAATCGTCGAGAAAATTCTGGAGGATAATGAAACAATATTTTAAAAAAAAAAGTTATCTTCAATTTTTTTAAAATAAACATTAGCATTCCGAAGATTTTGTTATGTGACACTCACAGCATCCTATGTATGGGACCCATCAACTAAAGCAATCATTTTTAAAATTAAAATACTTAAGAAAAGAGCAGCAAGGTTCATTACTAGTGAATATTCACAACTGACAAGAGTAGACTAACACCAATAGTTAAATCACTAAACCTAGAAACACTAGAGGACAGAAGGGTAAAGAGTTCAAAGAGTAAAGTCATAATATTACTAATTTTATTATTTATTTAATAATAATACATAAGGAATTAAACTCTAATTTAGAAATGCAACCCAATAACATGTTACAATGGTCAGATAAACATAAGGACACAAACTCTTTCCTTATCCCTTATGCGAGAAAGAATACATATAAGTACTCTTTCTTCTCGAATGGCATCTGGGCATGGGATGGGTTGCCTGAACAAACCATTAAAACCATCATTTACATCACTAATAAAAATGCAAGACTAGGCCAAGACCACGGGATGAGCGTAGGACGCACTAGCCTTCTTTATAAAAAGGGCGTCCACAATATAAGATACACGTTTTTTTTTGTTTATTCGGAAACTGTCACTACAGACAGTTGGAACACAATTTAAACTTTGCACAAATTATGAAGACTAGCCTAGGAAAGCGGTGGTCAACCTTTTGTGCGTGCTTGCCAAAACGTTCAACACCTCTTAATAAAATCTTCTCGTGCCAAGCAAACTGCAGAATCGTAACGCCCTGGGTCAGTTTTGCATGCAGAACCTTTCATGGTCATCAGCCAGTATATGGGATGTAGTTCTCACCATTCTGTTAGTGTCGCGATCATAGCGGTCAGACCGTCTCTGGATCATCCCCAAGGGGTAGGGGAGGGGTAGGGAGCATTGAAAGACAGAGCTTGTAAGCTTAAAAAAAAAAAGAAACATACTCGAGAGAGAGAGAGGAGGTCTGGGTTAGTGAAACCTTACATGTTTTTCCCTTTGGAAGACAGCCTTATTCCAGAAGTCCTGTTATTCGCTGGGCATTCGGTCGCACCTGACTGGCTTTCTGTCGAAACAAAGAGACCAGTGCACCGAGTCAATAGTACATAGCCTATTTGAAGGTTCCTAATCAATCAAATTTTTCTTGAAACAGCCCCAATTTTTCTTTTAAACGTTTCACTTTTAAGGCAATCATTGAAAATTTTCCCCTTTTTTTATTTATAAAATAGATCTACTTTTATTCTCTTAAAATGGCACCACTTCTAAAAACGCTCCACATTTTGTTCTTGAAAAGGTCCCTCCTTTTTTCTTGAAAAAAAAGGCCACTGTTTTATTATTAAATATTGTCACACTTTTATCAATGAAAAAGAAACACTTAATATTCTAAATAAGGCTTCATTATTTCGGAAAATGTGCTTAGGGGAGCGGCCACTCTCACTGCTCCCCTACTGGCTACGCCAATGAAAGGAAATGGGGAGGGATGGGTTTTAAAAGATCCCCACACTGCTTTTAAAATGTGTCAATAGAAATTAGAATTAAACGTTCATGTATTTTGTTTTCATTAAATGCAAGAGTCTACATTAAGGTCAGTTATGGTCATAAAAGTATATTATATGCCTGGGAACTTCACTCTATAATTGTTTAAGGAAGTTTATAGAAATCATAAATTAATTACCAAGATGTTTAGATTACAATTTAATGAAAATCACGATGTACCAGGATGGTTATTGTCTACAATTTCCTGTTTGCTGTATACTAAGAGCTATTGGGATAAGTGTGGGAAATTATATGGTCACGTGCTAGGCCAACAGTCTACATTATTTCTCTTCCTGTATGGTTTTTGGCTACGGCATGGCGATGACATGAAAATATTATGGACACTTTGTTTTTTTAGGGCAAAGCTAATTAATTAAATCAATACCCAAAAGACTTATCGGTAATTTAGCTAAAATGCATAACTGAACATAATTTTAAAAAAACAATCAATCAACGCATTTTCAAACACCTTATATCTTTAAAGTTCCTAAAATGTGTCAAACAACTCCCTATCAAATTTAAAAATGGAAACACATAACTCTTACAACAAAACACTTGAAATGGAAAAACTATATCAGAAGACCTGGAATGGGGACAATTACAACTGAACACATGTATTGAGACAATTACAACTGAACACCTGTATTGGGACAATTACAACTGAACACATGTATTAAGACAACTGCAACAGAACACCTAGATTGGGACAATTACAACTGAACACATGTATTGAGACAATTACAACAGAACACCTGTATTGGGACAATTACAACTGAACACATGTATTGAGACAATTACTACAGAACACCTGTATTGGGACAATTACAACTGTACACATGTATTGAGACAATTACAACAGAACACCTGGATTGGGACCATTACAACTGAACACATGTATTGAGACAATTACAACATAACACCTGGTTTGGGATAATGACAACTTAACACCTGGATTGGGACAATTACAACAGAACATCTGAATTGGGACAATTACAATTGAACATGTATTGAGACAATTACAACATAACACCTGGATTGTGATAATGACAACTTAACACCTGAATTGGGACAATTACAATTGAACATGTATTGAGACAATTACAACATAACACCTGGATTGTGATAATTACAACTTAACACCTGGATTGGGACAATTACAACAGAACACCTGGATTGGGACAATTACAACTGAACACATGTATTGAGACAATTACACATGAACACCTGGATTGGAACAATTACAACTGAACACATGTATTAAGACAATTGCAACAACAACTGGATTGGGACAATTACAACTGAACATGTATTGAGACAATTACAAATAACACCTGAATTGGGATAATTACAACGTAACACCTGGATTGGGACAATTATAACATAACACCTGGATTGGAACAATTACAACATAACAACTGGATTTGGACAATTACAACCTAACACCTGAACTGGGACAATTATAACATAACACATGCATTGAGACAATTACAACGGAACACCTGCTTCTGGACAACAATAACAGATCACATACAATGGGATAATTACCATACCATCACATCTGGAAAAAAAAACATGCGCAATATAACAATTACCTCTAAAAACATTTTTTATACGAAATCCTGGGCATGGTAAACATTTCCACTTCAAACAGTCGCAAACAATTTTATCACATATATGATCTTTTAATCGCCACCACTTATTCCCTTTTTGGGCAGTGTGAGATTAAACTAACGTCACTTGGGCGTCGTAAAAGGTGTATATAAAAAAGACAGGCCCATTGTTTTGTTTACAAATTAAAACGTAAACAATCTGCATGAACATTGTTTGTTAATACGGACATTTCACTCATCGGCCTGAAAACATGTTCGGGCTCACAGGTGCCCTGTCAGTGACAATCCTGATGTTCCTATCTCTGAAACCAATACTTGGCAATGGGGTAAGGAATATAATTCGTATAATTTTCTCATGGATAGTAGATCCAGTGCTTTTTTTGTGACGGTACGCACCGGAAAAAAATTATTAGCCTACTTTTCTTGTATTTTAACGTTTATATTATCAATTTGTTGGAATTGAATTATTTTAAAATTGCGAAGAACTAAAATATAAAATGCGAAACTGCTTTAAAAGTTAGGCAATCCATCATTGAGTACCGGCACCTATTTTTTCACAAAAAAAGCCGTAGATCTATAATTTATCTTGAACCGCCGATACTCCGGCTGTGCTTGAATGCAGATTAAATATAATATATATATGTAGGCCTTATATATATATATATATATATATATATATATATATATATATATATAGATATATAGATATATATATATATATATATATATATATAGATATATATATATATATATATATATATATATACATATAAATACATTTATATTTATATCAACAATCTCTTTGATGAAGGGGACTGTCTTTATCACACTTATTTAATTTGTCTCCAGAGAAGTTGTTGCATGGTGCAAATTTTACTTCAAAACACATTCTTAGCCAACGTTCGAAAAGATATAAAGCTTTTTTTCCGAACTGGTGTCACAATAAATTGTGAGGAGAGGCGAAAAAAGTGACCGCTCTTTTATAAGGCCTACTTTTATTTACCTATAAAAGATTGAAACTCTATTGAATTAGTCTATGTGTGTAAATCATCTACTAAAATATATACAAATGGAATCATAAGCAATATTTTCAATAAAAACAACAGCAGTTATAGGCAGACCCACCTAGGCTTAAATATTGTGAATTTAATATAAAGCCCAAATAGTCATTATAAGTTTTTAAAAGTGTACTAATGTAAAAAAAATATTTAAAGATTTAAAAAACATAGCTGATAACGACCATATTTTTATATTCATTTTGTATGTACTTCAAGGATATATACCTATTATGTATTCATAAGATAAGAATGTGATATTTTGGTTAACCCTTCCTGTACCGACCTACTTCTATCTATGCTGCCTTCAGTTCCGCTATATTCGCGCCCGGGACTGTAAGGGTTAAGTCAACGTCACAAAGGGAAATAAATATAACGAAATCTAATAGCTGGGTTGCCTACTTCCTTAATTCCCTTGGATTACTCCTGGAACAGAAGGCCTCCACAACAGCCTTACAGCGCACTTAGTTCTGAGCAGCCTTTTTCAGTTTTCCCCACGACAGGTTGCAACCTTTAATCCCTCTTCAAAGGATCGCCTCCGTGGTCTAAGATTAAATAACCCATCTTCTTCCCTGGAGGGAGGGGGGGAAGGTCCACTATAAAGTCTGCCGTGTGAAGTCATGTAAGAGTTTCCGCAGGGTTTGTCCTGTCCATCGCTTGGCAATCTGCTGGTTACCCTGATCCAGGCTCGTCTGCTGCCGCACATAGGTGTAGGTTTTTTAATTTTGTTGCCCATGCAGAAAGCACCATAGCTAGAAGCTACGAAGTATTTACCTGGTATTAGTAGGCCTACTCACTTATTTACTGCTCGTCACTCCGCTGTACTCTATCCTGGGCCAATTTTCTAGTTCCTTCCTGGTGTCACCCATCTTTGAAATGTCAACCATCAGGTCATGTAGCACACACAGACACAAATAATATTGTAGAGTGTATATGCTGAATACGTATTCCAAACTTGCGAACATGTAGACATCGAAAGATTATTGCTGAAGTTCCACATTAACACTGAATATTAATGTCAGTACGTTTTACACATAGGTGATGGAGTCTTACCACGTGTTCACCGCCATTCAGTACAGACTCGCCACCACTGACATCACAAGCGTCATTCGCAACACTGACCCCGTCACGAGAAACATCCCGTTCCGCGTGGAGCTGCCCAGTGACGCTTTCATCACCAAGTTCACCATGACGACAGGCGGGAAAACCTACATCGGCGAGATAAGAGAGAGGACGGCGGGGTCACAGATACTTTTCGATGAAAGCGGCCCCTCCAACGTGCAAGCGAGCAGGGACGGAAACAAATTCGGGGTGAAGCTTCCGGTGTCTGGTGGAGACAACGCCACCTATCGTCTGGTGTATCAGGAGAGGCTCTATCGCCAGGAAGGGGTTTACGAGCACAGGTTGTTTCTCGGGTTGAATCAGGTGGTTAACAATCTGTACGTGGAGACGTACATCGCGGAAGACGTAGACATCACGCTGGTCGAGGTCCCCGCTTTGCGGCCACTGAGTCGCATCAACGCAGACTACGGCAGAACGAACAACGCTCTGGCAGTCGTCAACAGGCTGTCGCCCAAGAAGGCGCAGGTGATCTTTTCGCCCGCGCCGGGGCAGCAGGGATCCGGGGGCTTCGCCCACCTGTTCCTGGTACGGTACGACGTCTTCCACCACCCCGACGGTGACATCGTTATCCGAGACGGCTACTTCATCCACTTCTTCGCGATAGACACCACGCCCATTCCCAAGGACATCATATTCGTTATTGATGTGTCGGGCTCGATGGGTTGGGATAATAAAATGGAACAGATGAAAGCAGCAATGCTCAGAATTATGGACGACATTCAGCCAAAGGATTACTTTAATATTGTTCTATTTAGCCATTACGCCTACTCTTGGAAAAGCAATCTTGTACCTGCATCGCAGTCTTATTTGTCAGAGGCTAAGATATTCATTCAGTATTTACGGGACGGTGGTGGCACAAACATCAAGGCTGGAATCGTCACTGCCAGGGAGATATTTCTTAAGAGAACGTTAAAGGAGCGTGTGGCTATGATCTTCTTCTTAACTGACGGACAAGACAGAGACCCTGTGCAAGATTTCCCGTCCATTCCTATATACGGCCTGGCCTTTGGGGATGACGCTGATCTGGAGTACATCAAGGAACTGTGCGCCAAGAACGCCGGCTTCTCGCAGAAGGTGTACACAGAAATTGACGCAGCCAATCAAGTGACAAACTTTTATGAAAAAGTTTCATCGGTATCCTTGAGGAAAATTACTTTAAGGTACAACTCGACTATTGTTGATATATCTTCCTTGACGCCCACAGAGTTCTCAATGGTGGTCAATGGATCTGAGGTGATGGTCATTGGGAGACTTAAGGAGAAGGTTAAAAGTTTTGATGCCGTGATGGAAATTGAAGGAGAAGCCGGGGTGTCCTATAAGGTTAAGAAGGTTGATGACATCAAAACGCTAAAGCCTGAGAATGACGGTTCGAAACCTATCAGCAGTAATATAGAAAATGTCTGGGCTTTGACTACCATACAGAACCTGCTACAGGAAGATGAAAAGAAAGCTACAACCACTGGTTCCACTGAAAAACTAGACCAGGCTCTCCACCTGTCAGTCAAATATGGATTCGTCACTCCGCTCACGTCAATAGTAATCAACGACCCGGACAAGCACCAGCAACTCGTGGAATCAGCAGTTAAGAATGAAGAAGAGAAACAAGGCGACAGGATGTCGAAGTTCATCAAAGCCAGGCCGTCGACAACAACCGTGACAACCACTACAACCACAACGACAACCAGGATGCCCATGTGCCCGCCCAGCACGACGGTGGACGAAGCCATCAAGAGCGACATGCTGACGCTATCGAACATGTCAAGGATTGCTGAGAAATGCATGAACGTAAACCCAGGAGCCCTCAGATACTTGCACGCCTCCATGCGGGCCATCGCCAGATTTAGGGGCGCGCATAGACCAAAGGCGGCTCAAAGTGATAATCAAACGAAAGGTGGCACTCCTCGTTCTGTAGAAATCGGTCCGTTTATCATACACCATAATGGTAGGGAGGTATGCGTAAACCCAATGCCCACTTTTGAAGCAAAAATGTCCTATCTACTTTTGGCGTGTCCGAAGGGGCCTTCCTTGCATTTACTACTTGACTCCAGCTATACACTCAATGCTCCGAATGCTGCACGTTTAATCTTGAATTTCTCCAACAAATTTGCCAGCGTCTATTTGGGCACCACTTCAGCCTGGCAACTTTATGGCGACTTGGAGTTCAGAAGTGACTTGCGTAGCAGAGATGAAATGACTCTTCAAATAGCTTGTTTTAATCTGACTTTGCATCGCGCTATAAATCCACTGGGAGTAATCTATGAGATCAATGTCAACCTTGACAATCAGACTATCGGTCACACTGGAATTATGGGAGATAACTTCATTGAAAAAAATCGCGAAGAACCGAACGCGGATTGCGCTCCTTTGCTGGACGAGCAACGTCTGCTGGATAAATATAAACAACCAACCAAAATGTTTCTATCTTATTTTCTGGATACTGTCTATGACATTGTCAATAACTTCCCGCCACTTTTATGGGAATAAATTTAACATACGTTTCATCCTTCACATACACAAACTTAACACAAATAACTGGTAAACTATCAACCTTAAAGTATAACATTTGGAAATAAACTTTCTGATGAACAATTGTTTAGATTGTATAAAGCTTTTTTTATAATTAAAATCCCAATGATTAGGCTAGTTTTAAATATATTTTTTTATTTCCCAAATGCCGGGTCCCGACCTGGTACCGGGCTACGAATTCAAATTGTCAGTCTGTAGGCCCTACAGTTCTTCTTCTTCTTCAGCGTTCCATTTTGCTTTCCTTTACTGTGTCATACTGGCAGTCCTGATTCTCTGATGAACCGTGCTGTTACTTGTAAGAATGGTTGTGGGCTCCAGAGCTTATCCTCCAGGGTGACCATGGTGGTTCCCTGAGGCCAGGCCTGGTTGCGGGCATCTCTGTGGAGTGGATACCATTGTAGGATGTGCTCTGCATTCTGGAGTCCAGTTCCAGAGAGGCACTCAGGGGTGTGACTTAGGCCGATTCAGTGCTGGCGGTCTAATTGCACAGTTCAAAATCTATGTTTTTTTTAAATGAGGCCTAAATTACTATCGATAGACCTAATATAATAGAAGGCCGAAATATTGCCCCATTTTGTAATATTTGAGCCTGATTTTAGGTACAGCTATCGAGTAAAGACATCACTAGGCCTGTGTCATAAGACACAAAAATTGTGAGGACATTGTTAGATTTCAAGTTAATTTTAAACAAAAATAGTTATTGTAAAATTATATATGGATATAGATCTATATAGATGGATATATGGATTATCCAACTGTCAAAAAATGGTGCCCCAACTACCCTCGCCCGGGTTATGGGATAGAAGAAGAAGATCTATATAAAACAGTGTCACGTAAAAAAAATCTTTGAGACTTGTTGGTCCAGGCTATAGCCTTTGATGCATTTCTCTTTTTTTTTTATTGCTCGTAATAACAGGCATAGTCTAGTTTTGTATTTTTTTCGTTCTGTTAAAACATGCATGATGAAAAGTAAGCGTTTTTGCTAAGGCTGCCTCGTCAAATTCCCTTATGTAAACTACGTAAAAATACATAGTTTGAAGTATTGTGCAGCACTTGACGACACATATAATAAAGGTCACTTTACTTGCCGTATTCATGGGATGTGTAGTAGGCCTAAGCACAATTTTTTTGTCTTATAGATTATTGTTCAGCTGCACCGTTGCAGTATTACACCATTAGGCTACATGCCTAGATCTCATGGACCATGCATGTTTATGTTCTCCCCAAACTCCCACACTCGATGCATGTGCTTATTTTTCTTAATGCTTTATAGGCCTACAGTATTAATTTTTCCAATTTCTTCCTTCCTTTTTTTGGCAAATCAAAGCGTGACAGTGTTTATTTTGAAAACTATTTTTTAACACAGTAGACATTAACAGTGCACAACTCGGTAGAACTATCTTTGTAAAATTAATTGCATAAATTAAATGTTGTTAATAGGGCGTTTGAAATCACGTGACAAAAGCACGTGATTTTTGTTTACTTTGAGTAATGGTGTACAAGTAACAATGGCCGCTGTATTAATAAAGTTTCATATAGGCTCGAGCATTTTTTTTTAATGATGTGTTGTGTTTTAAGTCTTATTAAGCTTTAAGCTGTATTATGTCTGTTAAATAAAATAGGCTATTTTATTATTATCATAGACATAGATCATAGACGATGTGAGCCTATTAGTGACTTGACTAGATAGCCTATTCACCAACACTATCACTTGAAATCGTAGCTGCAATACTTAGCCGTTAGCCTACGAAACCGAGTCTACGAAACATTAAAAGTGTAGGCCTATAAAGTGAAATTGAAAGTGTAAATAGGTCTAGCCGGCCCTAGCCTAATCACATTAATCAATTAATCTACAGTACTACGATTTACCTCCTTATTTTTGAGTAGGATAGCCAATATTCATAAGTGAATTTGGCATGATAAGAAACTTCACCATGTGCCATATTTGTTCCTCAATTTACAAAAACAACTTAAGCTCCGCCCATTGCGAACGCTCTATACTAAATCTATTCTAACAATGAAAAGTAATAATAAACACATTTCTGTTTTTCAGCTTTATAAATGCAAGAATATCTATTTGAACTTTATGTTTATTACCGTTGCATATTATCATAGCTCATTATCTTTTTGTATTTCTTCATTGCTACCAATCATAGCAATCCACCACAGCCTACACAAGCATTCCTTCTAAAATTAGCCCCGCCATGCAAAGAACGTGCAGGCCTCGAAGTTCTCTTTCCAGTGCTGTCAAGAAGACTGCACTCTCCGATGCTGATTTCTCCACCGCCTTCGAGCTGTGCCTTGGAACAAACGAACTCCTGTTTAAAAACCTGAGGGACACGATGAACGCTTTCGCTGGCGACGCCGCCAACAAGACTCGAAAATTGAAGAAGAACTTTCGCAGGATAAACCACGCCCAAAATCAGACCTCGCGAGCTAGTCTCCTGCAGCACATCACCGTCACCCGTGGGAAAAAATCTATGTGCCTTGGCCCGGAACCTAATTTTGCGGGTTACACTGTGTATGAGCTGGTTCGGTCTGCAGGCGTCGCTTCCTTGTATCTGGTGACGGGTAAAAATGACCAGGCGGACAAAGTCACCGCGGAAAGAGTGATTCTACAAACCACGTCGGGTGAGCTGGCCACGGTCATGCTGGGGACATCGAAGGGGTGGCGGGTGTCGGTCAACGGCAAGTTTGACACTCGGGTAATCGACAGCAGAGAGATGAGGCTTCTTTCCCGATCCATGAACCTGACCTTGACCAGACAGGTCACCAAATGGGAGGTTACCTACGCCCTCGACGTTGCGCTCGATAGAAAACCCAAAATGGGCGGGCTTCTGGGAGACGCGCTAGCGGCTGATGGAGAATCCAGTTTTTTAGAGGATATCTCCGAAGAGCACAACGATGACCAGGCGTGCTACTCGCTGTCCGATGATCAAAGTAAGCTGGAGCCGTACATTAGTCCAACACACAAGTTCACGCCTTACTTTCTGGAACAACTTCAAGACATCAGTAACAACGTTCTAACAGGGACCTTGGATAAAGCCAAAACTCTTTAAATGTCAATTATACCTAATAGCACACTATATTGGTCTAATTTCTATCAATATTTAAAACTTGGCTTAATGTTGTACCAATTTTGTGTCAATAAAAAGCGCTGTTAAGGGCTGTAGTTTATCTTGATTAAAAAAAATAAGATTTTGGGGAAAAAGGTAAAAAAAGAAAAAAAGGTGTGTTGGTGGCCCTATTGGATACTAATATATTTACTTAGAATTTCACACCGACTTTACAGATATAATGAAAGCCTTAATATAAACAAAGGATGACGACGAATATACAAAAAAAAAACTTCCTCAAAGTTTTAGCTTATTTTTTTATTATAAGATTATTTAATGATTTTAAAATATTTTTCAATTGAAAAAATTCTAATACAAAAAATTACACACGTTTAAATAAGTGTTTTAGATTTCAATCAGTTCATTGTATGATTAGTCAATAGTGTTGTTTTTTTTTACGGTTAATATATTATCTAAAAAATTGTAAATACCAAATACCACGCAGAATGAATCGCGTGTGCAACACATTGTGCTTATACACTGTCGAACAACCACCATACCTACACAGAAATACCTTCAAAACCGGATATAGCCTACGATCGTGGCTGTATTCAGGATTGTGGGGCCCTGTTCCCAAGGGACAAATTTATATTGGGGCCCCTCGTGGCCTCGCCCCTGCCTTCCGACATTGTTGTGTTAGCCTGTGTTCTGGGATGTGTGGGGGCCCTTGTTCCATGGAATATGTGGAACATGCCTAAATACGTCTCTGCCTATGATTGAAAGGCTTAATCGATGTTATCGTGACCTTACTTCCTCCCTCCATAAAGGTCAGTGGGCTTAACTACCACAATGAACTCCTATGGTAGAGTACATTTTATTTTAATTCTGTGTAAGGAAGTTTACATTTTGATCAATGTCATTACTTGTGAATGTGTACACCTAACCAGTGTAAAACTATTAGAAAAACTCACCATGTTTATAAACAATTCAGGAAAAATATATTAAAAAGGCAAAGAAGTAGATTAGTAATAATACAGAATGCACTAAATTTTAACCTAGAAATACATCACGATAACACTTAAAAAACCACAACACAAGAACTGTCTTGAAATTTTTATTTATCAAAACTTAGACAACCAATAATTTTTAGTTAGGCTTCAAACTTTTCAACAGCTTTTAAACAACAACAGAATATCAATCATAGCAAACCCCCATTTGGTACACACAAAAATCATCACATGGGCCCTAAGCCCACTTAGTAGAGTAGGAGAGGAGGATGGATAGCAAGGGGGACAACATGTCCTAGCAGGCCAGGTGAACAAGCAGTCAAAAGGTTACTGTGACCACTTCTGGTTGTGGCTTTCCTGATAATAATTACATGACTGGTACATGAGGCATTCCTAATCCTCAATCAATATTATTTTAACTAATAACTAATACTGATTGTTGTTGTTTTTATATTAAGTATCGTCAGAAGGGAGGTTGTGGAGTTTGGGTGTAAAAATTATTATATTTCCTGTAAGGTATGCATTCCATTTGAGGTATATATACCACAGTATAAGAACCATTGCTCTAAAGTAAGGCAGATGAAAATCTCAAGTTCTCTTTTACCCATTTTGGCTACAAATGTGTCAGAGAACAAAATATTTAAAACAAAATATTACATTTAATGTTGCAGCATGTTGTCAAAATGACTAATTTTCTTTCTTTTCTATTCAGCTAAATAATAACATATTAAATAGATCTACATCAATTACAAAAACATAATATTCTTTATAATTTTTTACTGGAGGTATTGAAAAAGTCTGTGCCTTCCATGGATGAAGGGAAATAGCTCTGTTTGATTGGTCCATTATAGTCTGGTGGATATTTATAGCCTTGGCCATAACCTACAGAAAAAAGTGAGAAAAAAAAAGAATTAATGTAAAAAATAATTTAAAAAACCATTTCGACCAGCAAATAAGCATTAAATATTTCTCAGAATTTCTGTAGCCTGAAGACCATTGTGTTGAACACATTTTTAACATTTCTACAAGCAAGCCAGCTAAAGCACATTTAGCTGAGAAAGACAATTACACTGTGCATATGTTTTTTAGATTTACCAGAATGATGAAAGATTCTAACTGGAGTAACAAGTATTCCCTTGTAACCTAGAGATAAATATTTCAAATCTACAAATTGTTATATTTTAATGTTACAAATTTTACAAATTTATATAGCACTATTTATGAACAGTTAGTTTGCTAGAGAAAAGTGAAATGTTGGTCAGAAGCCAGGATTTACTAATGATTTAATCAATAATTACTTCAATGGTTTAGTCTTTACTAACAAGTGGATTTGTCTTCACAAATGAACAAATTTAAAACAAAAAAATGGGGACATTTCTGTTAACAATGACTCTAGTATTAGCAGTCAATGATAGTGATAAAAAACGTTATCCGAAATTGATACAGTTTGATAAAGCCCTGCAGCAGTGGCTCAATCATCAATGGAGAGGTATTTAACTTAAATGAAAACATATACATACAATGACTAACTACAGGAGCAAGTAATTGATTAAAAAAATTAGTGAGTAACTAATAATTAAACAGCTCCACCAAGAAGGAGATTCACCGAGGCAAAGGTGTGTCTCTACCAAGTCAGGATAAAAGAGGGTGTGGGGTTAGCAGCTTTAGCTGATAATAAAATCAATGTCTAGTTGGATGGATAGGGGAAAGACTAATATTGTAGGGGAAAGAATGAGGTGCGGTTGGGAGGAATTGGTCTATATTTTGTTGTCTGGGGAGGAGTCATTGGAAAAAAGATTTCTCTAGCAAGGGTTTAGATAAACTAGCATCTGGATAAGGTCTGCAGAAGTAAGACTATTAAATACACACTGTTTGACATTGTATTAGCTTGAATCGTGTATTGTTTATATACCGGCCACATCATGCCATGGTCTAAGTTTGTCATCAATGAGTACACACCTAGATTTTTCAGAACTTTATTGGATGCATTCCGTAGGTGGAGAGGCACTGGGGGCAAAGCTCCTTGGTGACCTTGAATACATTTCCTGGCTGCCTGGAGTGCTTGCAACACTTCTGTTGACTTTGGAGCCCGGGCCAAATAAATTACACAGTGTGCCAGATTAAACTGTAAACAATACAAATAGTTCATGTCATGAAATAATAATTTTAGTGTGAAAAAAAAGTTAGAAAAGGGTTAGAAAAATATTTTTGTAAATAAAAAAGGAATTTGAATATTTTCACTAGAAAATTTTTTTTGTCTTTAAGGCATATGATCAAGTTATTTTAACCCCTAGGACTTTACATTAAATGTTTTATTGAGATGTTTGCCATATTATTTGAAACTTTTCAATAGATTGGAATTAAAATAGCTTAATAATTGTAAGGACACAGTAAAATTTTTGAACAAAGTACAATGAAAAAAGAGCAAGCAGCCCTCAACTGGAAACTAAAGAGATCAAACTAACTGCAGATATTGTCCCAACTACAAAGACACCTCTATATGTTTGTCTGGCATTGACTGCAAGAGCTGGAACAGTTAAGAAGAAAAATAATACCTAAGTAAAAGAGTGTTGTTGATTAAGTATTGAATTAAAGTGACTTAGCAGATGCCTCGGAAAAAAAAGAAATAATGTCTAGACTTGCGTCTTTTGAGTAATAATGGTCATAGGGGGTAGCATGCATATATATAAATTGTCAATGCTACTTATAACTTATACCTAAACTAAAAATCTAAATACTAGAAGGACTTGCATACTAAGAAGGAATACTATTGACTGTTAGTTAACTGTTAGTTAAATTTACAATTAACAAAAGAAATAGCTTCCGTAATTTAATAAATGTTTTATTTGTGTGTCTTTGTTAATTTTCTTCAGGAGCCCAGGGGATGGGGAACTCAATGCCAAGGGTCTCAAGGTTGAAAGGGTTAAAATTAAAATAGCTTCTTTGCTGTTACGTTTTATAAAATGTGGAGATCACTATTTTTATTCCCTAGACAAGTTTTTTTTTTAAATTTTGGGGGGCTCCCTATCCCTGGTGCTATTTTTTAAATCCACATTATATAACAATGTATGGGACACAGTGGCCGAGCGACAGTGCGTTCGACTGGCGATTTTTTTACGGGACTTGAGGGTCTACCCAGTACCTGACATTAGTTGGGGTAAAGTAAAGGCGGCTGGGCATTGTGCTGGCCACAAATTCTCTTGTATTCCTTGGCCACAGAAACTGGTAGACGCTGCTTCACCAGCCCTATGATCAGTTTGGTCCAAAGGGTACTTTACTAATATAATAATGTTTAAATTAGTTAAACTAAATGAGACAAATATGTACCAAAACTTACGTTACATTCAGGCATGCCCAGAAACTGGCAGGCTTGGTGTGTGGCCACAGCTAAAGTAAGGGCTGCTGGGTCGGCAAGACCTGTTGATATTCAGAATTAATATGTTTTTATTTTATGGACAGCATAAAATGAGGTTCGTGTTTTGATCTGAACATGACAACATGTATTTTTTAAGGTAAATTAACAAGGATGATCTGTTGAGTACAGCAAAAAATGTTGTTATTTAAGGGCAAGGTCTTTAAAAAAAAAAGCCCAGCAAGGTGCACACTAGCCTGGTTTGAATATTAAAACATGAAAAGATTATGTAAGTTGAAATCATTACATACTGTACCAAACAACTTGTGGCTAGTGAGCCATGACATAAATAATGGTGAAGATAACCTTTTTCTTATTGTGTGTTGTGTTCATTTTTACAGCAACAGAAGTGACAAAAAAGTTTAATAAATGTCGATGATGTATTGTAAAGTTAGTTTTTGAAGATGTAGTAAATGATTAAGAAGATAATACCTAAATGAAATTTATTGTCAAATGATTACGTAAATGAAAGGTGACAATAACTTTAAATAATCAAATATTCATTATAAAGAAATGATGTTGAGCCCTAAGCGTAGTACCCTGTAATTTATCTCAAGAAAGCATCGGGATTCTAGGCGACAGGCACAAGAGGTTAAGGTACATCACTTATGGATGAAAATTACACAAACACCTTTACAAGCAACCAATACAGAAAATATCTAAAAGATTAAAGTAGGAATTTAACAATGACAGAAAGGCTGTAAAAAATTTAAAATGTATACAGTACATTTTTTTAAATGATATTTAAATTGAGAAAGTTTGGCAAGTCAGAAATAACTTGAGTGCTAAAAAAAAAACCAGATAATTTATGCAATAAAGGAATCAGCAGAAGTAAGGCAATGAAATAAAGTAAGGATCTGATCAATTTAAACAAAACATTTACCTATGTCCTCACTGGCAAAAACAACAAGTCTCCTGGCTACAAAAAGTGGATTTTCTCCCCCTTCCAACATCCTCATCATCCAATAGAGGGCAGCACTTGCATCAGAGCCTCTCATTGACTTTATCATAGCTGAAACTGTATTGTAATGCTCTTCACCTAGGAAAACATTGGGTCAAACATCAATATTTTTGTAAGCGACAAAATGATTCTTATTTTAAAAACTGTTGTAAAACTAGCCAAAACAAAATTGAGTAAACAGGTCTACTAAATTGCTATAATAAAACAGTTTTTATTATTTAAAAAAAAGTTTTTACTCAGCAATATGTCTTATTATTTAAAGGCTTTTTTTTTTTTTAGAATTAAGAAGACTGTTAAAAGGCAAAGTAAGAAGCAGGTGTTAACCTTGATGTTCAATATGGAAACTAAATATGGTACTTTGAGATTATTCTTAAACATATTTTGATAATGTGAAAGAAGGACGTTTTTTGTTGTTGTGCTTTTAGGTATGAAAGTTGGAGCTTTTGACAGCTTAAGGCTGGGTACGGCACCCCATTTTAGTGGTATTCAACTCGGGTACTGATTTTTAGGTTTTACTTAATTAAATAAGTTCAACCATTTCTGTATACAAAAATGCCACTCTTATAGTAAAAACGCAATAGTTTTTTTAATATATTTTTTTGAAATAGTATGTATGTAGCTAAGCGGTGAAGAAAATGTAAAATTTTCACATGTTTGACACCTCGAAACTCACAGTAGAAAAGCAACTTCAGTATTCCTTATACTATTGCTAATAAATTTCATGTTCATTGATATATTAAGTACATGAATAATTTTGTGTTTTTCAAACTTTTCTTACTTTTTTGCGTTTTACTCAAAATAATTATTTTATACCTTATTTTTACTACTCCTCTCACATTTCTTTACCGATTGTATTGAGACTTTGTAATTTTTATCTAAGCACATATTTCAACAGAATGCTCCACTTAGATTTTTTAATTTTTGTTTTATTTTAATTTAATGGGCACAAACTTTGAGTTTTTTTGTAAAAAATTAACTCTTAAAAATGTGACTTAAGAAAAAATTTATAAAAAATTAAATATCTTAAATCTTAAAAAAGTGGGTGGAACATGCTGTTGGAAATTCATTTCTTTACCAAATGTATCAAATATTGTATTTGTAGGTATAAAGGTCATAGAGGAAATCGATTTTTAAAAACACTTATAAAGTCCAAGATGGCGGCCGTTGCCATGGCAACCAATGCATAAAAATAAAATTAAAATTGATTGCCCTGAATGATATTCTATACTTGTTATGTGGTTAAAGTTTCAAACGTTTTGGTCGGTAAATTTTAAAAAAGTGCCTAAAACGTGCCCCCCAGTCTTAAAGGAGTTTTTAGTAAAAAGATATTGTGTTGGGATTGTATTAAGCAGAGCGTCTTGTTCCAATATTGCTCATGTAAATATGCCAGTTTGACAAGTAGTTGCCAGTTTGGTCAAGTCTATCTTTACAATATAAAAAGCCTATATTATATATATTTACATGGCATATAAATTCTCACTTTTCTATATTTTATTTGATGTGGGTTTTTTAATCAATCTAATAAGGAATAGTTTGACAATAAAATCATTATAATAATAATTTTATAAATTAGAACACCTAGGCTGAAATTATATGGCTGTTAATGAAAATTATTTTCATTCAATGACCAAGTAATGAATGAAGTTTAAAAACTGTATACATTTCTGTCTTTTTTTTTTTTATAGAAGTTAAAAAGCAAAAAACAGTTTTGTTGACATCAGATTTTTTTTATGCCAATCATGTCTTAATTGTGTCTCTTTATATTGGTTTCTGGTGGTACACTATCTTAATTCACACTTTAGAGAAAGCCAACATTTTTTTGCTATAACATTAATTTTAGGACCTATGGGGAGTTTGGGTACAGTGGATCCAGGGGCAGACAGATCAGAGGCACTTTTGCAAACATCAAGGTTTTCTGATTTCTTGAAGATAATCATCATTTTATGCAATCATGTTTCAGCCATCTTCATTTGTAGGTCAAACAATATTTGAAATTATAACCTGTACAAAATAATGTCAGTTTTTTGCCATGAAAATTTGTGTATGTCTCTTCACTTATTTTGTTTTGTAGCTCAAAGTGTAGGGAATTACAAATTCCAAGTTTATTATTAAGAAATATACCGGTAGATATATTTTCTGTTGTAAAATTCAACCTTTCTTTTATAATTATAGTAAATTTATAGATCCATATTTCATATGAAATTTCACTTATAATTATTTTGATATTGAGGGGCACACTGAACAAGTTTGTAGGTGATTCACTGTTCTACGTCTATGCTCTTTATTTATATTACATTAATTTCATGACTCACAGTTAATTGTTTAAAAATATTTAGCATATCAGGCCCACACTTTAAAATTCTGTTGATTTTCTGTTCTTTTTGGATACGATAGCTTTTGACTTTTTGAAAATATAGTAATTAATAAACAAGGGTTTGACAAAAAGCTGATGCCTATTTTTAATACAGTATTCAGCACCTACTATATGTATACCTTCTCTCTCTAACACTTTGCCACTCACAATAATTGTGTAATTCACACAACATATTTTCAATCATTTAAGAAACAACACATTTTATTATATTCACACACATTTATTGTTTACTTATTTAATGGAAAAGTATTTTCTATTTGTGCCTGTCCAGTATTGAAAACCAGCAAATTTGTTTATTAATGTCAAGGAATGAGTTTTCTAAATAACAGTTACACAGTATTGATATAGAGGATGCCAAGTCTAAACACTCACATAGCATATTCATAAACCAATTTGGAGCAACCCAAAGTATCCATAATTTAGAAAAGCATAAAATGGCCATCAATAAAAAGTGTAATAAATATAAATATTATGTAAAAAAAAAAAAGATCAAACTTGTTCTTGTTCCTGAGATAATGTCCATGTCATACAAATTCCAAATATAAGGCAGTGAGCTTTGAGGGAACATAAGTAAAAAGTAAAGTACCCTTCGGACAAAACTGATCATAGGGCTAGTGAAGCAACGTACACCAGTTTCTGTGGTCACAGCATACTAGGGGATGTGTGGCCAGCACAATGCAAGCCACCTATATTTTACCCCAACTAATGTCAGGTACCCATCAGAGCTGGGTAGACCTAGGGACACCCTCAAGTCCTGGGAAAAAATCCTAGCCTCAGCCAGGATTCCAACCCGAGATCTCCGTATTGCCAGTCAAACGGCAGCGCATGCATGAGGGAACATAAAATAAGAATATATCTTATGATCCACATGGATATAATGTAAAAAAAAAACAAAAAACAACATAAGCCAACATTCACTTGTACACAAATTAAGTGGGAGCATCAAAAATGCATATCATAAAAATAAAAGGTAATAAATAGCACCATATTCTGGTGCAAGGCCTAATTAGTAGGCTAATGTTAAATATCAAATCAAACAAAGCCTGAAGCATGAAAGTCATCTATAATAGAAAGATAATGTCAAGCACATAAATATAACAGCTTAAATATGTAAATAAAGTGCATAATAAAAGGAGCAACACACAATTAACAACAAACAAAAGTAACCCACATTTACCATCAAATATTGTAATTAATTCACAACAAGATTATGCATATACACTTATGTACCTGTAATAAAAGAAGAAATAGCAACACAATAAATCTGGTGCAATGCTTAAAGGAGAATAAACAATAAAAAAAAAGAAAATCTTCATGTGATCAAATAAAAAACCTGAATGAAAGCTGTCTACAAAACAAGATATGAAAAAGATCATCTGATATTATAAAACTATATTGGAGACATAAATAATGTTGCAAACAAAACAATATTAAATACCATTAATCTATCATCTTATTGAAAAACACATAATACCAGGACCTCATAATATTATTTATAAAGGCTGAGCTAATTATAAAGGCTACACAAGTCTAGTATTTTTACCACAAATATCTACATACAGTATATAATCATTATTAAATGTTGCATGCAAAGAAAAAAATATTGGAATGAAAAATCTTTCCAAAATAAATATAAAACTTCATAAAACAATACTTTACCAACCGTGCTTCTTAACTTCTTAGCTCATCTAAATAGCAACTGAACATTCCACGGCTAATACCAAACTGTATAGGGAGCTAGCGCTTTGCCCACATCCAGAGATTTTCTATATTCTGTGTATGGATACTACGATCCATTGGGTCCACATAATTTAAACTATGATTAATAACAGAATGGGTGTATATCCCATTCTGAATATTTGAAATATTGGCATAAGCAGCCCACCCATCAGAAATAATATGCGGCCATCACTCCACTGACCCCTGCCATATTTCATGCCAAAATATTTCATTTCATCAATTTCTACCTCCAAAGGCATACTAGCCTCATTCACCACCAACTCCATCCCAATTTCAGCTGTGTGTGAATTTTGAAGATGATTGCAGCATTCTTTTCTTTAAAAAAATACCCCAATCAATAGCTTGTTCTGTTAGTTATTTCAGTCCGAAATTCCAAGAGGCAGTGGTTACACCAGTGTTAGAATCTGTCTTTACAAAATAGAGCTATTGTCTAAGAATCTTAAAGAAGGACCATTTCCTAATTAATTGACAATCTAAAATTGCAGAGACTACATGCCCATATCATCTATACCATGCCTATGTAGACTTGCAGGCACAGCACAGTTGTCACACATGCAACTATTAAGAATCAATGACCACTGGACAAACCACATCAAACAATTTTCCAAGTCAGAAATTATGAAAGTAAAAGTGAACAAATTTAATAGGTCTGCAATTATTTGATCACTTGTGTCTTGAGTAAGGTAGCTTTGACTGTCTAATCCTTCATCTGTAGCGCCTTGATTTACCTTGACCGGCTCCACTTGACTGTCACCTAAATAATAACAAATAAATCAATACATCTGGCGTATCTATAAAATGTTGTTTAGATAAAATGTCTCTAAACTCAACGTACCTGTGTTAGACGTAGAAACTGATGTTCAGTTGTAGACCAAGCCCAACTGCTTATGATCTATCTTAGAGGTAACATGCTTTATTTAGCAAATCAGATAGTAAGCAACTATTATGCCTTTATGCAAAATGCTTAAATTATGTTGATAGTCAGTTTACGAGTACAAGATCTAGTTACGAGCCTACACGCTATCTGCAGGTGCAGTGTACAAATATATTTGCTTAAACTAAGTTTTTCTGGTATTTTTACAGTTAACTCTCTATTGCCTATGTCACACTTTGAGAGAATAATGCAAGTTTCAAATATAAATCTTATCCCCAGTAAGATAAATTGTTGGAAACAAAACAACTTCATAACTAATAGTCTAAATTATAGGTAAGAATACCAGTGCTATGCACTATATAGGCGATGTTTTTTTTTTACAGAAGAAAGGCCTTTTATTTATAGCGACAGAGTACAGAGATAAGGTCAATATTTCATTTACGGTACTAATGTAATGCTTCCAAAATAAAGAAAACATTTAATAATCAAAAAAATGAACATGGGAGAAATGCTGCACAGTTGCAAACCTAAAATATCTAATTTATAATGTGTGTAGCTAGGGGCCATGTGTAGGAAATAATAGTCTACAAACTAATGGGGGAGGTGTGGTTAGATTAGGAGCTTTTACTTAGGGATAGTGTGTGTGGTCTCCACTAAATGTGTGCTTAGACCTATGCACTAGTATTTATATAACATACTCAACAATATAATTGTATAAAAATATTGAGGCATAAATGGCCTAGCAGCAGTGTGTTCGACTGACGATCCAAAGGTTCTGGGATCAAAACCTGGTGTAGGCTAGGATTTTTCCCCAGGACTTGAGGGTGCCCCTGAGTCTACCCAGCTCTGACCGGTACCTGACAGTGGTTGGGAAAAAGTAAAAGCGGCTGGGCATTTTGTTGGCCACACATCCCCTTGTATGTTGTGGCCACAGAAACTGGTGAACGCTGCTTCACCAGCCCTATGATCAGTTTGGTCTGAAGGGTACTTTACTATTCAGGCATAAGACTGGTTAGAATCTCCCATATACTGGTTGCATACAAGCAAATATGAATGTTCTATAGTATTAATTAATTTCAATGTGAGCAAACACCATATTTAAAAACAAAGGAAGGCTACTTAATAAAACAGATGCTTTAACTGTGACTAATCTATAAAAGGGTATGAAAATATGACTTCTTTGCATACAACTTATTTGCTTTTGCTTACACCAGTACTTTCAATAGTTGAATCCTCTTAGCTAGACTACACAATAATAAGTACAAGAGTACGTCAAATGTTGATTCTTTATTCAATCCTTCCAACTAGCTGAACTAAACTAACACAAGCGCATAGAATAAAGCATGCATATGTTATCAAAGTTAAGTGTGCCGGAAGGAAGAATGATCTACATGCTGGGTGGGTTGGTGTAAGGGTTTGGTGTGCAAAGTAAGTGAAAATACTTATAAATTAATCAGTTGAATATGTGCATGTACATTGTAATCAGGAAGCGAGTTACTGATGTCATGTTGTTTACTAATACGAATAAAAGGGTGCTTAGAGATAAGATGAGTGTCGGAGTGACAGTCTACAAGAGAAGTCCTAACGGGCTGGAATGTGATAGAGAGCTGAGAGTCTTGAGTTATTGGTGGTGTGTGCGCAATGGGAGACGTGGGTGTTGTGATCTATTTACTACGTTCTCTGAGGAATGTGATATATAACTTATTGCCCCAAGCACAGTGTCAATTGTCATTGAACATTTCGGTTCAAGTTATTTTATCGTATACCCTGTTACAATGGGCAAACTAGAAAGTGGTAGAAAGGTGTACTAGTATAATTTAATCATTATTTTTCTTTTATGTCTGTTTTGTGTTAATTTTCCTCTAGAACCCAGAGGAAGGAGGTGAAAGGTTACATAAGAGCCAGAAGCAAAAGTACAAAAATTTGAACTAAGCTGAAATTTCAATTGGATTAATATGTATTTCTCCTCTTGCCATAAACAAATAATGCCTTTTGCAAAGTTTGCCTTAGTCCTCTTTTTTTTTTTTGCCAGTGTGAGCTTGACATCAGAAACCAAGGTTTGAAAGAAAAAATGTATATAATGTATAAAATGTATGCACTTATATTAAGTTGACCATCTGTTACCTGACTTGTCATACAGCACATGTGATCGCTGCAGTGCCTCCTTGACCAGAGCTGAGGTTATAGTTACCACAGGGCTGGGGCAGTCCTTCTCCCAGGCCAGACATCCTTCCACGGATAGCTGCAATCCGTTCAATGCTGCCCTGGCGTCTCCATCTACTAATCCAGCGAGCGTATCCAAAGCCTCTTCTTCCATTTTTATAACAGGAGACCTTCAATGGCAAACAATTCATTTCAGGATTTATGGTTGCATTTATCTCCCTTTCAATATTGAAGTCAAAATTTATGCAACAGATAAATAAAAAGATATAATTAAACTAAAAGTAAAGTATAGAACAGTTGAAGTAAGAAGCAGTATTTAACAGTTTCACAGGCCATGACATACAATGGGTTAGCACAAAACTTTCACTTTTACGCCTATAGTTTTCTCCAGCTTATGCTGGTATCCATCACCACTACTGTACCCTCAAAGACTGGCATAGTGTATAAACCGCCGATACATACCCATTAAGAATACACCGGCGGGCGAACGCATGGGGGTCAGCCCCCGCAGCGGGCCCGAGATTCATTGCACTGCCGAGAGGCCACCGGGTCTGGGTGGGGAGGTAGCAATGGACGCTGCAACCCCGTCTCAAAAACCACCCGGTGCCTATAGTATAGGATTTGTGCTACCGGGTGACAGTGCAGGAATAAGAGCGAGCCACCAGGATAATGATCCTTAGGTAACCGCAGTGAACGGTCGCTGACCTGGGGAATCCTTCCCCGTTACATGGCACGCCACGCCTTTGGCGTGTCGTGGGGTGGCTGGAGCTCGGACAGAGTTATGCTCAAACCTAAGCGTTACGCCTTGGACATAAGAGCTTTGGCTCGTCCAGGTTCTTAAGAGACTTTTTAATTCGGTATCCATCAGAGATGGGTAAACTAAGGGACACCCTACAGACCTGGGGTAAAATCCTGTCATTTACCAGGACTCTAACCAGGACCTTTGTTGTGGCAATCCAAATACATTGACATTAGACTTCTATGCTCCCACAATTGTAGAAACCAAGGAGGGTGAAAATCATTGAAATATATTACCTTGTA
This sequence comes from Anisus vortex, assembly GCA_949126835.1. NCBI lineage: Eukaryota > Metazoa > Mollusca > Gastropoda > Planorbidae > Anisus > Anisus vortex. The sequence continues at coordinate 19,282,010 of OX421499.1, forward strand.
GCTTAAGAAGAGAGTAATGTAGAGAAATGGCAAGCTAACACAATGCCAATAGACCACACAGCAATATTGTTTGCATTCCTATCAACCTACTTTAGCATGGGAAAGATCTCACTGATCTCTAAAAAGAAGGGATTAGGCTCGGAAGTAACATCCTTGAGGAAATTTCCGTTATATTGTTTCCATTGTCACTGATCAATATATATAATTAACGTGAGTTTGTTTATTTATTTAGATGTTTGTTTCTGCTCTATATTATCCAGAGCCGTTTGACTAATCGGGTTAAAAGTTAAATGCATAAATTGGAAACGTCCTCCAAAAGAAATTTTTATTTTATCAGCAATATTGCTTAATTCGTAAATGTATTTTTTAAAATAACTTAGACCAATTACTAATCACCGTATCTTAAGGTTATAAGACGTGCGCAGTTTCCAAATGATGTCCCTTTGAAATGCTTTCAAATTTAGTGTGTGTTCGGGACCGGGTTTTCCTGTACTGTGAAATATTGCTGTCTACTTTTTTTATTTCTAACTTTTTTTATTGTTTGGTATTTGTTTTCTTTTTCTTTCTTTTTGATCGTATTATTGTTAGTTTTATATTATTAACTCATTCCGTGCCGGGGGGTTTACCGCGTTTGTGCCAGACCATTTTTTTGCCGCTAGAATTTTTTAGGGTACCCTTATTTATTCATAAATTTCTAAAGGTATTTGTTTAGCAAGATACCTGTATTTTCATATCAAAATAAAGGAAATTAAACAGGGAATAATAATAAGTAGAAGTTAAAACAATATTAGAATAATAGTTACATCTTTATTAGTAATTTTTTGTTTTAAAAAAAAAGGAGCAAAAAATATCGGTCTTATCAGATTTTTATATGGTATGCATAGCAGATATCCTATTCGGCTTAAAACCACTAAAGGTAAATCTATTCTAGATCAAAATGCATTTTGAATTTTGAAAATATCCCTTATAGTTACTAAGTTATACGCATTTTTGTAATGTTAGTGTCAGCCGGCAAACGCCAAACCTATACATTTCTATGTAGTTTACATAGGCCTAGGCCTAACCACGAATGTCGGAATCTTTAATTAGTAAATAAACCGACAGTCCTCAAAACCATTTTTATATGATTTAAAGTTATTATCTGATGAATAGAAATTAATAATTAGCAATAAAAGTTACTTTAATAGCAAATTTGACAAGTTCCAAGGCCTAGAAAAATTTTGAGTAGGTGTGGCTATACTTTGTGTACAAAAAGTTTAAACAGAAATCGATAAAAAATCGTCATTATTATTTAAAAACCGAAAGGAAACCAAGCAGAAAGGAAGTTAGAACAGTTATCTTTCCCTTTAGACAATAAAAAGTTGGATTGGATGCACCGGGAACCGAAATAAATATAAAAAGTGATGCTCTCGATATATAGAGAGTTGGCAGTGAAGTAGCGAGTTTAAGTAACAATATATCGAGAGTTGGCACGGAATGAGTTAATAAGAAGTCAGAAGCTTGACAGCAACAATCCATATGCATATTGAGTAAAATGGCAGCAACATAGATTCCGTTCCGATCTATTTATAGATCAGTGGCACAGTAAGTTTTAGACACAATTTTGTTTATATCGGTAAATGCAGTGGAAAATTTTAGTTTTCCCTTTCTTCTATAGATCAGTGCCTTTCTTCACTTTGCTCAAATCAATTTATTAAGAAGGTGCAATCCATCCTTTTTATAGATCAGTGGAAAGATCTGCACCAAACAAAAAATTACCTTAAATCTGGATTAAGTTGTTGTTTTTTTACAATAGGATTCACCAGTTTTTGTGAATTTTGCATGTAAAAGAAAAAGGGACTAGCACTAAACCAACTAAATGTCTAGCCAAAGAAAAAAAAGATGCTTTGTTTAACAGTCTTTTAAACTGTAGACAACTCAAATGGAGAAAGTTTCACAATCTCAGACATGAATCTGTATACAATTGCTTGATGGGGGTTGTGTGTAAGGGTTATATATGACATGCAATTGTATGTTTATAAAAAAAATGTTACATCATGTAAAACAACTTCACATAAAAGAAGATAAGAATATTACATACCGGTACACTGACTTAAGGATGACTACAAATCTTTTATAAAAGTAATAGTTTTTTAAAAATGAATGCATGCGTTATAAACTTACCCATCTATTGCTTCAGCCGCTACTTTGATATTGTCATCTTCCCTTTGAAGTGTCTCTCCTGGTTTGATAACATCAACATTCAATACTTGTAGAGCCCGGGTGACAATCATTTTTATGTTATCAATCTGAAAGCATTTTTTTCAATGTCTATAATGTATGGAATAATCAAAGATCACTTACAAAATTATATAATCATAATTGTAAAATGTTTATCCAATCTGAATGTACTTTGTTCATATGTTGTGAATTTCTTATAGTTACAGTCAAAAACTTGTTAATTTAATAACAAAAGTGTTGCTGTGATCAATCAGCAGAACTTAGAAATTGGTCACTACCACAGACTCTGGCTGCAAATAATTCTTCATAGGAGCAGAAGGTGTCTCGGGTGTCTCCCCAACCCTGGAGGAAAATCTGACAACAATCAGGAAAAGTAAATGTGGCTTGCGACACAATGCCCTTATCTAACATCACTTATAATGCCATAAATTGTCAGAGGAAACTCCAACCAACACAATTCATTGTACAAAATGCAAGAAAGCTACCACACACAGGGGTGTAAATAAACTCCTCTGGGATACACCATTGTTTCTTGCAGATGGAAGGACTCCAACAGGCGACTTATACATGTTATTATCCTACATTTACCAGGGGTGCAACAGGCCTTCCCCCAAAAATTATGAAAACCAGTGACAGGGTGAAAGTAATTGTCACCACACACTACTATCATATGTATATACAATATAAATTATATATAAAATAATTGTTCATAAAAATAAAAACAAGAACTCTTAAAGATGAAAGTTTAAAAAGCTCTACCGTCAGTTTTTCAAATGTTATTATCCTACATCTGCTGAGTAAAGCTGAATTCACATTAAAGGAAGGATTTTCTGTTGTGGCACCAAACAACGTCAGTGTTCCATCTTCCACATAGGGCAACAAAGTATCCTACATTAGAATCAAGTTTTAAACATTGAATAGAATACTTAAATGTAGAAACCAACATCCTCAACTATTGATTTACCATATATTTAAAAAAAATATGTCAAAATAATGATTAAAAGAAAATAACATAATTAAATACAATATACATATACATGAACCTGTTGAGATTTATTAAATCTGTGAATTTCATCCAGAAAAAGAATTGTTTTCCTGTGAAACATTTTAAGGTCATTTCCAGCAATTTTAGCTAGCTCCTTAACATCATTTACACTGCATGTGGTCGCAGACATGGTAATAAACTTCACTGTGCCCTTGGATTTCAACTTCTGTGCAAGAATTTTGGCAAACGTTGTCTGCAATTATGACAAGAAAAGCATCAAGTACTAAACAGACGAGAAAAAAATGTTAATAGTATGTAAGAGAAATAGAATGTAGTGATTTAGCGGCTAATTTGATTAATTTTACAGACGTTCCTTTTAGATAGAAGATTATTATGTCCTTGGCCCAAAACTCCTGCAGGGTTTGGTCAGACACAGGGCTATAACCCAGATCGTTTTGTTGAGTCCGGTGTACTAACCGCAGGACCAGCCAACAGTAAAAAGATACTGGTATTCTATGTGTTCTGGTTCAAATAACAAATTATGGGGAGATGGGTATATTTTTTCTGGTTAGGAGAGTTTTAGATTTAAAGATGTTAAAACATGCTGAAACTTTTGGAAGACTGTTGGAACCATATAATAATTATGATATAAAACACAAATATATTTTAATATGAAGGATTATACATATTAATATTATTAACAGTTTTGAAATATATCCACACAAAAAAATGTGTATTTACGTTGTACCTTCCCACATCCAGGTGGTCCATGTAAAATAAGTGAGGGTGTGTGGTCTCCACGACTGAGTACTTGAAGAAGCAAACTTTTTTTACCCACCGAATGTTCTTGACCAACAAAAGTTTCAAAGTTTTGTGGACGCATTTTTTCTGACAATGGCACATTATTTAATGGCAGATTCTTTGCATTTGTAGGCTTTTTACTTGTGCCAGAAACACTCTCAGATTCTGATGCCTTGTCTGATTTAAAAATAACCTAAGTATAAAAAGATCAAATCTAATAACATATATATATTATATACATCAAGCAGGGACAAGTCTAAAAGTAAAAGAATTAGATGTAGTTCTAATTTAATACATTTTCTAATGTTACTAAAAAAAGGCATTAAAAGAAAATTCATTTATTTTAATAACAAATTATGCAGATATCCTTTTAGCTTGAAATCCTTCCACTCCCTGCACTAAAATGTATGAAATTCTATTTAAAAACGTATAAATACTTAAAATACTGACAATCATTTCCCTAATGTTCACTTAGCACTAGTTCCCACACAACATCAACACTTGCAACGGGAACAGCATCAGTCCATATGGTACGATACAGAAGGAAACTAGCAACATATTTTCACTAAGACTAAGTCATCACTTATGTTGTCATTCAATTGGGACCCAGTGGGGTGGCAGGGATGGGGTATGATCGGGCATACACACAATATTTGTACTCACAGGCCAACACATTTTCAACTAACTAGGACCTTTTTTTAAAAAATTTCTACGTATTTAAATTGATGACAATTACAAACAATTATAATATAGTTAAATTTAATAAAATATTTTATTACTGGGACCTTAAATATTAGTAAAGGTTTTAAATCTAATAGAAGTGAAAGAAGCCTGTGTATCACTCATAGTGACTCATTATGGTTAAAGTACTATAATAATTTAAAAAATTATGTATATATATATAGATATTATAATTTATATAATATATATAAGTAGGCCTATTCATACAAAAAAAATGGTGATTAGTATTTTTATTAATTGAATTAGTAAGGCCTTTTAAAAGTCTTAAACAAATTTCAACTAAAAAAGTAATTGTAGTCTTACATTCCTATTGTCAGTTATCACGGGTTTCAAATGCTCTTGCTTGGTTTTAGCTGTTTCTGATCTTTTTTCAGTAGACATAAAACTCCAATCCGCATTTTTTCTTCTTTTACACTCAGGTTCTGTCAATTGATTTGGTTGTTTATCTGCTCCACGATCCTCTGTGTTTAGGCAAAGGTTTACATGCTCCGATATCACAGACTTATTAAAACTATTGCCACAAACTGGACACTCAACATTGTTGGACATTGTGCTGTAAGTTGTGTTTTACTGGACTGTCATTACTGCAAAATAGGACAATTGTATAACTATAAAAGTTATAATTACTGATTTAGTATTAAGTTAAAGGCAGTGTCTAGGCATCCAGACGAATAGGCTGGGATATATTGTTTCGGCGGGCATCTCGCGTGACTGCCAGACGACAAGCGCTAGAGATGATATTTTTCTGGCAGACCTAAGTCTATCATGTAGGCCTACAAGCTAAATTCACCGGTGTTGCCCAGGAAAAAAAACTACATTACATTACCCTAACCCTTTTTATTTTTTAAAAACCAAAAGTTAAGAATATCTGTGGCTGGGAATTGAACAACCGTCTCGACCCGCATGCGTCTAAAATATAATTAGCCTTTATATTGTATAAATATTAGATTTTACAAACTGAAAACATTATTTAGGAAAATTTTTAAAGTCCTAAAATTCTTTACAATCTTTAAACAAACATTTATGAAAATTTTTTTTTAATGAAGAAAAAGAAAAAAAGGTAGCCTATCAGTGAGGAATCAAACACAGGGCGCTCGTCTGGCATCGGATAAGCTAACCACTAAGCCAAGAACACACAAAGACACAAAATAGATTAAGGTTTGCCGGAAAAATATCTCTCGTGTTATTCACTGATATGCACGCCGGAAGAATATCTCCCAGCCTATTGGTCCGGTTGCTGGACGCCTAGACATGCCTTTAAAAGTTAAATTATCGACTCTAATTCTAATAGAATTGTTATTGTCTAGTCTAATTAGTAATAAAGGCCTAATTCACCTATTTGTTAAATATTAGAAATATATATTACAAACAACAAACTTTAAGTTTAACTTTACTTTAACCACTTTCATTTAATATTTTACTTATATATAGCCTACTTATATATAATATAACTTTAATTTACACTTTTATTTCAATAATTAACTTAACCTAAATATAAAAATAAATCTCTGAAGTGACTTACACTTACTAATCAAACCAAGTTTTTTCCAACAATACTATAGGCTAGGCCCTACTATACTTTACTATACCATAATATAGTATAGGGCATAGGGGAAGGGGATAGTGTCCGTGGCGTATATAGGCTACTTATACCAGAGCCAGAACATTATTTATGTGAACATACACATGAATTGACATGAATATAGGATTATAGATTATAGATTAGATAAATAGGCCTAAATTTAAACTTCATTAAAAAACGATAGACTATAGACTCAGACTATAGAGTGACTATACTATAGTATAGTACTATAGAAATAATAAATAGAGGCAGAGGCAAACATTTTTATATATAGGCTAGCCTAGTATTATTATATTATTATAGAATATAGCCTAGGCTATATATTATATATTATAGAATTATAATAAATAGGCTAAAAAGTTTTATAGGCCTAAAGCCTAAACCCGTAATCTTTTTAATAGCCTAATTATTAATTTGCTAATTATAGAATTATAGGCTAAAAAGTTTTATAGGCCTAAACCCGTAATCTTTTTAATAGCCTAATTTGCTAATTATATAATTAGTATTAATAGTACTAGTAACTAGTAGCCTATTAGTCTATTAGTATTAGAAAGTAAAAAAGAAAGGCTAACCCCTAAAACTATTACGGTTATATAAATTAGCCTACTATTTCAAGTATTTGCTTTTCTCCACACTATATAATTATAATTATTATAATACTATCTAGAAATCTAGACCTATTTAAACTTGGCTTAGGTCTACCTGTCATTTTTTCATACAATCAAATAGGGCCTAACCATATTTTTGTGATTAAAGTATCATACTGTCATTGTCATATATATATATTGTTAAATATCTAAATCTAGAGATAACTGCAATAAATTGTTATCGTTACATTCGCGGGAGAGTGATTTGATTTACCGGGTCAGGCAATCCATTAAAGAAGTGACTAGACGCATTCGTATTTTTGTGCACACTTTGGGGACATCACAGGATATAAATAAATTGATTATGTGGACAGTGGACAGAGGACATAGTTGATTCGACAATGGGATTTTTGTTATCACGCGTGAATAATAGTCTATAAAAACCGACAACGGGGCAAACAATTTTTATTTTAAAAAGCTGCATAAGCGAACAAAAGAAAGGATAAGAGCAGATCGTAAAGAAATGTATCATTATAAAGTTTATATATTATTAGTAGCCTACTAAGCCTAGAACCCAGTGCTTTTTTTGTGACGGTACGCACGGTTTACGCACCGGTACGGCGTACCGGCACCTTTTTCAATGTGGGGAAAAAATTATAACTTTTCTTGTATTTTAACGTTTATTATTAATTTATTATATTATTAATTTGTTAAAATTGAATTTGTTTAAAATTGCGAGCAATAAGAATGAAAATAAATAAATGAAAATGCGAAACTGCGTTAAAAGTTAGGCAATCCATCACTGAGTACCGGCACCTATTTTTTTACAAAAAAAAGCACTGCTAGAACCTATAGCCATCTATGTAGATCTAGGCTACTATCAGGCCTGGATTAACCATTAGGCCAACAAGGCACGTGCCTAGAGCACCAAGCGTTTGGGGGGCACCACAAGTCCTAAAAAAAAATGTGTATATTGTCCCGGTAGCCGCGCGTAATTAACCAACACAAAGGTTCCACAAATTTGGCTGATAAAAATGGATTCAGTGACTGGAAAAATAGCCTAACATTCAAGTTGATAATAATGAACAAAGCGCTACAGACTGCATGTGCATATACCTAGCCAGGGCCGTATTTAAGATTGTGGGGGCCCTGTTCCCACATTTATGTGGTGGGGGGGGGGGCCCTCCTGGCCTCGCCACTGCCTTCCACATAGGCTACATCAGAAAAGTGACGTTAGGCCTAATTCATTTTACATTCAGCAAAATCATAAATTGTATGTTGCGCTTAGCTTGGTTGAACTGGAGCGCTTAAAATTGTAGGGAAATAAATGAAGTTTATTTTACATTTTCAACGAAAGAATGGGGATGTCACGTGCACTAAAACATTTCTTTTTGAGATGTGTGGGGGGCCCTTTTCTGTGGGGGCCCTGTTCCGATGGAACATTTGGAACGTGCCTAAATACGCCACTGTTAACCTAGCTCGTCGACAAGGCTCGGGTCTACTACAAAAGCTAGAAGAGCAAATAAATGAAGAGTAGGCTACAGTTATTGGGAACATGTTTTGAGGCGAGCTGTAGCGTTTTTTTTTTTTTGTAGTATAGCTGAGCGTGGTCTGGCATTTAGAGGGACAAATAAAAAATTTGGATCTTGACAAAATAGAAATTAATTATCTAGGGTTGCTGGAGTTGGTCAGTCAGTTTGATCCATTTTTAGCATCACACATTGCGAAATATGGAAGATTCTGAAAGGATGCATTGTGAATGAAACGCTGGTAAAGTCTCTTCCCGATACCAGATGGGAAGCACATGCTGTTGCAACTGAAGCTATTCTAAAGCCTCATCCTCAGATTATAGAAGCGTTAGAATGTTTACAAGAAGACCAGTCACAGAAGGGGGCACCAGAAGAGAAGCAGAAAACTAGAAAAAGAAGATGCACGAATTAGAATTTGCTCTCATGCTTGACTTTTGGGAAGAGGTGTTACAATATTTTCTCAGGGTCAGTCAAGCTCTACAAAATGAGCACATGAACTTGAAAACGTGTGCTGATTTGTATTTTTCACTAACAGATCACTTGCATGAATCTAGGGACAAATTTGACAGATTTGAAGAAGCTGCAAAAGAAATAACAACAGGTGTGGATTATAGGCCTAAGTCAACTTTGACCCGCAATCGTAAACGAAAGACAGTGGTCATTGATGGTGATTCCCCTGAGGTATATCTGAATGCAAGAGACAATTTTCGTATACTTATCTGCTTTCTACGCCATTGATGACAAACTTGAGACAGAGATGGGTAGACGAGGACAAGTATATTAATGATATGGCACTTAGATTTTCTTGTTTTGTCGATGTATGACAAACATTTCTGTGTTATGAAGGACTAATAAATGCTTATCCTGAAGATCTGAACAATAATTTATATACTGAACTACAACAGTTCCACTTATATATCCGCCACAAGTTTCGTGCATCAAAATCTGAAAAGAATATGTTCTGTCATGCAGAATTATACAAAGTAATAGTTAGAGTGTGCTTTTTCAAATGTAGAAATCGCCTTGTGCATATTTTAACATTAATGGTTACGAACTGTTCAACTGAGCGCTCTTTTTCTCAGTTGAAACATACAAAAAAATCCAAGTATGACAATGTAACAAGAAAGGCTTGATCAGGGCCATCACAAGCCTATGTAGCTCCCCAGAGCAAAAGTTTCAGCGATGCCCCTTGCATAACGTAACTGCTTTGTTTATTGTCTGCGCTTAGTTAATTATTATGATTAAAGACATTTTTAAATGCATTTTTTTTTATTAAGAATATTCTAGATGAGCCAATCTTTTATGAAACCTTTGTGAGCCTATTAAAAGTGAAACATTTATATAAATCAGTTTGAGTGTAAATAAATAAGAAGTTAACTTCTACAATCTTTATTCATTATTCCTTTTGTCCTTGTGTTTCAAATTTTATTTCCCCTTCAACTCTCCTAAAATTTCTGATATGAACTCAGGTTATATTTGCCGCCCCCCCCCCCTAGTAATGTCGCCCCCGGGCATACGCCCCATCTGCCCTCCCCTATGTGAGGGCACTGGGCTTGATTCCCTATCTCTGCTGATGATTGAGGCAGACATGTTGCGCAAAATTAACTTTGATGATGTACTCAAAAACTTTGTCAAATGTAAATCTCGGAAAAAGAACTTTAAAATGTAAATGTGCTCTCCCTCTGACTTTCTCATCTAGGCTATTAAAAAAGTGACAGTATTTTTGTCTATTCTTCTTCTTCTTCTTCTTTAGGTGCCAGGTCTGGAGCTCCAATGGTCTGGAAAAGCATCAGCACCCGCAGCATACGGAGGTCTGCGATGCACTAAAGAATTTAGGGTAAATTGAAGTATAAATTCTCACTTTTCCTTCTCTAATCAGATTCGTGTTGGATATTTATGACCATGTGACTAAGTTGGACATTACGGTTGGCAGACATTGAATAGTTCCCTTATGAGGCTTATAAGTTTCTTATAAGTTTACAGACGTTCCTTCTAGGTAGAAGATTATTACGTCCACTAGGCCCAAAACTCCTGCAGGGCGACAGGGATCCGTCGGTGGCAGGGATAGAACCCGCGACCTGTCAGTAGTTTTTTGGTTGACAGTCCAGTGAACTAACCGCTGGACATTTGTGGCATCACTATTAAATCACATGTATGTATCATCTATATAGAAACTTTTTATTTTAATTAAAGGGAGATAATTAACCCGTTTTAATTATCTTGCTGATTTTTTTTTTTTTTTTTTTTTTATAAAAGACTAAATGACCTACAGCTTGTAACTTTATAATGACCAAACTGTAAAAAAAATAAAGTTGAAAATTATATAAATATTATATGACAATAAAATTGTATGCACATTTTTAAAACATTACCTTAACTACCCAGGTTGTATGATTACTACGTATCAATTCCGCTAAACGATAATATTCAATGGGTCTGCTAAAAACAAAATAAAACATATCAGTCTAACTGAGAACAAAATGTTCATTGAGAAAAACGCTATTACACGAAATCGGGTTCAGCTAGAGAACGTCTTTAATGTAACTGCGTCTGTTAGCTGAATTAAAGCATAACTTGTTCGTACAGAACCCCATCGTGCAGATACAGTTGATCGAAGAAAACAAAATGCCGAACACGTGATAGCAACAATGGAAACTAGGCACGTGGCAGCTGGCGGTATAAGTCAATGAGAGAGTTTGAAAGAAGTAATTTAGTAAGCTTATAATATAGGCTTAAATTATGAGGATATCTGAAGCTCTGAGGGCTTCGTCATAGTAAAAGTCATAAGTAGGCCTAAGACTGACGGTTTTTAACTCTTGTGAATGAGAAAGCGCGAAGAGAAGTTATTTTGCAAGGTTGATAGCACATTCGTCGGTGCCAACAAGGGCAGCGTTACAATGGGCGAGATGGGCAAAAAAGATGTAATCAATCTATAATTTGTCTTTTTCTTCAAAGGAAATAGCTTTGTTACAAATGACTGCATATGGGCGTCCATGTCCGTGATAATGATTAGCGCGTCGTTTCATTGTAACTTCAAGTTAAGTTGACAAAGAAGATAGTTGAATCAACTGATCAGTGAGGAACCCGCTATCACACAGTGCCAATACTCTTGTCCGAGAACTTTTAAAATATCTTCTCAATGATAAAGAAAACTATCTCGTGGCAGATGGCAGGGACGCGCTTCAAGACATGTTATTTCGACTGAGCCATCGAACCTCAGCCTTGAAAAACAGATCGCCGTAATCAGCCTCTTCTGCTTTCCGAATGCTCTTGAAAATGAGGAGGTTGAGAAATAGCTTAGAGAGCAACGCGTTCACTAACTTCACAACAACAGACATAGGCTAATACAGAATCGGCATTCTTTTCCTAATTGTATTCCAACTAAGGATTTCAAAATCATCCATCGTGCCAACAGCCTGAATGTCAACCTACTCCATTATATTTTTTTTAGCCTACACTTCAAACAAATTATGTATTTAGCGCCGTAGCAAGACCAAGGCTAAAACCAAAAGAGATGTATTGAGAAAATCTTTAAAGCGTTTAATATTTAATTACTAAACTTTCACATTTATGGGTAATTATTGTTTGAAAAATATGCGGTCTAAACGAAAGCTAGGATATTTCCCCTGGACTAGAGGGTGTCCCTGAGTCTACCCAGCTCTGATGGCTACCTGACTTTAGTTGGGGTAGGCCTAAGGTAATTGCTTCTAGGCAATGTGCTGGCCACACAATTTTCTAGGATCGATTTGGTCCGACGGGTAGGCTATTTTATATTATTGTTTTTCATTTAATAGTCGAGATATAGATTTAGTCGCTCATTAATTATATTTCGATCTCAGTAAGTTTACAAATAGGGCCTATATTCTCCTTTTTTTGTCAATCTGCTAGGTCAGGGGTCGGGAACCTTTTTGTCTGAGAGAGCCATGGACACCACATATTTTGAAAAGTAATTCTGTGAGAGCCATACATTATGTTTAAAACTAAAATTCAAGTAAATGTGTGTGCATTTTGTGTAATTTCAACACTAAAAGTACAATAATTATTTATCTGAATTCTTCTGATGCTGATCAGCAGTAGTCTTTATCTCATTTGTAGAATTAAATATTGATATGCAATTAATATGTAGATCAAAAAGTCTAAAAAAAAAACATTTTTTAATAATCGAACATTTGTCTGCGAGCCAGATGCAACCATCAAAAGAGCCACATCTGGCTCGCGAGCTATGGGTTCCCGACCCCTGTAGGCCTACTAGGTCATTGTGGTTTCTAAAAATTTAACAATCGAGTAATACATAGTTTACGTTGTAGTAGCCTAATCATACACACTTGGTAGTTATTGTAATGATTAAAAATATAGGCCTACATATAAATTAGTCATATAATATTTATATGATTTTCAACTATCATTTACAGTTTAAGAATTTTAAGTTATAAATTGTAAGCCAAAATGTATGCCTATTCTTTTATAAAAAAAAATATTAAACATATTAGCGGAAAAAAAAAAGGTTCAATTATCTCCCTTTTATAAAATAAAGTTTCCAAATTTGATTCAATTATGATAGTGATGCTAAAAAAAACTGTTTTTTTAATATAAGTAATAATATTACTTTTTAATTATTATTTCCTTATATAAATCTTCACCTATCCAATAACACGAGTAAGAGTCGTTGGGTTACCATCACTGTTTGTCTGTTGAACGATTGTATGCCACTCGTCTCGGTCCTGAGCTGCCCTCTGGGAATCCGGAAGAGACAATTTAAGCCGGTTCTCTCCCTGATGTCATCCTCCCATCGTCTCTTCTGTCTGTCTCTCTTTCTTCTACCCTGCACTGTGCCCTGCAGGGTGGTTTTCGCCAGGCCCCCGGATCTTGTCACATGCAAATCTAGGAAATTAAGATTCAACTTGCTGCATGTTAAAATGGTCTTAAAAAGGATCTAGGCCTACATCTAAAACGGTTGTAGTTGGATAAATCCAGTCAGGCTAGATGACTAGATGTGGTATGAAAATAGGAGTCCATGAATTTGAAAGTCTTATGCCTTTGTAGGCCTACTTCTGAAAAAAAAAAGCCCATCTATCTATCTTAATGTATGCCATAAATTAGGGAATTGGGTAGGCCTACATGTAGTTAAGTGTTTTGAAATTGAATTCACGGCGAGATATATGTCCAGTTTCAATTGCAAATCCATTCCAGTGGTCTAACAGTTCAAGTGCTGTTTGACCCCGTCTTTGTAAATGCAAGTTCTACTCACTGAAATATTCGCTGCCATTCAGAAACATAGTCTTTAATGGTTAAATTAGTTCTCCTCATTCAATACCGAAAACAAAATGTATCCAGAAACACCTCTTGGAGGTCTCTCGCGTGTCATTTAAAAAAGTCTGGCACACGTACCTCTGGGCTAATGCACCATGTCTGCTGCTTTGACATAGGCCTACTTACAAAGACGCCTGATAGATTATGTAGCCTAATTGGTGCAATTTGCGTATTTTCTTGCACAGACTCATTATATCTAACCAGTAGGCCTATGCCGCATGTGATTCCGAAAACTGTTTCGACCCCTAATTCTCTGTCAAGGCTTGGGTTCATCATAATAATAATGGTCTATGGTAAAAAAAAGGTTTCATAGTGCTGATTTCTTTAGACACTCACTCGAATCAGCATACCCCAAGCCTATATATATATATATATAGCTCTATATATTATCATGATTAGCCACCATATGCAGTCAAGGGCTAGATATAAAATGGTCTGTATTACAATATCCCCCCCCCCCCCCCGAAAACCCCCTGACTTCCTTCAGCTGGTTTAAAAAAATCATGTGACTGTTGTTTTTTTAAATAAATATTTCTTAGTGGGCTTTTTTTTTAAACAATGTTTTTTTTCTTTAAAAAACCCCAGTAATTTATGTAGGCCTAATACTGACATAATTTTTTATATTTTCTTAATGGACAGTTTTTTTTTGTGTTTAATATAAAAGGCTGTTTATGTTAATAATGAGCATTTTTCTTTCAATTTTTTGGTTAAAATAGATTTTTCTTTTTTTTTAAACAAAATTTTCCTGAAACTTAACTTTTTTCTATAATTAATTAAAGAAAAATCAAATCAACAAAACCCCACATCTTTATGTCAAATTGTAACAGAAATAATAGTGTCAACCACATAGAAGGAACATTTACTCCAAACATTTAAATAAGCAAATACTCATATAGAAAAATGGTAAACACACTTTTATTATTTTATTTGACTTAAACAGTAAAAACAAATGGTTGTGCATAATTATAAACTTCGTTTTTCTTCCTTTTTTTGAATATTGTAAAGAATGAATAAAATTAAAAAAATAAAACCCACATTAAGATAGCTTAAAAAAAATTCCCTTAAAAAGCATGTTGATCAAATAAAACAAGATTTAAAAAAAAATGAAATCTAATTTTTAACAAAAAAGTTTTAACATTTTGATTATAGTATAATTTTTATATTTGATTATCTTTTGGTAGTTATATTTATACTTTAGAAAAATCATTGTTCTTTTTGTAAAAAAAAAAAAGACTTCTGTAGGTGATTACATATAATTATAGTTTGAGGTTTTTCAAAACTAGTTATTAAATTTACAAAAGATTCCGTATAATAAAATTTTACAATACATTACTCTCTAAAATAGATTTAGCTGATTTTTAAATATGACATCTGGTTGGGAATGACTGGAGTTAGGAATGATTGGAGTTAGGAATGATTGGAGTTATAAATGATTGGAGTTAGGAATGATTGGAGTTAGGAATGATTGGAGTTAGGAATGATTGGAGTTGGGAATGATTGGGGTTATGAATGATTGGAGTTAGGAATGATTGGAGTTATGAATGATTGGAGTTAGGAATGATTGGAGTTAGTAATGATTGGAGTTAGAAATGATTGGAGTTAGTAATGATTGGAGTTAGTAATGATTGGAGTTAGGAATGATTGGAGTTAGGAATGATTGGAGTTAGGAATGATTGGAGTTAGGAATGATTGGGGTGAATGGGTGTTGTTGTTACACCTCCACTTTTAGTTTGCTAGCATCGGATGGCCACAGCCAATCAGATAGCTCCATTTTGGTCATGATTTTCTTCCCTCTTCTGGCTATCACTCAGGTTTTGTTTCTGGTTTAAAAATTATCTCTTGTTGTCATTGGCTGGGTACAAAATTGGATGAACAAATATTTGTTGAAAGGTGTATAATCTACATCTACATGGAATAAGTACATAAACACAAAGGTGTAGTTGTTAAAAAAATGAACAGGTAGTTTTTATCACAGAATACTGGGAACTAAATTACTAAAAAGAGAAAATAAAAAAAACATTTTGATTGCTAAAATGTATAAAAAAATGTAGTATTTTAAATCACATAAAAGTTTCATAAGATTTTGATTTTTGATCTCATAAAAAAAATACTATGAACATACGTTTTTAAAGTAAAAAATAGCACTGAAGAATTAACACAAAAGTTTAACTAAAAATTTTCCCTCATTGATTTTTTTTTGTCATACTATAAGCTTGAGTGTGATCAACTTTTCATGTTCTTATATTAAGCTGTAACATGACTCATTTTCTTTTCATGGGTGGGGGGGGGGGGATAAACTTTTGTGTAACTAACATTTACAAAATTGTTTGTCTATTTAGTACAGATTTAAAAAAAAAATGTTCAAAACCATTCCACCAAATGCTTAGCTCTTGATAACTCATTTAAGAAAACAAAGATTGGATTTTAGAATAGAAATTTTGTTTCAATGGGCAAAAGGTTTAACAATTAAGTGTTCAGCATATATTAAAAGAAAAAGACATGCTAACCAAAAACTTATTAAATCATTTTTGTTTATTTTGCACAAATTTGTAAGAAGATATAACAATTACAAATATATAACATGGGAACAAAATAATATGGAAAATGCAATGATCACATATTGAGTATAAATTGCAAATTGTAAAAAAAAAATGTAATGAGTTCATAAGTACATTGTCTTTATTTTTAAAATTTTACTTGTGATTTCTTTTATCTCTAGAATCTAATTTGTCTTGACTTACCAGTGAACAGATAGTTTTAGCATAAATAGCTGGTAAGATAAGCACATTTTTCTTCTTCAATACGATGTGCTTTTTATGAAAAGACTGGGTAACAAATAGCAAACCCTTTTTTTCAATAGTAGATGGAAAATAAACAAACAAAACAAATTGTTAAATAATCTTTTTTATAGTAGGATCTGTAATGTATAAGTTAAGAGGATGATGTGATAAAAAAATATATATTTTAAAAGACATGCCAATCAAAAGATTTAACATGAAGTGTTTATTTAAGTCATCAAATAAAATGTAAACATTGAGCTAAATTATAGAGATCAATTAAGGATTTTGATTTTCAATGTATTTTGATTTAAATCAAAACAGATGGCAACATAAATGCAACATTTTTCTTTGGGACTGCACAATATAAATGAATAATATACATTTTGTTTTTGCATTGCTAAGTGCTGAGTAAAACTAACAATCAAAGAAAAAGGTGTGCTACCTAGATCAGCTCTTTGTATTGATTAACTTAACACTGTCTATCTTGGATATCTCTCGGACTTAGAGACTAGTTTTTGATGGACATTAAAAAAGAAATATCGAAACATACACAAGCTGTTCAATTTCTTATTTAAAACGATCTGTTCCCAGTTCTTAACATAACTTGGGGTATAATTATTTTATATTACAGTTAGATCCAATGTCTTTGTTTTGAACAAAACATTTTTTTAACATAAAAGATTTACATAAGTGAAGTGTATGATTCTAATACAAATGCTTCAAGAAAACTTTGTGCGCCTTTAAATATTACATGAACATTTTTGTTTGTAAATAATTTAATTAAAAATTTCAAACACTTAAACATTTTTTGTTTACTCAAATATCTTGTGTAGACTCCATAAATTGAAAAGTTTGTACACAACAGGTGTTAAAAAAAAAAAAAAAACAGAAATAGTTGAAATAAAGATAAAGTATGTTACAAATACAACATAAAATTTCTTGCAGAGAAAGCTGACATTTTTTTCTTGGCCCTAACCAATGGTACCTAGAACACCAATGGTACCTAGAACGCCAATGGTACCAAGAACGGCAAGAGCTAAAAATGCATTTGATGGCAATTAACTAAACGTATCCAATCTTGTGGGCTTCTCTAGGTGTTGTCATCTGATACTTCCTCACCAATTTCTGGATCCTCCATTATGGCTGGAGGTGTGTCAAAGCCCAACTGGATGTCGAGATCTGCGATTTTGATTTTATTGGCATCAGATTTTTTTTCAAACAACTTTCCTGGCCTCTTTCCTGTATTGCCAGATGGATCGCCATCATTCTTTTGAAAAATTTCCTCACTTATGCTCTGAAAAGTTTTGGAATTAAAATACTATTAAAACCAGTATAACAAAATAATAGTATTTTGCATGATTCAAAACTATTTAAATAAGTTATTTATTGGCATTATTGACGCTAAATATATCTTAAATAACTTGTTTGATGTCAAAGAAAAAAAATCAATCTTAACAAATAAAAAATTATGATTTCAAATTTACAATCAGACGGTTGGTTAGTTTAATTCTTTAATTTTGACATCAATTGATTACATTTTTTGAAAAAGAAAAAAAAGCTTTTTATTCTGCTTTATACTTGTGAAATTCACAAACTTTCCCAAACAGTTTTTCCAAACCTTCCCAGCCCATTAGAGACATTAATAAAGATGCATGACTAGACTTGGACCACAATGGGGGTAGGACGCAATAATCTTCTTTATAAAAGGAGCGTCTTTAATAGATAAGTCTATCTACTAGTTCTAGGTTGATGAAAGTATGTCCTTCTCTACATCACCATACACTTTTTAGTAACATCTTTCGTCTGTGTTTGTTTTTAGGTTAGCAGGAACTAGTTAATGTAGAAAAAATGTAACAGATTAAGTTTTATGGCAGCTGAATATTAGACTTATAGTTGCTCCATGATATTGGGCTGGGTGTAAACTAGTTGATGTAGAAAAAAAGAAACAGATAAAGTAACAGATAAAGTTTTACTGAGGATGCCAGTGTATTTACCTGTAGTTGCTCCATGATGGCTGCCATCTGAGACTTGAGTTCCTCCTCCACAATGTTTTTATTTGTCATTTGGTTCATGAGATCATATCTAAAACTGTTTAAGTCTTGTTTGATTTCATCAAAGTCATCTGCAAAAAAATAAAAAATTAGAATATTTCAAAGTCCCTAAAAAAAATATCGGAGCAGCTGATAACAATTGTAACAAAAAGAAAATAAAAAACTATATGCGATAATAATTTTTTATGATATTAAAAATGATAAATTGTTGTGATCATGGCGTGGCACACACTTAGACTCACACACTTAGACTCACTCACTTAGACTCACCCACTTAGACTCACACACTTAGACTCACCCACTTAGACACCCACTTAGACTCACACACTTAGACTCACTCACTTAGACTCACACACTTAGACTCACCTTCAGTAACTTAAGATTAATTGGTGTGATCATGGCTTGGCACACACTTAGACTCACACACTTAGACTCACACACTTAGACTCACACACTTAGACTCACACACTTAGACTCACACACTTAGACTCACACACTTAGACTCACTCACTTAGACTCACACATTTAGACTCACTCACTTAGACTCACCCACTTAGACTCACACACTTAGACTCACTCACTTAGACTCACACACTTAGACTCACTCACTTAGACTCACACACTTAGACTCACACACTTAGACTCACACACTTAGACTCACACACTTAGACTCACACACTTAGACTCACTCACTTAGACTCACACACTTAGACTCACACACTTAGACTCACTCACTTAGACTCACACACTTAGACTCACTCACTTAGACTCACCTTCAGTAACTTAAGATTAATTGGTGTGATCATGGCTTGGCACACACTTAGACTCACACACTTAGACTCACTCACTTAGACTCACACACTTAGACTCACAAACTTAGACTCACACACTTAGACTCACTCACTTAGACTCACACACTTAGACTCACACACTTAGACTCACCTTCAGTAACTTAAGATTAATTGGTGTGATCATGGCTTGGCACACACTTAGACTCACACACTTAGACTCACACACTTAGACTCACTCACTTAGACTCACACACTTAGACTCACCTTCAGTAACTTAAGATTAATTGGTGTGATCATGGCTTGGCACACACTTAGACTCACACACTTAGACTCACACACTTAGACTCACCCACTTAGACTCACTCACTTAGACTCACACACTTAGACTCACACACTTAGACACACACACTTAGACTCACTCACTTAGACTCACACACTTAGACTCACACACTTAGACTCACCTTCAGTAACTTAAGATTAATTGGTGTGATCATGGCTTGGCACACACTTAGACTCACACACTTAGACTCACACACTTAGACTCACTCACTTAGACTCACACACTTAGACTCACTCACTTAGACTCACACACTTAGACTCACTCACTTAGACTCACACACTTAGACTCACTCACTTAGACTCACACACTTAGACTCACACACTTAGACTCACACACTTAGACTCACTCACTTAGACTCACACACTTAGACTCACACACTTAGACTCACTCACTTAGACTCACACACTTAGACTCACTCACTTAGACTCACCTTCAGTAACTTAAGATTAATTGGTGTGATCATGGCTTGGCACACACTTAGACTCACACACTTAGACTCACTCACTTAGACTCACACACTTAGACTCACACACTTAGACTCACACACTTAGACTCACCCACTTAGACTCACACTCTTAGACTCACACACTTAGACTCACACACTTAGACTCACACACTTAGACTCACACACTTAGACTCACCCACTTAGACTCACACACTTAGACTCACACACTTAGACTCACACACTTTGACTCACACACTTAGACTCACCCACTTAGACTCACCCACTTAGACTCACCCACTTAGACTCACACACTTAGACTCACACACTTAGACTCACCCTCAGTAACTTCAGCTTCCCTTTGGATGTCAAAAATATAGCGTTGGACTATTCTTTGCATGGTTTGCTGAAAATTACATTATAAACAATTTTAAAATCTTACAGTTCAGACAAAAATCTCAGGAAAATTGTTAGATCTAATGTTTTTATATTAGGATTACATTTTTTTTAAATTTTATCTGATTTTGAAACAATGTAAAATTGTGCTAATAAGTTATTTCTATTCATAATTCTTTGTTTAAGTTGGAAGAATATTTCTTTCTTATAGTCTTATAGAGTTTATTTTAAAAAATTATTAAAAATTCATTACCTGATAAGTCAACTTTTCTTCCATAGCTTCCATAGCTACAATAGTCCCCAGATTTTTTCTAGAACTTTTCGTTGGTGTTGGTGTGCCATCAAAGGCCTCGTTAACTATTCCATTACCAGTGTGTTCTAAACGGCTCAAGACATTGTTTCGATGGGCAAGCTGTGTTTTTGACATAATAAAATACAAAAGCTCATTAAAAGCTAATAAGGTTATAGAGAAAACAAACTCGTGTAAAAATCTTAACTTTGGTTAAAAGAAATAGTGCAAGATGTAGAGTTCAGCACATTTTGTGTCTAAAAAATAAAAGGATTTAGACGTCAGTATAGTTGTTAGTTGCTAAACTTTTCCAATAAATATCTGGTAGCAATTTAATTAGAGCTTAGAAAGACAAAACACAATTTGACTAGGATTCAAATTCAGAAAGCACACAGAACCAATTCACCATTTTAACTAAACAGCACCACAGTTGGAACACATAAATAAGAAATTTCAGCAGGAAAGAAAAAATAAGCACTTAGTTTATAATGTCAATACATTTAGTCATAACAAACAGCACTAAATGAATTTATTCTAAATAACGACAGGCTCATTGCAGGATGTCAGTGTCGATTATAGCTACAGAAGGTGAGATTGAGGCAATTATTGACAGCAATCAACTTAAATTTTGCCAGGAATCAGGCTTCATAGGTAAGGTGGGAGGAGGATGAAATACATAGCGTATATAACGTATTCAATTCTCATATAGTGTATATAATGTATTCAATTCTCCTATAGGGTATATAATGTATTCAATTCTCCTATAGTGTATATAATGTATTCAATTCTCCTATAGTGTATATAATGTATTCAATTCTCCTATAGTGTATATAATGTATTCAATTCTCCTATAGTGTATATAATGTATTCAATTCTCCTATAGTGTATATAATGTATTCAATTCTCCTATAGTGTATATAATGTATTCAATTCTCCTATAGTGCATATAATGTATTCAATTCTCATATAGTGTATATAATGTATTCAATTCTCCTATAGTGTATATAATGTATTCAATTCTCCTATAGTGTATATAATGTATTCAATTCTCCTATAGTGTATATAATGTATTCAATTCTCCTATAGTGTATATAATGTATTCAATTCTCATTTGGCACAGTTAATAATTTTTTTAAAGCTTTAGAGACTAATGGAGTGTATAGTACACATTTTTTATTGTACATTCATATTTAAATTATTATTTCATCTCTGGCATGCCTAAATTATATTCATGTTTTTGCCTTCTATAACATTAACATTTTCTCTCACATAGTTGACAAAAGGTGGGTAAAAAAAAGTACAGTTTCCATGTCAAACCAATCACAGGGCCTGTGAAGCAGGATTCACAAGTTTCTGTGGCAATGGCGTTTTAGGGGACTCTGTGGCCAGCACAATGCCCAGCCGCCTTTACTTTGCCTCAACTAATATTCGGTACCCTTAAGAGATGAGTAGACTCAGGGACATCCGCGGAACCAAGGAAGAAGAACTAGCCTTCACCAGAATTCAAACCCAGGACTTTCATTACATTAGCTGAGCACTCTAATGTTAGGCAAAAAACATAGTTATACACTGCTATCATTATAATTAACTTGATTACCCCTTTCGGTCCATCCAAGGATGACTGCTTCCCAACATGTGGTCGGCCATTGGCTCTACCATGATGTCCATTTCTAGCTGCATACATTGGTGATTCATCTTCTTCATCATCTTCCTGGTCTGTCATATAGAACAATGATACATAAGGTTTAATTTCTACAGTAAGAAGTTCCGTTTGTAACTGCATTATCTAACAACAATTTGTAGACATACAGTTATCTTATCTCATCTTATACATTACAGACGCTCCTTCTAAAGAGAAGATTATTGCGTCCTACGCTCATCCGTGGTCTGAGTTTAGTCTTGCATTTTTATTAATGTTGTTTAATTTAAAATTGAAGGGATTTAAAAAATACTAAATTTGAAAAAAGGTAGATAATTAATTAAAAAAGCTCCTCTATAAATACATCTTTCAGCTTATATGCAACAACGCAATGATGATGGTGTTGAGAACCCAGATCTTGTACCTTTCATTGTATATTATAAAGACACAACTAACTTCTAGCTTGGAAATACTACACAATAATCTAAAATAATATACTCAGTAAGACATAAAAATAAGAGCACTTTTCTTGTTTATATATATGCAAGGGTAATTTTATAGATTCTCTTTTTACCTAAATGGCACCAGGGATAAGAATGGGTTTCCTGAACTAGCCAGGGAAACCAACAGCATTGAGAAATCATACCAACATGCAAGACGATATATTCTTAAAAAACTTACAAAGCACCTATATCATTTTTAAAAGATAAAACATTTTGAACTATTCTTTCATAAAATCACAAGAAATTGAAATGCGTAAAACTTGTCAATTGTAATATATCATATTACCTCTTCACCATTTTACAGTTTTAAAAAACAGAAACAAGAAAGACTACAAGGGTAGCAGCAATAAATTCTTTTTTATAAAGTACCTATATTTGGCTCTTTTATGTATATCTTACTGATCCTCTTTCTATACAAAGTGCAAGGTTCATGTTTGAATGACAAATTTCAATATTTATAATCTTTGTAGTTTTATACTCATTTGATAATGATGGCTTACAAGAAGACACCTCTGAAAATATAATACCATGAGCCTCAGAATATTTACATTTTCTTTTTATACAAATGAGGCAGAATATTTTTCTTCCAGATTTAGGTGGAGAATCTCATTAAAGAAAAAGAAAAGGTGGCATGGCCATGAGATGACAATACCATCTCTTGCTGCATTATCATACAAGTGTGTAAGGTGTAAAGTATCCTTGACAAATGATATAACTTTTTGAATAAGCTTACCATCAACATCAGATGCCTTTTCCCCACAGCAACAGCAGCCGCAAAATATAAATTTGAACAGAGCCTTCGGTGCCCCGATGATGTTCAGTGGCGGAGGAAGTGTGCCGCCGTGGCTTATGTAATCCATGTACAGCAAGCTGCGCGAGAACTTCCACTCTCTGTCGGAGTCTTCCTGCAATGAAAATGTAGCGGCTATTTAGCATGTTGGGGGTCTACACAGCTTCAAGGGGTCTGACAACAAAAGATATGTGGTCAAAGCATGACTTTTACTTTTAAGAAACAATTCAGTATACGAAGATCTAATGGAAAACCAAAATCAATTAGGGTACGCCAATGTAAAAAAATGCATAATGCCCGCTACCCAATCCAGTTGTATGCCAGGCATATTAACAATTCTTTAAACTTTCCTCCATCTTCCTATTCACAAAGCAATTGACAAAAAAAATAAAAGAATTGCTTTTAATTTAAAAAAAATAAAATCAAAAAGGTTTCATTGAAGGTGTAGAGAATTAGTTCATATAGTTGATGCCATTAATAAGCTTTTATTTTAATATTTTTATCACTTTTTTTATGACAGGACTTACAGCGATTAGATCAAAAGATCTTGTCATCATAGCAATCAGCATGTTGAGTAAAACTGTCACCACGGCGATATTGTACGCCCCGTAGATGAAGTAGCCGATGTCAGAAGTAAAAGTGTTGTTGTATCCACCCAGGAGCACCGCATCAGGCTCACCACGGCCAAACATGGCCCAAAATACTGCCCTGAACGAATTCATGACACTGAAAATTGAAAAGCATTAGCTCAGGTTATTTTGAAATATTCTGTGTTTTTCCTCCAGTACATAATGATACATACTTATGTTGTGTAAAATAGTCACAGTAGTACAGAAAATTGGTAGAAAGTTTGAGCCATGCCAGTGTAGATTTCACATTTATATCATTTCTATACTACATTTTCCATGTTTGAAACATCTTTCAAAATACTTAAGTTCTATCTATTCCTTAAAAAGTCACCATTACTTCTCAGCACTTGGGCTTTCATTACAAAAAACCTGCAATGTTAGCCTAAAGATGTAATATGGTGAGGGAGACGTGTGTGACACAAAACAAAGGTTAGATTTTATTACCCGCCGAAATTTTCCTGAGCATTTACAACACCAACACTTGGTCTGCCATCATATTCAATTTCAATGTTGGACCTTTCGTCATAGTACCAGTACAGGTTGTGGAGACCAACCATGAAGGCGAATATGACCACAACAAACAGCACACAGAACTTGGCAATATCCTGTGAATTATAACATGTAAAGGCATTATAACCTATAATGGCATTATAACATGTATTGGCATTATAATATGTAATGGCATTATAAAATGTAATGGCATTATAACATGTATTGGCATTATAACCTGTAATGGCATTATAACATGTAGGGCATTATAACATGTAATGGTATTTTATCCGTGGTTAGGCCATTATAACATGTAATGGCATTATAACTATACCATGTAGGACATTAAAACATGTAAGGGCATTATAACCTGTAATGGCATTATAACATGTAGGGCATTATAACACCTAATGGTATTTTACCATGTTAGGCCATTATAACATGTAATGGCATTATAACTATACCATGTAGGACATTAAAACATGTAAGGGCATTATAACTATAACATGTAGGCCATTATAACATGTAAGGGCATTATAACTATACCATGTAGGCCATTATAACATGTAATGGCATTATAACTATACCATGTAGGACATTAAAACATGTAAGGGCATTATAACCTGTAATGGCATTATAACATGTAGGGCATTATAACACCTAATGGTATTTTACCATGTTAGGGCATTATAACATGTAATGGCATTATAACTATAACATGTAGGCCATTATAACATGTAATGGCATTATAACTATACCATGTAGGCCATTATAACATGTAATGGCATTATAACTATACCATGTAGGCCATTATAACATGTAATAGTATTTTACCATGTTAGGCCATTATAACATGTAATGGCATTATATTTGTAAATCTGATCTAATCCATTGTAAACACATCTTTTTTAAACAACCTAATAACAGAGCTACTATATTAGATAAAAGTCTTGCTGTTATAAATCCCCCCCCCCCAAATTTTTTTCATCCACAAATGTATATGTATGACCTTTAGCATACGACCCAGGGATATTTGCAGCGGCCCAAGGATCTCGTTAGCTGGCAGGAGGTACGCTATCCTAGCCACACTCAGAATATTCGCCACAGCGAAGGTCCCTTCTATAAGATTGATTGGATCTGTTGGGCTCCAAAACAAACGATCTGTAAAAATAAGGAAATTAATTTTAAAGGAAAGGCTAGAGTTAGATACTGATTACATACAGCAAAGTTGATCTAATTATTTGTAAACTCTTCGCGTTAAAGTCCATTTCCTTATATCAGTAAATAAATGAGAGAGAGTTAAAATTCATGTTAGTCCTATACTATAATACGAGATAAAATTATATATATATATATATATATATACATATGTGTGTATTTATATATAAATATAAAATATATTTATAAAAAAAAAAAATTCATAATCGCTCTAATGATTTTCTTTGTTTTTATGCTTGACTTTTTTCAACTAGAAAAAAATCTCCAGCTATTTAACAACACAAATGAAACTTGTACCTTAGTCAAGAATAACCATTAGAATTATCATACTTTAATTCATTTGGCCGTAAAATCATGGCATTGTTAACATAAACATGAAGAAAACAAACACTTAAAAATGACATGACTACATGTACAAATGTTTATAAAATGTTTGTAATATGCTATTGCCTATTAATAATTAGGAATTCTAGGCTAATGCACACAATAAAAAAATTTTTTTTACAAGTATTATATTTTTTTGCCAAAGTAACTTATTTTAACATGTAACAAACATGGAGGATTTTAGATTATTTATGAGCAATTCACATATAAACATATTTCTGCCTGTGAATAAATGATATTGAATACAAACTTTTTTTTAAAAACCTTTCAATTTTTACACACAGAAAAAGGGTCTATTAACTAAATGCAAAATAAGAAGAGTTTACCTGTGTTAAGCCAGTAAAAGCTTTCCAGCATTTTTCTTTCATCCTTTATATTGTTAACGCTTGACAGGAAATCAAGCGAGGAATGAAACTGGTGAAAAATAACAAAAAAAAAAGCCAACTATTATGCAACTATTGGTAGTTTGGAGCTACCACAAAGTAAAAACATGTAAAATTTTCCACAAGAATCATAGAAATAAAATGTATTGTTTACTAAAAAAAAAATACGTATATATATATAGATAGATTTTTATGTAAATATAAAAAGAATACAGGGTCATATGTTGAAAACTAAAAACCAAATGCATGACTGTTGTTCATCCCTCATTTCCGAAGATGTCCACATCTACCAGTTGCTTTGTGGCCTCTTTGGTGGCCTTTCAGTCCTATGCGGGTTATTTGGAGAAATAACGTGCGCTTTGTTATGATTAAAGTGAGGGAGAGTTGCACAGGTCGTCAGCCTCACTCTCTCGTCCCGTCTATCATATTCCAACGGCAAGACAATGTCCAGACGGTTAGAGATAGCTTGGGATACAGTGGTCTGTTGTGCCTCACTGTGCCCTATCTGACACTCCACAGTTACATTCTATTCATAAGTTTATGACATAGTTAAGATAGATTAGAAATTTTGCCCAGAGCTTTGGACATTTATGTACCTATAATTACCAATGCTGGCTGGACTTTTAGGTTATACTGTGTATTTAGCCATGACAGATTTTCAATAGAGCGTTCTCAGTAGGCGGAGCTTAAGTTTTTTTTTGTAAATTTAGTGACGTATTTGTGTAAATATAGAACCCACTTGAGGTACAAACGTAACGTGGTGAAAGTGAAGTACTTCTTTATCATGCAAAATTCACATCTGAATATTGGCTATCCTACTCAAAAATAAGGAGGTAAATAGTAGTACTGTAGATTAATTGATTAATGTGATTAGGCTAGGGCCGGCTAGACATATTTACACTTTCAATTTCACTTTATAGGCCTACACTTTTAATGTTTCGTAGGCTAGGCTACGATGTCAAGTGATAGTGTTGGTGAATAGGCTATCTAGTCAAGTCACTATTATGCTCACATCGTCTATGATCTATGTCTATGATAATAATAAAATAGCCTATTTTATTTAACATACATAATACAGCTTAAATCTTAATAAGACTTAAAATACAACACATCATTTAAAAAAAGCTCGAGCCTATATGAAACTTTATTAATACAGCGGCCATATTTAATTGTACACCATTACTCAAAGTAAACACAAATCACTTGCTTTTTGTCACGGGATTGCAAACGCTCTATAGAGGGCAATAAATGTGAAAAGATCTTCCTTGTATAATTTATCATAAGCAATGATATCTTTACATCAGTTACTGAAAAATAGTGGTCTAACGGGTGGATCTATCGAATGACATGCTCAAGGACTCAGATTTGATTCAAGGTGAAACAGAAGGATTTTTTTTTACAGGGGTCTAGAAGATGGGACTGAAACTAACCGGCTCTTAAAGGTACCAGAAATTTAGTTTGGTTTAGCAAAAAAACGCTGGGCACTGTTTTGGCCACTCAATCCCCTTGGGGGACTGTTACAGAAATGGGTGAACTACTTAGATATAGTTTACTATGGATCAATGCTGTTTAAAAGGAATTCCTACAAAACAAAGTCACCTAGGAAACCTCTTATGCTCCACAGTGTTCTTTCCCTTTATATAACTGAATTAGTTGTCTCATTACCAGCAATATATCTTTTTCACTTACTAATAGTTGTTTCCCCATATACCAACATTATTATTCTCTTAGCAAACAGGAGTATTTCCCCTTCACCACAAGTCCAATAAGAGAGAATATTGCCTTACCTTGTACATGGTCCAGAACCTGAGGGTAAAAGTGGCAATATAAGTCGTGATTAAAGCAACATCAAGTACGTTGAAGTAGTCCATGAGATGTTCCATCAAGCCATGATGAAATAACTGGCTGCATTCTTGAAACATCATGCCTGAAGGGGAGATGATTATTGCAAACATTCAAAAGGTTAGGGAAATACACTATAACTTTGAAAGTAAAAGGTTTGAGTAGTAAATTATTTTAGTATTGATTACAATATATTAGCTCTAGACAGTTTTATATAACACACATTTGTCTATTGGCAATGCACTTGGATTTTCCCCTCAAGCAGGGTTTTCCCTGGGATTGAAGTGTGACCATGAGACTACCCAGGGCACCCAACATTAGTTGGGGGAAAGTAAAGCTGGTTTGACATAGGTTCTCTGGCCACAGTAACTGTTGAACACAGCATCACTGGTCATACAGAACTTCATGGATTGAAAGTGATACTTTATATTTGTTATCTTTTAGTATTTACCGTTGCCTAAATGTAAAGTCTTAAACTTGTCAATTCTAGAGTGATAAATATATATTATTTAATTATTTTAAGCCTATTATTATATTATTAGGCCTTTATAAAGTTCTGTAATCTGTCCAATATTGCAAATGATAGAGATCAAACAGGTTTGGTTTGATCATTAAGGAAATATTTTGCCTGGCCTTATGTATGACAGCATTACCAATGATCCACAAGCTTAAAAGAATTTCAGTCACAGTAGGGAAACTTGGCCGCAGTGGAAAGTCTTCTCCAAAAACAATGTTGTCAGTCTTGTTGCAGAACAATGTGTATCTGTTGAGAGAGATTTCATTAATATATAATAATATATATTTATAAGTAAAGTATCTTTACTAGGCCAGTTTGGTCCACAGGTATAGAATCCACATTCACCAGTTTCTGTTACCCTGTTAAACAAGAAGATTGTATACCTAGCATGGTTTCTAGCTGCATTTCTGCAATGGATATCACATATCAATTAAAGTTGGGTTGTCTTAGATTCCTTTCAGTTGCAGATCCTGGGAAATATATTATGGGTCTAGGATTTCAACTCTATAGACTTTTGGAATGGTAATGTAAACTAAAGTTGGGTTGTCTTAGATTCCATTCAGTTGCAGGGAATATATTATGGATCTAGGATTTCAACTCTATAGACTTTTGGAATGGCAATGTAAACTAAAAGTTGGGTTGTCTTAGATTCCATTCAGTTGCAGGGAATATATTATGGATCTAGGATTTCAACTCTATAGACTTTTGGAAATGGCAATGTAAACTAAAGTTGGGTTGTCTTAGATTCCTTTCAGTTGCAGGGAATATATTATGGATCTAGGATTTCAACTCTATAGACTTTTGGAATGGCAATGTAAACTAAAGTTGGGTTGTCTTAGATTCCTTTCAGTTGCAGGGAATATATTATGGATCTAGGATTTCAACTCCATAGACTTTTGGAATGGCAATGTAAACTAAAGTTGGGTTGTCTTAGATTCCTTTCAGTTGCAGGGAATATATTATGGATCTAGGATTTCAACTCCATAGACTTTTGGAATGGCAATGTAATGCACTGAGCTAGATAGTAGCCTAGCATCCTTTACTTTAATATATATAATATATTTATACTTGAGACCCAGGTGCAGCCATTCAATATGTCCTGGGATTGAATCAAGGTCAGAACTAGTCTGAAAGATGCCAACCAAGCTCTGACTTGACAATTAAGGAAAGTAAAGGCAGCTAAGTATTTGTGCTACCCACACAATTTCACATATGATTCCAGTAAAAACTGAGTTTCTAGCCCTACAGACCCATGTGGGTTATTTAAAAAACATTAGTTTGACAAGTCAGCCTAAAATGAATCAGGTCAAAACATATTCAACATTGAGTGCAGCCTTTGACTTACACATAGTGCTTGTCCGGGTACTCTGACTTGAGAGTTCTAAACTTGCTGACAGTTTGAGAAGATTCGATGGTGGAAACCACAATAAGTAGAAGAAATGCGAAGAAGGAGAAGGCATTGCCCAAGAACTTCACAACAGGAAACTGAAGTATTTTTGCTCCCTTTGTTAAAAAAAAACAACAACATTAAGTAATTTATACATAATGGAATGATATTTATTAGTTAATATTTTGGGTGTGATATATTATTTGCAGGGACTAGTAAACCCAAATGCATGTTTATTAGACTCATATATGAGCATAAATTAGTTTCATGGTGGCTTAATTCAAATGTTAAATAAAAACACAACATGTATCTTAAATTTAAATTGATGATGTTTGATATTAAGTTATATTTGAGATATCTTATAAGTTTACAGATGTTCCTTCTAGATAGAAGATTATTACGTCCATTAGGCCCAAAACTCCTGCAGGGCGACAGAGATCCGTCGGTGGCAGGGATAGAACCCGCGACCTGTCAGTTGATTTTTGGTTGACAGTCCGGTGAACTAACCACTGGACCAGCCGGCTTCACTTTTGTATACATATATTTATGATTTCATCATCATAAGGTGGTGCCATGCTGGTTGGCCTAGGCGATGCTGTCTTTCTACGTATCTTTTCTTCTAGCAAACTAGCATTTCTGTTGTTTTTGCCACACAATTCCATAATATCATCATCTTTTCTTCTTATGTGGCCTACTTACGTTGATTTCCTCTTCATGATCTTTACAATTAATTTTCTACTAGCATTTGACATTTTGAGCACCTCCATATTATATTTTGTCTCTGGCCATTTATGATTTACTTTTCCATATTTGACCCCATCAGTTTACTATGCATGGTTTAAGTTTAAATTGTAGCCCTATATTGATTCAAAGTCTAATAAAGTGAGCTGAAAGGATTATTTACTGTAAAACTTATAACTATCACTAGGAACAATTTTACTGTTTACTAAAAAAACTAGATATTTTGAATTTTCTTTACCTTAGTGTTTGGGAAAAATACATGAAGAAATATTAAAAAAGGATATGCACATGAAAACAATGAAATTATTGTCAATCGTTTGGGCCAGCTTGCACGTTCAAGTTTTCCCATTCCATTGTACCAGATTCTTACAACTCTTTGCTGACAGCTAGGATGGGCTATGAACTGAGAATGATAAAATGGAAGTTTCACACGACTTATAGATTTTAACACAACTAAAATAAATGACTACTAATTACAGAGCAGTAAAAGTTAACATGAATAGTTTCCACTATTTCAACATTTTTATTTAGAACCAGTCCCCTTTTAAGATTTCATTAGCAGTACAAAATTTCAGACAGCATGAAACAAGTGAATGATGACAATTTTTTTTTTTTTAACAATGAAAGACGAATGTTACAATTATAAAACCGGAAATAACTATCAATAACAACCATTTACAACTATATTAACTAAATCAACTGTGTTTACAAAATATAACATTTTCAAAACCATTAATGGCCTAACATTTCATTAGAATGTTGTGTTTTTTTAATCTTCAGTTATTTACAAAAGATAATTATGAGATTATTTCTTTATAGCTTAGTAAGTTTGTTTTTTAAGTTAAAAAAAAATCTATTGAACAATTGTATGGACAAGTCATATTTGAAATTCAATATCCAATTTCAAAAAGTAACAATTTTTAATTTATAATCAGAAGAAAAGTTATATTCTCCTCACTAAAAACCTGCAATAAACAACAACAACAAACAAACAAGCTGGCTACAAAAGTTTAGAAAAAAAAATAGATTTTCAATTTAATAGTTTGCGAACCTTTTTCTCCTTATAATTCAAAGCCAACTTAAATCTGGCCAAACTGTCAAATTTTTCCTGATGTGGTTTCCCAGTTTTGTTAAGTACAAGCTCCAATTCTTTCTGGGTTCTGATTCTGTCCAGTAGCTTGACCACATAGTCACTCAGTTGGTCAGCAATTTCTCTGTATTCACTCTGGTATAAAAGTTCAATAATACAAAGATAAAAATGTAACTACTTAGGATATTATGATTTTTAACATTTATTTGACAGGGGACAAGTATAAGTCTCTGGGCATTGTGCTGGCTATACATTCTCCTTGTATGTGTGGGCTAGATGGGGAAACTGTCAAATGTTGCTTCACAAACTCAATGGGTCAACAGGGTCAGAATGGGATACTTATACAATAAAAATATGTATCTAATCCTCGAGTTAAAAGACATACTATCACTTAAAAACTAAATTAAAATGTTTCTTGTGCTGCATCCATATAAATTCATGTAGAGCCTTAATTGGACCTAGGGCATCAACTTTAGTCTTAATTGGACCTAGGGTATCGACATGGTTTAGCCACTTCTTTTGGTCTTGTTACAGTCTCTTAACTCCTGTCACTCTATCCCTTGCTTCTTTTCATTCTTTGTCCGATGATCTTCTCCAGATGGTGTTTGGCTGTACTGGTACTCTTTTTCTGGTTCTTTGGGGTTCCATTCTAGTACTGGGTGAGCTATGTTTCCTGGTCCTCTTCTGAGAGAGTGATCAATCTTAGTTTGATATTCCCTGGGGTTTCTGATTCTCCACAATGTATTCTGCATGGCAAAAGGCTTGTTGTGCTTTGCTAATCCTGACCTTCATGTCTTCTTCTGTACCGTACCACTAGAGTGGTTTGCAGTGCTCCATTCAAAATTTGTATATTTTTTAACTTAAACTATCTCTTCACTCTTTCTTTTTCCAAAATTCAACATATATATTTGTTTTGCCTTACCTTAAAATGTTTCTCCACTCTTGACAATTTTCTGAGTTCAGCTGCCAACTCAAAGGCAGTCAAAATGGGATCTTTGCTGGACAAGGAAATGTAGGCCTCGCTGGCAAGACCTTTGTAAGCATTAAGCCTATACTTGGCCAGGCGGAGCTGGTCAAATTTCATCTTGTTCCTACACTCCTATAAATGCAACATAAATTACTACCTGATTAATTTAGACAAAGTGTCAAATTTCGAGTTGTTTATTTAAAGCATTGGAAAGCCAAAATATTGGTAGACGAGGTGATTTCTTAAGATCCATTGAAACACTGTGACCTATTCAAAACTATTTGTTTACCAAAGTTCTAAGATTTGATTAAACAAGTACTGGACCTTTGGCCATAAATAAACCAACGTATGACTTTTCATTAGTAAATGACAAGCATTTTGCATTGGATCACAATTTGAAATCTGGAACCAAAGTAGACAAAAACATTTAACCACAAAATTGAATAGACTAAATAGACAATCCTCTAAAAACACAGGTCAGTCGGACATGGGGTTAATAATCCGGACAGTTAACTTAAAATTGATCGTAGGACAGATGAAGCAGCGTTCACTATACTGAAGGATTGTGTGGAAATTATATTGACCAGCTGCTTTTACTTTTAACCAACTAATGTCAGGTACCCTAGTACCCATCAGAACTGGGTAGACTCAAGGACACACTTCTATCCCGGGAACAAATTCTAGCCTTTACCACAACTTGAACCCAGAACCTTTGGTATGCCAGCCAGGCTCTAGCCTGCCACACAAATGCCTGAACCCTGCAAAAGGTTTGGAAAAAAGACCCTTATAATATTATTTCTCGAATGAAGCTCTGTAACTTTATCAAATGTGGATAAGACTGATTGATTCATAAACAACCATTTGAAAAGAAAGATAAGCTAAAAAATAAATAATCTAAGAATAGCAGTTTTCAACCAGTCATTTTATTTGATAACAAATATGTTTTATTAAAATTGTTCTTTTATTTAGTTCTTTGGGCAGTTTGCAATACGCTTGTGTTGCCAGAACCATTCCCAGCATGCTATATGTTCCCTATCAGATGTCAGACACTTGTCACAGTTGGGTAGAAGCAGGAAAACTCTCCAAACCAAGGGGTTGAATCACTGTGTTTACCATCTTTTGAAATCAAGACTTTCTCTATACACAGGAACCAATGACCTCCTATGTTGTTTTACTTTAGCATTGCAACTTTCACACAGTAAGGCCTACTAAGATTTTGTTAAGTGATGCGACAAAATAGATTTTAACAGATGAACTACTACCAAAGCCACATTACAAGAACACAGGGGGCTTGCTAAGACAATCTAGAGGAGTGAGAAAAAAGAGAAACACTGAGAAAAAAATTGGGAGGACAACATTGTAGATTGGATGGGTGATACCAAAAGATGTGATAAAATAAATGAGAGGAATGGAAGAATATATCTTTATGTCATCTGTAGTGCCCAAACAGTACATAAGACTAAGGAACATGTAGAATGTAGGTAGTTTATGTTACAGAAGCTCATTTTACACAGAATATTATTGCACCCTAATCTTAGCCATGTTGCTGTTTTTTAAGAGTAAAATGGCTACCTGGCAAGCACAGCTAAACTTGTGTGGTTTCATGATAGTTTCACCACGAAGAAGTAACAATTGAACAATTTCATATTGATTCTTCTGTGAAGCAAGGATCAATGGAGTTATATCCGGAGAGAACTGGGAGTCTGGGAAGGCTGTTTTGTAGAAGCCATCTGAAAAAAAAAACAAAAAACATACATTTTACTGTAGGGATGTTAATATGTTGTTGTTTTTTTAAAATCAATTATCATTTGTAGAAATCCAATTTTAAACTGATTATAAGTTTTTGTCCTTCATACAATAGCCAACTGATAAAAGAAAACATGTGTTTTTTTTTAAATATTTTTTTTAGATGCTGGACTGATAATTTTAAAAGATTGAAACGAAATTAATGTGATTCTCAAATTTGTTATTAATTGTTTAACAGACTGAAAAGAAAAAATGAATTTAGCCTATAGCAAAGACTATAATAATTTTTCTTCACATTCACCGACAATAACTGGCTTATACATAATTTTCCATTAATCAAATTAAATCATTGCGATTAAATAAACCGGCAGTATACAATGCAAACTGGAATCGGGAATTCCGAAAAGAAGTCATTTGAGTAGGCCTAATCGAATAGCAGAAATATTAAAGCAAGCGGTCCATCTTATTATAATAAAATAGTAATTATAGTATTTGCCTATACTGCCTAAAGACACTATAGTCAATAGGCCTACTGTCAATAGTCATATATACATAAACTGTCATAAACAATATAGTCTAGATAGACTATAGTTTATGCATCTATTATAGTCTATATTATAGCAGATAAAAATATTATTTATTAGCTAATATTAGGTTATTAGGCCTAATGATAATGATATAAATTCATATTTCAACTT
Source organism: Anisus vortex (assembly GCA_949126835.1). Taxonomy (NCBI): domain Eukaryota; kingdom Metazoa; phylum Mollusca; class Gastropoda; family Planorbidae; genus Anisus; species Anisus vortex. Next base: position 19,317,877 of record OX421499.1, read on the forward strand.
TAAATTTATATCATCACATTAGTCATTAGCATTAAAAATACAACCCAATAACTACATGTTGCAATGAGCAATGCTCAGATAAACATAAAGTCATAAAGACAAAAACACTTTTCTTATCCATATATCATGATATATGATATATATCCATATAATAGACATAAGTACTCTTTCTTCCCGAGTGGCATTCGGGAATGGAATGGGTTGCCTGGACAAACCAGGAAAACCAGTAGGCCTAACTTAACATCATTTAAAACATTAATATAGATGCAAGACTAGACTCACTCTAACTTCAATTCTAAGACTAGATCTAGCTAAGATAAGTCTAAGTGAGACTGTCACTAAGTGACTCTAAAGTCTAAGTCTACGACTCGGCGTCACTCGGACCACCACCACGTAATTCACGTATGAGCGTAAGACGCAATAATCTTCTTTATAGAAGAAGCGTCTGTAATATATAGGCTAAGATAAGATAAGATAAGTAGCATTTTCAATTATTATTATTATTTTTGGAAGCCATATTATACATATATCACAGGAAGGAAACTTTAAATAGAAGGGATATATTTACTTATATTTTACTTTTAAAATATTGAACAGCGGCTCGTATGTATGTTGTTCTTTTTATGAATTCATGTAAATATTTTAAAAGCTTTTTTTTTAGAGAGCGCTCTACACAAATATTTCAATCGATTTATAACTAAATAATAATTTACAGACGCCTGTATGACTACTAATGGTGGCTATATTATTATAACTAATGTACCTTAAATATGTATTTTGAGAGTAGATCTATTTCAATCATGACAAAATGATGCAAATGATATTAAAATAATTACAAAACAGGCCAAATGGCAGAATATTTTAATTTACGCCTCCTACAGATCTTTGTCTATACATAGGTCAGTGCCATGCAGTGTTTGAGCACGTATTTCAGGCTAAATTCAAATGTTTTGTGATAAAAAGAATGCAAATGGAAATGCTTATTACCGGTATAAAGGATTTTCACCAAAACCTTATTTTTTGTGTAGAAGTTGTTTAATTCTACAGAAATGACACAGATAGCCTACAGTTGAAAAAGAAATGTCTTGTTTTGCCACATTTCCTGGACATACAAATTATCCAACCAACCTGTGTCTCCGAGCTTTCGTCTTTCTTTCCACATCTCCAGATATCTCCTATGTTTGAGTATAGTCTCGGCAATCTGTGTGTGTCCAGCACTGATGGCCTGGAGGACAGCCTCCTGTATGTGGTGTTGGTTAGACTTTTCCAGTAGAACCTCAACGACCTGCCAGATGTAGTTAATTTGTTAGTTTTATTGCATCATTAAAGGTACACTAAAGGCTCCTCTGGAGAAAAAAAACCCACATCTTCAACAATAAAATTAGAAATAGAAACGGTATATATATATCATTAAATAGACGAAACAAATAAGATGGAATGGCCACGTTCACCATAAGGCCATGAACAGGCTTCCAGACATAGCTTTAATATATAGTAAAGTACCCTTTGGACAAAACTGATCATAGGCTGGGCATTGTGCTGGCCACACATCCCCTCGTATGCCGTGGCCACATAAACTGGTGAACGCTGCTTCACCAGCCATAGGATCAGCTTTAAGATATACACCAACTAAAAGAGTGATACTACCACTAGACACATCGAGAAGAACAATAGAAAAAGAATTGAAGGCTTCCTTATGCTCTACTGTAGTCCACAGAGAGCAACAACGACTATAAGAGAGAGAGAAAGAGATCGGGAGGGAGGGTACAAGCCGCCAAGCCATTTTATAAATCTACGAAGAGTCATATGAATGCATCCAGGAAATGTGGTACTATAGCCTATAGAAATGGTCGGCAACCTACGAAACACGTTCCAGACTTGGTACGCAGAGCGATTTTCAAAGGCACCCATAAGACCCTCCCCTTCCCAAAACGCAAGTCAATAGCGGTAGTATTTTCCGCAAAGAAATTGTGTGCACGCTAAATGAATTATAAAATCTACTTTGGCACTCTACTATCAAAAAGTTTCCGATTCATGGTCTAGAAGATGTTTCTTATTTTTATTTTTTATAGGAATTTCGTGTACAAATAAAGCAAGAGTGAGTTGGATAGTTGGATACGGTGAAATTAAACACAAATAACTGTTAACTCAGAAGTAAAGTACCCGTCATAGGGCCAGTGAAGCAGCGTTCACCAGTTTCTGTGGCCACGGCATACGAGGGGATTGTGTGACTAGCACAATGCCAAGCCTCCTTTACTATTCCCCAACTAAAGTCAGGTACCCATCTGAGCTGGGTAGACTCGAAAATAAATCCTAGCCTCCACTAGGATGCGAACCCAGTACCTTTGGTACGCCAGACGAACGCGCTACCGCTTGGCCACCGTGCCGTACTCAGGAGCACCACAAAGAAATTGTTATTGTCTTACCACTCAATGTAGACCATGCATGATTAACCATAAATAGTCGCAGGCGACAAAAATCTCCTTACTTTATGTCTGTCTATAAAAGATAAGTATTTTGGACACAATCATTAGTCACACATTACCTTTGTTTGTTGACTCCTCCAATTTGTTATAAGTATTATAATAGCTCTTGAAACACACATACAAACACACATCTACACATATCTCTTACTTTTCTTCGGCTTGGTAACATTTGCAACACCATACACGTGCACTTAATTTCAGTCGTGATTTGGTGTTTTAACGCCATTATTTAAAGTTTCTTTATATTTTGATCGCTCACACTAACTATTGTCATATTCTTTCAACTTATCCGCCTTAAAATACTTCTAAGTCTTTTTTAAAATTATTATTATGCTGAATTTGATATGGGACTAAAAGTTTGTTTTCGTTTTTTTTTTATTAGGTAGGCTACCTCCAAGTGTTCATTTTTAACTGCCAATCTGAGGGCAGTCCTCCCAAGAGCGTCAATGCAGTCAACGTTGAGGTCTGAGTACTCCTCTAGAATTCTCCTCACGCCCGGCATGTCACCAAACTCAGCAGCGTGCAGGAATTCTTCCTCAACATCAACAAACTGAAACACAACATTTGATTACATTTATGTCAGAATATAACATAATCTTTTATGTGTTATTGTCGTGTTACATTTACATATTGTAGCCCTAATGTGCCAGCAAAAGGTGCCCAAGGTATTAGATAAAACTTTATACAATGAGTATTGATTGAACCGAGAGCTGGAACTATTCACTAATTGGAGCCCAGAATATTAACTGTGAGAAGTTGAGAAGCTCAAAGATCTCCAAAGAGAGCTAATGGAAAGTGGGTTACCTGATTCTTACTGTATGAATCTGGTGAGGAAGTAGGGGGTGCAGGTAATTCATTACAGTACAGGCAAGAAAAGAACTTACCACAGGCTTGGCGACATCAGACTCCTGTGACTGACTGGACATGAAACTGTACCTCATAGATCCAGGTCGCTTGCGGCTTTTCCCTGAATTGTTTGGGATGTCCACCTTTATCCGAGACAGCACTGTCATCATGTTGGAAGGCATCGTGTTGGTTCTTTTCGGGGCCCCGCCGCCGCCACCACCGTGGGTCTTGCTGCGGACCGCATTGGCGAGGTTTGGAGAGCTCATGCTTTGTTGTTGTTGTTGTTATGGGACTGTTCCTGTGTGGAAACTTATTCGGCGACGTGGCAACTGTGGCCTCCGCTAAACAGTTCTATCACAACATCTGATATTAGGTTTGGTTGCAGAAAGTGTACAACAGTTCCGGGTATAATTCTGGGAAAGTGTAAAGTGTAAATGATTAATTTAGAACATGCGTTGAATTTGTTCGCACATTGAATCTCATTCCATGCAGTGATGTGGTTACGAGTTTAGTCCGTTGATAGGTTTGGGTTGAATTTTTTATCCAAACATTGGCCATCTTATTGACGCGATGAACATGTGACTTAAAACAACTGTTTTGATCTTTTGTTGACTTGTGTAGATTAGTTTACATAAAGCTAAGGAGAAATGAAAATATATATTAATTTAGTTCTTGTTATTAATCAATCAACCAATCCACCCATCCATCCATCCATCAATTTATCTATCTATCCATTTATCCATCTATCTATCTATATAATTATCTACATATCTAACGCCTTGTCAGTTCATTCTATCTATCTGTTTATCTGTTTATACGTGTTTACATTTCAAATATCCATCGACCTAACTACCACCCTACCCACTCACCTCCGTCACTTTCTCCCTACCTACCTACTTATCTACCCTCATACATATATACCTACCTACCTACACACCCACCTACTATCTATCTATCTATCTGCATACCTCTCACTCTTTTAGTCCCTCTATTAATCTCATTCACTCTAAATACATATATATTATTTATTTAATAGTCTTCTTTATTTAACCACCCAGATAGCCAATTATCAGCTTTTTTACTTTTTTTTTTTTTAAAGCAAAATGAATATAAAAAAATATCAACAAATATATAAAGAGATAGATAGTTAGATAGATTCTGATAGATAAAGATAAAGAGAGAGAATATTATCTTTATATCTCTATATTTATGTCAGTCAGCTTTTGTGTCTTTCCTCTGTATGTCGCAATGTTTCGCTGGCTCTAATAAGATTACAAGCAGCAAAAATCCTCAACTCTTGTACAATAATTACTCTAAAGAAAGACTCTAGCATACCCAGATATAATGAATTCTTTTAAAATGCTTACAACAACGATGAGTAATCTAAACTTAGCCTAAATAAATCTTTTATTGCATCAAGACTATAAGTGGAAACAGCAAGCAAAGCTCCACTAAAAGATTAAGATATACTATAACGTTTAATAACAATGTATTTAGCACGCTAACACGGTGAACACATATTTTGCATCGGCGTTATATAGCCCCTGGGGATACAGAGATTGAGACAGTTTCAATTGAAACAGAAGACATGTGATAAATGTAAATATACACGATCTTCTGTAGACAAATGTTTGCAAATGATAAGATAAAATAATTGAAATTGATTCATAAAAAGATCATTTTATCGCAATATTTTTAAATCAATTTATCAATTAGTGGAATTATTATTTTATTATTTTAAGCATGTTCACAACTGACAAGTGTAACACAAATAGTTAAATCACTAAACCTAGAAACACTAGAGCAAAGAAGGGCAAATAGTAAAGTCGTATTAATACACAAAGCAGTAGATCTAACAAATACAACATAATAACAATCCATTAGAATATGATTGGCATAGGGATGAAAACAGTTTTCTTATTCAATATGCAGCCTACATTATTTTACGAGTGTCATTCGGGCAGGAAATGGGTTACCTGAGCAAATCAGAAATGCCAACATTTAAATATCATTTAAAACCCTTCTCAAAATGCAAGACTAGACGCAAACCACCGATAAACATAAGACGCAAAACAAAAAAGATGGAATAGAAGGAGCGTCTGTAGCTAATTAGACTATCTATATATATAAAAAGACAGTGTTAAGCCCCGCGAGGATCCCCATTGGTCAATTTGAAAACACGTGTGTCACTGACATATATATCTAGGCCTAGCCCAATATACCGTCTAATAATAATTTTTCACATCGGACATGTGTCTTCGATAGCTCAGTGGTAAACTTAGTGGACTGCTATACGGGCGACCAGGGTTCGATTCTCCAGTTAGACTATACTTTTTTTTTCGACAATTAATTTTTCAAACTTTTAAAAACAAAAGACATTGTAAATCTATAGGCAATATAGATTTTGTTAAATAAAAATATTTGACTATTTTTTTTACCCTACTATTACAATATTTATTTACTTTCCTAAAAGTATTCAGTAAGTGTAGTTTATAAATTTGTTATCTGCACCCCAGACAGTCCTTTTTTTTTCACCCGGGCAACGCCGGGCAATGTAGCTTGTAAGATAATAATATGTGTACTCTAACTTACATAAAGTCAATCTAAATTATGCAAATTATATAGTTCAGTCTAAGTTCAGATTGAAAAATAGTTAAGTAACTTTCACACCCTTTTACTTTTGACAAATAGAGCGTGAAAATCAAACCAGTATAAATGAACACAAATCTTGTATAGGCCAGACTTTTCCTCGGCTACATCAAAAAATACATCACAGAGTAACAACGAAAGCTCTATATTTTTAAGGAGCTGCCCGTTTTTAAACTAATGGTGAATGAAATGAAATGGTTGTGTGTGTGTGTGTTTAGGGGGGGGGGAGGGGAGCACCTATGGTTCAAAGCGGTATAGGGGAAGGGGATGAAGATAACAACAAAGTCTATATCTGCATTCATATAATTTTATTTTGTTTAAATCATCGTTATAGCAAACCGTTGTTCTGGTTGCATTGCTATAAGAAAGTATATAGAATAGTTAACTAACTAAAGCTTACTAAGTATATATTATAAGTATTACTATTTATAAACCAAATTGTGTAGGCCTACATGCAGTGCCGGCTGAAGGTACTGGCAACACAGTGTTGCCCTGGGGGCGCCTTTAAGACCCATACTAAATAACGTATCTATGATTATAATCAATAAATATTTTTATCAATGACCTTCATGAACAAGAGCGAAAGAGAAATGTGTGTGAGAGAGATAGAAAGAGACAGAGAGAGATTGAGTGATATTTAATGCCACACATTCATGCATGGTGTCAAATCTCTAGTGTAGGGGAGAGCAGGGGTAGGCCTATAGGTTACAAAGAGTTTGTTATGGCCACCACTTGACTTGCTTTGAGGAGACTAGGGGAGAAGGGAGGATTTTTCATGGACTTTCCCAGAGTGACAGCTACAACTAATATATATGCTTGTTGTAATAGTCTTGTACATTTTTTATGTATAGGTCTATCATGCTGAAGTAGAATTTAACCTTTTATCACTTTTTTTCAAACATGGGCATACGCAGTAGATAATAAGCCTCTTCCTTAAAAAAAGGAACAACATTCTAACTTTTAAAGATAAAAACTGTTATAATTTGATACATTTCTGTCCATCAATAGGAAATAATTAAACGTCACTTTCAGACATAAAATAGAACTAGATTACTAGAACATTAAGTGTTGAAGTGAAGGGTTGGAGAGACAAGTTTAAAAAAAAAAGCTTTAAAACATATTCGAGCTTTACATTAAAACAATAACAACTATCTTTCTTACCTCTTTACACATGGCGGCAAAAATAATTTAAAACGAAAAAAAAGGTAAATATTTAAATGGACGCAGTAGGCTAGTCTCGTTTAACTAAAATCAATGAGAACATTTTACTTAAACCGTTGTTAGTCTAGGGATAGCTAGTCAGCGTTCACCAGTTTCTATGGTTACTTTAATTTCCCCAATTAGTGTCAGCTACCATTGCAGAGCATGATTGGCTCCTACTTAAGGACACCATCTAGACGCTGGTGGGTTGGGGGAGGGAGGGAATCCTGGTAATTTTTTTACAACTGGATTCGAACCCGTACTTTAACGCTATCACAAACACTTCTGGGATAACTTTGATTTGATGAGGCACTGTGGCCGTGCTGGCAGCGCGTTCGTCTGGCGTACCGAAGGTACTGGGTTGGCATCCTGGTGCAGGCTAGGATTTTTTCCCGGGTCTGGAGGGTGTCCCTGAGTCTACCCAGCTCTAAGATGGGGTCCTGAACTTAGTTGGGGTGAAGTAAAGGCGGCTGTGCATAGTATGCCGTGGCCACAGAAACTGGGGAAAGCTGCTTCGCCCCTGTGGATCAATTTCGTCCGACGGGATAGTCGGATTTGAAATAAAGAGATAGCGAAATTCACAATATAGCTCAATTTAAAGACAACCCTATAGCTGTTGTGTTAAAGTAATAATAAAGACACGTTAATAAATGACACATTATTGCTGTGTTACAATTTTGTGTGTGTGTGAGGGGGGTGAGGGGAGGCCAACACTGTAAACTGGAAGGCAACTCTGCGGCTTTTGTACGAGGAATTATTTGTAAAAAAACAACATTATAATAATAGTTATACTAGTAACTAATACTATTTTGCATAGGTTACAGCAAAACCTTGATTGAACATACTTTCTTTAAAATTAAATATTTAAATATCTAATCCCACTGAAAATGAAAAAAAAAAAGACCAAAAGAATCAGATTGGACTAAATTATAATACATAGATCTAATCATAACATACGGAAACGACAAAAACTACCTCGACCTCCATGTTTTCTACAGGCATGGTCAGTTAGAAGTTTTGTTAGAAGTATGAAAAAAACACTTTACAGAATGCTTCAACGCGCGGCACTAATAGTTCTCTATATAAAATACCAAATCTGTTATTTTTCAGTCAATCAGTTGTAGACACAACCTAATTAGTTCCCTGTAGGCTAAGCAGCTTTACAAGTTACAAAATGAAATGTTTACCCGCGTTCTCTGAGAACCAATATTATTATTAATTTTTCACATACTTTCCCGATACACGTTAGGCCTACACATTAAAACGGAAATGCGACAATGACCAAAGACTATAATTAGATGGACCGCTTGCTCTATTTTTAGAGCTTATATGTTCTTTTTCCGTGCGCATCCAATAACGCTGTCGTAAATTACTCCTACGCTCCTACGTTTGCCTAAATGTTTCCGCTGTAAACAACTTTCGATTTGAATTTAAAATTTTCATTGAGAAAATCATAGCGATTAAATAAAACGGAAGTGTACAGTGTAAAAGTGAATCGGGAATTCCGAAAAGAAGTCTTTCGAGTCATCAAAAAGCAGAAATATTAAAGAAAAGCGGCCCATCTTATTATAGTCTTTGCAATGACAAATATATACAGTGCCATTGCTATGGATTTGGGGGCCCGGGGGGCTTGGCCTCTTTGGGGGCCCCTGCATTTTAACATACGACATTATGACATGAGAACAAAACAATTTGGACACTCCTTTGGGCCCCCCCCCCCTTAAGTAGGAGCCCGGGGGGACTTTCGAATTTTGATCCCCCCCTTCCCCTCCCCTACCTACGCCACTGAATATATATATATATATATATATATATATACAAGCTACATTGCCCGGCGTTGCCCGGGTGAAAAAAAAAGGACTGTCTGGGGTGCAGATAACAAATTTATAAACTACACTTACTGAATACTTTTAGGAAAGTAAATAAATATTGAAATAGGGTAAAAAAAAATAGTCAAATATTTTTATTAACAAAATCTATATTGCCTATAGATTTACAATGTCTTTTGTTTTTAAAAGTTTGAAAAATTAATTGTTGAAAAAAAAAGTATAGTCTAATTGGAGAATCGAACCCTGGTCGCCCGTATAGCAGTCCACTACGTTTACCACTGAGCTATCGAAGACACATGTCCATGTGAAAAATTATTAGACGGTATATTGGGCTAGGCCTAGATAGGTCAGTGACACACGTGTTTTCAAATTGACCAATGGGGATCCTCGCGGGGCTTAACACTGTCTTTTTATATATATACAAGCTACATTGCCCGGCGTTGCCCGGGTGAAAAAAAAACAGGACTGTTTGAGGTGCAGATAACAAATTTATAAACTACACTTAAAAGAAAGATATAAATCTTATATTTAAATTATAATTTTTTTACTGAATACTTTTAGAAAAGTAAATAACTATTGTAATAGGGTAAAAAATAATAGTCAAATATTTTTATTTAACAAAATCTATATTGCCTATAGATTTACAATGTCTTTTGTTTTTAAAAGTTTGAAAAATTAATTGTCGAAAAAAAAAAGGAATAGTCTAACTGGAAAATCGAACCCTGGTCGCCCGTTTAGCAGTCCACTACGTTTACCACTGAGCTATCGCAGACACATGTCCGATGTGAAAAATTATTAGACGGTATATTGGGCTAGGCCTAGATAGGTCAGTGACACACGTGTTTTCAAATTGACCAATGGGGATCCTCGCGGGGCTTAACACTGTCTTTTTATATATATAGACAAGCTACATTGCCCGGCGTTGCCCGGGTGAAAAAAAAAGGACTGTCTGGGGTGCAGATAACAAATTTATAAACTACACTTACTGAATACTTTTAGGAAAGTAAATAAATATTGTAATAGGGTAAAAAAAATAGTCAAATATTTTTATTTAACAAAATCTATGTTGCTTATAGATTTACAATGTCTTTTGTTTTTAAAAGTTTGAAAAATTAATTGTCGAAAAAAAAAGTATAGTCAAACTGGAGAATCGAACCCTGGTCGCCCGTATAGCAGTCCAGTACGTTTACCACTGAGCTATCGAAGACACATGTCCGATGTGAAAAATTATTAGACGGTATATTGGGCTAGGCCTAGATAGGTCAGTGACACACGTGTTTTCAAATTGACCAATTGGGATCCTCGCGGGGCTTAACACTGACTTTATATATATATACAAGCTACATTGCCCGGCGTTGCCCGGGTAAAAAAAAAAAGGACTGTCTGGGGTGCAGATAACAAATTTAACTTACTGAATACTTTTAGGAAAGTAAATAAATATTGTAATAGGGTAAAAAAAATAGTCAAATATTTTTATTTAACAAAATCTATATTGCCTATAGATTTACGATGTCTTTTGTTTTTAAAAGTTTTAAAAATTAATTGTCGAAAAAAAAAGTATAGTCTAACTGGAGAATCGAACCCTGGTCGCCCGTATAGCAGTCCACTACGTTTACCACTGAGCTATCGAAGACACATGTCCGATGTGAAAAATTTTTAGACGGTATATTGGGCTAGGCTTAGATAGGTCAGTGACACACGTGTGTTCAAATTGACCAATGGGGATCCTCGCGGGGCTTAACACTGTCTTTTTATATATATAGAAGATATATATATATATATATATATATATATATATATATATATATATATATATATATATATATATATATATATATATATATATATATATACTAGTCGGAGAAAAATGCTGTTTTATATTATTAACGTCTTCAGTTCCGGTCGGGGCTTTTCGTTAATTTATATCTTTAGACCCGTGGTAGATAACTTATTATTAGTTATTGGAATCAGTTCATTACTATAATATGGTAAAGACCAAATTTTTTTTATAGATTAGTTGGAATAATTCTTTTAACCAAATTAAAAATATTTCTTTTATTAAAACAAAAATGCAGTAAGGTGAATTGGATAGGAGAAACAGTGTGTTTTCTAAGTGTATCAAATTGACCTCAAAACAAAAGTTTTTTGAATAATTCCTGTGTGTTCTGACCAATGATGTTTGATTTACACCCGAGCGGAAGTCAAAAACTAATCTCCAGAACGCTTGGGAAAATAGCATCTATGCTACCTTTTACAAGGGAATGAACCCTATTATCTATATAGACTTTAACGTCTTTTGACTCTCGGCAAATTTGAAAATAATGCCCGCGCTTTATTCTAGCGACTTCATATGATAATTGTGTATTCAAAGTTTTAAATTTTACCTTGGCATATAATGCTTACCACATGAGGCTTATGTGAATTATTTGTGTTTTCAATCGTCCAAGACAATCAAGATATCAATACTAGACTATCAATATATCAATCCGCCAGACAATCAAGATATCAATCCGCTAGACTATCAAGATATCAATTCGCTAGCGGTTAGACTACCAAATTATCAATCTTAGACAATCAAGACATCACTCAGCATAGCAAAATGTCAATTACACATATCATAAATACATGTATTATGCAACGTAGGCTTAAAGTTCCTAATTGTGTGATCATCGCACAGTTTTTAAAACCCTAAATTCCCACTAGCTCTTTCTATTTCAACACTTAATGCTTTAAATACACTTCAAATTGCAAATCAATATATTAATTTGGCATATTACGCCTATGTATACATACAATAAGTTTCATCTCCGATATTATGCAATGTTTCACACTTTCATTTGATTCAGTGCAGAAAAAACAAACAATGCATATAAAAAATATTTTCAGAATGTTTTCAGAATGTTTTTAGTTGTCATCAAAAAAAGCCGTCTGCTGGAAATAAATTTGTAAGGAATTATAAATCCTTAATAAATGTGTTATGTTTAGCCTGTAACAATAGATGGCGCAGCCTGTAAGTGCATCTAAGGTTATATTAAAATATTTACAATTCATAGAAGTAAATTTCTATGGTGGTAAGTTCATTGGGATACTTAATATTTTCATTCAACAAATAATTAATGAGTACAATACAAAAATAGATAAGAGAAAGAAATGAAACGTGCAGAATTTTTGAAACTTTTTTATAAATTAAGACGCAAAAAGTAATGCGATACAGATTTCTACAAAGAAATTGTGTAAAAGAGACGTGTTTATTTCAACCGTTAAACGAATGAGTTTTTTTTTGTACCACTGAAAATATAAAGTATCATAGTATCAGAACAGTATTTTAATCTTCACACACCAATATGTGTGACCAGTTCTTATAATACGAACAATGAAAATTTATTATATATATATATATATATATATATTGTAATTTATTCTATAAAATGTCTTGTATAGGCTATGTAGCCTATTTATTGCTCATGTTCGTGTTTGGATCTGCGTTACAATATGACTCCGCCACATCCACATAGATGAGAATAAAAGTGTTAAAAACTGGCAAGGCCCCTGACACAAAAGTAAGACGTCCAATGGTGAGATCTGGATACTACACTGATGTAAAGGTGAAACGCACAGTATTGAAAATCTGGCTACACCCCCTTCCCCCTTACCACTTGACGTAAAGGTAAAACGCGTAGCATTACAATTTACACCTCTGGCACTAAGGTAAAGTGGTAACAGCAATAAAGCGTAAAATGAATCTTTTCATATAACGTACACAAATCCTCCATCGCCCTATTTCTTTAATAATTAGATCTATTAGACCATTACGTCTACAGACAGTTTGTCACAACACGATTTTTGTACATGAATGTTATATGTATTAATATTATTATTGATATGTTTTATAATACTCTTTTAATAAATCTTAACAATCTGTGAAGCTAAAAAAAAAAACGTGTTGTATTAAGTTTGTCATCAAGTATGTTTCACCTCAAACGCGTCCGCTGACTAACATAGACACACACACGCAAACACACACACACACTCAAAGACATGCACACACACACTCACTCACACACACAATCACACACACTCTCACACACACTCTCACACACACTCACACACACACTCACAAACACACACACACACACACTCACACACACACATTCACAAACACTCACACACACACAGATTCACACATTCACACAAACACGCACACACACACTTTCTCACAAATCTCACACACACACATTTACACACTCACAAACATTCACACACACATTCACAAAGACACTCACACACACATTCACAAACACTCACACGCACTCACACTCACCACACACACATTCACACACACTCACACTCACTTACTCCCACACGCACTCACCACACACACATTCCCAAACACACTCACACACATTTACACAGGCACTCCCTCACACACACACTCACATACACATTCACAAACACTCAAATACACTCACACTCACCACACACACATTCACACACACTCACCCTCACTTACTATTCCCACACTCTCTCACCACACACACATTCACAAACACTCACTCACACACTCTCTCACCACGCACATATTCACACAAAGTCACTCACACAACCACTCACATACACACACTTTCACACACATCTCACACACACATTTACACACTCACACACATTTACACACCACACACACCACACACACACGAGTGTATTGTCCAGGATCAGTGTTAAAATGCCAGACCTGAGATACAACTAGTTACAGTCACCCGAGTAAACTATTTATAGAAATGTCAGCTGCGTATCGATTCGTCAACGTTTAATTAGTTTTTGTTTTGTTTGTTTTTGTTTCTGAATAATACTTTTTAAAAAGAAACAACAAACAAAGGAAAAAAACACACAATAAATAAACAAATAAACAAGCGAGATAACTTGACAGGGAGTACTATGTCATTGTGGTTACAAAAATAACAGCAACAAATAAGAAAAACTAAAATCTCATTTTAACATGTTTCTTAGTTTAAGAAAAAGGTCAACTATTTCAAAACATCGTGTAATGGTGTCCAAGTTGACGGTGGTAGAAACTGTAACTACAAAATAAATGACACAAGCAACTTGAAGAAACAATACAAAGTTTAATCACAAATCCCGATGTACAAGAAGGAAGTGTATATAGGCTACACTGATTCAATGGAGTTGATGGTTTAGGCTTTAAAATATATTTTAAAAAAACTGCTACATAATAACCAAGGCCGGATTAAAAACACTTAAAGACTTAAACGTTTTGGTGTCCCTCCCCCCATTGACCAATATGCAATTTAAAAAAAAAACTACTTATAATAAAATAGAAACAAATGTAGTTTCGAATATTTTTAAATTTGAAAATTCATTGATAATAATTTATAATTTGTCTTTACGTAGTTTAGTGTGGGGTTTCTTTAGCGGATTTTGGTCCGCTGCAACTATTGCACTGTTGCATCACATACATTATGTTCAATTTTTAGGGAAAAAATAATGGTGCCCACTTCACTTGATGCTCTAAGCACTTGCTTTGTTTTGTTAAATATATAGATTTGTTCAGACATGGAAATAAGATAAGAAAAGAATGAACATTTCTTATCGCGCTTCTATCCATTCTATTAAATTTAGCATGCTCAGTGCGCTCTCGGTGTGATTTGCAGTGGCAGATGTATTAGCCAAAGAGAAAGGTCATTTTGTTAGTAATTCAGCACTGGCTTTCTCACGACAACAAAAACCTTTACATGTATTTGTAGTATTGCAGGAATAATGGGCTTTAACAGAGACGCCACTTAAAGTGTAGTGTGAAAAAACAAGAATGAATTAGTGCGGTCAAGTCTAAAAAAGCCATGAAAGTTGAAGAAAGTAAAGTAACAACAAACCACAATGAACATATTTCTTCTCTATCACAGACAAATTGCACACCAACATATTAAATAATATACGCTTATAACGTATTATAATATATTATAGCTTTGCTATTTAGCGTCGACAAAACACGGTACTCTCCTTTCCCTACGACGTCTCCGGTCCATGTTTCCAGGATGGATGATAGGCGAATCCCACCAGACCTGCTATATGCTGAGCTCGCTGAAGGCAAGTGAGCTACTGGCCGCCCCCAACTCAGGTTCAAGGACGTCTGCAAGCGTGACCTAAAGACTATAGATGTAGATGTCGGAAACTGGAAAACCTGTCTCAGAACAGAAGTAGTTGGAAAAGTACCCTACACACTGGTACAAATGCTGCAGAGCAGGGCTGTGGAGTCGAGGAGTCGGAGTCGGAGGAAATTTGGGTACCTGGAGTCGAAGTCGGCAAAAAATGCACCGACTCCGACTCCTACTAAATTTAGATTGGAAAAAGACATGGCTTCATTTATTTTAAACAACCGATCAATAGGCCTACAGAAATGAGTGGTATGAGAAAGTAAAATATCTGTTTCTTCCTCTAAGTCCCCATCCCTACTCAAGATCATATCCCTATTGTCAGACTATAGCCGGTCGACACACAAAAAAGTCTTTTGAACTAATTTGAACGTCATATAGACTGCTCGGCGCCGTATTGATGACGCTATACAAGTGCCCAAATTACTAATTACCATTCACATTGTTTGTAATGATTTCAAATGCTAGGAAACAGTGGCGTAGCTAGGGGAGGGGGAGGGGGGGTCCAAATTCGAAAGCCCCACCGAGCCCCTACTAGAGGCCCCCCCCCCCCCCAAGCAGTGTCCGAATTGTTTTTTTCTTATGTCATAATGTCAAATGTCAAAATGCAGGGGTCCCTAAAGAGGAAGCCCCCCGGGCTCCTAAATCCCTAACAACGGCACTGGTAGGACAAGGCTCGCGCGGTTTTCTCGGAACACTGCCTTAGTAGGCTATAGGCCTAGGCCATAGGTCCTAAATAAAACGCATCTTAAAGCTACTAGTATACAAGCATACCTTTATTAGAGGCCTAGAGAGGCTTTTACACATTTACGATTCTTTCCATGATGTAATTTGCCTTCAATAGGTACACAAAAAAATGCCGCCTTTACGACTTACGACTTATAAATGCGCTACGCACGCAACGCACAATTAGGAGCGGCAATCAGTGGCGTATTTAGGCATGTTCCACATGTTCCATTAGAACAGGGGCCCCCACACATCCCAAAAAGAAATGTTTGAATGACATCCCCATATTTCGTTGAAAATATAAAATAAAATTCATTTATTCCCATACAATTTAAAGCGCTCCAGTTCAAACCAGCTACGTCCAACATAAAATGTATGATTTTACGGCCCTTTCCTGAGGTAGGCCCTATGTGGAAGGCAGGGCGAGACCACGAGGGGCCCCACATAAATTTGGGAACAGGGCCCCCACAATCCTAAATACGGCCCTGGTGGCAATATTTATACTTTTCATAGTGTTGTGTTCTGCTTAAAGATGTTCAACGAAAACCGGAATACCGAATTCCGGTTTTGAAACCGAAAACCGGTTTTTATTTTCAAAACACCGCGTCTGTGCTTTATTATTAACGGCACTATTAAATACACATTGTTTTGATTCTCTTTCAACACATTATTTTACAAGTTACCATACGGTAAATATATGCCTCTTCATATGCTTCTTAATATTATGGTCAACGATAATCGGTAATTTGATTATCACTATTGAAAAATTGAAAGCTATTATCGGTTTTAATCAATTAGCCCAGATTTTTTTAGTTCTAAAGAATTTTATGGTAAAGAGTACAAAATCATAATGTATTCACACAAATTAACCCCTTTAATGCCATGCAAACACTAATTAAGTTTGAAGTATTTTTCAAATATTATACCTACAAAACTACGCACATTTGACTGTTCCGGCATGTGACTTATGACATTGCGCGGGGGGGGGGGGAGGAGGAAACCGAAATCCGGTTTTAAACCGGTTTTATAGAACTGATAACCGGTTTTAACATCCCTAGTTCTGCTGTTACAGGGAACGCAGCACCCATAAGTAGCCTAGCCTCTCACTGGTAAGGGATACTGCCGTTTGCCCCTTGGCGTCGCTGATCGTCACCTCTACTGATCAGGCCCCACGAGGGGGGGGGGTACAGCCCGTACGCCGTACCGGGGCCCTCAAGAGTTTAGCGGGCCCATGAATATTTAAAATTAAATACAGTAGACTGTTGGCTTTCCAGCCAGTAGTCCTGTGGTAATGACACGTAGATGTATTTTGCCTTTCTTTCCTTCAAGGATTGTACAAAATACATTCGCATATTAATACAGAGGAGTCGGAGTCGGGGAGTCGGAGTCGGAAGTAAAAAAAAATGAGGAGTCGGAATCGGAACATTTATCTACCGACTCCGCAGCCCTGCTGCAGAGGGCAATCTTCGCCTTATCGCGGAGGCTAAAAGAGCAGCGAAGAAAAGTAAAGAGAATAGGCTGCCTCTAACAAACCCCAACGGTCCCGCTTTCAAGTGCCAGAGATGCGACAGAGCCTGTCTCTCAAGGATAGGTCTCCACAGACACAGCCAATTCTGGCCAAATCACAGGAGCGCAAATCTAATCGTCTTTCGAGACTATGGAGCCAATGATGATGATGACATAATTAATTATACATTCGATTTTATGCCCATCAAAACGACGGTAACATGAGTTATATATGTCGGCCCTATTGTGATTTCAATCAATAATTTTTTATCCGAATATTATTACTGTCCCCATTTTTCCATTTGTACTACTAATTTATGTTGTTAACTACTGTTCATCCTTTCTTGGTCTTCTGTTAATTGACCAAAAGTATTTATTCTTAAGTAGCTCATGATTATTAATTATTACTTTAACACTTAACATGCCAAAGGTTTTTTACGCAAAATGTGCTGCACTGCCAACTTGTTTTTGGGTAATTTCACAAAATTAATGTCTGGAGTTAAAAAATTAATAAAAAATTAATGGACTATTTTGGAAGCATGAAATTTTTACCATACATGTGAAACATAATACCATACTTAAAAATAAAGTTTTCATGCAAATTAGTGTCACGTGGCCATGGCGGCCATCTTGAATTTGTGACACTTATAGAAAAATATGTACTTGTGTCCATTTTTTTTTCTTCTTTGAGAACCTTCGGAAAATATAAGTACAATATTACAGCATATAAACATAGCCAGTAGACCACACTAAATAAAAAAACCCATTTCAACAATAAAAAAAGAAGTTTTTATTACAATTCGCACCTTGCTTTATCCATGAATTTTGAAACGATTTTGCTCAATTTTCTGCTAGTTTACCAAAACTGGTTAGTATCTTTGAACATGTACAAATCTGTAACAGTTCAATATCGAATTGTGAAATCTCTACCATATATGTAAAACAGAATACCATACTTGAAAATAAAGTTTTCATGCAAATTAGTGTCACGCGACCATGGCGGCCATCTTGAATTTGTGTCATTTATAGAAAAATATGTATTTGTGTCCATTTTTTTTTTTGAGAGCCGTCGACAATTATTATTTTATTGTTGCACCATAGTACAAAGCTAGAAGACCAAACTAATTTTGAAAAAACAAATTTAGCAATAAAAAAGTTGTTTTTATGTCCGTTTGCCATTTGTTTGGTCCGTGAAATGTGAAACGATTTTATTCAATTTTTTGTCAGTCGACTAAAACTGTAAAATTTACAAATATGTAATTGGTCAATGTTGACGGATTAAATTTCTACCATATAGATCTACATTAAACCATATTGAAAAATTGAGTTTTGTGCCAAATCGTGCCACCTATCCTTGAATATTTGTGATATCTATAGGAAACATATTTTTTTAGGTAGCTTTTATTTTCCTTGTGCAGCTTCTTAGCAATACGGTAATAAACTTAAGAAAAATAGAAAGAACTTATAAAGTTAATATCAAACAATGACTTTTAATTAAAGTTAAGCCATAAATCAATTAAAGAGCTATACATAATAAATTTTACATTTATACAATTTAATTTCATCATCAACAAAAGATTAATTGACTATTTTGCAACCAAATAATGGAATTAAAAAAAAAATACCACTATAAATGAAAATTAATGTACAGAACTATACTAAACATTTTTGAAACCACACATTATAAAAAGTTTACTGCTGTGGCTGGCGCTGGCGAACAGTGCTATAATTCACAGCTGTATGATACAGCTCAAAACATGGCACAATGCAGAGAGGGACGTTACAAACAGGGCAGTAATATCTAGTTTGGGCTCTTTTTTGGCAGGATTTACAGACAAGACAGTTTGGTTTGTACGATTTGACTGTGTACGTATTGGGAAAGTGACGTCCAGTTAATCTGTCATCAATGTTTGGGGTCGGGGCGATAGTATTTCTTTTTTGTCTCTTCCTATTCACTTGGTTTTGGATAATGGATTCAAGCACTAGTTCCCTAAAATTTTTAGCTGTCATGGAAGCGTCCTTGTTTAGCCTGTAACAAGTTAGTCCATTTATAAAAACTACTTCTTTGATATAATGAAATACTGAGTGGTACCACTTGACAGATGTGTGTGGATAGCTATAGCTAACCTTCATTTGGTCAAAATGATCCACTCCACCCATATGGTCATTGTAATGCTGGCAGATGGTAGGTTTTTCTACTGTTCTATAACCTTCTGGCTGTTTTCTGTCTAGTATGCGCTTCACTGTAGTTGTGTTGTTTCCCACAGTTGATAGAATACTGAGACGTTTGCTATTTTGAAACGTTGTTACGATCAAGTCCTTTGATTTAGCAAAAATGGGAGGACCACCTCTTTTCATTCTTATATTTTTTTTTCTTCAGTTCTTTTGGATAACCCTTTGAGTTTTCCAGAATTGTGCCACATGCACCTAGATTTTCACTTTCAAACTAGAATATGTATAAATACTAGACTTGTATAGTATTTGTCTGTGTATATTATATGGCCTTTTCCCTCTAATCCGTCAACAAGATCAAATACAATTTGTGAACGCAAAGTGTTGCCTTCTTCTATCACAAATGTCTTTTTTCCTGTGTATATTATAAACTTCAAACAGTAGAAAGACTTTGAATCAGCCAACATGAATGCCTTTATGCCCCATTTAGTTGGTTTAGATGGCATGTACTGTTTGAAAAAACAACGTCCTTTGAATGCCACCATAGACTCATCTATTGAAAGGGCTTGTCCTGGTCCATAGACTTGTCGGTATAGAGGTGTCTAATAACGGTCGCAGTTTGAAGAGTGGATCATATCCATCCTGCCCCCTTTCTAGTCTGTTTTCGTTATTGTTGAAATGAAAAAATGAGTTGAGATTTTGAAATCTATTTCTTCCCATTACTTCAGTAAAAGGGGTGTATGTGAGCCAAGCTCCTGTTGCCCAATAATCATCTATTGATGATTTGCTACATAAGCCCATCGCAATATGAATGCCAAGAAAGGCCGATAGCTCATCCATATCGCATGACTTCCACCTTTTCACACGGTGGGATCCATCATTCCCAAGACATTTTTCACTTTTTACCTTGTCACCATAACGATTAGTCTCATTCATTATGTGCTCCACTAAAGTATCAGGGAATAACAATTTAAATTAATCAACAGATTCAAAAGTGTTGGTATCGACAAGAACACCTTGTCTACTAATGAATGGGGGCAGCCATTCGCTATTTAGGTCAACGAAATCATTCCTCTCTAACATTTCCCAGTTAGAATGAACTGATTCGTTGCATTGCTCCCTATCACAACTCAAAGCCGATCTAGCATCAATGCGAGCATGTGCTAGTGGTCCATTGGTTTCACCGGCTAAATCAATGTTATCACCTGAATTACTTCCTAAATCTAAATTATCATCTAATTCACAACTACCATAATTATATTCATCACCGGAATCAGAATCAGCTCGATAAACAATAGAATCATCCATAGATCTCTTTCAAGTATATTTCCAATAAAAGTAAATACTAATAATACTAAAATGTTTGAAATTCACACAAGAACAAGCAGTAAACATAAAAGGACACATAAATCGGTTTCAGTACTACGATAAAAATAAACAAGATTGTACATGCAACATCCACGTGGTTCGGTTTTGAGCGTCAAAGTCAAAACGCGTCATATGTACCTGTGACGTCACATAATTACTCCATTGAAGAATAGCGTTCTCTTACGTTATCTATCATACTGTTTATGTTAGACTCTCATGTAAATAGTGTGAATAACGTTTGGTTCGAGTCAAAGTTATTCCTTCATTACTGTTTAGTTACTATTGAGTACAGCTATAACCGACGGTTGGATATGTGACGCATACAAATAATAAAACCGAAAATACTGGTGATTGAGGTTAAGATGGTCATGCCAGTCATGATACATTGTCCAAACTCTATACCATTGATTATTCGGTTATGGTTTTGATCCATTTCTTAAGACCACTATGATTTTCGACTAAAGTCGAATTTGGCATACAGAAAGAGTTTTGTAAATTCGACTTTAGTCGAATTTGGCATGTTAAGTGTTTAATTAAAGGAAGAAACCACTCAGTCGTAAATAAGAATGACAAATAGCACACGATTACTAGGTAACCGGACGCTTTAACTTTAAGATTGAGTAGGATTTGTACTAATCCAAAATTAAAGGCGGATGGCCACTCTATCCTCTAATATCCCCTACCACGGGTTCATCTGATCGTATATTATCAGTAATTAAATTTAAAGTAAATTAAGCATCAATTTAAAAAAACAAAACAATCATGTTATTTGGAATGCCATGTAACAAGCCAACCGTTCAATTGGCATATGGTAGTCTGTTACAGAAATGATGCCTATAATATAATCATGTTATTTTTTGTGTGTTTTATAAAAGCAAATGGTATTTATGTCAACGTGGATTCGGGCTCCTGTGAATATTTGAATCAACGTCGAGCGACAGTAAAACTAAGAATAAAAATGTGTATTAAATAATGAGGCATGGAGGTCTACGATTGATTTTATCTGCACAACGTCTTAAAGATAATTAAAACCTAAAAAAATAAATAATGAACCAAAGTTCGCCAAATGTCACAACAGATATGACGTAATCAACAAGATAAGGCTGCCAATTGCGCGATTTTCCTGTCAGACACAGACAAAGAAATATCGATTTTAGCACACAAAAAACAACACAAGCAACAAAAAAAAACAAATAATTTTTACCAAAAGTTGTCATGTAAAATCAGAGTATAGTGATACATATTGACTACTGATGTACTGTTTAAAATGTATTTAGAATAAATAATGTCGAGAAAGAGATTTTAGTTAGGTAATATGATTTTCCGAAATTCTATTAAAGACTTCAGGACCACACAACTGGACACTGCATGATATATTAAAAATTTTGTAAGCTAGCTAAGAATTCATATGTTATCCCACATATTAATAAATTACTAAATTGCAAAATAAAATAAAATTACAACCTACAGTAATACCATAGACCACGGATCGACAACCTAAGGCATGCGTGGCAAACTTGGCACGCAGAGCGATTTTCAATGGCACGCGAGAGACCTCCAAGAATTTTTTTATTGATGAAAAAAACAAACAACAACAGTTTCTGGTTCTGAATGAGGAAAACTGACTGTCGAAGCCCGTGTTTCTGAATGACATAGCGACACATTTCAGTGAGTTGAACTTGCAATTACAAGGGCCAATGGAATGGATTTGTATTGAAACTGGACATATATCTTGCCGTGAAATCAATTTCAAAACATTTTGCTACATATTCATCCCTATATTAAGGCATATAATTTTTTTCGAAAGATAGTTAAGGGTTTTTCGGAAATACATCGAAGTTTTGAAAGCGGCGTTTTCTAACCAAAGGCAAGACTTTCAAAACCTTTTCGAAATAGGCATACAAATGTGCCCATTTGCGGAAAAAATCTGAAAGGAAAGTCATCAGAATCTGCTAATCCCAATTCTCAACTGATAGGCATTCGCTCTTCTACTTTCAGCTGTTGATTCAACCTACACTTATAAAGAAATAAAAATAAGCTAGTAATATTTTTTAAATTACAAAACATAACTTGATAAAGTTGTTTGGCATCGCTATTGAATCAAATGTGGAAACGATTTTTTATAATTAAAGGGATATAATTAAAGAATTTTATTTGCGCTAATAATTTATAATTTTAGTATGTTTCTTTTTTTTTTCTTTTATAAACAAATTAACGGCTTACAAGCTTTAACTTTGAAATGAAAAAACTTTAAACAGTATTGAAAATTGTCTAAATATTTTATAACTAAAAAAATGTCTTTGTATATTTTCAAACATTACATTAATTACCCAGTTTGTCTGATTACTACGTACCAATTCCTCTTAACGATAAGATCCATCCAATCATCTTGAACTTTAAACACATTAATAAGAACATCTCAGTAAACTGAGATCACAATATAATTAACATTATTCTTCATCTTGAGTACCAAAATAATGTTAAGACTTTAGACAATAGACAATAATTACCATAATCGTGTAAGTTAAGTAGACTAATCAAATATTGTGTTTGATATAAATGCAAATAAAAAGGATGATAATGACAAACGCGTTAATTGTTTTTATTAAATATAAAACGCTTTAGCTATTTTCTGTATAAATAATCTCCTTTGCTTTTGGCTTCGGTCTTGCTGCGGAGTTAAACTAATTGTCCAATAAAAATAATGTTTCAAAAGTATAATAGAACAGGTTGACTTTTAGGCTGTTGGCACGCAGAATGAGTTAGAAATCCTAGTTTGGCACGCTGTTACCAAAAGGTTGCCGACCCCTGCCATAGACTATAATACACATGGCCCGCATGCTTCAGTATTTCTGCTATACGGAATTCCCGATTTGTATAATACTTTGCACTTCCGTTTTATTGAATCGCTTTGATTTAATCAATGAAAAATTAAAATTAAAATCGAAAGTTCAATACAGCGGAAACATTTAAGAAACAAGGAGGAGCGTAGAAGTAATTTAAGACAGCTTATTGGTTGCGCACGGAAAGAAAAGTACATATAAGCTCTAAAAATAGAGCAAGCGGTCCATCTTATTATTGTCTATGGTAATACACTTAACATAAACGAAAGTAGAATGCACGGCGATATAAACAGTTAGGGATTTCCCGAAAGCCAATTGATAACATTGAAGGAAAGCAAATCGAAGGAAAATAACTGTTTCCTAATCTTACCTTCTTTTTTTTTTAGTCGCCAATAATTGTTTGTATTTAGTTTGTTTGTGTATTCATTAGGAAATTCTTAATGGGTCACTTAAAGTAAAGTAAAATATCCGGTCGGACGAAATTGATCCATAGGTCCTGAAGGGTGTCCCTGAGTCTACCCATGACCATGGGCCTCTAAGACTGGCGAAGTGTGTCAACCGCCGATACGTTACAATTAAGAATACACAGGCGGGCGAACGAATGGAGGACAGCTCCCGCAGCGGGCCCGAGACCCATTGCACTGCCAAGAGGCCACGGGGTCTCGGTGGGGAGGAAGCAATGGACGCTGCAACCTCGTCTCGAGAACCACCAGGTGCCTGGATGTCTGTACCTATAGTATAGGATTTGTGTTACCGGGTGACAGTGCAGGTATACGGGCGAGCCACCATGTTATGGTGGGATCCGGGCCAAAAGACAATTGCGCTAACTATTGCGCATACCCGAGGAAGCCTTGAGTTCCGTCCTCCTCTAGACGCACAAAGTCGCACCATTTTGTCGGCTGTTGACTATTAGTATTCTTGTTGTACACATCTGTATTGTTAATAAAGATATAGGGCGTTTGCAATCCCGTGACAAAAAGCACGTGATTTGTGTTTACTTTGAGTAATGGTGTACAATTAAATATGGCCGCTGTATTAATAAAGTTTCATATAGGGGGCTCGAGCTTTTTTTAAATGATGTGTTGTGTTTTAAGTCTTATTAAGATTTAAGCTGTATTATGTATGTTAAATAAAATAGGCTATTTTATTATTATCATAGACATAGATCATAGACGATGTGAGCCTAATAGTTACTTGACTAGATACATTAGCCTATTCACCAACAATATCGCTTGACATCGTAGCCTAGCATAGGAAACATTAAAAGTGTAGGCCTATAAAGTGAAATTGAAAGTGTAAATAGGTCTAGCCGGCCCTAGCCTAATCACATTAATCAATTAATCTACAGTACTACTATTTACCTCCTTATTTTTGAGTAGGATAGCCAATATTCAGATGTGAATTTTGCATGATAAAGAAGTACTTCACTTTCACCACGTTACGTTTGTACCTCAAGTGGGTTCTATATTTACACAAATACGTCACTAAATTTACACAAAAAAACTTAAGCTCCGCCTACTGAGAACGCTCTATTATGTTTTACCATAGATTATAATAAGATGGACCGCTTGCTCTATTTTTAGAGCTTATACCAACTTTTTTCCGTGCGCAACCAATAAGGCTGTCTTAAATTACTTCTACGCTCCTCGTTGTTTCTTAAATGTTTCCGCTTTATACAACTTTCGATTTTAATTTTAATTTTTCATTGAGAAAATCGAAGCGAGATTTAATAAAACGGAAGTGCAAAGGAAACAACGAATCGGAAATTCCGAAAATCAGTGTTTCGAGTCATCATATAGCAGAAATACTAAAGCAAGCGGTACATGTATATTATAGTCTATGCTTTTACAACCATTACACACCACGCTAATGATTCTTAGAGGAACCGCAGTGGGCAACCTAGCTGCGGAATCCTTACTGTTTAACGGCCTTCGGCGTGACGTGGGGTGGCTCCAGCCCGGACACAGCTGAGCTCAAACGTATCGTTACGACCTGGACAAAAGAGCCCTAGGGGCTCGTCCTTTTTTTTTAAAGAGACCTTATAACTCAATGGGTACCTGCTGACCACACAATCACCTAGTATGCCGTGGCCACGGAAACTGGTGAACGCTGCTTCAACTGCCCTATGGATCAATGGGTCACTTAGATCATTAAAATTAAAAAAAAAGAAACATCTTTAGCCGCAATTTATTGAATGGCGCAATATAGCAAACGGGCTTATGTAGAGCAAACACAAGAACATTAGGCTAATAAACAAACTGAAGGAATTTATATATGTTGTTAATACATTTATAGGATACGGTGTCTGTCTCTCTGATTGCTATTCTGAAACGCCTCAGTTACAATCGAGATTAAAGAGCAGGCTGTTTTAAAAATCTACGCATCTTTGGGGGGGGGGGGGGGGTATCTCACATTAGTTGGATAAAAGTACTGAACAACACTGAAGATTCGGTTCAGTAGCTTAGGGAAGGTGATGGGGAGAACAAAATATTCCAGGCGAGGCAGTAACTGAAAGATTTGGGGAGGGGGGTTTTGAACACATTGGGTTACGTCAAACAAATTCTAAACTCGTACATAATTTCCCCCTGAATGGTTTAAAAACTAAAAATATTTTATGTAACTATCAATAGTTGAAAGTTGAAACTGGATATTTCAAAATAAATTAATGTCATTTTTCAGTTTAAATTTGTTACTTTCTGAACAAAGTTATATGAAGCAAAATGTTTAATTATTTTCAAAATTGAATTTAAAAAAAAACAAACGACAGCTCATGCTAGTGTAGTAGACGGCTAAATCAATACAATGACGCAAAACGTTGATGAACATTTCTATAAAAGCCAAACCTTATAGCCTACAGCTTAGAAAAGGATAAAATGGCAATTTATGAATATTTATATCAATACCTAGCAGATTTAAGAGAAAGCTAAGGTATAATAATATTAATTCTATTAATGTGTAACCTCTGTATTACTGGCTATAAAATTATAAAACTTTTTTTTTTAAAGGAATAATAGTGGTTTTTTTTTAGAATTTTTTTTTTGGGAAAGGGTACCATTTTAGAAGATAAAAAGAACAATAATAATTTTCTTTATATATATATATATATTATATATATATATATTATTTATGTATTACTATTATTATACAATTCTATTTTTAAACATAAGAGGATTATGGCGAATTTAATTTATCTCTTTAAGGGAACAGTATAATGCTCACTAAAATCTCAGGCTTGATGGTCTGGTCACTTAGTAATAATGTCAGAATACAGATTGCAGTAAGCTGGCATAATACGATAAAAGAAAAACCAACCAGAGACAAAAAAATAGATGGATTCCAAGACAGCCTGAAGTATACGATGAAAAAAATAACTTGATATCAATTCAGACACACATGAAACATTAGCAGCAGATCGAAACAATTGGTAAAATGCTGTCACGCCTGGCGCAAATTTGACCGAAAGAAAAAGTAACTCCAGTGCTGAGCTAAAACCATAAGGTACAAATGCAAATCCAAAGACAAGACGCCATTGCATAGCACAGCTAGTCCTGAAGCCACATCTTGTGTATGTGACCCGTGCCAATTGACCTTTAGGCCTAATACGTCATCAGAGAAGCCATACTGTTATAGGGATATGTCGTTATCCCTGGAAATGAAGGGCAAACAACAGCCCAATGCTTATGGTTTCTGTTGGCCTGTTCAAGAATCCTTCAACAGAAAGGTCTCATGGGAGACAGTCGTGTTTTGCTAGCAACAAAAATGAAAGGGAGGTCGCCGTAGATTATGGGTGGGCAACCTAAGGCACGCCTGCCAAACGATTTTCAATGGCACACGAGATACCTCCAAGGTTTTTTTTTTTATCGATCAAAAATGAAAAATACTAACCCATAAAAACCAAGTTTTTGTTATACTCCCTTTCTTTGTAAACTAATGTAAACATGAATTAATTTTTTCCCTTCATTCACAAAGCTAGAGCGCAAAGTTTGTGACAAAAAAACATAAAAAGTTGGACCGGCATTTTCAACGTGAAACCAAAACAAAGCGTTAAATTTTCAAAAAAAAAATAAATTATAGTACATGTATAATTACGTTTTTTTTAACTGAAAATTTGATAGAATGTATTGTTAGTTGCCACAAGTCTGCTGCCCAAGTTTCAGCTCGATTGGATGACGGAAAGTGGTCGAAAAATCGATGCGAAGTTTCACAAGCAGATTACAAGCAGACAGTATGAGCTAAGAGTAAAGGAGTAAAAAATAAACCTAACATTTTCCAGTTCTGAATGAGTTTGTTTGTTGAAGCCGATTTTTTTCTGAATGACATTTCATTTCAGTGAGTTGAACTTGCATTTATAAGGACTAGGTCAAACGGCACTTGAACTGTTAGACCACTGGAGTGAATTTGCATTGCAACTGGACATATTTTGCAGTGAAATCAATTTCAAAACATTTAACTACATGTACTTCACCAATATTAAGGCAAATATTAGGATAGATAGTTGGGATTTTTCAGAAATACATTGAAGCCCTCAAAGCTAATTTTCCAAAGAAAGGCAAGAATTTCACATTCATATACATCAACTGGTTTAATTTTACATTAATCTTCTTAGATATAGATATTTTTTTAAGTGGAATGATATTGGGGATTTTAAAATGTAGCAAGTTGAATTTTAAACAAAAAAGGGCATCCAAATGTGACAATTTTGGAAAAAATACTGCAAGGAAGCTTCTTAGGAAAGTCATCTGCTATTCTCAACTGATAGGCATTTGCTCTACTTTCAGCTTTTGGTTCAACTTACACTTGTGAAAAGTATTTATTGCACATGTAAGGTGTTTTAAACATATAAAGAAGTCACTTACATGTGACCAGTCAGAAGTGACTAAACATGACAATGTATCTGCCAGCGAAGAGCATTCAAGACAAGGCGCTCATTAATTGATACAGACTAATTACATACTTACACCAAAAAGAGATTTTATGCTGATATTCTTTAACTAAACATAAATTTAAGTAATACTAAAACAAATTTATTTGTTTTGTTAATTTAATAAATATAAGAGACTTCTTTAATAGCATATTATATTATGTAATTGCGACAGTTATTAATGTTTAAAAGATAATCTCTGTAGCCTAAAGTTAAATGGACAAAAAAATTAATGCTGGAAATGTTTATTTTCAACTGTTTAACGTAAATTAATTATATACCTCTAATAATTAAATCGTGTAATGAATACCTTAATGTTGGATTTATATAATGAAAAAATAATTAGTCAGTAATATTTGTTATAGTACAAAACATAGATCTAACTTGTTTGGCATCACTATTGAATCAAATTTGGAAACTTTGTTTAATTGAATGAAGATAATTAATCCGTTAATTTTTGCTAATATTTCTAATATGTTTCTTTTTTTAAAGAATAAATAACTTACAATTTATAAATTTGAAATGATCAAACTGTAAAAAGCCTTTGAAAATAATATAAATACTATATGACTAAAGAATTTATATGTAGGCCCTATATTTTAAAAAATTACATTAACTACCCAGTTTGTTTAATTACTAAGTATCTATTTCGCTTAAAGATAGTCCATAGGTCTTCCTATTAATAAGCCTAGAATGCATTAAAGAAAACCTCAGTTAAACTGAGATCAAATTATAATAAATATTAGCAGATTTTAGATCCTCATCTTTAGTAAGAAATGATAATGTATAGACAATAATTACCATAAATGTGAAAGTTTAGTAAGACAATATTGTATTTGATATAAATGTAAATAAAAAGGAAGACAATCATTAAACACGTTTATTTTGTATTATGTTAGCATAATTGAATAACATGTTTGGTATCTCTCTAGTTTTCCTTTCTCTCTCACTCTCACTCTCTCTCTCTCTATCTATCTAGCCTATCTATTGAAATATCCATATAATATCATTCCCTGCCTATGTATCTCTATTTACTACATTACATATTTTTTCCGTCAGATTCGTAATTTCGTAACCAGGTACAAAAGCGGCTCTAAATTTCGTATCATTACCATAGACTATAATATACATAGACCGCTTGCTTTGTTATTTCTGCTTTATGATGACTCGAAACACTGATATCCCGATTCGTAATATACTTTGCACTTCCGTTTTATTGAATCGTATTGGTTTTCACAATGAAAAATTGAAATCGAAAGTAGTACAGAGCGGAAACATTTATAGATCAGTGTTGTGTGCACACGGAAAAAGAACATAAGCTCTAAAAATAGAGCAAGCGGTCCATCTTATTATAGTCAATGATAATAGGATTAATTATATTAATAGGCCTACAAGTATTCATTTAAAGTCGAAAAAAATGCGATTTAATAAAACGGAACTTGTATTACAATTACTTCATTTAGAATCGGTAATTGCAAAAAACAGAAGATAATAGCATAAAAAACTAAAGCAAGCGGTCCATGTATATTATAGTCTATGTCATTACGTGCAGCGCGTTCGACTGGCGTACCGAAGGTCCCAGTTTCGAATCCTGGCGAAGGCTAGGATTTGTTCTCGGGTCAGGAGGTTGTCCCTGAGTCTACCCAGCTTTGATGGGTACCTGGCTTTATTTTGGGTAAAATTAAGGCCACACAATCCCCTAGTATGCCTTGGCCACAGAAACTGGTGAACGGTGCATCACGGACCCTATGGATCAATTTGGTCTGACGGCATATTTTACTTCCGTATTCAAATTTATCTTCTTATCTCATATACTATACTACAGACGCTCCTTCTTTAAAGAAGATTATTGCGTCTGATATACAATCCTCCAGGGCACGGTGAAAGGTGGGCGTAGGAGAGGCCCTCAGCGGAGATACTGGTTCGACAATGTAAAGTATTGGTTAGGGCTGCAGTGTACTCAACTATTGACAACCGTTCAAGATAGGCAAAAGTGAAGAAGGTTGACTGCTGAGGTGTCCATTCGCTACCTTCAACGACCACAACGGTCAAGGGATTGATAATGATGATGATATACGCTTATCCGTAGTTTGAGTCTAGTCTTGCAGTTTGATTAATGTTTTAAATGATGTTAAGTTGCTGGTTATCCTGGTTTGTTCAGGCAACCCATTCCATGCCGGACGCCACTCGGAAAGAAAGAGTATTTGACACTTATAATAATATATTATTATTTAAGAGACCGAAAAATGAAGAACTACAATTAAAAAATGTACATATTATATGTCAATTAACCGATAAATAGGCTTAATAGTTCATAAACGTCATTTAACCGATAAGTAGGTTATATATTTTATATACATCATTTAACCGATAAGTAGGATATAAAGTTTGTATACATAATAAATGTACGTAATATATGAAGTAAACATAGTTTACAGACCCGATGCGAAGAGATCAGCTAATTGAAATATATGGTAGATACCGGAAAAAAATGTTGACCTGTCATTACAGGTAATTTTCGTTATAAATAAGAAAAAATGAGACTTTAATATGTTTTAAGTAAGCAGGTCTGACCTATGTGTATTTCTATTGAGCTAACTGTCTGTCGGTCTCTTTTTCACACTCTCTCTCTACCTATATATCTATCTATCTATCTATTTATCTATCTATCTATCTACCTAAATATCTATTATATATATAGGCCTATCTGTGTTCATGTTGTCTAAAAGATCATTACAAATTTTCACAGAGTTAAACTCGGTAGCTTTTTAAAAAATCACTATTTTGTAAAGCAACCTGAAAAGATAACCAACATTCTAGCTATATTGTGTTGTAAACTATATTTACAGATCGAACTAAGAAAGACATAGGCGCCATTTTTTTTTTCAAAACACTAATGACATCAGAAACTGTCGGTAATTAAGCTGTACTTTAATTGTTCCCCCAAATTAAATGGGTAAAGAGAAAAAAAAACAATAAACTCCTACATTCGTTATTTTCATTGTTTCAATATTTGAAAGGGGAAATTTATTTTACTATATCTCTTGCAGAGAAATCAATAGCACTGTGCTATTTTTAGACCATGATAGACATATTCTAGACATAATAGCTGACAGAATACATTTTTAATATTGATGAAATCCAAGGGAGTTAAGACGTGACGTTACGGGGTGGGGGGGGGGGGGTTGGGGGGGGACATTATTATTGTATAGTTCTTTTATCTACATTTTTGGTAACAATTACTTGTAGATAAGATCAAAGGTTGTATTAAAAAAACAAAAGAAAGGTGAGGAGAGGAGAATTATAAAAAGACTGTTATTTGTTCATATGAAGTACTATCTATCTTTATTTTGATCTCTCTAACTTGCATTATAATTACACCAGTGACTGCGGGTAATTTATGTCGGTATGTAATTTTAATTTGAGCGATGGACTTTGATGATTACTGATTTGATGATAACTGATGTTATCTATGACAATCGAATCTATTAGCGTAAGAGTATATTTATATATGAAAAATAAATAAAATCCTAATGTTGATGACGTACCCCAAAACAATAGGTTTATGGATGTGTCGCAACATAAAACTAAAATATTACCAAAATACTAGGTTGAACAAACAACAAATAGTTTACGAATGGGTTGAAATATAAAACTAAAATGTTATCCAACATGAGTAGCCTAAGAACTATACAAGTATGTGCAGCTTCAGTCTGGGACACATCGACCCAAGAAACCATTTTTAAAATCTGGACAAAGTACAGAAAAGTGCAGCAAGATTCATTGTAAAGAAATATATTTACATCGAACAAGTTTGTTTAAATCTCATAAATTTAGAGCCACTTCAGAAAAGGTTAAAAAGTAAAAGTTATAATAATACATAAAGCATTGAATTCTAGCTAAGCATAATAACACAATAATCTATTATAAAGACAAAGCAATTTTTTCAAAAATCACTTTTCTTATTCAAATTTGCAGGGACAAACACATACACGTTTTATTTCTTCTTATGATACTTTGTCATAGATTGGGTTTATGGACGACAAACACCTAAAAAAACAACATTTAAAATGCAAGATTCAAACTAAAGATATTCTTAAGACGCAATTTTTTTGCAACGTTAAAGAAATAATTTCTGTAAAAAGATATAGAACAAGAAACATCATTTTGTATCATCAATGTGGACTTTATGTCATAATGTATAGTCGAGTCACACAATACAACACCAACATGCATCCACAAATATAAATAAGCAAAGTAAAACCTTTCATTCGATAATTACGAAAACGAAATTGTTACAAGACTCTGCTGACTAACCGAAACATATTTTCGTTGTTGGCGAAAATGTCCGTCGTACCGTGAACGAGATTGTCCACAATGAAAGTCCACTTCTAGTTGATGAACTTATTTGGCGAAATCAGAATTAAACCACACGTTAAGTTAAGTTTGTATGCACCAATTAAAACAGCAGTAACTTGCTGATGAAATGAGATATAATCAAACGGATAATTTTCTTACGCGACTCAAAGATTCACTCCCGAAATGAACACTAATCCTTAATCAGATGCTTATCACATACACACACACAATAAACAACTATTATCAATGAAAGTACGACGTATTATCAGAGAATTACCATCAAAGTCTAAACTATTCCTTGAAACACAATCAAAGTAAGCGCGGTCTAGAAAAAGAGAGAGAGAGAGAGAGAAATGTTTGCATAAGCCTCAGCCCAGTGGATAACGATTTGCTGATAAAGAAGTAAAAAAAACACAAAAAAAAAACCAACACAAAACTCAACTACCTGGTAAATGACTGTAAAAAAAAAATCAAAAAAAAAATCGAGATTTTTTTTTCTCACTACCGGTTATCGTTTCTGGTCGTGATCATCAGCCTCCCAGTCTTTCCCCTCCACAGCCTCTACCCCCCCCCCCCTCTCCCCCTCTTCCCCCCGTTTTTCTACCTGGCTTAGAGAGTTTGATCAATGTCAATTATCGCACTGGCAACCAATGTAGTCTCTAGGCATTCTGCCGATTGTCTCCACAGACTCATACAGCCCAGGCTCCCACGTCGATAGTTGTTGGGTTTGGTTATTTTTTTGGTTGGTTGGCTCTGCCGTGTGTCATCGTTACCAATAATAGTTCAATTCTTCACGCGTACGACCCCCCATCCCCTCACTTTTAAAGCAATCCTACCCTTCCCCCACCCCCTTTCAATCTAAACAATCAACCCTCGTCCTACCACCCAAGCCCACCCGCCCAACCCTTTATCATATGACTAGGTTCACTTATATCAGATGGAAAGCACTTAGGCCGATTGTATAGTAAAACATAGATACATAGATACATACATACATAGATAGATACATACATGGATACATAGATAAATAGATAGATATATACATAGATAGATAGATACATACATACATAGATAGATAGATAGATACATACATACATACATACAGAGATACATAGATACATAGATAAATAGATAGATATATACATAGATAGATAGATACATACATACATAGATAGATAGATAGATACATACATAGATAGATAGATACATACATACATAGATAGATAGATAGATAGATAAATAGATAGATATATACATAGATAGATAAATAGATACATACATACATAGATAGATACATAAATAGATAGATAGATAGATAGATAGATACATAGATAGATAGAGAGAAAGAGAGAGAGAGTTTGAAAGACATTGCTAGATTAAAGAGATATTTATATATATATTTAACATACATAGAGAGAGATCTTTTTACATGTATAGATAGATCTCTAAGAAATGTATCTATATAAATAGATGGGCAGATATCTTAACATATAGGTAGATAAATTGATATAGTATGATATACAGAATAAAAAAAAAACATTAAATAAATATCAATACATGACAAGATAGAAAAATATTTAGACTCACTTATACATTTTCCTTGTTTGACTAGAAAAATTAATTAGTCGATTTCTTTTATTGATGTCTCGTCAGCCAGATAACAGCATGTTCTCTCCCTTATCCGAATCACATGACTCTCCCCCCCCCCCGCCCACTGAAGGCTAATGACGTCATCGCACATTACATTTTTAAAACTTCGCCATGTTTAATTGTCTTTTCCAAAATAAGATTTTGCAAGCGTTTGCTTTTATTAAAAAAAAAAAAAATATCAAATAAATAATACGTAAACACAATCATAAACTTGATTTTATTAAATGATTTATTTTGTTTGTCCTGGTTATGAATTTGGGCCCAGGCAACATTAGAGTTATTCTTTCGACACATAGATCTAGAATCTATGAGTTGACTTTAACGCATTGATGGAAGTCGATTTTCTTTTCATTCAGTTAAGCCGCAACCAGTGTTATCATGCTGCGTTTTTTGCTGCTCGTCGTCTGGGAAACTTAAAAATACTTCCGAATCGGTGCATTTTTTTAAAATAACTTTTAAAGAGCGCGTACCGACTAGGCCAGGGGTCGGCATCCTTTTGCTAAAAGTGTGCCAAACTAGGATTTCTAAAACATTCAGCTTGCCAACAGCCTGAAAGTCAACTTGCTCTACTTTATTAAACATGCTCTACTATATTTTTAAATTTATTATCATGAGACAGTTTGTTTAACACCGTAGCAAGACCAGGACAAAAGCAAAGGTGCTTGAGAGAAAATCTTTAAAGTATTTTATATTTCATAGAAAATTGACATGTTTGTAATTATTATCTTATTTATTTGCATGTATATAAATAATTTATTTATATAATTACAAAATTTCATTACTCAACTTTTACTTTAACGGTTTTTGTCCAAATGAGTTCATTTAGTTATCAATAAATTATTATAATTCTAGCACCTGCTGTACATTTATTATAATTTGAACTTGTCAATAATTGTTTAAGCAGAGCCCAGTGCAAGTTCAGTTTAAGCAAAATGTATACGTAGTAATCATACTAAGTGGGTAGCTAACGTAATGTTTAAAAATGAACATATACATTTTATCATCATATAATATTTATATAATTTTCAACTATGTTTCATAGTTTAATCATTTGAAAGTTATAACCTGTAAGACATTTATTTATTTATTTATAAAGGAAAAATAAGAAACTTGTTGGAAATATTAACGCAAGGAAAACGGGTTAAGTACCTCCCTTTAATTAACTTAATGTTTCCAAATATGATTCGTAATAACGAACTAATTATGTTTTGTAATGTAACTAATATTACTTATTAATTATTTCCGACATTAATTGTTTGTCGATTTAAGGAGTTCGTTTTTTAAACATTAAAAATTACAACAATTGCATAATATAATGCTAGTAAATAAGACATATTTATTATGATTACTTATATTTATGTTTAATTAAAGAAGATTATCATAAAAATTCGTTTTAATGTTATTATTCTGTATCATTTAGTGAGCGCCTTTTCGTCGAAAACTGAGCATATGCCTAGCAGTTTAATAATAATGACATTTGTATAGCGCTGCCAACAAGCATAATGCAAGCTCAGAGCGCATTTAACATACAACTCAGAACACGGATACAATCTATAGGCTAAGAGATAAAAAAAAAAAAAAACAACTAAATAATGATTCAAAACTTTACAAACATGGAACAAATCAAACAACCAAAACAAAATAACCGACCTAACATAAAAGTAAGACAGTAGGGCTCAAAGCATGTTAATTAAGATAAATATTGAAATAATGAGTTTTTAAGTTCTTTTTGAAGGAATCAATGGAGCTTGTTTGCCTGAGTTGAATGGTAAGTAGATTCCACACCTTCGGACCGGATACTGAGAAGGCTCTAAGGCCAACGGTCGTCAGAGAGAAACGGTGCTCTTCCAGAAGCGATGAGTTGGCAGAACGAAGTGTTCTTTGAGGGACATATGGTGTGATGAGTTCTTTGAGATAGGACGGAAACTCGTTATTAAAAATGCACTGATGGCAAAGTAGCGCCACATTATACTCAATTCTGGCTTTCACGGGGAGCCAATGGAGCGAGCGAAGAAGGGCGGTTCCCGAGTCTCGCCTTGATTTGCGCATGACCAAGCGCGCAGTACTGGTCTGTATTCTCTGTAGCCTGGCGATTTTGTCTTCGGGCAGGCCGACTAGCAGGGAGTTACAATAGTCGATACGGGAAAGTATCAGAGCGACTGCCAGTGTCTTTGCAGAGTCAGTGGACAAATAGGGACGTATTTGGCCCAGTCTACGCAACTGTAGATATAGACATCTGCACATATGAGATATATGTTGGTCGAAAGACAGCGTGGGATCCAGTAAAACACCAAGATTCTTCACTTTGTTAACAAAAGGCACCTGGCAGTTTATCACGGTGATGGACTCTGAACCGGTGAATTTGACCAAATATCTGCCAAGTTTAGAATAGCAGATGACTTTCTTAAACAGCTTCCTTCAAGATTTTTCCGCAAATCGGCACATATTTTTTTTAATGTTTAAAAATTTAACTTGCTGCATTTTAAAATAGCCGATATTCTTCCACTAAAACAAACGAGCCACATCTAAGAAGGTTGTAGTAAGATCATGAGAGTATACAATATCACCCCCAACATTATTGCAATCATCAAAAGCCTGTATGACAAGGCTACCAGTGCAGTCCTCCACAACGATGTCATTGGAAACTGGTTCAAAACAACCATTGGCGTACGCCAATTGAGCTTGCTCTCTCCAACACTCTTCAATATTTACTTAGAAAGTCAGCATCGGTGGAAGACCAGTCACCGATCTTCGCTTTGCCGATGACATAGATGGCTTAGTTGGCAGTGAAGATGAACTGAGGGAGTTAACTGCCAAACTAGAAGAAATATCAACGGCGTATGGCATGAAAATCAACGCTGGAAAGACCAAGGTTATGGCAAACCAAGAGTTTGAATCCGAAATACAAGTGGGCAACCAAAGGCTCGAGAAAGTCTCCTCCAAATATCTGGGATCCTTAATATGCGATGTAGGATCCAAGCCGGAAATTCTTGCAAGAATAGTCCAGAAAACTGCTTTTTGCAAACTGAAAAACATCGGGCGAAGCAAGAAAATCTCACTTTA
Source organism: Anisus vortex (assembly GCA_949126835.1). NCBI lineage: Eukaryota > Metazoa > Mollusca > Gastropoda > Planorbidae > Anisus > Anisus vortex. Next base: position 19,355,659 of record OX421499.1, read on the forward strand.
CTTGAGGATTCGACTACTACGCTTCCTGGCGATGGCAGTTTTTTATGTACGGCTGTGAAACATGGACACTTACAGCAGTTCTCCAGAAAAGAATCAGAGCCCTTGAAATAAAATGTCTCCGTAAAATTTTGAACATCTCCTACATAGATCATGTTACAAATGAGGCTGTCCGAGAGCGAATTACCAACGTCATCGGCCCTCATGAGGATCTACTCAGCGCCATTAAATGCACAAAACTCAAATGGTACTGGCATGTGGCAAGATCAGAAGGCCTGGTGAAAACCACCCTGCATGGCACAGTGCAGGGTGGAAGAAAGAGAGTCAGAAGAGACGATGGAAGGATGTCATCAGGGAGTGGAGCGGCGGAGCAGGACCGAGACGAGTGGCATACAATCGTTTAACAGTAAAAAAAAAAATGGTGCACCAACGACCCCCACTCTTGTTATGGGATATGTGACGGTGAAGTAAGATCAATCCAGTCAGGCTTGATGTGGTATGAAAACATGTCCATGAATTTGAAAGTCTTGCGTTCGTTTAGAAAACTCTGCTTGGAGTGCTTCAATGTACTTCTGAAAAAAAACTATCTAGGCCTATCTATCTTGATATGTCTTAAATTAGGAAAATGGTTCAATGTTAAAAAATTTCACGTCAAGAAATCCATTCCAGCTGACTATCAGTTTAAGTTCTGTTTGAAACTATGGTTTTAAATTCAATTCACTGAAATGTATCATTATGTTATTCAATACGGGAGAAAAAAAAGCATTTTGCATCAAGAAATATTTCTTGGAAGTCTCTCGCGTGGCATTGAAAATCGCTCTTCCTGCCAAGTCTGGCAAGCGTGCCTTAGGTTGCGTACACCTTGACTAGGCGTCCGTTTCACCTTCCTATTGGGAAATATTAAAGCCTCGGTGAACCTTAACCGAAAAAGAAGAAGAGCTCCCGAGCTATGGGTTTTCAATTTATTTAGATTAGTGCCAATCGCTTCTTATTTTCAACGACTTTAGATAACGCAAGATGACACTTTTTCTTCCAATCATTTATTAGCATTATAGAGGGCATGCTCACTCGAGTTTGTATTTATATCTCAGTGGCTAGCACCAGACTAATAGATGATGGCTATTATTGTTTGATCCTTTGTCTCTGTTACGTAATCCACGGCTTACCCATGTATATAAGACAACTTTCTTTATCCATTGACATAACTTGATTTGATTATGCTGCAATAAACATAACATAGAGAATCTTACAAACAGTAGGGCAACAAACAGAAAATAAACAAACACCCATCCATCACACGCTATAAAGTACAAACCAAGACAGTATTTGGCTTTTGAATTAACTTTATTGGCATATTCAACATAGTCTCATTGAAATGACTCTCTTGAAAAGTAGTTGTCCAATGCTGAACCAAGCTTCTTTACTTTTTTTCCCATTATACATAGAAAAGCCAGACTCCTTTGCGATTTCCTAGCGGCAAATTTATTTAGAATATATGCTGTCATTATGTGACAGTTCGATGTTATTTCTGTTATGGTGTGAAATTTATTGTAGCATAATAGTTGAATTCAATCTAAAATGGTATATTTATTCACGTGTTAGGGCTAAATCTTAACCGTTTCCCCCCACTTTTTCCCCCTCCCCCGATTTCGCTTGACCGTCGTCCACCCTAGGTGGCGGATGAGGGCCGTCTCGTATTTTTTGTGTGTCATCTCACGGCGTCTCGTGCCACTATAAGGGCCCTGGTTATCGCGGGAATGAATTGGCTGTGGTCATCGGCATCAGAGAATTCGCGCAGTCAAAAGCCTTTGAGCCAAAGGAAGGGTTGACCGCTCGACTGAAAATAACTACAACTTGGTCTGTTTGTGGATATGGACTCGTCTTTCGGAGCAGTCCATTGATCAACAAATGGGGGTGTGGCATTTTGAACTTCCGACATACAATCCCTACCCACCCCTCTTTTAACATTCACCCCTTTTAAGAAGGTCAAAGGACGAACACAAGACTGATCACACCACTAGACAAATCATTTGGCAGGAACTATTTTTTTAGCAACATCACAGATGGCCCTAAGTAAAGCGCACTTCCCATTGGAGGACGTTGCGACTTTGACCGCCTACTGTTGGCCATTTTGTTTAGGTCGAGCCCTGTACAATTTTATGTAATAATGAAATTATCCTCTTTATTCCACTTTATCTTAATTAAATAAGACTTTGATTGGATTTATTGTGTTGTACCGTGAAGATATCTAATTCTTCGTTTTATTTCACACTGTGGATGTTTGTGCATTTGACTAAATTCTTGTGAAAGACAACTGTCTATCTGATTGATGTCCATGAGATTTATGTAGGACCCTCCTACAGTGCTATCATAATAAATGTCTGCATTTTAGTCACTTGATGACAACTCTTCTGTTCAGACAATTCGTGTGAGTGAGACAATAGAAGTCAGTCTGCGTGAGAACTTGCAAATACAAATACCGAGCGTTGCCATTTTAATACAGCCTAGATTAGCTTACTGCCGTCAATCTCCAGACAAAAACCAGCCAGTGAAGAGGGACAAGCAGAGTCGAGGTCTGGCTTATCCAACACGAGACATCCACGTATCTCATGGTGAGCCGACTTATCTACTCAGGCCACACAATCCCATCATCACAATATCCCCTCTATCTAATGTAATGGCGAATTCTAGCGGTAGGTCTAAGAACAAACGCCATTCTCTTTTCCCGGTACCGGAGGTTGCGATAACGTTAAGGCGGCTGGGCCTTGTGCTGTCCACACATTCCCTTGTAGTTAGTGGCCACGAAAACTGAGGAAATCTGCTTTACTAGCCCTATGAACCTACACGGTAAAAAAAAAAATAACACTAAAAATGCAAATTACTTAAGAGTAATAATAAATAATAAATTATCTTGGAATCCGCATATTGAGGAAGTAATATAAAAAAAATCTTAGAAAACAGTAGACTCCATAAAAAGGAACTTATACAAGTGAATTAAGAATTTAAAACTAAAATGCTATCTTGCATTAGTTAGACCAATACTCGGATATGCATATTCATTATGGAACCCATCAACTTAAGAAAACATTTTAAAAAATTCAGAAAAGAGCTGCAAGGTTCATTACTAGCGAATATTCACAATTAACAAGAGAGACAATAGTTAAATTAATAATAAGTAATAATATTTAAGGCATGAAATTCTTATTTAGAAATGTAACACAATAACGATATGTTCAGATAAACATAAGGACAAAAACATTTTCCTTATCCATTATGCGAGAACAAATTTAGTATGCATATAGGTACGCTTTTGGCATCCGGGCACGGTATGAGATGCCTGGTCATACCAGGAAAACCAATAACTTAACATCATTTGAAACACTAATAAAAATGTCGGACTAGACCAAGACCACCGATGCGCATTTCCCATTGGAGGACGTTGCGACTTTGACCGCCTAGGTCGGGCCTTGTACAATTTTATGTAATAATGAAATTATCTTCTTTATTCCACTTTATGTTAAAATTAAATAAGACTTCGTTTGGATTTATTGTGTTGTACCGTGAAGATATCTAATATCTATAGAAGGAGCGTCTGTAAGATATAAAATAAGCTAATTGAGAAGGATGTTAATGATAAATATACACATTTTTTTAAAATTAACTCACGATTAGCCTAGTGTGAACATTTTAAGCACTTCCATTATGCATTGAACTCATTGGAGGTTTCGTTGCTAACATATTAATTACTGATGTAAGTGAAATAAAATCTAACATTTTTTAGACTTTAGACAATCAATATCTTGTGTTTGGCGTCCGATTTGTAAGAACTTTCGCACTTATTATTATATTTTGCATCACAACCTATAGCATGGACTATAGGGAGAAAAACGCTTAAAATTTAACAAGAGAGATTTAAAATATACACAAACAATACTTCTTTCTTTCCAAAAACAAAATATGTAACAGCTCACCTGGCCCACTCCTCTTCACCGAGCTATGATATCCTCATATTGTATTACTTATACATATTCCTGGCGTTGTCAATAATAGCTGACGTCTTCATCGCATGCCAGTTGACATCTTGCCGTAGGCATGGAAATATTCCAAGTGACAGACAATAATCTATTCAACTGTGCAAAATGGCTGGCATGAGCATAGTCTTTGATAAAAGTAAATATATTAAAATGTTCAGTAGTGACACGACTTGGTTCAAACCGTGTCAATACTGACAATCATCTATTCAAACCGTGTCAATACAGACAATAATCTATTCAACTGTGCAAAATGGCCGGCATGAGCATAGTCTTTGATAAAAGTAAATATATTAAAATGTTCAGTAGTGACACGACTTGGTTCAAACCGTGTCAATACTTTGTTCATATGTCAATTCGACGTAGCAAAATAATGTTAAAGCAATTTTTTTTCAATTCTGTTTGTGAATAAAGTAAACACTTCGGTCTATTGGGGTCTTATTATATTTTGTGGTACAATATAGAGCAATCTATTTAGTATATTATTTACGGTTCTAACATCTACAACAACGACAAAGACCAGTTATTTTAAATAGAGTTTAATAATATTTCGGCCACATTTGTATATCCACTCTTCCTCGTAAACTATTGTCTAAAAATTGTAGTTTGCCAAGACCTCAACTTTAATGTGTATAAGTGTGTGTGTGTGTGGGGGGGGGGGGGGGGGGTTAACATGTCATGAGATAGTAATTAACCTAAAGCCAACTAGGACTCATGTTTGGGCGCTATCGATTGAACCCGTTGGCCCTATTATGATCTGCATTGGCTAGCATTGTTTTACTTGTAAAGTAATACGCCACGGCATTAGACGCACAAAACAATATGCACGCTAATGGACAATCATTATTGACTCTGCTAATTGACTCACACAGTAACATTTTAAAGCCGACACATCATTTTTTTTTTCGATTTGTTGATCGTCTGTACAGCGGTGGTTCCCAAAAGGTTTTCTCTCACGGCGCCCTTTTAAAACGTAAAGAAACATCTAGTGCAGCGGTTCCCAGCCTGTGGGTCGCGATCCCTTTGGGGGTCGCACGACCATTTCATGGGGGTCGCCAGGGACCATAGGAAAACACTTATTTATGATGGTCTTATTGAGGCTTTCCAAAGTAACATGTTCAACACAGTACTCTTCGATGGCGCAACCTACAACCCACCCCAGTGTGTAGCGGGGTCAAACAGGGACGTTTCCTGGCACCAACATTCTTTAGTCTAGACCAGGGAATGTCAACCATTTTATAATAGTGTGCCCAAGTGGGATTTCTAATTCATTCAGCGTGCCAACAGCCTAAGAGTCACCCTTCTTTAGCACTCTATATCTTATAGAAGATACTTGAATATTTTTTTTAGGAGTCTTCTGCGTGCCAGTGAACATTATTTTGCGTAATAAGTCTGGCACGCTTGCCCTAAATTGCCGATCCCTGGTATAGACTATTCCTCTTTTCTTTTCATTCTTCAAACCTTAAAAATAAGGCTTTTCAAAAATATATTACATTTAATATCTGAATATTGCAGTATAACTGTTAAAAGATGTAAATGCTTACTAATGAAAACAAGCTAGTAGCTAAAGAAGTCTTTTAAAAATTGCATGTATAATGTAAAAATATTAATTGGTTGATTGTTCAGTTTACGTATTTGTATCAATTTGAGTAACGATACTGGTATACGCATATACAATATTTTTTTTTTTTCAAATGCAAATTGTGTAGTAAAAAAATTGTTGTTTAATCAAATCACTGCCCCAGTGACTTAAAACTAAGACTATTATCTCCCTTGATTAGATTCAGTAAGCATTTGTTGAATTTTTTGTTAATATCGAGTTCGCTCACGATGAATTTTTTTTGTTTTTTTAGAAGTTAAAAAAGAATATGGTTTTATTAATTTACCAAAATTATATGTTAAATCTTAATGGGTCAAAAGAACCATTTCATGGGGGGTCGCCTGAGACCACCGATAAATGCATATTTTATCAGTCTACAGGCGGGCCCACCCACAGACACAGAATAGAAATATAATTCTATACTTATTCTGAGCATGCAGATACATCCACATATGGGTATCCGGTGTGATGACATCAGCGCACCAACCACATCACTTTCCTTCTTTCAACAGTTGCGAAAATAGTCGGGTGCGCCGAATTACTATTTCACACTGAAGTCAGATGGTTGTCGAGAGGAAAAATGTAAAAACGTGTTTTGAGCTTCGTGATAAACTCAGAACTCTTTAACTGAAAAATAATAATAATGGTAATTTCTTATAAAAGGCAAGACCGCAGTTCAAATATGGCGATAAAAGTGAACTGTAGAAAATAACTTACTTTGTTGACATCTTTATCCTAATGAGTAAAATTTATCACTGGAAGGACCAGTTAATTTTTTTTAAAACAAACAAATTTGTCTGAAAAGATGGGATCATTCCAAATAATACTTTAGCTTTGGCATAAAAATATAAATATAAATTAAATATAAACTTAGTTTACAAAGAAAGGGAGTATAATAAAAACTTTGTTTTTATGGGTTAGTTTTTTATTTTAGTCAACTATCAGAAAGCTTTTTCAACTTGAATAAACAACAACAACAAAACAATTTACAATATCTAATGTCGAAGCTGTGAGAAATTTTCACCGACCCTTCTGATGAGCCAGAATATCGGGACAGGCTAACTGATAAATGTCATTGTCCTTCTGTGCATCTCTTCAGTGAGAGAACGATGCAATTACATTTGTTTAAACTTTGATTGTCTCATAATAATAATAGTAAAGTAGGCTGGCTCTGTTGAATGTTAAATACAAGACACTGTGGAACACACTGAACCAAGACTCCATCACTGCCCTGTCTCTGCCGGCTTTCAAATCATCACGTAACTTAACCCTTCCCGTACCGACCTACTTCTATCTATGCTGCCTTCAGTTCCGCTATATACGCGCCCGGGACTGTAAGGGTTAAGGGTTGGACTAAATACCTTCAATGAAACCCCGTCGTCTATTTATAACTCTTGTTTGCATGTTATAAAATATTATAAGTAGTTAATGCACATTCAAAATAACCCTTAAATTATTGTGGACTTTTTCCTATCATATTACGGGGTCTCCACAGTACAATAAAGAAGAAGGAAACAAATACCATGGAAGTTAAAAGTAACTCAATGGTCTGCCATCAGTTTTGAAAATAAAACAATATTATACATTTAATATTTATGACAGCTGTTTAAATGAGTATTTCAATGTTAATACCGTAGCAATCTGTTTTTTAAGTTATTACTCAAAACAATCAACACTTGTTTACAATAGTATCTTATTTTCTTTATATATTACAGATGCTCCTTCTATAAAGAAGATTATTGCGGCTTACGTTCTTTCGCGGTTCGAGTCTACTTTTGCATTTTCATTAATGTTTTAAATGATGTTAAGTTACTGGTTTTCTTGGTTTGTTCATGCAACTCAATCCATTCCCGAATTCCACTTGGTAAGGAAAATTATTTATATGCATTTGATCTCGCATAAGGGTTAAGAAAAGTGTATGGCCTTCTATGTATTGTGACGACAAAAGTAAGTAAATAAACAAAACAACAACAAATAAACATACAAAACAAAAACAATAATAGAAACAGACATTAAAAAAAGACATTTTATAAATATACTTAGAGATAAAAAAAAAAAACACATGATTTTAAAAAGCAGATGAATTTAATTAATACTTTGTTTATTGAGCGAAAAAAATGTTTTTTTGAATATATTTGTACAGTTTTATTAAGAAAGAACAAATGTAGATCTTAAATGAACTGAACACATGATTACAGGAAATATTAAATTTCATTCACTTAAAAACACAGCTTCAACACACTAAATAGATTTATGTTTTATTTTTCTCAAATCTGAAACTATGTTTAAATAAACTATATGGAGAATAGAACAAGAAAAGGGAGATAAAAAGAATATTGTGTGCATGACATCAACTCAATATCTGCAGATTTAGTTTATTTTATCAAATTCTATAGACACTATTTAAATAGGTATAAGTGAAATATATATAAATACAAATACAGCATTTACAAGGAAAGAAAATCAGATATCTTATAGTGAGATTATGAACAATTTATTTATCTGTTATATACAAGCCCCACTTTTTGTTTATTATACGATTATATATTTCATTTAACAATATATAATATATCATAAGCTTAGAAAATTTTACTCTAACTGATATAGGCCTAATCAAGCTTGTTTTGAAATTTCACATTGCTTTATTAACTTTATTTGTGCGGATTTAATATTTCAAATAGGTTCAGGATATGAACACTATATTCTAAAAGAATTTCTAAAAGACCTCGGCACTGAAGTCGAATATAAACAAAAGGCACTGCCGTAGAATACAAGAAAGATGTTTAAAAACTGTACATAACAAATGAACCGTTATAAGAAACAAAACAACATTAGAAATAATCAAGGAATAATATAAAATAAAGGAATAGATAAAAATATAAAAAAAAATAAATGCTGTTTGTTTTCTTTCTTAAATTTGCATTTTTTGTTTACATTTTGGCATCTTACAATTTTGGTGATGTTCAAAAAATGTAATAGAAGATGGAAAAAAAAGGATTTGATGTCTATCGAGAATTGAATGTTAAGAATATGAACAGATTAGGATTAAGTATATCATTCTGATATAATCTACTTTGATCTAGCTATTGTCGTCTGACATTTCCTCTGCAAGTTCTGGATCTTCGCTTATGACTGGAGTTGCAACTGAAAGGCTGCTGTGCGTATCACCCAAGTCTGTTGTTTTAAACTTAGTGACGTTATCAAAGGATTTTCCGGGGTCACTCTTTGATGCAAGTTCATGTTTTAGGTTCTGAAACAATAGGAAATGAAACTCTGGTAAATAAAACAAGACGCAGTGGCGTAGCAAGGGTGGGTGCAGACTGAACAAGGCATCTGGCACAATTTTGTAATAAGGGGCATACATTCATCTAATTTCGCTTTAGAAATGTTTTACTAATATAATTTTGGGGGCATCGAATTCAGCAAGCACCCTATCTACGCCTCTGTTTTAAATATGCATTGAAATATTGCGTAACGGTAATGTAACTAATTTACTATTACTTCTGCAGCTTTAGAGAGTATCTTTTTTCCTGCTATTTGCCCTATCAACTAACGGACAGCTTCTGATGTTTTTGTTTTTTTACACAGAGCCCTTGCCAATGAACGATGAACAATATATTTTGTTTGCCAATTAGTACACAAGTACGATAAAGACACAGTCTCAAGACATAACTATAAAATTATAACATTGGTAAAGAAGTTCTCCTTATCGAGGTCAACACAATTTAGTGTATACCGTGAACTGGAGATGGGGGTTGCACAATGAAGATGGCGATAGTAAATTGTCCCCAAACCAAAAAGGTAATTGGAATACAAAGAAAAAAAACTATTCGTTTTTTTTTAAACATACCCAGATAAAGTATTATTTTAGTTCTACAACAGAAACTTTTGATGGATTAATTCCTTTTCAAAAAAATTCAATGATCGAACAGTTGGTGTAATTTATCTTGGATTGAAAGAACGCCTTTGAAAGCCCGCATTCTCTGAATTATATATTTAGCAGTTGTTAAATGTGGTCAGAGTCTTGTGTGGGGGTTGTCAGCATCCAGTAAGATTTAGTCTTCCCAACAATTTCCTGTATTTTATTGATTTGTCGTTAGTCAGAGTTTTTCATTTTCAATTGCGTTTCACCACCAAAATATAATCGATTATATGTTGTAGCAAAAAAACAATATTCTAAGAATTCGGATCGATACAAGGAACTTAAGTTTATTTGAAAGAGACAAACAAAATGACAACTTGAGATACGGATATTGACTTCAACTAATACCATATATCATGGGTCGGCAACCTACCACACGATTTTCAAGCGATTTTCAATGGCACGTGGAAGACCTCCCAAAAGGCAATTCAAGTCTTTTCTAATAATGCTTGTGGGAAGGTTGTGTGAATTAAAAATCCTACTTCGGCACACTATTATCAAAAGGTTACCGACCCCTGCCATATATATATCTTTCTAAATCATAGATGTGATAACTCAGGAAGTATATGTCTAGAAGTCAGCTACCCTATTTTTCTAGCACTAGGCCTACCATGACGTGATGGTCTGGCCTATTATGATTGACCTGACAATTGTGTTTCCTTATTTGGCGTACCTGTAGCTGTACCATTATAGTGGACATGTGAGTTTTTAGCTCTTCCTCCACAACGTTTTTATTGGTCATTTGATTGATGAGGTCGTATCTAAAGCTGGACAAGTCTTGCTTGATCTCTTCAAAGTCATCTGTGAAGTTTAGTAGAATTAGTAAAGCAACGCAGAGGCTAATTAAGCAACAGCCGCATTTGTGGGTAATACAATTATATACAATAGACTTTATAAAATAACATAAGGCGGAGTAATACTAGTAGGCCTACTAGTTATCTATACAGTAGATTAACACATTAGTGATTAGATTAAAACTACATAAAGTATACTGAAACTACACAGAGTAGACTAAAATTACAGAGTAGACTAACTCTATACATGTTAGACTAAATCTACATAAGAGTAGACTGGTTCTCATGTTTTTCTCACCTTCAGTGACTTCGGCCTCTCGTTGTATATCAAATATATATCTCTGCACAATTCTTTGCATGGTTTGCTGAAATGTTAGATGATTATAAATTCAGTTACAGTATTTATTATTGTGTATGAATAGCTATTTAATAAAACTATTGCAATTTAATAAACTTATGATTATAAATTCAGTTGCGAAATTCAATATTAGTGAACGGATTATTGTTTCCTTTCTTTATGTACTTTGTTAAGACCATCAAATGCGAATTTGAGAATTAGATCTAGAGTCTAGACATGACCTTAAATTACGTATACTAAATATGAGTTTTTTTTTTATTTAATAAACTAAAAATTACTTCATGATTTAATATTTTTCTTAACTTATAACTTATAATTTAGACTTTTTAATCAGTATTATATTGCACATTATGCTCATCCGTTGTATTAGCCATATATTACAAATGCAACTGTTTCTAATTATGCTTAATTGTTAGATATCCTGACTAATTCGGGAGATCTATTTCATGCGCTAATGCTACTCGGAAAAAAAAAGTAAGCTTATGCCACATTTAAATGTGTCCATCCATTAGATATATACACATATGTTGATCTCCATGTCTTTCTAAATATTTTTATTAAGTTATTGTGTTGTTTTTTCTAAACTAGAACTTCTCTAATTTGTGTAAATTCTGTGTAAATATTAAATAACTTCTGTCTAAAGTCTAAATTCTGTGTATATTTACGGACAATTTTATGTAAATTATGTGTAAATTCTGTACTTATCGTTCTGTTTTGTTTTTTTTAAAGGAAGGCTATAAAAAGACATACTACCTGATATGTCAATTGTTCTTCCGTGGCCTCAACTGCTACAACAGTGGCTGGCATCCTGCGGGTACTTTTTTTCGGCGTGCCTTCATATGCTTCGTTGACCACGCCATTAAAATCCACTCGATCCAAAATATCTCCTGGGTGCACATTCTGTTATGTTAAAATGTGAGCACAATCTTAAACAATAAATTATGTAGGTCTATATAATAGAAACCACTCAACACTCAATGAAGGAATAAACCCAATAAACTTGGGGTGGACTTGTGGACAGAAGTTGAAAAGTGTATTTAAAAACCTTAGACAAAGACTATAATTCGCTTGCTCAATTATTTTTAGAGCTTTTATGTTCGTTTTCCCTGCGCATCCAATAGCGCTGTCTTAAGTGACTTCTATGCTCCTACGTTTGCCTAAATGTTTCCGCTGTATACAACTTACGATTTTAATTTTAATTTTTCATTTAAAAAATCATAGTGATTAAATAAAACGGAAGTGCAAAGTACAAAAGGGAATCGGGAAATCCGAAAAGAAGTCATTCGAGTCATCAAATAGCAGAAATATTAAAGCAAGCGGTCCATCTTTTTATAATCTTTGCTTTAGGCTATATTATTATGTTGGAAATTGCACTTTTTAAAGTCAGGCAATAATGACATGCAATTTGGCTTTAAATAGCTAAAATCTTATAAAAACATAGATCTAGTTTAGGTTCTGAGATTTGTGCCATTCAGTGAGAGATCGCTTCTGATCTTGTCTTCCAGTTGGGATTTATCAAACATTCTACTAAACATTGGTTTAATTTCATTTCTTGTAAACTGTATTTCAATTAATTTTAAACAAATTACCTACATCTTATCTTATATATTACAGACTTTCCTTTTATATAGAAGATTATTGTCTCCTACGCTCACCCGTGGTCCGAGTCTAGTCTTGCATTATTATTAATGTTTAAAGTGATGTTAAGTTATTGGTTTTCCTGGTTTCCCGCTCGGGAAGAAAGAGTACTTATATGCCTGTGTATATACATTATATATATTTTTGTTAAAATGTACTTAAATTTTCTTTATATTGATTGGATAAAATATATACGTATGCTCTATTTTATTCTACATTATAAAAGGGCTATTATTCCGTATTCCACTAATGTTTTATTCTACATTATAAAAGGGCTATTATTCCGTATTCCACTAATGTTTTATTCTACATTATAAAAGGGCTATTATTCCGTATTCCACTAATGTTTTATTCTACATTATAAAAGGGCTATTATTCCGTATTCCACTAATGTTTTATTCTACATTATAAAAGGGCTAGTATTCCGTATTCCATTAATGTTTTAAAAGATGCTTACGCCTCTTGGTCCGTCAATTGACATTTGTTTACCAACGATTGGGCGTGTGACACTCCTGCCGTTCTGCAATGGACCTTTCCTCGCCGGGTACATTGGGGACTCATCAATAGCATCGTCTTCTTGGTCTGGATTTGTTTTGTGTAATTGTTTGTGGTAGATATTTGTTTTAGTTGTAAAGAAAGATTACATTGTTTCAAATTCAATTGAAAATGAAGTTCTATAAAAAAAAATATTAGTTATAAGAATTGCATGCCTATATAACATTGAAGTGTTACTTAAAAGTAATATTTTACTATCAATGAAATGAAAAGGAATAAACAATACTTTTTAAACAATGTATAATTCTAAATCAAAATCGAAGGTTAAATCAAAAGAGGTATTAAAATATTATGTAGCAGTTATAAAGAATGATGAACTATGGTGTGTTGTAGTGTGACTATTTTACTATCAGCTGGTGTGTTGGAGTGCGACTGTTTTACTATCAGCTGGTGTGTTGCAGTGCGACTGTTTTACTATCAGCTGGTGTGTTGGAGCAGCCGGTGTTTTGGAGTGTGACTGTTTTACTATCAGCTGGTGTGTTGCAGTGCGACTGTTTTACTATCAGCTGGTGTGTTGCAGTGCGACTGTTTTAATATCAGCTGGTGAGTTGCAGTGAGACTGTTTTACTATCAGCTGGTGTGTTGGAGTGCGACTGTTTTACTATCAGCTGGTGTGTTGGAGTGTGACTGTTTTACTATCAGCTGGTGTGTTGGAGTGTGACTTTTTACTATCAGCTGGTATGTTGGAGTGCGACTGTTTTACTATCAGCTGGTATGTTGGAGTGTGACTGTTTTACTATCAGCTGGTGTGTTGGAGTGTGACTGTTTTACTATCAGCTCGTGTGTTGCAGTGTGACTGTTTTACTATTAGCTGGTGTGTTGGAGTGCGACTGTTTTACTATCAGCTGGTGTGTTGGAGTGCGACTGTTTTACTATCAGCTGGTGTGTTGCAGTGCGACTGTTTTACTATCAGCTGGTGTGTTGGAGTGCGACTGTTTTACTATCAGCTGGTGTGTTGGAGTGCGACTGTTTTACTATCAGCTGGTGTGTTGGAGTGCGACTGTTTTACTATCAGCTGGTGTTGGGGTGCGACTGTTTTACTATCAGCTGGTGTGTTGGAGTGCGACTGTTTTACTATCAGCTGGTGTGTTGCAGTGCGACTGTTTTACTATCAGCTGGTGTGTTGGAGTGCGACTGTTTTACTATCAGCTGGTGTGTTGGGGTGCGACTGTTTTACTATCAGCTGGTGTGTTGGAGTGCGACTGTTTTACTATCAGCTGGTGTGTTGCAGTGCGACTGTTTTACTATCAGCTGGTGTGTTGGAGTGCGACTGTTTTACTATCAGCTGGTGTGTTGGAGTGCGACTGTTTTACTATCAGCTGGTGTGTTGGAGTGCGACTGTTTTACTATCAGCTGGTGTTGGGGTGCGACTGTTTTACTATCAGCTGGTGTGTTGGAGTGCGACTGTTTTACTATCAGCTGGTGTGTTGGAGTGTGACTGTTTTACTATCAGCTGGTATGTTGTAGTATTTACATTTTTCTTACCTTCTGTATCAGTGTGGTCCTCCCCGCAACAGCAACAGCCGCAGAAGATGACCTTGAACAGTGCCTTCGGTGCCCCGAGAATGTTGAGCGGTGCGGGCAGGGTGCCCCCATTGTTGATGTAGTCCATGTAAAGCAGACTTCGGGAAAATTTCCATTCTCTGTCTGAATCTTCCTGTAATTTGAGTAGAAATTAGTGATCATAGCTGGAGAACATATTTTTAAAGACCATTTAGATTTTAGATGTTCACTATTCTTAGTTAGTCCAAGGACTGTTCTATCCGATAGTCAATCTTATTTCGCTTTGTTATTTAAATGTCGTCCTGTCCTCCTATGTGTGCTGTATTAATCACATAATTTTACTTTGTTATATTTACATCCATAATTAACTGTGCCAGGAAAACCCTTTATTTTACTATGCTATTCAAACATATATTTTACTGTGCCATGAGAGCTTTTATTTTACTATGCTTTTTGCTATGGAGCAAGTATTAATAAAAGGGAAATGACTCATGTAAAACAATTATAATATGAAGTAAGAATTTAAAAACTCGGAATAAAAACCCATATTTGTATATTACAATAAAATAAGAAACCTAGAGTCTTACTAAATATATCGGAAGTACATAGTCACATGACTGGCCATGCTTTCTTCAGTCTCTTTCTCGTTCTTGTAATCATCGCACGTATAAATATATAGACTCAGAAACCATTATTGTAATGTATATTATATCGCTACTATAATCTATACTTATTTTTCTTGGATATGAAAGTAAACTGTTAATAATATTATTAAATGATATATGCTGCAAGAAGGCGTTCTTTTATTTAATTACAAGTTCAAATATATATTGTGGTGAAGTCGTCTGTTTCAATGTTTGATAGCAAATAATTCAGCAACTGTAGCAGAAACACTCTGGAGAGACTAATAATATAAATTGATGTACCAACAATAATAAGGACATCAACACTATTCAAACATATATTTTACTGTGTCATGAGAGCTTTTATTTTACTATGCTATTCAAACATATATTTTACTGTGTCATGAGAGCTTTTATTTTACTATGCTATTCAAACATATATTTTACTGTGTCATGAGAGCTTTTATTTTACTATGCTATTCAAACATATATTTTACTGTGCCATGAGAGCTTTTATTTTACTATGCTATTCAAACATATATTTTACTGTGCCATGAGAGCTTTTATTTTACTATGCTATTCAAACATATATTTTACTGTGCCATGAGAGCTTTTATTTTACTATGCTATTCAAACATATATTTTACTGTGCCATGAGAGCTTTTATTTTACTATGCTATTCAAACATATATTTAAATGTCATGAAAGCCTTTACTTTACTATGCTATTCAAACATATATTTTACTGTGTCACGAAACCCTTTTTTTTACTTTGCTATTCAAACATATATTTTTCTGTGCCATGAGAGCCTTTATTTTACTATGCTATTCAAACATATATTTTAATGTGTTATGAGAGCCTTTATTTTACTTTGCTATTCAAACATATATTTTAATGTGTTATGAAAGCATATATTTTACTTTATCTCTCTAACCTTTGTTTTACTGAGTTATTGATTATATATTCCACTCTACTAGTCAGACTTTTTATTTTATAAAGCCTTGTAGACCTAGACTATATTTGCCTATTTTTCTTTAGTTGTTTTTTTTTGCAAGTTACGTTGCCTTAGTAATTGTATCTAATGTTCCATTAATTCTCTATTCAAATGTTTACTATTTTATTCAAACAATATTCCATGTCATTGTAATCAGTCAAAGATATGCCATGTTTTTTTTATATGATTATATTGTTCCCTTTGATATTCAAACTTATATAGATATATTAATCATGCAATTGGAACATATCTTTTTACTATTCTATTTGAGCATGTATTCCGATTGGCTATTAACACGCATCTTGGAAAGAAAACAAAAAGGTTTTCATGTTTACTTTCATCATGTTATTAAAAGAATGTTTTTTCTCTTCAGAATTGTTTGTGTTCTATTGATTTGAAGGAAATGGAACTTACGGCTATTAAGGTGAACGATCTCGTCATCATAGCAATCAACATGTTGATCAAAACGGTCACCATGACAACGTTGTACGCCCCGTAGATGAAGTAGCCGATGTCGGAAGTGAAGGTGTTGTTGTAGCCTCCGAGGAGCACCGCGTCGGGCTCGCCACGGCCGAAGAGTGCCCAGAATACTGTTCTAAATGTAGCTAACACACTGTAACAAGAAGTAAATACAACACACTAGTACAAGAAGATAATACAATTAACTAATTTTTTCATTTGATATAGTCGGCTATAATATTAATCTTTTTTTTTACTTGGCTAACTTTTTAACCTTTTGTTTTTTGTAAACTCTTATTGTTTAGATTAGTGAGACAAAAAGCCCAACTTTCGTCATCCCATCAGCTGAAACTTGGCGCATAGACACAAAACATTATTTCAAATTTTGAGCAAACCATACCTTAACCACATATTTAATATAAATAAACTGTTCATTTTTTTCAGGGGAATAAATGATGAAAATAGTTTTGTGATATATAAAAACAATTTTGACCAAAAACGAGAACAATAAAAAATGCAAACAAAAGATTTATTCAAAACCATGTTTTCATCGGTTGCTTAATTATTATAAAGTCATCAATGAAATTAAATAGAAAAAGAATTAATACGCTTCATTATATCTAGCAAAATAAAAAGCCACAAATAAAATGAACAATTTGAAACGATAGCCTATCAATAAGACAGAGCTTAAAGTCTCATACGGTCATACCCTCCGAAATTTGTCTCGGCATTCACGACCCCGACAACTGGTCGGTCTGGAAAGTTCAGCTCAATGTCGTTTCTCTCGCTGTAGTACCAGTACAGGTTGTGCAGCCCGACCATGAAGGCGAAGATGACCAGCAGAAACAGGACACCGAACTTGGCGATGTCCTAAAAGCGAAAAAACAACAACAACACAATACCAGTTATAATTTAACTTGGTTAATGAGGAAGCAAATGTTAATACACTTTAGTACTGGCGTGTTCGGCTGGCGTACGGAAGGTACTGGGTTCGAATCCTGGTGAAGGCTAGGATTTGTTATGTGTCTAGATGGTGTCCATGAGTCTACCCAGCTCTGATAGGTACCTCGCTTTAACTGAGGTAAAATAGAGGCGGCTGGGCGTTGTGACGGACACACAATCTCCTAGTATGACGTGACCTAAGAAACTGGTAAACGCTGCTTCACCGGCCCCATGGATCAATCTGGTTCGACGGGATAACTTTACTTTATTTTGTGATTATTACAGTCTATTCATGTAGCATGTTTAAAAATTATTTATAGGCCTAGTTGTATGGACAATTCATTTAAAGTTTTTTATTTATATTTAATAAAGGTGTCGATATTATTTGTGTACAATGGCATCAATAGTTATTTATTATTACATAATAACACCAATATGTGTTGTGTTCTAGAAGTCTCTACACTTTTCTAGTACGCATATTCTTTTGCATTCTGAAAACTCCGGAAAAAATCCATTCTATCATTTTCTGCACCAAAATCTATACAAGACACAAACACAAAGAGGTGGTGTTTGATGTTGTTTTATATAGCAATAAAGAAGTTACTTATCATCGACCCGTGTTTAAAGTAACTATTGTAAATAATTTCAAGCATCAAATTCTTCTTTAAACGGTCATCGAGTGGCTTGGATGTATTAGTTCAAAATGAACCAAACACTGGACGGACGACAGCGGATCTCTCACATTGAGTAACGTTCAATTTTCCTAGCAGGCTTTTTTAAGCAGAACTCAACAGTAATATGGATCTCGGCAAACGAGGAGATTGTGGCCATGTATAATCTCACCTTGACAATGTCGGATACACCAGAGCCATGGCGAATGAGGAAAGGGTGTTGCATTATTACGAAATAGTTTTATAAAGTAAGGCACTGAGGGCCTACCTTTATCATTCGGCCCAGTGATATCTGAAGTGGACCAAGTATCTCATTGGCTGGCAGAAGATAAGATATTCTTCCTACGCTCATAATGTTGGCAATGGCGAATGTCCCTTCAATAAGATTTATTGGATCTGTCGGACTCCAGAATATTCGATCTATTCAAACAAAATCAATCAAAGGCAAGGTAAGAAAATAACGAAAACAAATAGTAAGGCAATGAATTAAAAAAATTCGTCATTTTAATCTCTCTCTCTTTACCCTTTCTCTCTCTATTTCTCTCTCTCTCTTTCTCTCTCTCTCTTTCTCTCTCTCTCTCTCTTTCTCTCTCTTTCTCTCTCTTTCTCTCTCTTTCTCTCTCTTTCTCTCTCTCTCTTTCTCTCTCTTTTTCTCTCTCTCTCTTTCTCTCTCTTTCTCTCTCTCTCTCAATAGGTTTCTCTAATACATTATTGAATACATTATTGATAATCAATAAAAGTTTTTTTTCTTAAATCGTAAGAGGCAGAGACCAAATTAATGTCAATAAAATTAGTTTTCTCATTATACATTCATACCAATAACAATAAAAAGAACACGCCATTATAAAGCTCTAATTAAATTTTAAATCAATGGAACTAAATTTAGGTTTTCCAACCTCCCTTTATATTAATATATTTCCTGGTTTACTAGGCCAGGGATCGGCAACCTAAGGCGCGCGTGACAAACGTGGCACGCAGAGCGATTTTCAATGGCAGGCGAGAGACCTCGAAGAGGTGGTTTTTATTGATAAAAGAAACACAACATTTTCCGGTTCTGAATGAGGAAAACTGACTATTGAAGTCGACGTTTCTGAATGACATAGCGACACATTTCAGTAAATTGACCTTGTATTTACAAGGACCACTGGAATGGATTTGCATTGAAACTGGACATATCTTGGCGTGAAATCAAATATAAAACATTTAACTACATGTACGTTCCTATATTAAAGCATATATTTTAAGATATATTTTTTAGAATTACTTTGAAGCACTTAAAGTGGGATGTTTCTCATCAAAGGGAAGACTTTCAAATTCATGGACTCATTTTTTTGTATTACATCAAGCCTAACTGTATACATTTTCGTTGTCTGTACTCTGTCTGTAACTGTTGACAGCGCATGGAAATGTTCCCAACGGGATATGCGTTATACAAGTAGTATTATTATTATTAACTGGTTGGACATAAACATTTAAAAATCAGCATCCAATTATTCCCGTTTGCGGAAAAAATCTGGAAGGAAACTGCTTAGGAAAGTAACCTTCTATTCTCAACTGCTAGGCATACGCACCTGTGAACAAAATTTAATTTTATCGCATACGAAAGCTGTTTAAGCATACAAAGAGGTCACCACTCAGAAGTGACTAAATATGTATCTGACAATTAGCGAATTGCATTCAAGATAATGATACAGACTAATTACATTTAAAATAGTTTTTATGCTCATCTTCTTTAATTAAAACATAATAAAAACATTTCTAAAACAAAATTATTTGTATTATCAATTTAATAAATATAAGACACGTATTTATTAGCACTATATTATGTAATTTCTTTGAATAATAATGTTTAAAATATAAACTCATTAAATGGACAAACAATTAATGCAGGAAAGGCTTATTTACAACTGTTTAACGTAAATTATTTTAATCCAAGAATAATTAAATCTTGTAATAAATACCATAATGTGGATTTATATAAAGAATTAATAATGAGTCAGTAATATTTGTTATATTTCATAACATAACTTGTTTGGCATCACTATTGAATCAAATGTGAACACGTTTTTTAATTAAAGGGAGATAAATAACCAAGTTTTTTTAGCTAATATTTCTAATATGTTTATTTTTTTTCTTTTATAAACAATATAGTTTACAAATTATAACTTTGAAATGATCAGACTGTAAAAAATATTTGAAAATTATATAAATATTATATGATTATATTATATTTATATGTATATTTTTAAACATGACAATAAGTACGCAGTTTGTATGATTACAAACGTAGCGATTCCATTTATTACCGTTTTCAAATGAAGATATGATTGCTCTAAACACGTTATAGGACTTCTCAGTTAAACTGAGTTCAAAATTATATATTTAACATTTACAGGTAATAGAACGTTATCTTCACTAACAAATGATATTTTAAGTTAAGACAATAATTACCATAAATGTGAATGTTTGGTAATAAAATATTGTATTTGATATAAATCCAAATAAAAAAGAAGATAATGACAATCACGTTCATTTTGTTGTTAAATATAGCATAAGAATTTTCTCCTTAAATAGTCTCTTTTTCTTTTGGCCATGGTCTTGCTACGGAATTAAATTAATTGTCCTATAAAAATAATTAAAAAATTATACTAGAGCCGGTTGACTTTTAGGCTGTTGGCACGCTAAATGATTTAGCAATCCTGGTTTGGCACACTGTTAGCAAAAGGTAGCCGACCCCTGTACTAGGCGATAAGAACTATAAAGACTGCATACACAATTTAAGGACGGCAGAGGAAGGGAATATATAGAATACAAATAAGATGATATACACATATTAATTCTGGGATGCACACTTTTAACTCCTAAAACTACTTATTTAGATCCAACTGTTCGGTGGACTAGAGCAACTGACAGCCACGGCGCAGTTCATTACAACTATCGGACTTGTTGTCTGAATCCTCCCAATCATAACATTTGAGAACGAAGAAGAAGAAGAAGAAGAGATCCAAAAAATAAATTTGTTTGAACCCTCACTCAACAATGAAGAAGACAATTCACAATGAGAACATTTAAATCTATTACATTTTTAAGAAAAAGATGTGCTACCTGTATTGAGCCAGTATAGATGTTCTAGCATTTTGTGCTCACTGCCAATATTGGCTGTGTTGGACAGAAATTTTAATGCAGCATCAAACTGTAGAGAGAAATAGTAAAAACGCGTATATATTCATTTTCTTTACAAGCCTAACTGTGGAGGATAATTAATCCTGGCTATAATCAGGGACATCCGACATACAAAGATAATTGGATTTAAACCGGAGACTTTTGGAATATCGATACAAACGCGCTGCTGATGGATCACACAATTATTTACATTTTATGACAATTATATTGATTTATATGACCTCCGTCTAACCAGAGTGCACCTCGGGTGTTCGCCTTGGCCGAATATCCCGTTTTTCGGTACTTTTCGCTTCGTCAAATAATACGCATAAAAAAAAGTTACTAATGAGAAAAACAATTCTAAGTTTTAGTAAATATCAAACTTTTAAACACATATAGTCATGACTTGATCAGCTTTGCTAATATTCTTACTACAGCTATGGCTTAAGTAAAGTCGTGACATGACAAAGAGGGAAAAGAGGGTAAATAGAAGGGAGGTGGAAAGTAAGACTAAACTTTATAAATAATAGCATAACTCCATAAGTTGTCGCTACTACTCGATTCGTACCCAGATTGAGCAAACAGCAGGTCCGATTACTCAGATTCGATACTCAGTGGTACAGTTCTATAGGGTTTAGCCCTATTGATAAATGCTTATATTCTACTAGGATAAAACTTCACAGCTGCTCAGCATTGGAAGAGTTACTGTGATAATGATTGTACTGGGGTTTAACTTTACCTTGTACATGGCCCAGAACCTGATGGTAAATGTAGCAATATAGACACTCAGCAGAACCACATCCAACAGATTATAGAAGTCTAGAATATGTTGTGTTATGCCGTTGTGGAATAGTTGATTACATTCTTGGAACACCATGCCTGAAATTGGCACACAGAAGAAGAATGGTTGGACGTTAAGACTGCAGGATGAGATATTGCAGAAAGATACAGGTCTATGAATTTGTGTGAGAGATTGATAGACAGATAGATATAGATAAACATAGAGATAGATAATATAGATATAAATATAGAGATCAATTTTAATATTTAAAGATAGTTATATGTATTTATAATATGTATTATATATAAAGTATGCCTTATAGATAGAGAGATAGATAGAGAGATAGATAGAGATATAGATAGAGAGATAGCTGGCTATCGATAGGTAGATGTAGAGTTACATAGATAGTTAAATAGAAGTAGAGACAGGTAAACAGATAAAAGATATATAGAAATATAGATACGGTGATAGATAGATAAATAGATATAGAGATATATACAATAGAGATAGATAGATTTAGAAATACATAGAGAGATTGATATATAGAGAGATAGATAAATATATTTAGAGATAGATAAATATATTTAGAGATAGATAGAGAAATAGAGAGAGAGAGAGAGAGAGCGAGAGAGAGAGAGAGAAGGAGAGGCTAAGATTGCAATGAGCATTAAAATCATTAACATTACCCTGGACCAACATTCAGATATCCAATATATACACTTATAAAACTGTTGTATAAAGCATATAAGAAGCATTAGTTTGTATTGTGTTATGTTTAAACATTATGTTACCTATAATCCATAAGCTCATCAACATTTCCGTAAAACTTGGTAAACTGGGACGTAGTGGGAAATCTTCCCCGTAAACGTGGTTATCGGTTTTATTACAGAACAGTAAATACCTGTAATTATGAAATAAACGACATTAACACATTATACCAGTATTGGATGACTGGGTTAGAATTCTATTGAAACATTTGCCTGCCTGGCAGAAACACGTTGTTGTTGTTTTTTAGAATTTCATTCAGTTATTTTAAAGTGTTTTCACTACAACATTGGGCGCGTAGCGAATGTAAGCAAATACTCAAAGAGTATAATGCTTTTTCTAATAATTTATATTATTTATTATTATATTATTTTCGTAAAAATTTCTGGCTGGCTGGTTGGCGACCGAACGACCAAACGCTGTGATGGCTAATTGAACCACTTCCCTGTATCCTATCGAACTGAACCTTGGCACAGAGACGTTAAACCCTTGGGCAACACATTCTTTAGTTTTTTTTACACTTTATTGTGAGCATAGGTAAATATAATAAAGGATTTATCACAACAAACTTTGTTTTTAGGGTCAGTGGAACTGAATGTAATCTTTGCAGATACACTATAACCAATTGTTATGGCATAGCCCTCCTAGATTTGCATTCTGACCCTGTACCAGTAAACCGCTCTCATCGCTCTTGGTCTGATACTTAATTCTTAAACCAGCTTGATCTGTCACAAAAACCATGCATTATAGATCTAATTGTTTAAAAAAATGATGCAAGCACTGAGTAATAATTTCAGTATATAAAAACAACAACTTCCATTGAACAACCTACACGCGGTGTTTATCCGGGTATTCTGAATGGAGAGTTCTGTACTTGCTGACGCTCTTCGATGATTCGATGGTGGAAACGACAATAAGCAGAAGAAATGTCAAAAACGACAAGGCATTACATAAGAACTTGAGAACTGGGAACTGAAGGATCTTTGCACCCTGTGTTCAGAAAGAAACATTTTTTTGTGTGTTTTTGTTTTAATAACATCGCAGTTAGTATGTTTACAGAAAATTGAATTATTTTTTTAACACTTTTCTTAATTAGGATGTGTTATTTCTCTTTAAATGCAATACAACTTATAGAACGCCGTCGTGGTCTATTGTAAGAGCTTTCGACTCTCACATTAACGGGCTTATCATGTTTAAATCTTGGTAAACCCCTGTAATAGTATTTCCCCTCATTAATTAACAGGCAAACACAACTTGATGTACACAGGAAAATATTTTGGTACGAACAAAAAAAAAAGGTGAAAGCGGTTGGTCCTAGTGCTGGCCACACAATTCCATAGTATGCCGTGGATAAAGAGTCTACTAGATTGACCAGCTTCTTAGATCCAAATGGCAACAATGGTTCTTTATCATTTGAACATTATAAATAGCTGCAAACATACATACAAAAAAAACTCGTTTCTATCATAACATTTCTATTCTTTATGTCTTGGTTACGTTTTTTTATATCTCATCTCACTATGTAGATTGAATTCCTGTTATTAACTTATTCTGTAACTATTCCTATCAAACATTTCGATCCAAAGGGCAAGTGAAACAACGTTCACAAGTTTCTGTGGCCATACATACAACAGGATGTGCGGCTAGCACAATGCCTAGCCGCCTTATGTATCCACACACTGGTAATCAGAGCTGATCATCAGTGACTCAGACTCAGTGACTCAGACTCAGTGACTCAGACTCAGTGACTCAGACTCAGTGACTCAGACTCAGTGACTCAGACTCAGTGACTCAGACTCAGTGACTCAGACTCAGTGACTCAGACTCAGTGACTCAGACTCAGTGACTCAGACTCAGTGACTCAGACTCAGTGACTCAGACTCAGTGACTCAGACTCAGTGACTCAGACTCAGTGACTCAGACTCAGTGACTCAGACTCAGTGACTCAGACTCAGTGACTCAGACTCAGTGACTCAGACTCAGTGACTCAGACTCAGTGACTCAGACTCAGTGACTCAGACTCAGTGACTCAGACTCAGTGACTCAGACTCAGTGACAGACTCAGTGACTCAGACTCAGTAGCTCAGACTCAGTGACTCAGACTCAGTGACTCAGACTCAGTGACCCCTTCGAGACTCTCGAACAATTCACCCCCGGATTCGAACCCTGGAACTTCGGTACGCTAGACCAGCGCGTTGAGACCTTTATATGTTGCAGCTCTCGCAGTCTTTTCTCCCGTTTCTCTTTGCGTAGTTTTATTTAGGTTTAGTTAACAGTGCTCATCGCCATAAAACTTCTACTTCAACATACACCGGAATGTGGTTGCTGTTAGTCCAGCATTTATGCAGACTTTCCGATAAAACTTAAATACCGAGTATATATATAACATTGAGTCTACCCAGCTCTGATGGGTACCTGACATTAGTTGGGGTAAAGTAAAGGCGGCTGTGCATTGTGATGGCCACACAATCACCTAGTATGCTGTGGCCACAGAAACTGGTGAACGCTGCTTCAACGGCCCTAGGGATCAATTTGGTCCGATGGGATACTTTACTTGTTATGTATAACAATATACCCAATGGCTAGGATACCCAGGACGGATAGGTGTCCGGTACAAACAACTGCTTACCTTGGTGTTGGGGAAAAATATATGAAGAAATATAAGGAAAGGATATGCGCATGAAAACAGTGAGATCATGGCCAAGCGCTTGGGCCACTTGGCCCTCTCCAATTTGCCCATTCCGTTGTACCAGATTCGCACCACTCTCTGCTGACAACTGGGGTGTGCTACAAACTGCGAGAATAGACACATTTTTTTAAAAAAGTAAAGTCAACTGATCTGTAAATGTTAGACATAGAGAAAGATAGGCAGATGACAAGCTACATAACTAAGTAGGTGGTCAGTTAGATAGTTAGACGGACAGACAGAAACTAGATATAGATTAAGACCGTCATGAGATATGCAGTCAGATAGACAGATAAACGGACAGTCAGATGGATAGACAGAGCGATAGATAAGTAGAACTATAACAGAGAGAAAACGGTTACAGTGTGTCACTAGATTAACAATTAATTGTCTTTCAAAAATTATCAAGTCGTGAAATAATTAAAAAAGGTATAATATAATGGCTCACTTTTTTCTCTTTGAAGTTCAAGGCCAATTTGAACCTGGCCAGACTCGCAAATTTTTCCTGGTGAGGTTTCCCCGTTTTGTTAAGTACAAGTTCCAGTTCTTTCTGGGTTCTGATTCTGTCCAGTAGCTTGACCACATAGTCACTCAGTTGGTCAGCAAGGTCCCGATACTCTCGCTATAACGCAAATTACATTACACATAAGATGAAAACATCGAAATAAATAAATATTTGAAGAAATCTAGTTACTAATATCACAGTTTGCATTTTGAAGGCATGTTGTGTTGTTATTTTAAAACTATGAAAAAGTCTTTTAATATTAACAATGACGCTTTCCATATACAGTTCATTACTTATATGTTTAGCTGATAGAGAATTCGCCCGTTTAGAAGCTAGTTGCCAATCATTGTATGGCCAATACAATGTATAAATGAAAATACCAATACATTTTTCGGTCATAAAAGAATGTTCACTTTTTTAATGAATAGATAGTAAAGTACCATTCGGACCAAACTGATCATAGGGCTTGTGAAGCAGCGTTCATCAGTTTCTGTGGCCACGACATACTAGAGGATGTGTCGCCAGCACAATGTTCAGCCGCCTTTACTTTACCCCAACTAGTATCAGGTACCCATAGAGCTGGGTAGACTCAAGTCCCGGGAAAAAATTTTAGCCTGCACCATGATTCAAACCCAGAACCTTCGGATCACCAGACAATTGCGCTACCGCTCGGCCACCGAGAATAGATCAACGTAATAAATCTTGTCCTTAGATTAAAATTTTGTAATTCAGGCTAACATTCCTGAAGTTTGTTACTGGGGCTATATGGATAGTCCAACGTTTATTTTGTTTTAAAAGCCAAAAATTTGTTTCGATGTGTTGGTAATGTGTTGATTACAGCTTTAAAAATGTCCTAATGATACACAGTGAGTATATTGTTTTTTCCAATCCTAAAATGCTTACCTTAAAATGTTTCTCCACTCTTGACAATCTTCTGAGTTCAGCTGCCAACTCAAAGGCAGTCAAGATTGGATCTTTGCTGGACAAGGAAATGTAGGCCTCGCTTGCAAGACCTTTGTAAGCGTTAAGTCTATACTTGGCCAGGCGGAGCTGGTCAAATTTCATTCTATTTCTGCATTCCTTTAAGAAAAAGTACTTTGTAGTTAGTGATCCTCTTAAATAGATATACCGGTACATACAAACAGACAAACAGACAGATAGATAAACAACAGACATATACAGACACGGACTAGTCAAGACATACAGCCAGATATATATTTATATTATATAGATGATATAGATAATTAAATAGATAGATAGGTAGATAGATAGATAGATTAGATAGATAGATAGATAGATGTATAGATAGATAGATGAAAAAATAAATAAATTGGTAGACATAGATAATTAAATTAGACAGACAGTTAGATAGACAGATTGATGGATAGATAGAAAAATAGACAGATAGATAGATAGATAAATAGATATATAGATAGTACATATGAGCTTTTTAGAATGATAGCTTGCATTGGCAATTTTATAGTGATCTGATAGGATGGAAAGAAAACTGAATGAACAAATGACATTATGAGTGGAAAAGCTAAAGGAATAATAGATGGAAAAGCCAATGAAATGACTTGTGAATAAACAGGAATAGATGAATAGAAAGTCGTACAACGTTAAGTTGCGAAATTTAATGTACTCACTAAACTAATGACACCCGCTAAAGATTTAAAATCCCAACTAACAAGACATAAACATTGGTCAGTAAATTAGAATAATGTTCGAACTATAAATCCTAGAAGTACCTGGCAAGCACAACTAAACTTGTGAGGTTTCATGATTGTTTCACCACGGAGTAATAAAAGTTGAACAATTTCATATTGATTCTTCTGTGAAGCAAGGATCAATGGAGTTATATCCGGAGAGAACTGGGAGTCTGGGAAGGCTGTTTTGTAGAAGCCATCTTTAGAAGAAAGAAAGTAATTAGATGTTGTGTTACATGTTTATCTTTAATTAGTGTAGTAACATCCAAATGGGTTGTGCATTAAAGTTCATTCACTTGTGTGGCTAAAAAATTGTTTGTTGACAATAGTGAATAATGCATTCACTTCCGTAAAGTTGGACAGACAATGAGCGACCAAGGGGAGAAGCATAGGGATTAACAAATTTGAACACAAATAGTCTTAATGGCAGACTAATGCTTCTCTCTTAAATCCCGCCAAAATAAATTGGATCTAAATTTGAACATTCGATCACCGTTTTAGTTCAGGATAATCTAAAACTGGGGTCTTCAACCTACGACACGCGTGCCAATCATGGCACGCAACATGATTTTTAACGGCACGCGGAAGACACCCTAATAAATTGAGTGCTAGAAAAAAGTGCCTCTGAAGGTGTTGGCACACTGAATATAGTTTGAAATAATACTTTGGCACACCATTATCAACAGGTTGCCGACCCCTGATCTAAGAGATTGTGTGGACATTACAATGTGCAATCCATGTTTCTTAACGGATGATCTCGCTGTTTAAACTTACTTGTCTTGATTGTACTAAAAAAACTGACTATAAAACTAACAAAAATTACTAAGTTTCCAGACGCAGCTGAGGGCTTAATCAGCAAACTACTTTAAACTAGACAATTGCCAAACATTTAAATGGCAGTTCCTCAATTCAAAATACTAGCAAAGTGACCTTTTTGCATGCAATTTAATTTCTAGGTAAAGATAAAGAATATTATGCTATAAATTTTACAAAAAAATTTTTTAGTCGACTGAGTTATATTCTTTTCATATCAGCATAAATCTGATAATCCTCTGTTGATATCATTGTTAATCGTTATCTTGAAGGCAAGCTAGTACATGCAGTGTCGCCTGGCATAGTTAGCCTGACTAGAGAGTAGTGTAATAACTTTGGATCAATAATATTGTTTAATGACGAGGATATCAGTGTTAGGTTCAAATTGAAACTTCTAACATATCTTATGATGTGCAGATTACAGGCGTGTCTTATTAGAAAAATATGATTGTGGAGAGATGTAGATTTCGTTACAGAAAACGCTGGTTTAGCGTACAGGTTACCAATTCAACGAGAGAGCTTAAAGTTATTGACAAATTAACAGTAGTCCAAAGTCAATTTGACAGACAGTTTCATTGCAAATAATTATCGACGTTGGTGTGGTTAAAGAAAAAATTATCTTTTAATATCAATCCTACTCGTAGACAGTAGTGCATATTATCCTTCATATTGGCATCCGACTCGCTAATCTTGAAAGGGAAGTATGAAATAGCTCACAACAGAAGACCACCTCCAACACCAAAGTGTATGGAAGACAGACCTGGAAACCACTATGAATTTCAACATAGCTTTAGATCTTGTTTAAACCCTTCCATTGACCAATAATGAGAACGAAAAACTAAAAACTTTGATTTGGGAAACCCAAGTTCAATTCGGGACTCTTAACGCATAACGAGCAACCCACCAAAATGTTATATCTATGGCTATTAAGGGATAAGTAATCACAGAACTCAGATCATTAGAAGTTCTAGTCTTGTACGAGAGGTCAGTGAAGGAGATTTGATTTGTGGCCATTAAAAGGTAACCCGCGACCATGGACATGTCAATCAAACAAAGCATTGCCGATATTTAACCACTCATTATGGCATATAACAAAGGACTTCATTAAAGTAAAAATGTCTTTAAAGTCTTTTTCCGGAAGTGTCCACGTAAACATAATTAAAAATATTCGTTAAAGTACATAACAAGGGCATTCAGGACCCATGAATCTTGTCCATTTTCTTATGTTAAAAGTATGTGCCTTTCGGACGCCTTTTTGAAAGGAGATTTTAATTTCAGTTTGATGCATATTCAGTTTAGTTTATTTCTTCTAGTAAGCAACCAGCGAACGCAAAGTATAAAATGCTTAAAATAATAGGCAGCAGGTTTAGAATCAAAGCAAACCTTAACCAAGTTTACAGTATAGCAAGTGCAGGAAAATATTTTGTTCAAATGTTTATGACACTATACATGCGTGTGTTGGATAACTGCGAAAAAAACAACAACAACAAGAAAAGTGATAATTTAACCAAATAATAAACTTAATTAATTTGTTATTGTGTATCCCCTGCAACATAAGAGTTCGGTGCTTATTTCCGTTATATAAGGATCCAGGACCTGTCCTACTTTAAGTATTCAGGGATCCTTTTAACCATCAGAGTTTGTGGGATATGTCACGCTGAAAGGATTCGGGGATCCATTCCAACATAATTGTCTTGGATTCATCTCACCTTAAGGTTTTAGGAATCCTTTCCACTTTAATAGTTTGACGATACATTCCACCCTAAAGATGTGGGGTCCTTTCCCATAGGGTTTGGGAATTCGTCACACCATAAAGATGTGAGGTCCTTTCACATAGTGTTTGGGAATTCGTCACCCCATAAAGATGTGAGGTCCTTTCACATAGTGTTTGGGAATTCGTCACCCCATAAAGATGTGAGGTCCTTTCACATAGTGTTTGGGAATTCGTCACCCCATAAAGATGTGGGGTCCTTTCACATAGTGTTTGGGAATTCGTCACCCCATAAAGATGTGAGGTCCTTTCACATAGTGTTTGGGAATTCGTCACCCCATAAAGATGTGGGGTCCTTTCACATAGTGTTTGGGAATTCGTCACCCCATAAAGATGTGGGGTCCTTTCACATAGTGTTTGGGAATTCGTCACCCCATAAAGATGTGAGGTCATTTCACATAGTGTTTGGGAATTCGTCACACCATAAAGATGTGGGGTCCTTTCACATAGTGTTTGGGAATTCGTCACCCCATAAAGGGATCCTCCCATCATAATCGATTGAGGGGTTGCCATCACTCATCTATGTATTTCTCGTTTCGTGTGAAAGATACGATTCTGTCATGACTTTGTGTCGTGACGGCTAGGAATCAGAATACTAAGGACTTTAAGAGATTAATTTCTGTCATGTCAGCTATATACATTGTACGTGTTCCCATTTAGACCCACCAATGAATCAGGCCAGTTTTGTAAACAAGAGAATGATACATTTATTTAAAATTTTCTTCTTTTTTTTTATTTGGCTAATTATATCAAACTAAAACAAACTAACAAAGATTAATGGGGTTTTAGAGACAAATGTAAAAATATAAATGTATTGTAGTGTATTGCGTAGGTATAATATGAATATTCATACTAATAATATGGTTTCATGAATTATAGGAATATCGTGCGGGCGATATATTAGGCTTATTTATGAACTACTGGTGCGTCATGAAAGCGAAGAAAAAAGATGTGTTTTCGAGACAGAGAGATCTATTGATGACGTTCATGTTTGCTCAAGAAACGGAACTGCTTACTGGGGAATGGTGAATTTGTTTTACTGAAGGTGAGATGACAACTGGTGAATCTAAACGGTGTTACGTTCCCTAATTTTGTCATTTTTGTTTTCTCCTGTGTCTACTGGTGTGCGCTGATTTCTTTTTATCTCCCCTGCACCCAGTATTGTTTTGTCTCCCTTTCTGTCCATTGTGTTGGTCACGCTTGACCGCACGCTGAAGAATGTTTTTTTTTAAATTGATATTATTTTTCATTCTGTATTGTATGTACCGATAACCCGGTTTCCCTCGCTTGAGCACGAGGTTTTTTTTTTCTACTTGACACAGTGTGTTGTGTTTCTAGTCAGTCTTGTGACGAGCCTTGAGTCGACCGGTCTTCTGTATGTTTGAGTTTTCTGTGTGTGCTTTCACCTTTCCTTTGTACTTAGTGCTTTTCTTTGTAAGTAGTAATTTATATTAGATTATCTATTGTATTGTATTTTAGATTTGTATTATAATATTCTTGTGTACTGTATTTTAGAGTTTGGATTTGTATTAGAATTTTATTGTGTACTGTGTTGTAAATTATATATAGTAATCGTCTAATTCTTTATTAAATAACAAAGTATTTTGTTCATCTTACATCTTGACTTTAGAGTATGTTTGTGTTGCGTTACGTTTTACTTACTTAATTAATAAAAAGAGTAGAAATTTAGTTTATTCTTTTGGGGGTTAATGTAATATACTCTTCTCTTTATTACGTTGTAACGAGCCGTTCTACAAATTTAATTGATACGTAATAACGGAATAGTGGAATAATATTTTTAAACAAATGAAAAAATACTCAGAGGTTGTGGGTAATAGGTAGAGTGCTAATAAGATTAAACATGATAAAGTAGCCGACAGATAGACTGAATTGCCAGACAGAAAAAGAGAGATATGGGGAGAAAGAGTAAGAGGAGTAAAGAGACGTAGGAAGAGCTAAAAATGTGAAGTGTGAGAGAGAGTGAGAGAGAGAGAGCAAAAGGTTGAGAAAAAATAGAGAGATAGTGAAAGATAATGAGAGATAGCAGAGAGAGGGAGGGAAAGAAAGACAGAGAGATGAGTAGGTGAGAGAAAAATAGAGAGAGTGTTAAAGTGAGCCATAGGAAAGGAGGTTAGGGAAACATGAAAAAGTCACAGAGAGAGAGAGAGAGAGGGAGAAAGAGAGAGAGAGAGAAAGAAAGATAAATTGGGAGAAATGAAAAGATAAAGTGAGCACTAGAATGCGAGAGAGTCGACACTTGGAAACTATACTGATCTTAAACTCTGACCTATATAAATGTTAATATAATCCTTAACATTTCTATTGACACGAAGATGGCACTAATTACAGCAGTTCAAAACATAGGTAACCCCACACAAAGGTAACACTGGACATACTCAACAAAAAAACTCTTCACTACACAACAGGCCACTAAGGTCCACAGCACCAATACTTCGTCAAGATATCATAGATTAAATAATATGTTATACTTTGTGTTTAGGGATAATGATTATAGTACTTACTGCAAACAACCCAACACCGTGATCAATGCCAGAAATCAGATACATGACCTACATATTGACTGGAGTGACCTAGCGCAGTGTCCTCCTTTATGACTCTATTTATCAACCGCCATGGCGGGGAGAAGGGTGGTTGGATTATGATCAAATACACAGCTATTTATTTATTATTGTTTGCGCTCCAGCGGAAATGCCACGCTAAAGGGCAACCAACGCTGTGGCGATCCCAAGAGTGTACTCTTTTGCACGGGGAAGGTCCTCTATATCTGTCTGTTAATGAAACTTGTAAGGGATGCGAGGCGGGGCTAACCCCAATAGGAAGGTTCTCAAACACGAATATCTGCAATAAATTCAAATAATGTGTGTGTGTGGGGGGGGGGGGCAAGGTTGGAATACAAATTGTATTATTTCATTATTATACCCACAGAATATGTTTGCAAATAGTTTTGGGGCGTTACAGGGAGTAGGGGGTAGGGACGAATATGTTAACTCAGTCCCCCAGGTCTCGTATTGAATAATTTAAGAACTTAAGACAATGAACATTTTTTTTCCTGGCAGACTTTTAACCGGATTTTTTTTTTTTTTACATAGACTTCAAACATCACGATATATTGTTATATTATGTATTTATTTTGCGAAGAAACTGTGCGATTTTTTTTTCTAACTTCTCAATTGTTCAATCTAGAGCCGCTGTCAACAGACAAAAAAAAACCTGATCGCTGCGGCATTTTGAATTCCATTGAAGGTTTCCATTTAGTGGTATTGGTTCCAAGCATCTCTGTCAAATTAAAATGTGTACCAACTATCCAAAAACCCAGCAACCATTTTTTTTCATGCTAGAAAGTGGTGAAAGTAAGCATTCCAGACAGACAACAGCGGAAATATTTTTGTTTAAATGAACTAGATCTAGCTTTAAATATTCTTAGTTGGCAGGGACAATTAAGTAGACGTATTGGAGTGTGTGTTTAATTTTTAGAAGGCATAAAATCAACCATGTGTTTTTAACAAGGGACATTTCATTTTACTCTTAGGAGTGCATGATTAAGTCATGTTAATTAAATGTGTTTATGTTTTAGATTTTCCTCCTGCCAGAACTATTGCATTGTACAATTGCACCCTTACAATACCATTACACCACATCCAAATGTAATAACAATATGTAAAGTAAAGTACCCTTCGGATCACATTGATCATGGGGCCGGTGAAGCAGCGTTCATCAGTTTCTGTGGCCGCGGCATGCGATGGGATTGTTTGGCCAGCATAATGCCCAGCCGCCTTGACTTTAACCCAACTAAGTTCAGGTACTCATCAGACCTGGGTAGACTCAGGGACACGCTCCAGTCCAGGAAAAAATTCTAGACTTCACCAGGATTCGGACCCAGAACCTTCGGATCGCCAGTCGAACGCGCTGTCGCTCGACCACCGTGTCCCCATAATACCAATATAAAGTACATGGATTGTTCCTGGATTATAGCTTTTAGTTCTACAACATATATAAAGTACATGGATTGTTCCTGGATTATAGCTTTTAGTTCTACAACATATATAAAGTACATGGATTGTTCCTGGATTATAGCTTTTAGTTCTACAACATATATAAAGTACATGGATTGTTCCTGGATTATAGCTTTTAGTTCTACAACATATATAAAGTACATGGATTGTTCCTGGATTATAGCTTTTAGTTCTACAACATATATAAAGTACATGGATTGTTCCTGGATTATAGCTTTTAGTTCTACAACATATATAAAGTACATGGATTGTTCCTGGATTATAGCTTTTAGTTCTACAACATATATAAAGTACATGGATTGTTCCTGGATTATAGCTTTTAGTTCTACAACATATATAAAGTACATGGATTGTTCCTGGATTATAGCTTTTAGTTCTACAACATATATAAAGTACCTGGATTGTTCCTGGATTATAGCTTTTAGTTCTACAACATATATAAAGTACATGGATTGTTCCTGGATTATAGCTTTTAGTTCTACAACATATATAAAGTACCTGGATTGTTCTTGGATTATAGCTTTTAGTTCTACAACATATATAAAGTACATGGATTGTTCCTGGATTATAGCTTTTAGTTCTACAACATATATAAAGTACATGGATTGTTCCTGGATTATAGCTTTTAGTTCTACAACATATATAAAGTACCTGGATTGTTCCTGGATTATAGCTTTTAGTTCTACAACATATATAAAGTACATGGATTGTTCCTGGATTATAGCTTTTAGTTCTACAACATATATAAAGTACCTGGATTGTTCCTGGATTATAGCTTTTAGTTCTACAACATATATAAAGTACATGGATTGTTCCTGGATTATAGCTTTTAGTTCTACAACATATATAAAGTACATGGATTGTTCCTGGATTATAGCTTTTAGTTCTACAACATATATAAAGTACATGGATTGTTCCTGGATTATAGCTTTTAGTTCTACAACATATATAAAGTACATGGATTGTTCCTGGATTATAGCTTTTAGTTCTACAACATATATAAAGTACCTGGATTGTTCCTGGATTATAGCTTTTAGTTCTACAACATATATAAAGTACATGGATTGTTCCTGGATTATAGCTTTTAGTTCTACAACATATATAAAGTACATGGATTGTTCCTGGATTATAGCTTTTAGTTCTACAACATATATAAAGTACATGGATTGTTCCTGGATTATAGCTTTTAGTTCTACAACATATATAAAGTACATGGATTGTTCCTGGATTATAGCTTTTAGTTCTACAACATATATAAAGTACATGGATTGTTCCTGGATTATAGCTTTTAGTTCTACAACATATATAAAGTACCTGGATTGTTCCTGGATTATAGCTTTTAGTTCTACAACATATATAAAGTACATGGATTGTTCCTGGATTATAGCTTTTAGTTCTACAACATATATAAAGTACCTGGATTGTTCCTGGATTATAGCTTTTAGTTCTACAACATATATAAAGTACATGGATTGTTCCTGGATTATAGCTTTTAGTTCTACAACATATATAAAGTACATGGATTGTTCCTGGATTATATCTTTTAGTTCTACAACATATATAAAGTACCTGGATTGTTCCTGGATTATAGCTTTTAGTTCTACAACATATATAAAGTACATGGATTGTTCCTGGATTATAGCTTTTAGTTCTACAACATATATAAAGTACATGGATTGTTCCTGGATTATAGCTTTTAGTTCTACAACATATATAAAGTACATGGATTGTTCCTGGATTATAGCTTTTAGTTCTACAACATATATAAAGTACATGGATTGTTCCTGGATTATAGCTTTTAGTTCTACAACATATATAAAGTACATGGATTGTTCCTGGATTATAGCTTTTAGTTCTACAACATATATAAAGTACATGGATTGTTCCTGGATTATAGCTTTTAGTTCTACAACATATATAAAGTACATGGATTGTTCCTGGATTATAGCTTTTAGTTCTACAACATATATAAAGTACACGGATTGTTCCTCTATTATAGCTTTTAGTTCTACAACATATATAAAGTACATGGATTGTTCCTGGATTATAGCTTTTAGTTCTACAACATATATAAAGTACACGGATTGTTCCTGGATTATAGCTTTTAGTTCTACAACATATATAAAGTACATGGATTGTTCATGGATTTTAGCTTTTAGTTCTAGATTATAGCTTTTAGTTCTACAACATATATAAAGTACATGGATTGTTCATGTATTATAGCTTTTAGTTCTACAACATATATAAAGTACCTGGATTGTTCCTGGATTAAAAATTTTTAGTTCTACAACAATATTTATTGGCATGATAGACATGTTGGTGGTAGGGGGGGGATTTCTTAACATTAATATTACTATGAACCTGTGAACCTTTATCATTGCGACTGTCTACCATCCAAACGTAACCACTTACCCAGACTCAGTGATGTTCAATGCAATTCAATTATAAATACTCGCCTTTCCAAAATATAGGATACATACACGCATTCATACAAAACTGTAACCTGCTTCTGACAACCGATTTTTCAACATTACCGTCACAGGCAAACAATTAAACAGTCATGTGACTCTAAGCATTCGTCTTTCCGCATTTCCCCGACACAAACATGTCAACCAACCTGTGTCTCCGAGCTTTCGTCTTTCTTTCCACATCTCCAGATATCTCCTATGTTTGAGTATAGTCTCGGCAATCTGAGTGTGTCCAGCACTGATGGCCTGAAGGACAGCCTCATAAATGTGATGCTGGTTAGATTTCTCCAAAAGAACTTCAACGACCTAATGAAAAAGAATATATCGGCTTTACATACCGTTAATCAGCATGCACCCAATAATATAATTTATTAGCGTTAATTTCTTTCCTTTCCAACATAAAGGGGTCGTAATCTGTGAGGGTTTAGAACACAGGTTCTCAACGGGGGCGTTACGCAGCCCGGTGGGCGGTGAGAAGCTTTAGGGGGGTGCTGATGTTCCCGGGGGCGATTGGGGGGCGGTGAAGGGAAAGTGGGCGGTACAAAGGTACCTGATATAATGTGAACACCTCAGCTGTTTGAATCGATCAGTTTTTGAATGAAATGTGATTTAAACGCAAGTGCAGCTAAATATCTGATATCCCCCAACAGTAGGCCTACATACTAATAAGAAATAGGAATTGCAATGATTTTACGATGAAGTAGAGGTCAGTATTTGGCAAGTATGTTGTGCGGCCGGCTGGTCCTGTGATTGGTTCACCGGACTGTCAACCCTGCTGACCGATCCCTATTGACATCTGTTAATATTAATTATATTTTGATCTCAAGTGTTACCAAGATGTACTTTATTGCATTGCAAAGACCGATGTGAACCAATCATTATATAGCGAAATAAATACGAAGTAATCATATAGACTGAGTAGTTATTGTAATGCTTGAAAATATACATATAAATTCTTTGGTCATTTAATATATATAATTTTAAAATACATTTTACAGTTTGGTCATTTCAAAATATAAATTGTAAGGCATTTGTATAATTAAGGAAAAAAAAACATTTAAAGTATTAGCTCAAATGAAACGGGTTAATTATCTCCCTTAAAGTAATACATGTTTCCATATTATTTGATTCAATAATGATGCCAACAAGTTCTGTTTTGTAGTAATATAACAAATATTACTGATAAATTATTATTTCTTTTTATACATTCAACATTATGGTATTCATAACAAGATTTAATTATAAGAGGATTAAAATAATTTACTTAGACAAACTACTAGCAACACACCAGGCAAACGATTCACATCAATATTGATATTTTAAACCTCTTCTTTAGGTAAATTTTTTGATCTATTAATTCTTACATTATGTTTCCTTTTCAGTTGCTATAAAGAAAATAAATAAGCACACAAAAAATGTAGTCGGCCTAAAAACAATTGCGGAAACTATATTGACCCTTGAACTTCCAGTGGGGGTTGGGGGGAGTGGACACTAAAAAAGAGTTGGGGGGGGGGGCGGTAAGCGGAAAAAAATTGTAAAAGGGGGCGGTGAGCAGAAAAAGGTTGAGAACCTATGGTCTAGATTCCAGATGTTAGAGAATGGCGTCAACGAAAAAATGATGGACTGCATGCAGCCCTTTAGTCGTATTGGTATATATTTTATTCGTGTTGACTTAACTTTAGGCGTGTTTCCGGCGAAAATGATTCTTCCCCCCCCCCCCCCCCCCCCAAAGTGAAAGCTAAGATCAAATAGCATTAGTGTCACAAAACGTGTTAAAAATTCCAGATGTGATAAGTGAAACAAAAATAATCTTCTGTGTGCTTGTTGTAATGTTTTTTAATTTAAAAGAGTGTAATTTTAACTAGTTTTATTTTTTCTATTGTATTACACTAATTTTTCGGGCTCTAGGGAACATAATTATTTATTTACACGGTTGTTACATGATAGACTATAGACTATGATTATTATTTATTGACTAAGCCAAGGTTTCCTACAGACCCAACAGACTAAGATAGACCTAATTTATTATAAATATTATAGGCTATTAGTCAACGTTACACTTGTTTTAAACATTCAGTCTTTGGCAGCTTGATACAGTTGATGTAAAATATTCCAGCAGCACTAATTGTATACCCAAAAATTTCCTTTAAAAAAGACTTTAATTACATTATAATCCTTAACTTGTTTATCTATTTATTCTAGCTTTCCTTAACTTGTTTATCAATGTATTTCTACTTTTCCTTAACTTGTTTTTCAATGTATTTCTACTTTTCCTTAACTTGTTTATCAGTGTATTTCTACCTTTCCTTATCTTGTATTTCAATGTATTTCTACTTTTCCTTAACTTGTTTATCAATGTATTTCTACCTTTCCTTATCTTGTATTTCAATGTATTTCTACTTTTCCTTAACTTTATTTTTCAATGTATTTCTACTTTTCCTTAACTTGATTATCAATGTATTATTTCTAACTTTCATTGCCTCACATTTAAATGTGTTTCTACGTGTCCTTACCTCCAAGTGTTCATTTTTCACTGCCAATCTCAATGCAGTTCTCCCCAGGGCATCGATGCAATCAATGTTAATGTCCATGTAATCGTTGAGTATCCGCTTTACGTTGGGTATGTCTCCGAACTCAGCAGCGTGGAGGAATTCTGCTTCCACATCCACAAACTGAAGCAGTTCGAAAATTAGAAGTAAACCACACAATAAAAGAACAACAACCCACAACATTCTCAATGGAAGCCAATTTTTAAAGCTCGATAAGTCTATAAGTTAGGACATTTTGTTGCAATTAAACACATCAAAAAGAAAAGGACACAGTGCATGTACTGTAACAATGAAATATAAATGATTGGCAATAGGGCTATATACTTTTATACATTATATCAATGGTTTCGGCGATCTATTTTTGAATACTATATCGATGAAATAACAACAAAATAGCAACACATAGCGATCTTTTTTATATTTAGTCCTATTATTTTAATCAATTATCAGCAACATAGCAACACATAGGGATTATATATAATATATATATATATATATATATATATATATATATATATATATATATATATATATATATATATATATATATACATATATATGTATATTATCAATGAAATATCCACAATATAGCAACACATAGCGTTTTTTAATGTACATTCTATTAATGATTTTTAAATATAATCTATACTTTATCAATAAAAATTTCAACAAAATAGCAACGCATGCTCTTTTTTAAATATATATTATATCAATGAATTTTTTTAAAAATATATATTTTAATATATATAATAAAAGTGTCGTGTATAAACGGTATAAAATTATGATTATATAAACAATAGAGTAACTCTATTCTTAGTGCTTTGACGTCACGCGTGTAGAAATTTCCTCATGAACTAAGTGTAAAAAAATATTATTTTAGTAAAGGACGTCACATCCTGGAAAAAATATTTTTATAACCGTCTAATAAAAAGCTTTGATAATGACATAACTTTCTAGAAAACTCATATTTCTTGTATGTTCTATTAAAAATAAAAACAACTATGAATAATAGGGCGATAAAATATTTAGTTCTAATAATATTTCACGCAGCGCTCATTTTTGTTTGTGTAATCAATTATTCATTGTCAACGTCTGCATTCTATTTGCGTTACCAATTTAGAAATATTGCACATGAATATTTTAACAGCAATAACCAAATTGTATTCCTTTATCACTCGATTGACTTGTGAGATTTGCAGATTTGAAAGAAAAATAAAACCAAAGACAATGGACGCCATAAGAGCAATTATTACAATTGACATAATAATTTTGTTTAGTGGAAAAATCAGTTTAATACATTCTTAGAGCACGGCAGCGCGTTCGACTGGCGATCCGAAGGTCCTGGGTTCGAATCCTGGTGAAGCCGGGATTTTTTCCCAGGACTTGAGGGTGTCCCTGAGTCTACCCAGTTCTGATGGGTACCTGACATTAGTTGGGGTAAAGTAAAGGCGGCTGGGCATTGTGCTGGCCACACATTCCCTTGTATGCCATGGCTACAGAAACTGGTAAACGCTGCTTCACCAGCCCTGTGGTCAGTTTGGTCCGAAGGGTACTTTACTTACATTCTTCATCGACGTACGGTGGCCAAACGGCAGAGCGTTCGACTGGCGTATCGAAGGTAGTGGGTTCGAATCCTGATGAAGACTAGGATTTTTTCCCGGGTCTGGAGGGTGTCACTGAGTCTACCCAGCTCTGATGAATACAAGACCTTAGTTGGGGTAAAGTAAAGGCGGCTGTGCATTTTGCTGGACACACAATCCCCTAGTATGCCGTGACCACAGAAACTGGTGAACGCCGCTATAATCAAATTGGTTTGAAGGGTATTTTTACTTTACGTTTTTGATCGTCTACTCACCAAAACCAAATATTGGAGCAACAAGACATGTCGATACATGCCAGGCATAGGTCTATCTTTTTGTATTAACAGCATTGACGTGTGCACTGTCAGATTATTTCAAGACGTAGAGCTGCCAGAAACCTTTTCAGGAAATAACAAACTCCATTCCCTTCCTCCCTCTACCATATATGCCGGCCATGGGAGAATTGGGTATTGTGTTATACATATCCGGTATATCTTTCAATTATATACCGGACAGTCTGCTGAAATACCGGACTGTGAAATCTGGCAACCTTATTAAAACTATAACATTTGATCTTCTAAATGCCGCATAATTTTATGTTTGTATTGTTTTTAAATTTTATATCTTGTTTATGCAGACCTCCTTACGGTGCCACGTGATCCAGCCGTCTCGATGCATTCTAGCACGGCAAGGCTCTGATCTTATTACTATTGTTACTCCTCCATGAAAAAGTGTGAATTGTTAAAATATGTATTATAATAATTACTCTATATCAAGTGCATTCAACTCCCTTTCTAATCTGTGTTTGGTTCAATTATAATATTAATAGTATCTACCGAGACCCTTAGTCTAGCAGCTCGGAGTGCCCTGCCGAATGTCCTAGGTTCGAATCTCGGTGAAGTCTAGGCTTATTTTCATACCAGATCTGGAGGGTATCTGTGACATTGGTCATGGCGACTGGGTATGTGCCGGCCATATTATCTCATGGTATACTATGGAAACCGAAACTTGTGAACGTGGTATAAAAGGGAGCTCGTAAAATGTATTCCGACGGAACAAATTGATCCAAAGGGCCGGTGGAGCAGGGTTCACCAGTTTCTGTGGCAACGGCATACTAGGTGATTGTGTGGCCAGGACTATGAACAACCACCTTTACTTTACCCCTAATAAGGCCAAGTTCTACCCATTAGAGCTGGGTAGACTCAAGGACACCCTCCAGACCTGGGCAAAAATCCAATCCTCCACCAGGATTCGAACCCAGCCACTAAACCACTAGACTAGACAAGGAAACACAAATGACAACTTGACACATGTCATGCTAGTTTATTATATGACGTGAACTTTGACTTACCGTCGGCCTTGAAGCCTCCGAGTCCTGTGACACGCTGGACATGAAGCTGTACCTGGAGGAGCCAGGCTTCCGTCGA
This sequence comes from Anisus vortex, assembly GCA_949126835.1. Lineage (NCBI taxonomy): Eukaryota > Metazoa > Mollusca > Gastropoda > Planorbidae > Anisus > Anisus vortex. The sequence goes on from OX421499.1 coordinate 19,397,993, forward strand.
CTCTTCCATCCTTTCCCGGCATTCAGCGGGATGTCCACCTTAATGCGAGACAATACAGTCATCATGTTAGAGGAAGACATTCTGTCGATGTGGTGATGGTGGACCCTGTCCCCGTCCAGCCCCTTGTTGCGAGCAGCTCGAGCGATGGCAGGGGAGGCCATTGTTATTATATCCTTTCCTTTTATATACGTGTATGTAAGTTTCTGTTATTGTTCTGACAAATTAAGTGTTAAGGTTGCAGTTTATTTCTACATAACCTACAGCCAAAGGGTCGGTATTATTAGAAGCGGTTTTACCAATCGCGTATAACAAGTTAGTAGTCTATGTTTTGTTAGCCTCATTTGGATAATGTTGAAACTGTCTAATTAATTGAATTCGAATGTCACAGCGCAGGATCGTCTCCCTCTGACTCGCCATGTTATATTTTATTAAATGTTCACACAGTTAAACTGTGTAATGTATACCTCTACTGTCTGCATCTCTATTGTGAAACATCTATCTTCACTACCTGCATACCAAAGTGCTGGAAATGAAATGATGTTTTCGATCTCAGTCACAGCGATAAATATACTGGGTAATAACTATAAGTAGGCCTAACTTGAAACAGATATGAATTTCCAAACAATTTTCACGAATAAGACGTTTAAACTTGGGACGATGAGTATAAATGGGGTTATAGCTCAAATCGGATTCAAATATCAAAAAAGGTCCACAACGGGGCAAAATATACTGTTTCTACGTCTATCGCTAGTACATCACGAATACTTGACCTAGATTTTGAACTTATCTTTCGTCTTTTTGCAAACCGAAAATCTTGCTTTGTGGGTTGGTGCCGGGCCCTAAAACCAACTTTAGGGAAACTCTTGACTATTGATTTGACACTTCGCAGTGACATACGTTTGAAACATAATTATGTGCAATAAAAAACAGAAGTAGATTGAAAGGGTAAACGCCAAAGATGGGACATTGTCGGCACGCGTGTAGTTGAAATGAAAGCCATTTTAATCACCGTTGCTAAGTTTTTATTTTAATTAAATTTATTGATTTTGAATCGATTAGAATGTGTTGTTTTTATTGATTACTAGCTGATGTAATCGTCAAAATAACGGATAAAATAATAGGTAGGAGAGGGAGGAAGAGGGCGAGTTAAAGTTTGTATCCATGTATTATTGCGAATGACACGTCAACAAGATAGAGAAAGACATTACAGAGACAGAATGATCGAAGAGTCTTGGGTTGTATGTAATATATAATATACAAGCTACATTGCCCGGCGTTGCCCGGGTGAAAAAAAAAACAGGACTGTATAAGGTGCAGATAACAATTTTATAAACTACAATTAAAAGAAAGCTATAAATCTAATATTTAAATTATTATTTTTTTACTGAAGATTTTTATGAAAGTAATTTAAAATAAACATTGTAATCGGGTAAAAAAAATAGGCAAGTATTTTTATTTAACAAAAATCTAAATTGCCCGTCTTTTGTTTTTAAAAGTTTGAAAAAAAGGTATAGTCTAACCGGAGAATCGAACCCGGGTCGCCCGCATAGCAGTCCGCTACGTTAACCACTAGCGAAGACACATGTCCGATGTGATAAATTATTAGACGGTATATAAGCCTAGGCCTAAATAGGTCATTGACACAAACTCACGTGATTTCAAATTGACCAATGGGGATCCCTATGCGGACAAACACTATCTTTTTCCTTCTGTTTTTTTAAGTTGTAATTTCTGTCTGTCTGGTTGCAATCGTCGTGCAAGCAAGAATTGGCTTCGATTTTTCGACCACTTCCCGTGGTCCAATCGAGCTGAAATTTGGACAGCAGACTTGTGGCGACTAACAATACATTCTATCAAATTTTCAGTTAAAACAACTTAATAATACTACACTTATGACAATATTCCTTTCTTAAAAGGAAATTATAAGAAAAATTTTGGTTTCACTTTAAAAATGCCTGTGCAACTTTTTATAGTTTTTCGGCGTAAAGCTAGAAAACAATTTATGAGCTAAGATTTTTTTTAGAACAATTCATACGGAGTAAGGAGATATTTTTGAGATTTGCGACACAGATATTTTTCTGTACGTTTCATTTGCATTAGTCAATCAATTATTTAATTACATGATGGTAAACTTAGTTTGCAAATAAAGGGAGTATAATAAAACAAACTTCGTTTTTATGGTTTTCTTTTTATATATATAGATATGTAAGTTACTGAATAAAATAACGGTCACTCAAGCTGCCATATGTTTTAGCTTCCCACAGTTTTTTCCAATTGATTTTTTTTTTGTCGCCATTATATGCTATTAGTAGTAGAATTGTTTTGGAAGAGGCGGCAAACTCGAGACCTTACGCGTTCGGGGGAAAGTCTACACCATTGAATGAGTGGCACCTCGATTATAAGTATACTTCAATATGTTAATCCACTTGTTCATTAATGCCCTTTTAAACTCTATTTCTATTAGAAACAGATTCAGTTTTCGTAAGCTTAAAACACAAACAGAGAAGTTGATAACTTAAAGAATAATATAATTATCGAAACAATAACAAGACTCAAATAAATTGCAAGAGTAAGCATATTTGTATGACATCTTTTTAAAACAATAACTGGCAATGTATTTTTTTATGTGTTTCTTGGGGCATTTTGTTTTCAAATCCCACAGTCTATTTATGCCCCCAGTTGTGTGCTCGGAACCCGTGATTATCATTCTGGAATCAAGTTGAGAAAGAATTCCTAAGAAAGGAGGTGGCCTATGGTCCGGTCTCTCCCATCCACAGAGTTCTGCAATCCTTGACATGTATTATTACTCCCTCGACCGACCATACCCAACAACTCACCCTACAACAAAAGAGAGCCGTTAAAACAAAAGACATATTTATATGTGTTGTCTGGCAATGACAGTGAGAGATTGAACAACTCCGTATCCGGGTTGATAAAAGATCTATTATGGCTTTGAAAAAAACGGACGAGACAGGACGTAACTTTGGAAGGAGTGGGTCGGGGTAGGGGGCAACCAAGACCCTATCCGAGACATGCTACCATGCCGATAAGGGCGTGCCGCATAGCATAGGGTGACATTAGGGTGACTAAACTGTTCCCACTGGTGAATTTCCAGCGGATCATTAACGTGGTGGCATTGCTCTTATATCTACTCTGTCGCCCGTTTTCACAAATACCAGACTAAAAGCCTGGTTATCTATCTACCGAGCTTGGCGAGATAGACTGTGGATCTTCTCTGTGTAATGAAATATCAGACGCGCTACAGGGGATGTCCCCCATGCGTTAGCCCACCGGTGGACTCTTATTGGGTACGTATTGGTGGTTTGCACACTTCGTTAGCTTCGAGGCCCATGGTTACATAAATGAAGAGAGAAGAATACAGCAACAGACTAAAATAAACATATAGGCCTACCATAAATTGAAAATATCTAAGATGATAATGAAAAAAAATCCGCGACAAACTTTTGCAATCTTTTGGCACCTGCATGGTAGAATGAACTATGATACAACAGATACCGGGCGGAAACTGTATACACTTTATAATCTTAATAGATAAACTTGTCTATTTGATTTATTTTGAAAAACAGATTGTGTTAATGTAACGCGCATTTAATTAATTATTTTTATCATTACAAATATCGCTATCTACATTTGTAATTTGACACTAACAAATATTTTTAATTGATTGAATGCTAAGTCCATGTTAGTTCATTTTGTTATCAATACACAGACGCACAGACACAAACTATTATCTGGATAGGCTTCAACTCCATGAAAATCCAGAGCACAACGCTAAGTAATTATTGAATTATTGAATGACGCTTTTTAGAACCAATAACACGGGGCTTTGATCAAAAAGATTTTAAATTCCAGAGATAATTATTTCCTGGAAATTCTAACGAAATGTGACACATTCACCTGATAGAAAAAAACAACAACAACACTTTTTACACTGATAGGCGTATCTGTGTGGGCTGGTTTACCCCATTACAACATAAGCAATGTTGTCTTTCACAAACAAAAACTAGAGAGAGCAAAACGATCAAAAGCTGATGTTTCACAAAGGGAATTAATCAAGGTTGGCACATATTAGTCCGTTTGGCTACTTCCTACTGCCAATGGCCTTTACGTCAATACCTTTTTTTAAAGCTCTCTCTTTGTCACGTGCCATTCCTAACCAATGATAGTTCGATTCTTCGCGCGTGTCCTGATGCTACTACCCCCTTTCCTCTCTCCCGCTTCGCGCAAAAACCTCCTATTCGGTTACCCGAAATCCATGGAAGACAAACAAAAAAAAAGCATAACTTCCGGCGGGAAGCGTTTGATTATTTCTTTATGGCTGGGAGCTGGTGTGTGAGGGGGTTGGGGGGGGGGGGGGAGGCGTAATGTTTACGGACATAGCAACAAGATAACAAGAACAATTACAGATTACACAACCAACATAAACTTAATGACCATTTTACCTTTTACAATCGACGCAAGAACATGTTCACTATAAGTAGAGTTCATTATTTCTTTGGCTAATTTCAGACACGTATTAAAAGATCTTGCAATTTTTTGAATTACCTTTCCTTACTAAACTCCGTTTCTTTTCGAGTACTTTATAATTTTATTCCAAGTACACAATAAATAAAATTATGTATATTTCTGAGTACTTCATTTAAATTATCCTATTGTGATTATTCAGTTCGAATCTGATGATTTGAGTCTTTTTATTTATTTGGTTTTTTAACTTTCTTTTTTCTGAAGTATTTTGAGTGACTTTAAGGATTTTACTACTAATATTACAGATGTTATAGGCAAAATAAAATCATCGACTCATTTAATTGCAGATTGATCTCAATTAAAACACAAAGTCCTGCGAATAAATTTGCAAGTGATAGTCTAAGGCAGGGCTCGGCAACATTTGATAATAGTGTTCCAAGATAGGATTTCTAACTCATTGAGCGCGCCAACATCCTACAAGTCAACCGTGACACCAACCAATTCCTTGTAGAAGAGACTTGAATTGCTATAGTGTGCGTCTTCTGCACGCCACGGAAAATCCCTCTGCTTGCCAAATCCGGCCGCCTGTCGTAGTTTGCCGACCCCTGGTCTATGGGTTGTAGCATAATTGTATATTTTTTCTTGTACAAATTCTCTCCTGGGGCACCAGTCTGAGTGTTCACGATAAGGAATCAACTAGGAGCTAATTATAACTCCACACTATTAATTTTTAAACAAAATAACGTGGCTGTTTAAAAGCTTCAATATTTGTTTGTATAGTTCTTTTGAACAATGGACTGAACACGATTTGGTTTATTTTTTACACTTTGTGACCCACTAACATAGTTTAGCTACTATACTATAAGCCTACTAAGGTGACAAACATAAGAGATACGAATCTCATTTTTTTTAAAAACTAGATCTATACAGTTAAGACTTTACACCAAATTTCAAGAATGGCAGAATGTCTGCTAAGAGGGAAATATATTATTACAGAACCATCGTTAGTAGAACGCGACAAACTGACCGAACGTTTGAACTTTTCCCCTTACTAGTACTACGTCTAGTTTTTCCAGTGTTAGTAAATGCAATAGTCTAAGTCTAAGGGCTATAAAATTGCACATCTATAATCAGTAGCGTAGCCGGGAGGGGGAGCAGGGGGAACGGCCATTTTCGAAAAGAAAGGACCTTTTCGGGAAAAAATTATTTAATTACCAATTTTAACAAACCACGAAGCACAATTTATGCTGTTTCTATTTTTTTTTTCATCAAATTGCACTTCAACTTTATTTATTACAATCATTTTGAATCATTCAGCGTGCCAACAGCGTGAAAGTCAAACTGATCAACTATATTATTTTTATAAGACAATTTATTTAGTGACGTAGCAAGATCAAGACCAAAAGAAAAGGAGCGTAATAGAGTAAATCATTAAATCGTTTATATTTAATAAAAAATATTAACCTGTTCGTTATTATCAGCTTTTACAAAAAATCCATTCATAGCTAATACACAATTTCATTATTAAACTTACACATTAATGGTTATCAACATTTGATTATTTTTTTTCCGGAAGGAGGCGCGTCGGAGTTTAACCTACTTGCCCATCCTTTGGGCCTACTAGGCATCGTATAGTTTTAGGTAGCCATAGCTCGGGGGGTGGGGAGTGATCGATCTTAGCCAAAGGCCGATAAGCGATCAACATTTGAATATGATGTGTTATTAATTTGAAAAGTTTACGATTAATTAAAAGAAGAGATACGAAGTAGGGCTAATCATACAAACTGAGTAGTTATTTTAATGTTTAAAATTTTTCATTCTTAAGACATAAAATATTTATATAATTTTCAACTATCTTGTGTAATTTAATCATTTTAGAGTTAAAAATTGTAAGCCATTAATTTTTTTTAAAAGGAAACAAAATAAAAACATATTAGAAATATTAATGTAAAGAAAAAGGGGTTAATTATCTCCCTTTAATTAAATTATCCAAATTTGATGCTAGTGATACCAAACGAGTTAATTGTTTTAATATAACTAGTGTACTTCTGAAAATGCCCATCTCTCTTAATTTGCCTTAAATTATGGAAAGAGTTAAATGTTTTGAAAATGATTTCACGTAAAGGTATGCCCAGTTTCAATGCAAATCCATTCCAGTTGCCCAACACTTCAAGTGCTTTGGGTTCCAGTCTTGCAAATGGAAGTTTAACTCACTGAAACGTGTCGCCAAGTCATACAGAAGCATTGGCTTCAACAGTCCGTTCTCCTAATTCAATTTCGGAATTTGTTTTCCGTTAAGATACATCTTAATTGCTTCCAGACAAGAAAATAATCTATCCCTAAACTTTACCTAGACTCCGTATGACTTTCTTCTAGAAGAGACTTGAGAAACTATACAATTGACTATCTTAACATTAGATTCAATCACAAATTGCAAGTCCAATGATGGGAGCTTTGCAAACAAACATTCCTGAACTAAAACAGTCGACGGCTAGTTAGATTCCCATGTAGTTCGCCATGCAGCAGCCACTAATTATGTTGACATACGTTGTTTTCACTTGCATTAAACAATATTCTTGGAGATCTTAGGCGTGCCACAGAAAATCGTTTTGCGTGCCAACTCTGGCTCCGCGTGCCTCAGGTTGCCGACCCCTACTATAGAGCATTCGCGTTGATTCTATAAATACTTTTCGATACTAGATGTTCATCCCGAAAATAAGCAGTAGATGCAATCAATTTTGCAGAAATTCCCATCACTATTAGCTGGTAGAAAAAGAATCGTGAATGGTTAAATAAAAAATGCACTATTATACAGTGTGTGTATCCTGAGGCACAGGGTTGTCTTATAACACTTGATACGTACGAATACTTAGTCATTCTATTAATCTGCAAAAAATGCTAAAAGTGGGGCCTTTTCCCCAAAATTTCGATCCCCCTAGCGTCAAAACCTGGCTACGCCACTGTCTGTAATGGGGAATCGGACTAAAATTGTATTATGTAGTATATTTATATCTATGTAGTATATATTAAATAATGTAGGCAAGGTGTCGGCAATCAATGGCACACGTGCTAGACTCGGCACGGAGAGCATTTTCAATGTCACGTGGACGACCCACAAAAAGGCGATTCAAGTCTCTTCACGAGAAATTGAGTGCTGGAGCACGATGAATTTTAAGCTGTTGGCACGCTGAATGAATTAGAAATTCTTCTTTGGCACACTACAATCATAATGTTGCCGACCCCTGATGCAGGCAACTGAATGGGTGTTCAGGTTCAAGAATGTCCCCATTCCTCCTTCTGGATTCGCTAGTTTTAAATGGCATCCATTGGGGGGAAACCTCCACTCCATTCATACCCTTGAAGATCTTTTTTGGAAAAACAGACGGCTAAAAAGCTAATAGCCATGGCTCAAAGGGGTCATTGTCCCATCCAACTAAAAAATTCTTGCGAATGTCTCTTTCAAATGATTGTTTTATATTGTTTTAAATGACTGTGTCATCTGATTCTCTCAAAGGATTGTTTATTATGATTGTTTAAAATTGTTGCGAATGTTTATGATGGTTTCAACCGATCATGTCAACTGAAACTTCAAAAGTGATTGCGTTCACTGATTATTTCAAATAATTGTTTAAAATGATTATATTAAGTGTATGGTTTAATAAATTGTTTCACACGATTTATTTGATAGTTTGTAAATGATTGCTTTTTTATGCTTTTTTTTCTAATGATTGTTTTACATTTTCTATTAAATTATTTTTCATTTTGATTGAATTTTTTCTTTCAATTATTTCAACAGATTACTTCAAATGATGTGATTGCGTCAAAGGATCGTTCAAAATGAATTTTTTTTACAAGTAAACAGAATAAATATAACGTTTGAATGCAGCCTTTTCCCGATTGGGATATAAAAGTTTTCAGTGCAATTACCTTGATATCTTTGTGAAGAACTAGTGAAGGCAAATGAAGACAGTGAAGCAATGAAAGAAGGTTATGTTATAATCAACTATCAAATTGAGATTATTAAGATAACACACTCTTATTTTTCAGTAAAAAAAAGTTTTTATTTAAAGAGAAAAGCTAATTCACAAATACCAATCTACACAAACAAAAGCTGTTTGATTCTTGACATCTAATCAATTACTAGGTCTATTTACAAATTAGTAGTAAAAAATGTTTATAGTTTATTGGAGTCTTTTAATTTCTATGAATTTTGATTATTTTTATGCTTAATGATGAATCGCAATGTTTGTGATTATTCCCTGACCTATACATTGTGATAAGCTGTGAAATTATTCTATTTTATTTTTTGTATCTCTTATGTAAATATGTACATACTTATACTGCGTCGTACACCTAATTCCAAGTGTAAGTCAAGACTTGCATTTTGATTTAGGAGTTTTTTTAAACGATGTTTAGTTAATGGTTTTCTTGACTAGCTCAAATAACCCAATTCCATTGCCTAATGATAGTGATGAAAAAAATGTGAATTCGTCCTTGTTTATCGAGTAATAAACCTACATCTACTATATATATCATATCATATCATATCATATCATATCATATCATATCATATCATATCATATATATATATAAATCTCAAAAGGAATATGTATGTGGCTGGCTGGCTGGCTGGGTATGTACATACCGCATAATCTTTTTAAATACTGGACATAAAAACGTGAAATTTGCTACAAATATTCTTTGCGTTACGGCGGTGAACACTGTCAAGGTTTTAAAAAAATTAAAATGACCGCAGTGGTCAGTTTGGTCAAAAAACGCGAATAAAACGACATATTTTGGGTTCATGTTAAAATTGCCGTTCCAACTTTTTATAGTTTTTCGATCGATCGCGCTAAAAAAATAAAAAAAAGGATGGCGTTGAGATTTTTTTCAGGATGACGTCATCAAAGTTTGCGCAGAGATAGCTAGCCGGCTTTTCGTTATGACGTCATCAAATTTTGCGTATTCATTTAAAATTAACTTTGCTTCAACCTTTGCTAATGTACTTTATGAATGAATAGAACAAAATATATTCACGTTTTAATTTGCGTCGTAATTTATAGCGGGATATTTTTAAATTGTTATAATGGGTAATAATTAATGGTTTTAATGGGTATCTTACGTTGTATCTGGCAAATACAAAATTCCATCACGTTTTTATTCGTGTTGTACATGTCCACAGAATAGGTATAAAACAGAATGCGCAATCGCATTTTATTTCTGTTTTGGGCAGTAATACCGACGCCATACTAAGCCTATTTAAACGCAGCGGTCCTGGTTACACTCTATATATATGCTTATTTAGCCTACAACGTCCTTTTCTTCAAATCTACAAGTTGAACACCCAAAGCTAATATTTCAGGCAAAATGTGCATAAACGGTTGTGTAATAAACTACAACAATGATGCGAAAACGACTGATTATCGTAAAAAAGAGCATGTCAAACTGCATGGCTTTCATGACTCCATAAAGGATAAACAACAGCATAAACAACCTCATATTAACTCATTATGAATTATATGCCTATTTCCCTTCATAATTGTAAAAGTTTATTTGGTTTAAAAAGTATATATATTTATGTACCGGTAGCCGCAGCAATTTAGTTACCGGTACCGAGCTACGTCTAAGCCATTTTTTTTTCAAATCAGTACCGGGTAATAAATATTTTTACATCATATTGGCCTAATCATATAATGTTCAAAACAAAATGGGTAATTAAGTCAAATTTATATAAAAGTAAGCCTATAATGAAAGATAATGTAGGCCCTATATATATTGTATATATTTATGGCAGACGTAGATATCATTTCTCATTTTACTATAGTAGCGTCTCTAGCGACCGCTGCATTGCGGAAAATGGTAACTTTTAGTGAGTGCGTATATAGGGATTGTGCATTCTGTTCTATACCTATTCTGTGTATACGTCTTATAAACTTTGTAGCGGGAAATTTTTCAATTGCTAGGCAATGATTAAATTGCCGAGATCAACGTTTTAAAGTTTTAATTTGTATCGTATACGTCTTATAAGCTATGTAGCGGGAAATTTTTATATTGCCGGGCAATGTTTAAATTTGCCGGACCAACTTTTTAAAGTTTTAATTCATGTCGTATACGTTGTATAAACTATGATTCATATCGGTTTCAGTTGTTATTGTTTTTCCTTTTGAATTTAAAATTTAATTCTAAGTTTGCCTCCAAAGCAACAATAAATAAATAGCAAATAACACCAACAAAAACAAAAAAAAAAAAAAAAAAAAAAAAAATATTGATCTACGACTAATGTTGTAGCAAAAAAATATATCAAACAATCATTTTCGAATTAACAGTACTTTTTAAAAGACATGTGAGTTCTGTTTTACAGAAAGAGTTTAATTACCCAATAAACTCACAAAATTCGATCATAGTGGTCATACTTTGAGCAAGAAATAAAAAAAAATTATTATTATTTGTTTTTCCTTTTTAGTTGTATATTGAATCGGTGTATAATAAAGTGTGCAAAGCAAAAATAAATTTAAAAAATACTGACCACAAAAAAAAAAACATACTACTTTATGTATGTTGCAAACACAAAACTAAAAAACTATAATGTGTCAAGCATATTCTAAAAAAAAGCCCGTTCGAAGAATCGGGCACATAACGGCTTGTATATATATAAATCTCAAAAGGAATATGTATGTGGCTGGCTGGCTGGCTGGGTATGTACATACCGCATAATCTTTTTAAATACTGGACATAAAAACGTGAAATTTTCTACAAAAATTCTTTGCGTTACGGCGGTGAACACTGTCAAGGTTTTAAAAAAAATAAAATGACCGCAGTGGTCAGTTTGGTCAAAAAACGCGAATAAAACGACATATTTTGCGTTCATGTTGAATTTGCCGTTCCAACTTTTTATAGTTTTTCGATCGATCGCGCTAAAAAAATAAAAAAAAGGATGGCGTTGAGATTTTTTTCAGGATGACGTCATCAAAGTTTGCGCAGAGATAGCTAGCCGGCTTTTCGTTATGACGTCATCAAATTTTGCGTATTCATTTAAAATTAACTTTGCTTCAACCTTTGCTAATGTACTTTATGAATGAATAGAACAAAATATATTCACGTTTTAATTTGCGTCGTAATTTATAGCGGGATATTTTTAAATTGTTATAATGGGTAATGATTAATGGTTTTAATGGGTATCTTACGTTGTATCTGGCAAATACAAAATTCCTTCACGTTTTTATTCGTGTTGTATATGTCCACAGAATAGGTATAAAACAGAATGCGCAATCGCATTTTATTTCTGTTTTGGGCAGTAATACCGACGCCATACTAAGCTTATTTAAACGCAGCGGTCCTGGTTACACTCTATATTTATGCTTATTTAGCCTACAACGTCCTTTTCTTCAAATCTACAAGTTCGAACACCCAAAGCTAATATTTCAGGCAAAATGTGCATAAACGGTTGTGTAATAAACTACAACAATGATGCGAAAACGACTGATTATCGTAAAAAAGAGCATGTCAAACTGCATGGCTTTCCTGACTCCATAAAGGATAAACAACAGCATAAACAACCTCATATTAACTCATTATGAATTATATGCCTATTTCCCTTCATAATTTTAAAAGTTTCTTTTGGTTTAAAAAGTATATATATTTATGTACCGGTAGCCGCAGCAATTTAGTTACCGGTACCGAGCTACGTCTAAGCCATTTTTTTTTTCAAATCAGTACCGGGTAATAAATATTTTTACATCATATTGGCCTAATCATATAATGTTCAAAACAAAATGGGTAATTAAGTAAAATTTATATAAAACTAAGCCTATAACGAAAGATAATGTAGGCCCTATATATATTGTATATATTTATGGCAGACGTAGATATCATGTCTCATTTTACTATAGTAGCGTCTCTAGCGACCGCTGCATTGCGGAAAATGGTAACTTTTAGTGAGTGCGTATATAGGGATTGTGCATTCTGTTCTATACCTATTCTGTGTATACGTCTTATAAACTTTGTAGCGGGAAATTGTTCAATTGCTAGGCAATGTTTAAATTGCCGAGCTCAACGTTTTAAAGTTTTATTTTATATCGTATACGTCTTATAAACTATGTAGCGGGAAATTTTTATATTGCCGGGCAATGTTTAAATTTGCCGGACCAACTTTTAAAAGTTTTAATTCATGTCTTATACGTTGTATAAACTATGATTCATATCGGTTTCAGTTGTTATTGTTTTTCCTGTTGAATTTAAAATTTAATTCTAAGTTTGCCTCCAAAGCAACAATAAATAAATAGCAAATAACACCAACAAAAACAAAAAAAAATAAAAAAAATATTGATCTACGACGAATGTTGTAGCAAAAAAATATATCAAACAATCATTTTCGAATTAACAGTACTTTTTAAAAGACATGTGAGTTCTGTTTTACAGAAAGAGTTTAATTACCCAATAAACTCACAAAATTCGATCATAGTGGTCATACTTTGAGCAAGAAATAAAAAAAAATTATTGTTATTTGTTTTTCCTTTTTAGTTGTATATTGAATTGGTGTATAATAAAGTGTGCAAAACAAAAATAAATTTAAAAAATACTGACCACAAAAAAAAAACATACTACTTTATGTATGTTGCAAAAACAAAACTAAAAAACTATAATGTGTCAAGCATATTCTAAAAAAAAGCCCGTTCGAAGAATCGGGCACATAACGGCTTGTATATATATAAATCTCAAAAGGAATATGTATGTGGCTGGCTGGCTGGCTGGGTATGTACATACCGCATAATCTTTTTAAATACTGGACATAAAAACGTGAAATTTGCTACAAATATTCTTTGCGTTACGGCGGTGAACACTGTCAAGGTTTAAAAAAAATTAAAATGACCGCAGTGGTCAGTTTGGTCAAAAAACGCGAATAAAACGACATATTTTGGGTTCATGTTGAATTTGCCGTTCCAACTTTTTATAGTTTTTCGATCGATCGCGCTAAGAAAATAAAAAAAAGGATGGCGTTAAGATTTTTTTCAGGATGACGTCATCAAAGTTTGCGCGGAGATAGCTAGCCGGCTTTTCGTTATGACGTCATCAAATTTTGCGTATTCATTTAAAATAAACTTTGCTTCAACCTTTGCTAATGTACTTTATGAATGTATAGAACAAAAAAAATTCACGTTTTAATTAGCGTCGTAATTTATAGCGGGATATTTTAAAATTGTTATAATGGGTAATGATTAATGGTTTTAATGGGTATCTTACGTTGTATCTGGCAAATACAAAATTCCTTCACGTTTTTATTCGTGTTGTATATGTCCACTGAATAGGTATAAAACATAATGCGCAATCGCATTTTATTTCTGTTTTGGGCAGTAATACCGACGCCATACTAAGCCTATTTAAACGCAGCGGTCTTGGTTACACTATATTTATGCTTATTTAGCCTACAACGGCCTTTTCTTCAAATCTACAAGTTCGAACACCCAAAGCTAATATTTCAGGCAAAATGTGCATAAACGGTTGTGTAATAAACTACAACAATGATGCGAAAACGACTGATTATCGTAAAAAAGAGCATGTCAAACTGCATGGCTTTCCTGACTCCATAAAGGATAAACAACAGCATAAACAACCTCATATTAACTCATTATGAATTATATGCCTATTTCCCTTCATAATTTTAAAAGTTTCTTTTGGTTTAAAAAGTATATATATTTATGTACCGGTAGCCGCAGCAATTTAGTTACCGGTACCGAGCTACGTCTAAGCCATTTTTTTTTCAAATCAGTACAGGGTAATAAATATTTTTTACATCATATTGGCCTAATCATATAATGTTCAAAGCAAAAATGGGTAATTAAGTCAAATTTATATAAAAATAAGCCTATAATGAAAGATAATGTAGGCCCTATATATATTGTATATATTTATGGCAGACGTAGATATCATTTCTCATTTTACTCTAGCAACCGCTGCATTGCGGAAAATGGTAACTTTTAGTAACTGTGTATATAGGGATTGTGCATTCTGTTCTATACATATTCTGTGTATACGTCTTATAAAGTTTGTAGCGGGAAATTTTTCAATTGCCAGGCAATGTTTAAATTGCCGAGCTCAACGTTTTAAAGTTTTAATTTGTATCGTATACGTCTTATAAACTATGTAGCGGGAAATTTTTATATTGCTGGGCAATGTTTAAATTTGCCGGACCAACTTTTTAAAGTTTCAATTCATGTCGTATACGTTGTATAAACTATGATTCATATCGGTTTCAGTTGTTATTGTTTTTCCTGTTGAATTTAAAATTTAATTCTAAGTTTGCTTCCAAAGCAACAATAAATAAATAGCAAATAACACCAACAAAAAAACACAAAAAAAAAATTAATATTGATCTACGACTAATGTTGTAGAAAAAAAAATATCAAACAATCATTTTTGAATTAACAGTACTTTTTAAAAGACATGTGAGTTCTGTTTTACAGAAAGAGTTTAATTACCCAATAAACTCACAAAATTCGATCATAGTGGTCATACTTTGAGCAAGAAATAAAAAAAAATTATTATTATTTGTTTTTTCCTTTTTAGTTGTATATTGAATTGGTGTATAATAAAGTGTGCAAAACAAAAATAAATTTAAAAAATACTGACCACAAAAAAAAACATACTACTTTATGTATGTTGCGAAAACAAAACTAAAAAACTATAATGTGTCAAGCATATTCTAAAAAAAGCCCGTTCGAAGAATCGGGCACATAACGGCTTGTATATATATAAATCTCAAAAGGAATATGTATGTATGTATGTGGCTGGCTGGCTGGCTGGGTATGTACATACCGCATAATCTTTTTAAATACTGGACATAAAAACGTGAAATTTGCTACAAATATTCTTTGCGTTACGGCGGTGAACACTGTCAAGGTTTTAAAAAAATTTAAATGACCGCAGTGGTCAGTTTGGTCAAAAAACGCGAATAAAACGACATATTTTGGGTTCATGTTAAAATTGCCGTTCCAACTTTTTATAGTTTTTCGATCGATCGCGCTAAAAAAATTAAAAAAAGGATGGCGTTGAGATTTTTTTCAGGATGACGTCATCAAAGTTTGCGCAGAGATAGCTAGCCGGCTTTTCGTTATGACGTCATCAAATTTTGCGTATTCATTTAAAATTAACTTTGCTTCAACCTTTGCTAATGTACTTTATGAATGAATAGAACAAAATATATTCACGTTTTAATTTGCGTCGTAATTTATAGCGGGATATTTTTAAATTGTTATAATGGGTAATGATTAATGGTTTTAATGGGTATCTTACGTTGTATCTGGCAAATACAAAATTCCTTCACGTTTTTATTCGTGTTGTATATGTCCACAGAATACGTATAAAACAGAATGCGCAATCGCATTTTCTTTCTGTTTTGGGCAGTAATACCGACGCCATACTAAGCTTATTTAAACGCAGCGGTCCTGGTTACACTCTATATTTATGCTTATTTAGCCTACAACGTCCTTTTCTTCAAATCTACAAGTTCGAACACCCAAAGCTAATATTTCAGGCAAAATGTGCATGAACGGTTGTGTAATAAACTACAACAATGATGCGAAAACGACTAATTATCGTAAAAAAGAGCATGTCAAACTGCATGGCTTTCCTGACTCCATAAAGGATAAACAACAGCATAAACAACCTCATATTAACTCATTATGAATTATATGCCTATTTCCCTTCATAATTTTAAAAGTTTATTTTGGTTTAAAAAGTATATATATTTATGTACCGGTAGCCGCAGCAATTTAGTTACCGGTACCGAGCTACGTCTAAGCCATTTTTTTTTCAAATCAGTACCGGGCAATAAAAATATTTATACATCATATTGGCCTAATCATATAATGTTCAAAACAAAATGGGTAATTAAGTCAAATTTATATAAAAGTAAGCCTATAATGAAAGATAATGTAGGCCCTATATATATTGTATATATTTATGGCAGACGTAGATATCCTTTCACATTTTACTATAGTAGCGTCTCTAGCGACCGCTGCATTGCGGAAAGTGGTAACTTTTAGTGACTGCGTATATAGGGATTGTGCATTCTGTTCTATACCTATTCTGTGTATACGTCTTATAAACTTTGTAGCGGGAAATTTTTCAATTGCCAGGCAATGTTTAAATTGCCGAGCTCAACGTTTTAATGTTTTAATTTGTATCGTATACGTCTTATAAACTATGTAGCGGGAAATTTTTATATTGCCGGGCAATGTTTAAATTTGCCGGACCAACTTTTAAAAGTTTTAATTCATGTCGTATACGTTGTATAAACTATGATTCATATCGGTTTCAGTTGTTATGGTTTTTCCTGTTGAATTTAAAATTTAATTCTAAGTTTGCTTCCAAAGCAACAATAAATAAATAGCAAATAACACCAACAAAAACAAAAAAAAAAGCAAAAATAAATAAATATTGATCTACGACTAATGTTGTAGCAAAAAAATATATCAAACAATCATTTTCGAATTAACAGTACTTTTTAAAAGACATGTGAGTTCTGTTTTACAGAAAGAGTTTAATTACCCAATAAACTCACAAAATTCGATCATAGTGGTCATACTTTGAGCAAGAAATAAAAAAAAATTATTGTTATTTGTTTTTCCTTTTTAGTTGTATATTGAATTGGTGTATAATAAAGTGTGCAAAACAAAAATAAATTTAAAAAATACTGACCACAAAAAAAAACAACATACTACTTTATGTATGTTGCAAAAACAAAACTAAAAAACTATAATGTGTCAAGCATATTCTAAAAAAAAGCCCGTTCGAAGAATCGGGCACATAACGGCTTGTATATATATAAATCTCAAAAGGAATATGTATGTATGTATGTGGCTGGCTGGCTGGCTGGCTGGCTGGGTATGTACATACCGCATAATCTTTTTAAATACTGGACATAAAAACGTGAAATTTGCTACAAAAATTCTTTGCGTTACGGCGGTGAACACTGTCAAGGTTTTAAAAAAAATAAAATGACCGCAGTGGTCAGTTTGGTCAAAAAACGCGAATAAAACGACATATTTTGGGTTCATGTTAAAATTGCCGTTCCAACTTTTTATAGTTTTTCGATCGATCGCGCTAAAAAAATTAAAAAAAGGATGGCGTTGAGATTTTTTCAGGATGACGTCATCAAAGTTTGCGCAGAGATAGCTAGCCGGCTTTTCGTTATGACGTCATCAAATTTTGCGTATTCATTTAAAATTAACTTTGCTTCAATGTTTGCTAATGTATTTTATGAATGAATAGAACAAAATATATTCACGTTTTAATTCGTGTCGTATACGAAATATAAACTTTTGTAGTTGTTGCGTGCATTCTCATTATAACTGCTTGAGTAGTAAGAGTGTATGTAAACATAACTTTTAGCTTTTTCAATTCGTTTGAAGCGGGCGTATACGCATTAAAATCTTTCTAGCGGGAAATATTTCACGTTTCAATTCTTTTCTAGAGGGCAATATTTCACGTTTCAATTCGTTTCTAGCGGGCAATATTTCACGTTGCAGTTCGTTTCGGTTGTAGCGGGCGTACAAAATGTCATTCACATTTAAATTTGTGACGTATACATCGATAAACTTTTTAACGGGTGGGGTTTTATTAATTGCCGTATATATTAACTGTGAAGCGGGAAATCTCATTATAACTTTAGGCTTATCGCCTTGGTAACAACCATTGTTTAAATTACCGGGCAAGGTTTAAATTACCGGGTAATGTTTATAATACCGGGCAATGTTTAAATTACCGGGCAATGTTTAAATTACCGGACAATGTCTAAATTACCGGGCAATGTTTATATTACCGGGCAATGTTTAATTTGCCGGGCAATGTTCAAATTGCCGGAACTAACTTTTTAAAGTTTTAATTCGTGTCGTATACGTTTTATAAACATTATTTCATATGGGTTTCATTTGTTATTGTTTTACATGTTGAATAGAAAATTTAATTCTAAGTTTGCTTCCAAAGCAACAATAATAAATAAATAGCAAATAACAAAAACAAAACAACATAGGTCTGCGACTTAATGTTTGTCGTGTCGTAAAAAAACATATCAAACAATCATTTTCTTTTTTAATAAAAATACTGTCGAATGTTCTTTATCAATGAATAGAACAAAATATATTTACGTTTTAATTTGCGTCGTAATTTATAACGGGCAATTTTTTAATTGTTATAATGGGTAATGGGTAATGATTTTAACGGGTAATTTTATGTTGTAGCGGGCAAATTAGACATTACCTCACGTTTAAATTCATGTCGTAGGTCATGCGGGCAGTCTCATTATAACTGCTTGAGTAGTTAGAGTGTATGTAAACATAGCTTTTAGCCGGTTCGGAGGACCGGGCACATAACGGCTTGTATATATATAAATCTCAAAAGGAATATGTGGCTGGCTGGCTGGCTGGCTGGCTGGCTGGCTGGCTGGGTATGTACATACCGCATAATCTTTTTAAATACTGGACATAAAAACGTGAAATTTGCTACAAATATTCTTTGCGTTACGGCGGTGAACACTGTCAAGGTTTAAAAAAAATTAAAATGACCGCAGTGGTCAGTTTGGTCAAAAAACGCGAAAAAAACACAACTTTTGATTCACATTGTCTTTGCCAGTACAACTTTTTATAGTTTTTCGTCACAAGGTTAGAAAAAAAAAGGATGCGCTGAGATTATTTTTATGACGTCATCAATCTTTGCGCATGGATTTTATAGCAATGAAGGGACATTTTTCATTCATGTTTAAATTGACGTCATCAAACTATGTGCATGGATTTTTATCTCAACTCAATGACGGGAACAAATTTTCTTCATGTTTAAATTGTCTACGTGCCGTAAACAACATACATTCTTTACACTACCAATACTGTAGTTGATTTTCTTAATCTATCACTACTTTAATACTTTACACTGTGAATACATGACTTAAAGCTAATTAATAATTTAAAACTTTACAAACATAGGACAAAGCAAATAGATATAGTATTTTTTTTCTGTTTCGGGAAGTAATACCGACGCCTTATTAAGCATATTTAAACGCAGTGGTCCTGGTTACACTCTATATTTAAGCTTATAATTATATGGCGTCATCAAATTTTGCGTATTTATGCGTTTAAGAAGTTGTTTTAATTTGCGTCGTAATTTGTAGAATGCAATATTTAAATGGAAGACTATTGTTTATAACTCCATGGGTTATTTTATCCAGTTCCGAGAACTGAGCACCTTTAGGCTTATCGCCTTGGTAACGGCCATTGTTTAAATTACCGGGCAATGTTTAAATTACCGGGCAATGTTTATAATACCGGGCAATGTTTAAATTACCGGGCAATGTTTAAATTACCGGGCAATGTTTAAATTACCGGGCAATAATTAAATTACAGGGCAATGTTTAAATTACCGGGCAATGTTTATAATACCGGGCAATGTTTAAATTGCCGGGTAATGTTTAAATTACCGGGCAATGTTTAAATTACCGGGCAATGTTTAAATTACCGGGCAATGTTTAAATTACCGGGCAATGTTTAAATTACCGGGCAATGTTTATATAACCGGGCAATGTTTAATTTGCCGGGCAATGTTCGAATTGCCGGAACTAACTTTTTAAAGTTTTAATTCGTGTCGTATACGTTTTATAAACATTATTTCATATGGGTTTCATTTGTTATTGTTTTACATGTTGAATAGAAAATTTAATTCTAAGTTTGCTTCCAAAGCAACAATAAATAAATAAATAGCAAATAAACAAAAACAACACAACATAGGTCTGCGACTTAATGTTTGTCGTAAAAAAATATATCAAACAATCATTAAAAAAAAAAAAAAAGTACTGTCGAATGTTCTTTATCAATGAATAGAACAAAATATATTCATGTTTTAATTTGCGTCGTAATTTATAGCGGGCAATTTTGTAATTGTTATAATGGGTGATGAGTAATGATTTTAACGGGTAATTCATGTTGTAGCGGGCAAATAAAAAATTACCTCACGTTTAAATTCGTGTCGTAGGTCATGCGGGCAATCTCATTATAACTGCCTGAGTAGTTAGAGTGTATGTAAACATAACTTTTAGCCGGTTCGGAGGACCGGGCACATAACGGCTTGTATATATATAAATCTCAAAAGGAATATGTATGTATGTATGTGGCTGGCTGGCTGGCTGGCTGGCTGGCTGGCTGGCTGGGTATGTACATACCGCATAATCTTTTTAAATACTGGACATAAAAACGTGAAATTTGCTACAAAAATTCTTTGCGTTACGGCGGTGAACACTGTCAAGGTTTTAAAAAAAATAAAATGACCGCAGTGGTCAGTTTGGTCAAAAAACGCGAATAAAACGACATATTTTGGGTTCATGTTAAAATTGCCGTTCCAACTTTTTATAGTTTTTCGATCGATCGCGCTAAAAAAATTAAAAAAAGGATGGCGTTGAGATTTTTTCAGGATGACGTCATCAAAGTTTGCGCAGAGATAGCTAGCCGGCTTCTCGTTATGACGTCATCAAATTTTGCGTATTCATTTAAAATTAACTTTGCTTCAATGTTTGCTAATGTATTTTATGAATGAATAGAACAAAATATATTCACGTTTTAATTCGTGTCGTATACGAAATATAAACTTTTGTAGTTGTTGCGTGCAATCTCATTATAACTGCTTGAGTAGTAAGAGTGTATGTAAACATAACTTTTAGCTTTTTCAATTCGTTTGAAGCGGGCGTATACGCATTAAAATATTTCGAGCGGGAAATATTTCACGTTTCAATTCTTTTCTAGAGGGCAATATTTCACGTTGCAGTTCGTTACGGTTGTAGCGGGCGTACAAAATGTCATTCACATTTAAATTTGTGACGTATACATCGATAAACTTTTTAACGGGTGGGGTTTTATTAATTGCCGTATATATTAACTGTGAAGCGGGAAATCTCATTATAACTTTAGGCTTATCGCCTTGGTAACAACCATTGTTTAAATTACCGGGCAAGGTTTAAATTACCGGGTAATGTTTATAATACCGGGCAATGTTTAACTTACCGGGCAATGTTTAAATTACCGGGCAATGTTTAAATTACCGGGCAATGTTTAAATTACCGGGCAATGTTTATAATACCGGGCAATGTTTAAATTACCGGGCAATGTTTAAATTACCGGGCAATGTTTAAATTACCGGGCAATGTTTATATTACCGGGCAATGTTTAATTTGCCGGGCAATGTTTAATTTGCCGGGCAATGTTCAAATTGCCGGAACTAACTTTTTAAAGTTTTAATTCGTGTCGTATACATTTTATAAACATTATTTTATATGGGTTTCATTTGTTATTGTTTTGCATGTTGAATAGAAAATTTTATTCTAAGTTTGCTTCCAAAGCAACAATAAATAAATTAATAGCAAATAAACAAAAACAACACAACATAGGTCTGCGACTTAATGTTTGTCGTAAACAAATATATCAAACAATCATTAAAAAAAAAAAAAGTACTGTCAAATGTTCTTTATCAATGAATAGAACAAAATATATTCATGTTTTAATTTGCGTCGTAATTTATAGCGAGCAATTTTGTAATTGTTATAATGGGTGATGAGTAATGATTTTAACGGGTAATTCATGTTGTAGCGGGCAAATAAAAAATGACCTCACGTTTAAATTCGTGTCGTAGGTCATGCGGGCAATCTCATTATAACTGCCTGAGTAGTTAGAGTGTATGTAAACATAACTTTTAGCCGGTTCGGAGGACCGGGCACATACCGGCTTGTATATATATAAATCTCAAAAGGAATATGTATGTATGTGGCTGGCTGGCTGGCTGGCTGGCTGGCTGGCTGGGTATGTACATACCGCATAATCTTTTTAAATACTGGACATAAAAACGTGAAATTTGCTACAAATATTCTTTGCGTTATGGCGGTGAACACTGTCAAGGTTTAAAAAAAATTAAAATGACCGCAGTGGTCAGTTTGGTCAAAAAACGCGAAAAAAACTCAACTTTTGATTCACATTGACTTTGCCAGTACAACTTTTTATAGTTTTTCGTTACAAAGTTAGAAAAAAAAACGATGCGCTGAGATTATTTTAATGACGTCATCAAAGTTTGCGCATGGATTTTTTAGCAATGAAGGGACATTTTTCATTCATGTTTAAATTGACGTCATCAAACTATGTGCATGGATTTTCTTCATGTTTAAATTGCCTACGTGCCGTAAACAACATAAATTCTTTACACTACCAATACTGTAGTTGATTTTCTTAATCTATCACTACTTTAATACTTTACACTGTGAATACATGACTTAAAGCTAATTAATAATTTAAAACTTTACAAACATAGGACAAAGCTAATAGATTTAGCATTTTTTTTCTGTTTCGGGAAGTAATACCGACGCATTACTAAGCTTATTTAAATGCAGTGGTCCTGGTTACACTCTATATTTAAGCTTATAATTATATGGCATCATCAAATTTTGCGTATTTATGCGTTTAAGAAGGGAACAAAATTTTGTTTTAATTTGCGTCGTAATTTGTAGAATGCAATATTTAAATGGTTTAAGCTACCAGAAAATACTTTATCCCCGCTTAAGACTATTGCTTATAACTCCATGGGTTATTTTATCCAGTTCCGAGAACTGGGCACCTTTAGGCTTATCGCCTTGGTAACGGCCATTGTTTAAATTACCTGGCAATGTTTAAATTACCGGGCAATGTTTATAATACCGGGCAATGTTTAAATTACCGGGCAATGTTTAAATTACCGGGCAATGTTTAAATTACCGGGCAATGTTTATATTACCGGGCAATGTTTAATTTGCCGGGCAATGTTCAAATTGCCGGAACTAACTTTTTAAAGTTTTAATTCGTGTCGTATACGTTTTATAAACATTATTTCATATGGGTTTCATTTGTTATTGTTTTACATGTTGAATAGAAAATTTAAGTCTAAGTTTGCTTCCAAAGCAACAATAAATAAATAAATAGCAAATAAACAAAAACTACACAACATAGGTCTGCGACTTAATGTTTGTCGTAAAAAAATATATCAAACAATCATTAAAAAAAATAAAAGAACTGTCGAATGTTCTTTATCAATGAATAGAACAAAATATATTCATGTTTTAAAGACCAAGTGAAGAGGTTTTTTTCAAAGGAACGAGATTTGGAATAGCCTCATACGGCAGTGACGTATCACAAGGGAAATAAATAAATAAAAATAGACGCTATAAATCTATATTTAACCATTTTGTTAAAAATAAGAACCGGGAAAAGATTCAAAACATGTGGCAATAGATTCAAAACACGTGACAATATTCATTTTTCCTAGTCGGAATCCTTTATGTTACGTCACTTTCCTATATTGCCGGAAATAAAAACCTCTCAAATGGCTACGAGATTTGGAGTAATCTTTCGAAAAACACACACATTTAAGTGCAAATATTGAACTAATTACTTAAAATGTATCTTTGATATTTTGTATAAATGTTTTTTTTAACATTCAGATACTGAATACACTATTTACTATCAAAATCAAATGTTAACTCAATTTTGATAAAAAGCTCTTCACTTGGTCTTTAATTTGCGTCGTAATTTATAGCGGGCAATTTTGTAATTGTTATAATGGGTGATGAGTAATGATTTTAACGGGTAATTCATGTTGTAGCGGGCAAATAAAAAATTACCTCACGTTTAAATTCGTGTCGTAGGTCATGCGGGCAATCTCATTATAACTGCCTGAGTAGTAAGAGTGTATGTAAACATAACTTTTAGCTGGTTCGGAGGACCGGGCACATACCGGCTAGTATATATATAAATCTCAAAAGGAATTTGTATGTGGCTGGCTGGCTGGGTATGTACATACCGCATAATCTTTTTAAATACTGGACATAAAAACGTGAAATTTGCTACAAATATTCTTTGCGTTACGGCGGTGAACACTGTCAAGGTTTTACAAAAATTAAAATGACCGCAGTGGTCAGTTTGGTCAAAAAACGCGAATAAAACGACATATTTTGGGTTCATGTTGAATTTGCCGTTCCAACTTTTTATAGTTTTTCGATCGATCGCGCTAAAAAAATAAGACAAAAGGACGCGCAGAGATTATTTTTATATGACGTCATCAAAGTTTGCGCAGGGATAGCTGGCTGTCTTTTTTTTTTATGGCGTCATCAAGTTTTGCGTATTCATTTTAATTAACTTTTCTTCAATGTTTGCTAATGTATTTTATGAAACAATAGAACAAAATATATTCACGTTTTAATTCGTGTCGTATACGAAATATAAACTTTTGTAGTTGTTGCGTGCAATCTCATTATAACTGCTTGAGTAGTAAGAGTGTATGTAAACATAACTTTTAGCTTTTTCAATTCGTTTGAAGCGGGCGTATACGCATTAAAATCTTTCTAGCGGGTAATATTTCACGTTTCAATTCGTTTCTAGCGGGAAATATTTCACGTTGCAGTTCGTTTCGGTTGTAGCGGGCGTACAAAATGCCATTCACATTTAAATTTGTGACGTATACATCGATAAACTTTGTATTGGGCAAGGTTTTATTAATTGCCTTATATATTAACTGTGTAGCGGGCAATCTCATTATAACTCCATGGGTAGATAAAGTGTATGTAAAATTTCATTATGCATTGAACACAATTTTTTTTTTAAAGTTTCTTCTTTGTTTCTTATTGGTTTCATTTGTTATTGTTTTACATGTTGAATAGAAAAATTAATTCTAAGTTTGCTTCCAAAGCAACAATAAAAAAATAAATAGCAAATAACAAAAACAACACAACATAGGTCTGCGACTTAATGTTTGACGTAAAAATATATATCAAACAATCATTTTTTTTAAATAAAAGTACTGTCGAATGTTCTTTATCAATGAATAGAACAAAATATATTCACGTTTTAATTTGCGTCGTAATTTATAGCGGGCAATTTTGTAATTGTTATAATGGGTGATGAGTAATGATTTTAACGGGTAATTCATGTTGTAGCGGGCAAATAAAAAATTACCTCACGTTTAAATTCGTGTCGTAGGTCATGCGGGCAATCTCATTATAACTGCCTGAGTAGTTAGAGTGTATGTAAACATAACTTTTAGCCGGTTCGGAGGACCGGGCACATAATCGGCTAGTATATATATAAATCTCAAAAGGAATATGTGGCTGGCTGGCTATCTGGCTGGCTGGGTATGTACATACCGCATAATCTTTTTAAATACTGGACATAAAAACGTGAAATTTGCTACAAATATTCTTTGCGTTACGGCGGTGAACACTGTCAAGGTTTTAAAAAAATTAAAATGACCGCAGTGGTCAGTTTGGTCAAAAAACGCGAAAAAAAACACAACTTTTGATTCACATTGTTTTTGCCAGTACAACTTTTTATAGTTTTTCGTCACAAAGTTAGAAAAAAAAAGGATGCGCTGAGATTATTTTTATGACGTCATCAAAGTTTGCGCATGGATTTTTTAGCGATGAAGGGACATTTTTCATTCATGTTTAAATTGACGTCATCAAACTATGTGCATGGATTTTATTTCAATGATGGGAACAAATTTTCTTGATGTTTAAATTGCCTACGTGCCGAAAACAACATAAATTCTTTACACTACCAATACTGTAGTTGATTTTCTTAATCTATCACTACTTTAATACTTTACACTGTAAATACATGACTTAAAGCTAATTAATAATTTAAAACTTTACAAACATAGGACAAAGCAAATAGATTAAGCATTTTTTTTCTGTTTCGGGAAGTAATACCGACGCATTACTAAGCTTATTTAAACGCAGTGGTCCTGGTTACACTCTATATTTAAGCTTATAATTATATGGCGTCATCAAATTTTGCGTATTTATGCGTTTAAGAAGGGAACAAAATTTAGTTTTAATTTGCGTCGTAATTTGTAGAATGCAATATTTAAAGGGTTTAAGTTACCGGTAAATACTTTATCCCCGCTTAAGACTATTGCTTATAACTCCATGGGTTATTTTATCCAGTTCCGAGAACTGGGCACCTTTAGGCTTATCGCCTTGGTAACGGCCATTGTTTAAATTACCGGGCAATGTTTATAATACCGGGCAATGTTTAAATTACCGGGCAATGTTTAAATTACCGGGCAATGTTTAAATTACCGGGCAATAATTAAATTACCGGGCAATGTTTAAATTACCGGGCAATGTTTATAATACCGGGCAATGTTTAAATTACCGGGCAATGTTTAAATTACCGGGCAAGGTTTAAATTACCGGGCAATATTTATATTACCGGGCAATGTTTAATTTGCCGGGCAATGTTCAAATTGCCGGAACTAACTTTTTAAAGTTTTAATTCGTGTCGTATACGTTTTATAAACATTATTTCATATGGGTTTCATTTGTTATTGTTTTACATGTTGAATAGAAAATTTAATTCTAAGTTTGCTTCCAAAGCAACAATAAATAAATAAATAGCAAATAAACAAAAACAACACAACATAGGTCTGCGACTTAATGTTTGTCGTAAAAAAATATATCAAACAATCATAAAAAAAAAAAAAGTACTGTCGAATGTTCTTTATCAATGAATAGAACAAAATATGTTCACGTTTTAATTTGCGTCGTAATTTATAGCGGGCAATTTTTTTTATTGTTATAATGGGTAATGATTTTAACGGGTAATTTATGTTGTAGCGGGCAAATAAAAAATTACCTCACGTTTAAATTCGTGTCGTAGGTCATGCGGGCAATCTCATTATAACTGCCTGAGTAGTTAGAGTGTATGTAAACATAACTTTTAGCCGGTTCGGAGGACCGGGCACATAACTGCTTGTCATATATATATATAAATCTCAAAAGGAATATGTATGTATGTATGTATGTATGTGGCTGGCTGGGTATGTACATACCGCATAATCTTTTTAAATACTGGACATAAAAACGTGAAATTTGCTACAAAAATTCTTTGCGTTACGGCGGTGAACACTGTCAAGGTTTTAAAAAAAATAAAATGACCGCAGTGGTCAGTTTGGTCAAAAAACGCGAATAAAACGACATATTTTGGGTTCATGTTAAAATTGCCGTTCCAACTTTTTATAGTTTTTCGATCGATCGCGCTAAAAAAATTAAAAAAAAGGATGGCGTTGAGATTTTTTTCAGGATGACGTCATCAAAGTTTGCGCAGAGATAGCTAGCCGGCTTTTCGTTATGACGTCATCAAATTTTGCGTATTCATTTAAAATTAACTTTGCTTCAACCTTTGCTAATGTACTTTATGAATGAATAGAAAAAAATATATTCACGTTTTAATTTGCGTCGTAATTTATAGCGGGATATTTTTAAATTGTTATAATGGGTAATGATTAATGGTTTTAATGGGTATCTTACGTTGTATCTGGCAAATACAAAATTTCTTCACGTTTTTATTCGTGTTGTATATGTCCACAGAATAGGTATAAAACAGAATGCGCAATCGCATTTTATTTCTGTTTTGGGCAGTAATACCGACGCCATACTAAGCCTATTTAAACGCAGTGGTCCTGGTTACACTCTATATTTATGCTTATTTAGCCTACAACGTCCTTTTCTTCAAATCTACAAGTTCGAAAACCCAAAGCTAATATTTCAGGCAAAATGTGCATAAACGGTTGTGTAATAAACTACCACAATGATGCGAAAACGACTGATTATCGTAAAAAAGAGCATGTCAAACTGCATGGCTTTCCTGACTCCATAAAGGATAAACAACAGCATAAACAACCTCATATTAACTCATTATGAATTATATGCCTATTTCCCTTCATAATTTTAAAAGTTTTTTTTGGTTTATAAAGTATATATTTATGTACCGGTAGCCGTAGCAATTTAGTTACCGGTACCGAGCTACGTCTAAGCCATTTTTTTTCAAATCAGTGCCGGGTAATAAATATTTTTACATCATATTGGCCTAATCCTATAATGTTGAAAACAAAATGGGTAATTAAGTCAAATTTATACAAAAGTAAGCCTATAATGAAAGATAATGTAGGCCCTATATATATTTGTATATATTTATGGCAGACGTAGATATCCTTTCTCATTTTATTATAGTAGCGTCTCTATCGACCGCTGCATTGCGGAAAATGGTAACTTTCAGTGACTGCGTATATAGGAATTGTGCATTCTGTTCTATACCTATTCTGTGTATACGTCTTATAAACTTTGTAGCGGGAAATTTTTCAATTGCCAGGCAATGTTTAAATTGCCGAGCTCAACGTTTTAAAGTTTTAATTTGTATCGTATACGTCTTATAAACTATGTAGCGGGAAATTTGTATATTGCCGGGCAATGTTTGAATTTGCCGGACCAACTTTTAAAAGTTTTAATTCATGTCGTATACGTTGTATAAACTATGATTCATATCGGTTTCAGTTGTTATTGTTTTTCCTGTTGAATTTATAATTTAATTCTAAGTTTGCTTCCAAAGCAACAATAAATAAATAGCAAATAACACTAACAAAAACAAAAAAAAAAAAAAATAAATAAATATTGATCTACGACTAATGTTGTAGCAAAAAAATATATCAAACAATCATTTTTGAATTAATAGTACTTTTTAAATGACATGTGAGTTCTGTTTTACAGAAAGAGTTTAATTACCCAATAAACTCACAACATCATAGTGGTCATACTTTGAGCAAGAAATAAAAAAAAATTATTATTATTTGTTTTTCCTTTTTAGTTGTATATTGAATTGGTGTATAATAAAGTGTGCAAAACAAAAATAAATACTGACCACAAAAAAATACTACTTTATTTATGTTGCAAAAACAAAACTAAAAAACTATAATGTGTCAAGCATATTCTAAAAAAAAGCCCGTTCGAAGAATCGGGCACATATCGGCTTGTATATATATATATCTCAAAAGGAATATGTATGTGGCTGGCTGGCTGGCTGGGTATGTACATACCGCATAATCTTTTTAAATACTGGACATAAAAACGTGAAATTTGCTACAAATATTCTTTGCGTTACGGCGGTGAACACTGTCAAGGTTTTAAACAAATTAAAATGACCGCAGTGGTCAGTTTGGTCAAAAAACGCGAATAAAACTACATATTTTGGGTTCATGTTAAATTTGCCGTTCGAACTTTTTATCGTTTTTCGATCGATCGCGCTAAAAAAATTAAAAAAAGGATGGCGTTGAGATTTTTTTCAGGATGACGTCATCAAAGTTTGCGCAGAGATAGCTAGCCGGCTTTTCGTTATGACGTCATCAAATTTTGCGTATTCATTTAAAATTAACTTTGCTTCAATGTTTGCTAATGTATTTTATAAATGAATAGAACAAAATATATTCACGTTTTAATTCGTGTCGTATACGAAATATAAACTTTGTAGTTGTTGCGTGCAATCTCATTTTAACTGCTTGAGTAGTAAGAGTGTATGTAA
Organism: Anisus vortex; assembly: GCA_949126835.1. Lineage (NCBI taxonomy): Eukaryota > Metazoa > Mollusca > Gastropoda > Planorbidae > Anisus > Anisus vortex. Next base: position 19,427,881 of record OX421499.1, read on the forward strand.
ACATAATTTTTAGCTTTTTCAATTCGTTTGAAGCGGGCGTATACGCATTAAAATCTTTCTACAGGGCAATATTTCACGTTTCAATCGTTTCTAGCAGGAAATATTTCACGTTTCAGTTCGTTTCGGTTGTAGCGGGCGTACAAAATGTCATTCACATTTAAATTTGTGACGTATACATCGATAAACTTTTTAACGGGCAAGGTTTTATTAATTGCCGTATATATTAACTGTGTAGCGGGCAATCTCATTATAACTCCATGGGTAGATAAAGTGTATGTAAAATATCATTATGCGATTACATTGAACACAATTTTTTTAAAAAAAGTTTCTTCTTTGTTTCTTATTGGTTTCATTTATTATTGTTTTACATGTTGAATAGAAAATTTAATTCTAAGTTTGCTTCCAAAGCAACAATAAAAAAATAAATAGCAAATAACAAAAACAACACAACATAGGTCTGCGACTTAATGTTTGTCGTAAAAAAATATATCAAACAATCATTTTTTTAAAAATAAAAGTACTGTCGAATGTTCTTTATCAATGAATAGAACAAAATATATTCATGTTTTAATTTGCGTCGTAATTTATAGCGGGCAATTTTGTAATTGTTATAATGGGTGATGAGTAATGATTTTAACGGGTAATTCATGTTGTAGCGGGCAAATAAAAAATTACCTCACGTTTAAATTCGTGTCGTAGGTCATGCGGGCAATCTCATTATAACTGCCTGAGTAGTTAGAGTGTATGTAAACAAAACTTTTAGCCGGTTCGGAGGACCGGGCACATAACGGCTTGTCATATCATATCATATCATATATATATATAAATCTCAAAAGGAATATGTATGTGGCTGGCTGGCTGGGTATGTACATACCGCATAATCTTTTTAAATACTGGACATAAAAACGTGAAATTTGCTACAAATATTCTTTGCGTTACGGCGGTGAACACTGTCAAGGTTTTAAAAAAATTAAAATGACCGCAGTGGTCAGTTTGGTCAAAAAACGCGAAAAAAACACAACTTTTGATTCACATTGTCTTTGCCAGTACAACTTTTGATAGTTTTTCGTCACAAAGTTAGAAAAAAAAAGGATGCGCTGAGATTATTTTTATGACGTCATCAAAGTTTGCGCATGGATTTTTTAGCAATGAAGGGACATTTTTCATTCATGTTTAAATTGCCGTCATCAAACTATGTGCATGGATTTTTATCTCAATGATGGGAACAAATTTTCTTTATGTTTAAATTGCCTACGTGCCGTAAACAACATAAATACTTTACACTACCAATACTGTAGTTGATTTTCTTATTCTATCACTACTTTAATACTTTACACTGTGAATACATGACTTAAAGCTAATTAATAATTTAAAACTTTACCAACATAGGACAAAGCAAATAGATTTAGCATTTTTTTCTTCTGTTTCGCGAAGTAATACCGACGCCTTACTAAGCCTATTTAAACGCAGTGGTCCTGGTTACACTCTATATTTAAGCGTTGCGTATTTATGCGTTTTACAAGGGAACAAAATTACCGGGCAATGATTATAATACCGGGCAACGTTTATATTACCGGGCAATGCTTATATTACCGGGCAATGTTTATATTACCGATCAATGTGTACAGGCACCTTTAGGCTTATACCCTTGGTAACGGCCATTGTTTAAATTACCGGGCAATGTTTATATTACCGGGTAATGTTTAAATTACCGGGCAATGTTTATATTACCGGGCAATGTTTAAATTACCGGGCAATGTTTATAATACCGGGCAATGTTTAAATTACCGGCAATGTTTATATTACCGGGCAATGTTTAAATTACCGGGCAATGTTTGTATAACCGGGCAATGTTTATATTAACGTGCAATGTTTATATTACCGGGCGATGTTTAAATTGCCGGGCAATGTTTATATTACCGGACAATGTTTATATTAACGGGCAATGTTTAAATTGCCGAGCAATGTTTATATTACCGGGCAATGTTTATATTACCGGGCGATGTTTAAATTGCCGGGCAATGTTTATATTACCGGACAATGTTTATATTACCGGGCAATGTTTATATTACCAGGCAATGTTTAAATTGCCGGGCTATGTTTAAATTACCGGAACTAACTTTAAAAAAAAACAACATACTACCTTATGTATGTTGCAAAGACAAAACTAAAAAACTATAATGTGTCAAGCAAATTCTAAAAAAAGCCCGTTCGAAGAATCGGGCACATATCAGCTAGTATATATATAAATCTCAAAAGGAATATGTGGCTGGCTGGCTGGCTGGGTATGTACATACCGCATAATCTTTTTAAATACTGGACATAAAAACGTGAAATTTGCTACAAATATTCTTTGCGTTACGGCGGTGAACACTGTCAAGGTTTTAAAAAAATTTAAATGACCGCAGTGGTCAGTTTGGTCAAAAAACGCGAATAAAACGACATATTTTGGGTTCATGTTAAAATTGCCGTTCCAACTTTTTATAGTCTTTCGATCTATCGCGATAAAAAAAGAAAAAAAAGGATGGCGTTGAGATTTTTTTTAGGATGACGTCATCAAAGTTTGCACAGAGATAGCTAGCCGGCTTTTCGTTATGACGTCATCAAATTTTGCGTATTCATTTAAAATTAACTTTGCTTCAATGTTTGCTAATGTATTTTATGAATGAATAGAACAAAATATATTCACGTTTTAATTCGTGTCGTATACGAAATATAAACTTTGTAGTTGTTGCGTGCAATCTCATTATAATTGCTTGAGTAGTAAGAGTGTATGTAAACATAACTTTTAGCTTTTTCAATTCGTTTGAAGCGGGCGTATACGCATTAAAATCTTTCTAGCGGGAAATATTTCACGTTTCAATTCGTTTCTAGCGGGAAATATTTCAAGTTTCAGTTCGTTTCGGTTGTAGAAGGCGTACAAAATGGCATTCACATTTAAATTTGTGACGTATACATCGATAAACTTTTTAACGGGCAGGGTGTTATTAATTGCCGTATATATTAACTGTGTAGCGGGCAATCTCATTATAACTCCATGGGTAGATAAAGTGTATGTAAAATATCATTATGCGATTACATTGAACACAATTTTTTTTTTTTAAAGTTTCTTCTTTTTTTCTTATCGGTTTCATTTGTTATTGTTTTACATGTTGAATAGAAAAATTAATTCTAAGTTTGCTTCCAAAGCAACAATAAAAAAATAAATAGCAAATAACAAAAACAACACAACATAGGTCTGCGACTTAATGTTTGTCGTAAAAAAATATATCAAACAATCATTAAAAAAAATAAAAGTACTGTCGAATGTTCTTTATCAATGAATAGAACAAAATATATTCACGTTTCAATTTGCGTCGTAATTTATAGCGGGCAATTTTTTAATTGTTATAATGGGTAATGATTTTAACGGGTAATTTATGTTGTATCGGGCAAATAAAAAATTACCTCACGTTTAAATTCGTGTCGTAGGTCATGCGGGCAATCTCATTATAACTGCCTGAGTAGTTAGAGTGTATGTAAACATAACTTTTAGCCGGTTCGGAGGACCGGGCACATACCGGCTTGTTATATATAAATCTCAAAAGGAATATGTATGTATGTGGCTGGGTATGTACATACCGCATAATCTTTTTAAATACTGGACTTAAAAACGTGAAATTTGCTACAAATATTCTTTGCGTTACGGCGGTGAACACTGTCAAGGTTTAAAAAAAATTAAAATGACCGCAGTGGTCAGTTTGGTCAAAAAACGCGAAAAAAACACAATCTTTGATTCACATTGTCTTTGCCAGTACAACTTTTTATAGTTTTTCGTCACAAAGTTAGAAAAAAAAGGATGCGCTGAGATTATTTTTATGACGTCATCAAAGTTTGCGCATGGATTTTTTAGCGATGAAGGGACATTTTTCATTCATGTTTAAATTGACGTCATCAAACTATGCGCATGGATTTTTATCTAAATGATGGGAACAAATTTTCTTCATGTTTAAATTTCCTACGTGCCGTAAACAACATAAATTCTTTACACTACCAATACTGTAGTTGATTTTCTTAATCTATCACTACTATTAATACTTTACACTGTGAATACATGACTTAAAGCTAATTAATAATTTAAAACTTTACAAACATAGGACAAAGCAAATAGATTTAGCTTTTTTTTTCTGTTTCGGGAAGTAATACCGACGCATTACTAAGCTTATTTAAACGCAGAGGTCCTTGTTACACTCTATATATAAGCTTATAATTATATGGCGTCATCAAATTTTGCGTATTTATGCGTTTAAGAAGGGAACCAAATTTTGTTTTAATTTGCGTCGTAATTTGTCGTAATTACCGGGCAATTCTTAAATTACCGGGCAATGTTTATATTACCGGGCAATGTTTAATTTGCCGGGCAATGTTCAAATTGCCGGAACTAACTTTTTGAAGTTTTAATTCGTGTCGTATACGTTTTATAAACATTATTTCATATGGGTTTCATTTGTTATTGTTTTACATGTTGAATAGAAAATTTAATTCTAAGTTTGCTTCCAAAGCAACAATAAAAAAATAAATAGCAAATAACAAAAACAACACAACATAGGTCTGCGACTTAATGTTTGTCGTAAAAAAATATATCAAACAATCATTAAAAAAAATAAAAGTACTGTCGAATGTTCTTTATCAATGAATAGAACAAAATATATTCACGTTTTAATTTGCGTCGTAATTTATAGCGGGCAATTTTGTAATTGTTATAATGGGTAATGATTTTAACGGGTAATTTATGTTGTAGCGGGCAAATAAAAAATTACCTCACGTTTAAATTCGTGTCGTAGGTCATGCGGGCAATCTCATTATAACTGCCTGAGTAGTTAGAGTGTATGTAAACATAACTTTTAGCCGGTTCGGAGGACCGGGCACATACCGGCTTGTTATATATAAATCTCAAAAGGAATATGTATGTATCTGGCTGGGTATGTACATACCGCATAATCTTTTTAAATACTGGACTTAAAAACGTGAAATTTGCTACAAATATTCTTTGCGTTACGGCGGTGAACACTGTCAAGGTTTAAAAAAAATTAAAATGACCGCAGTGGTCAGTTTGGTCAAAAAACGCGAAAAAAACACAATCTTTGATTCACATTGTCTTTGCCAGTACAACTTTTTATAGTTTTTCGTCACAAAGTTAGAAAAAAAAGGATGCGCTGAGATTATTTTTATGACGTCATCAAAGTTTGCGCATGGATTTTTTAGCGATGAAGGGACATTTTTCATTCATGTTTAAATTGACGTCATCAAACTATGCGCATGGATTTTTATCTAAATGATGGGAACAAATTTTCTTCATGTTTAAATTTCCTACGTGCCGTAAACAACATAAATTCTTTACACTACCAATACTGTAGTTGATTTTCTTAATCTATCACTACTATTAATACTTTACACTGTGAATACATGACTTAAAGCTAATTAATAATTTAAAACTTTACAAACATAGGACAAAGCAAATAGATTTAGCTTTTTTTTTCTGTTTCGGGAAGTAATACCGACGCATTACTAAGCTTATTTAAACGCAGAGGTCCTTGTTACACTCTATATATAAGCTTATAATTATATGGCGTCATCAAATTTTGCGTATTTATGCGTTTAAGAAGGGAACCAAATTTTGTTTTAATTTGCGTCGTAATTTGTCGTAATTACCGGGCAATTCTTAAATTACCGGGCAATGTTTATATTACCGGGCAATGTTTAATTTGCCGGGCAATGTTCAAATTGCCGGAACTAACTTTTTGAAGTTTTAATTCGTGTCGTATACGTTTTATAAACATTATTTCATATGGGTTTCATTTGTTATCGTTTTACATGTTGAATAGAAAATTTAATTCTAAGTTTGCTTCCAAAGCAACAATAAAAAAATAAATAGCAAATAACAAAAACAACACAACATAGGTCTGCGACTTAATGTTTGTCGTAAAAAAATATATCAAACAATCATTAAAAAAAATAAAAGTACTGTCGAATGTTCTTTATCAATGAATAGAACAAAATATATTCACGTTTTAATTTGCGTCGTAATTTATAGCGGGCAATTTTGTAATTGTTATAATGGGTAATGATTTTAACGGGTAATTTATGTTGTAGCGGGCAAATAAAAAATTACCTCACGTTTAAATTCGTGTCGTAGGTCATGCGGGCAATCTCATTATAACTGCCTGAGTAGTTAGAGTGTATGTAAACATAACTTTTAGCCGGTTCGGAGGACCGGGCACATACCGGCTTGTTATATATAAATCTCAAAAGGAATATGTATGTATGTGGCTGGGTATGTACATACCGCATAATCTTTTTAAATACTGGACTTAAAAACGTGAAATTTGCTACAAATATTCTTTGCGTTACGGCGGTGAACACTGTCAAGGTTTAAAAAAATTAAAATGACCGCAGTGGTCAGTTTGGTCAAAAAACGCGAAAAAAACACAATCTTTGATTCACATTGTCTTTGCCAGTACAACTTTTTATAGTTTTTCGTCACAAAGTTAGAAAAAAAAGGATGCGCTGAGATTATTTTTATGACGTCATCAAAGTTTGCGCATGGATTTTTTAGCGATGAAGGGACTTTTTTCATTCATGTTTAAATTGACGTCATCAAACTATGCGCATGGATTTTTATCTAAATGATGGGAACAAATTTTCTTCATGTTTAAATTTCCTACGTGCCGTAAACAACATAAATTCTTTACACTACCAATACTGTAGTTGATTTTCTTAATCTATCACTACTATTAATACTTTACACTGTGAATACATGACTTAAAGCTAATTAATAATTTAAAACTTTACAAACATAGGACAAAGCAAATAGATTTAGCTTTTTTTTTCTGTTTCGGGAAGTAATACCGACGCATTACTAAGCTTATTTAAACGCAGAGGTCCTTGTTACACTCTATATATAAGCTTATAATTATATGGCGTCATCAAATTTTGCGTATTTATGCGTTTAAGAAGGGAACCAAATTTTGTTTTAATTTGCGTCGTAATTTGTCGTAATTACCGGGCAATTCTTAAATTACCGGGCAATGTTTATATTACCGGGCAATGTTTAATTTGCCGGGCAATGTTCAAATTGCCGGAACTAACTTTTTGAAGTTTTAATTCGTGTCGTATACGTTTTATAAACATTATTTCATATGGGTTTCATTTGTTATCGTTTTACATGTTGAATAGAAAATTTAATTCTAAGTTTGCTTCCAAAGCAACAATAAAAAAATAAATAGCAAATAACAAAAACAACACAACATAGGTCTGCGACTTAATGTTTGTCGTAAAAAAATATATCAAACAATCATTAAAAAAAATAAAAGTACTGTCGAATGTTCTTTATCAATGAATAGAACAAAATATATTCACGTTTTAATTTGCGTCGTAATTTATAGCGGGCAATTTTGTAATTGTTATAATGGGTAATGATTTTAACGGGTAATTTATGTTGTAGCGGGCAAATAAAAAATTACCTCACGTTTAAATTCGTGTCGTAGGTCATGCGGGCAATCTCATTATAACTGCCTGAGTAGTTAGAGTGTATGTAAACATAACTTTTAGCCGGTTCGGAGGACCGGGCACATACCGGCTTGTTATATATAAATCTCAAAAGGAATATGTATGTATGTGGCTGGGTATGTACATACCGCATAATCTTTTTAAATACTGGACTTAAAAACGTGAAATTTGCTACAAATATTCTTTGCGTTACGGCGGTGAACACTGTCAAGGTTTAAAAAAAATTAAAATGACCGCAGTGGTCAGTTTGGTCAAAAAACGCGAAAAAAACACAATCTTTGATTCACATTGTCTTTGCCAGTACAACTTTTTATAGTTTTTCGTCACAAAGTTAGAAAAAAAAGGATGCGCTGAGATTATTTTTATGACGTCATCAAAGTTTGCGCATGGATTTTTTAGCGATGAAGGGACATTTTTCATTCATGTTTAAATTGACGTCATCAAACTATGCGCATGGATTTTTATCTAAATGATGGGAACAAATTTTCTTCATGTTTAAATTTCCTACGTGCCGTAAACAACATAAATTCTTTACACTACCAATACTGTAGTTGATTTTCTTAATCTATCACTACTATTAATACTTTACACTGTGAATACATGACTTAAAGCTAATTAATAATTTAAAACTTTACAAACATAGGACAAAGCAAATAGATTTAGCTTTTTTTTTCTGTTTCGGGAAGTAATACCGACGCATTACTAAGCTTATTTAAACGCAGAGGTCCTTGTTACACTCTATATATAAGCTTATAATTATATGGCGTCATCAAATTTTGCGTATTTATGCGTTTAAGAAGGGAACCAAATTTTGTTTTAATTTGCGTCGTAATTTGTCGTAATTACCGGGCAATTCTTAAATTACCGGGCAATGTTTATATTACCGGGCAATGTTTAATTTGCCGGGCAATGTTCAAATTGCCGGAACTAACTTTTTGAAGTTTTAATTCGTGTCGTATACGTTTTATAAACATTATTTCATATGGGTTTCATTTGTTATTGTTTTACATGTTGAATAGAAAATTTAATTCTAAGTTTGCTTCCAAAGCAACAATAAAAAAATAAATAGCAAATAACAAAAACAACACAACATAGGTCTGCGACTTAATGTTTGTCGTAAAAAAATATATCAAACAATCATTAAAAAAAATAAAAGTACTGTCGAATGTTCTTTATCAATGAATAGAACAAAATATATTCACGTTTTAATTTGCGTCGTAATTTATAGCGGGCAATTTTGTAATTGTTATAATGGGTAATGATTTTAACGGGTAATTTATGTTGTAGCGGGCAAATAAAAAATTACCTCACGTTTAAATTCGTGTCGTAGGTCATGCGGGCAATCTCATTATAACTGCCTGAGTAGTTAGAGTGTATGTAAACATAACTTTTAGCCGGTTCGGAGGACCGGGCACATACCGGCTTGTTATATATAAATCTCAAAAGGAATATGTATGTATGTGGCTGGGTATGTACATACCGCATAATCTTTTTAAATACTGGACTTAAAAACGTGAAATTTGCTACAAATATTCTTTGCGTTACGGCGGTGAACACTGTCAAGGTTTAAAAAAAATTAAAATGACCGCAGTGGTCAGTTTGGTCAAAAAACGCGAAAAAAACACAATCTTTGATTCACATTGTCTTTGCCAGTACAACTTTTTATAGTTTTTCGTCACAAAGTTAGAAAAAAAAGGATGCGCTGAGATTATTTTTATGACGTCATCAAAGTTTGCGCATGGATTTTTTAGCGATGAAGGGACATTTTTCATTCATGTTTAAATTGACGTCATCAAACTATGCGCATGGATTTTTATCTAAATGATGGGAACAAATTTTCTTCATGTTTAAATTTCCTACGTGCCGTAAACAACATAAATTCTTTACACTACCAATACTGTAGTTGATTTTCTTAATCTATCACTACTATTAATACTTTACACTGTGAATACATGACTTAAAGCTAATTAATAATTTAAAACTTTACAAACATAGGACAAAGCAAATAGATTTAGCTTTTTTTTTCTGTTTCGGGAAGTAATACCGACGCATTACTAAGCTTATTTAAACGCAGAGGTCCTTGTTACACTCTATATATAAGCTTATAATTATATGGCGTCATCAAATTTTGCGTATTTATGCGTTTAAGAAGGGAACCAAATTTTGTTTTAATTTGCGTCGTAATTTGTCGTAATTACCGGGCAATTCTTAAATTACCGGGCAATGTTTATATTACCGGGCAATGTTTAATTTGCCGGGCAATGTTCAAATTGCCGGAACTAACTTTTTGAAGTTTTAATTCGTGTCGTATACGTTTTATAAACATTATTTCATATGGGTTTCATTTGTTATCGTTTTACATGTTGAATAGAAAATTTAATTCTAAGTTTGCTTCCAAAGCAACAATAAAAAAATAAATAGCAAATAACAAAAACAACACAACATAGGTCTGCGACTTAATGTTTGTCGTAAAAAAATATATCAAACAATCATTAAAAAAAATAAAAGTACTGTCGAATGTTCTTTATCAATGAATAGAACAAAATATATTCACGTTTTAATTTGCGTCGTAATTTATAGCGGGCAATTTTGTAATTGTTATAATGGGTAATGATTTTAACGGGTAATTTATGTTGTAGCGGGCAAATAAAAAATTACCTCACGTTTAAATTCGTGTCGTAGGTCATGCGGGCAATCTCATTATAACTGCCTGAGTAGTTAGAGTGTATGTAAACATAACTTTTAGCCGGTTCGGAGGACCGGGCACATACCGGCTTGTTATATATAAATCTCAAAAGGAATATGTATGTATGTGGCTGGGTATGTACATACCGCATAATCTTTTTAAATACTGGACTTAAAAACGTGAAATTTGCTACAAATATTCTTTGCGTTACGGCGGTGAACACTGTCAAGGTTTAAAAAAAATTAAAATGACCGCAGTGGTCAGTTTGGTCAAAAAACGCGAAAAAAACACAATCTTTGATTCACATTGTCTTTGCCAGTACAACTTTTTATAGTTTTTCGTCACAAAGTTAGAAAAAAAAGGATGCGCTGAGATTATTTTTATGACGTCATCAAAGTTTGCGCATGGATTTTTTAGCGATGAAGGGACATTTTTCATTCATGTTTAAATTGACGTCATCAAACTATGCGCATGGATTTTTATCTAAATGATGGGAACAAATTTTCTTCATGTTTAAATTTCCTACGTGCCGTAAACAACATAAATTCTTTACACTACCAATACTGTAGTTGATTTTCTTAATCTATCACTACTATTAATACTTTACACTGTGAATACATGACTTAAAGCTAATTAATAATTTAAAACTTTACAAACATAGGACAAAGCAAATAGATTTAGCTTTTTTTTTCTGTTTCGGGAAGTAATACCGACGCATTACTAAGCTTATTTAAACGCAGAGGTCCTTGTTACACTCTATATATAAGCTTATAATTATATGGCGTCATCAAATTTTGCGTATTTATGCGTTTAAGAAGGGAACCAAATTTTGTTTTAATTTGCGTCGTAATTTGTCGTAATTACCGGGCAATTCTTAAATTACCGGGCAATGTTTATATTACCGGGCAATGTTTAATTTGCCGGGCAATGTTCAAATTGCCGGAACTAACTTTTTGAAGTTTTAATTCGTGTCGTATACGTTTTATAAACATTATTTCAAATGGGTTTCATTTGTTATCGTTTTACATGTTGAATAGAAAATTTAATTCTAAGTTTGCTTCCAAAGCAACAATAAAAAAATAAATAGCAAATAACAAAAACAACACAACATAGGTCTGCGACTTAATGTTTGTCGTAAAAAAATATATCAAACAATCATTAAAAAAAATAAAAGTACTGTCGAATGTTCTTTATCAATGAATAGAACAAAATATATTCACGTTTTAATTTGCGTCGTAATTTATAGCGGGCAATTTTTTAATTGTTATAATGGGTAATGATTTTAACGGGTAATTTATGTTGTAGCGGGCAAATAAAAAATTACCTCACGTTTAAATTCGTGTCGTAGGTCATGCGGGCAATCTCATTATAACTGCCTGAGTAGTTAGAGTGTATGTAAACATAACTTTTAGCCGGTTCGGAGGACCGGGCACATACCGGCTAGTACATATATATAAATCTCAAAAGGAATATGTATGTATGTATGTATGTGGCTATGTACATACCGCATAATCTTTTTAAATACTGGACATAAGAACGTGAAATTTTCTACAAATATTCTTAGCGTTACGGCGGTGAACACTGTCAAGTTTTTAAGAAAATTTAAATGACCGCAGTGGTCAGTTTGTTCAAAAAACGCGAATAAAACGACATATTTTGGGTTCATGTTGAATTTGCCGTTCCAACTTTTTATAGTTTTTCGATCGATCGCGCTAAAAAAAAATAAAAAAAAGGATGGCGTTGAGATTATTTTCAGGATGACGTCATCAAAGTTTGCGCAGAGATAGCTAGCCAGCTTTTCGTTATGACGTCATCAAATTTTGCGTATTCATTTAAAATTAACTTTGCTTCAATGTTTGCTAATGTATTTTATGAATGAATAGAACAAAATATATTCACGTTTTAATTCGTGTCGTATACGAAATATAAACTTTGTAGTTGTTGCGTGCAATCTCATTATAACTGCTTGAGTAGTAAGAGTGTATGTAAACATAACTTTTAGCGTTTGTAGCGGGTGTATACGCATTACAATCTTTCTAGCGGGAAATATTTCACGTTTCAATTCGTTTCTAGCGGGAAATATTTCACGTTTCAGTTCGTTTCGGTTGTAGCGGGTGTACAAAATGTCATTCACATTTAAATTTGTGACGTATACATCAATAAACTTTTTAACGGGCAAGGTTTTATTAATTGCCTTATATATTAACTGTGTAGCGGGCAATCTCATTATAACTCCATGGGTAGATAAAGTGCATGTAAAATATCATTATGCGATTACATTGAACACAATTAAAAAAAAAAATGTTTCTTCTTTGTTTCTTATTGGTTTCATTTGTTATTGTTTTACATGTTGAATAGAAAAATTAATTCTAAGTTTGCTTCCAAAGCAACAATAAAAAAAATTAATAGCAAATAACAAAAACAACACAACATAGGTCTGCGACTTAATGTTTGTCGTAAAAAAATATATCAAACAATCATTTAAAAAAAAATAAAAGTACTGTCGAATGTTCTTTATCAATGAATAGAAAAAAATATATTCACGTTTTAATTTGCGTCGTAATTTATAGCGGGCAATTTTTTAACTGTTATAATGGGTAATGGGTAATGATTTTAACGGGTAATTTATGTTGTAGCGGGCAAATAAAAAATTACCTCACGTTTAAATTCGTGTCGTAGGTCGTGCGGGCAATCTCATTATAACTGCTTGAGTAGTTAGAGTGTATGTAAACATAATTTTTAGCCGGTTCGGAGGACCGGGCACATACCGGCTTGTCATATCATATATATATATAAATCTCAAAAGGAATATGTGGCTGGCTGGGTATGTACATACCGCATAATCTTTTTAAATACTGGACATAAAAACGTGAAATTTGCTACAAATATTCTTTGCGTTACGGCGGTGAACACTGTCAAGGTTTAAAAAAAATTAAAATGACCGCAGTGGTCAGTTTGGTCAAAAAACGCGAATAAAACGACATATTTTGGGTTCATGTTAAATTTGCCGTTCCAACTTTTTATAGTTTTTCGATTGATCGCGCTAAGAAAATAAAAAAAAAGGATGGCGTTGAGATTTTTTTCAGGATGACGTCATCAAAATTTGCGCAGGAATAGCTGGTTGTCTTTTTTTTATGGCGTCATCGAATTCTGCGTATTCATTTTAATTAACTTCGCTTCAACCTTTGCTAATGTACTTTATGAATGATTAGAACAAAATATATTCACGTTTTAATTTGCGTCGTAATTTATAGCGGGATATTTTTAAATTGTTATAATGGGTAATGATTAATGGTTTTAATGGGTATCTTACGTTGTATCTGGCAAATAAAAAATTCCTTCACGTTTTTATTCGTGTTGTATATGTCCACAGAATAGGTATAAAACAGAATGCGCAATCGCATTTTATTTCTGTTTTGGGCAGTAATACCGACGCCATACTAAGCTTATTTAAACGCAGCGGTCCTGGTTACACTCTATATTTATGCTTATTTAGCCTATAACGTCCTTTTCTTCAAATCTACAAGTTCGAACACCCAAAGCTAATATTTCAGGCAAAATGTGCATGAACGGTTGTGTAATAAACTACAACAATGATGCGAAAACGACTGATTAACGTAAAAAAGAGCATGTCAAACTGCATGGCTTTCCTGACTCCATAAAGGATAAACAACAGCATAAACAACCTCATATTAACTCATTATGAATTATATGCCTATTTCCCATCATAATTTTAAAAGTTTATTTTGGTTTAAAAAGTATATATATTTATGTACCGGTAGCCGTAGCAATTTAGTTACCGGTACCGAGCTACGTCTAAGACATTTTTTTTTCAAATCAGTACCGGGTAATAAATATTTTTACATCATATTGGCCTAATCATATAATGTTCAAAACAAAATGGGTAATTAAGTCAAATTTATATAAAAGTAAGCCTATAATGAAAGATGATGTAGGCCCTATATATATTGTATATATTTATGGCAGACGTAGATATCCTTTCACATTTTACTATAGTAGCGTCTCTAGCGACCGCTGCATTGCGGAAAATGGTAACTTTTAGTGACTGCGTATATAGGGATTGTGCATTCTGTTCTATACCTATTCTGTGTATACGTCTTATAAACTTTGTCGCGGGAAATTTTTCAATTGCCAGGCAATGTTTAAATTGCCGAGCTCAACGTTTTAAAGTTTTAATTTGTATCGTATACGTCTTATAAACTATGTAGCGGGAAATTTTTATATTGCCGGGCAATGTTTAAATTTGCCGGACCAACTTTTAAAAGTTTTAATTCATGTCGTATACGTTGTGTAAACTATGATTCATATCGGTTTCAGTTGTTATTGTTTTTCCTGTTGAATGTAAAATTTAATTCTAAGTTTGCTTCCAAAGCAACAATAAATAAATAGCAAATAACACCAACAAAAAAAAAAAAAAAGCAAAAATAAATAAATATTGATCTACGACTAATGTTGTAGCAAAAAAATATATCAAACAATCATTTTCGAATTAACAGTACTTTTTAAAAGACATTTGAGTTCTGTTTTACAGAAAGAGTTTAATTACCCATTAAACTCACAAAATTCGATCATAGTGGTCATACTTTGAGCAAGAAATAAAAAAAAATTATTATTATTTGTTTTTCCTTTTTAGTTGTATATTGAATTGGTGTATAATAAAGTGTGCAAAACAAAAATAAATTAAAAAAATACTGACCACGAAAAAAAACATACTACTTTATGTATGTTGCAAAAACAAAACGAAAAAACTATAATGTGTCAAGCATATTCTAAAAAAAAGCCCGTTCGAAGAATCGGGCACATAACGGCTTGTATATATATAAATCTCAAAAGGAATATGTATGTATGTACATACCGCATAATCTTTTTAAATACTGGACATAAAAACGTGAAATTTGCTACAAATATTCTTTGCGTTACGGCGGTGAACACTGTCAAGGTTTAAAAAAAATTAAAATGACCGCAGTGGTCAGTTTGGTCAAAAAACGCGAAAAAAACACAACTTTTGATTCACATTGTCTTTGCCAGTACAACTTTTTATAGTTTTTCGTCACAAAGTTAGAAAAAAAAGGATGCGCTGAGATTATTTTTATGACGTCATCAATCTTTGCGCATGGATTTTATAGCGATGAAGGGACATTTTTCATTCATGTTTAAATTGACGTCATCAAACTATGTGCATGGATTTTTATCTCAATGATGGGAACAAATTTTCTTCATGTTTAAATTGCCTACGTGCCGTAAACAACATAAATTCTTTACACTACCAATACTGTAGTTGATTTTCTTAATCTATCACTACTTTAATACTTTACACTGTGAATACATGACTTAAAGCTAATTAATAATTTAAAACTTTACAAACATAGGACAAAGCAAATAGATTTAGCATTTTTTTTCTGTTTCGGGAAGTAATACCGACGCATTACTAAGCTTATTTAAACGCAGTGGTCCTGGTTACACTCTATATTTAAGCTTATAATTATATGGCGTCATCAAATTTTGCGTATTTATGCGTTTAAGAAGGGAACCAAATTTTGTTTTAATTTGCGTCGTAATTTGTAGAATGCAATATTTAAATGGTTTAAGTTACCGGAAAAGACTATTGCTTATAACTCCATGGGTTATTTTATACAGTTCCGAGAACTGGGCACCTTTAGGCTTATCGCCTTGGTAACGGCCATTGTTTAAATTACCGGGCAATGTTTAAATTACCGGGCAATGTTTATAATACCGGGCAATGTTTAAATTACCGGGCAATGTTTAAATTACCGGGCAATGTTTAAATTACCGGGCAATGTTTAATTACCGGGCAATGTTTAAATTACCGGGCATTGTTTATAATACCGGGCAATGTTTAAATTACCGGGCAATGTTTAAATTACCGGGCAATGTTTAAATTACCGGACAATGTTTATATTACCGGGCAATGTTTAATTTGCCGGGCAGTGTTCAAATTGCTGGAACTAACTTTTCAAAGTTTTAATTCGTGTCGTATACGTTTTATAAACATTATTTCATATGGGTTTCATTTGTTATCGTTTTACATGTTGAATAGAAAATTTAATTCTAAGTTTGCTTCCAAAGCAACAATAAATAAATAAATAGCAAATAAACAAAAACAACACAACATAGGTCTGCGACTTAATGTTTGTCGTAAAAAAAATATATCAAACAATCATTTAAAAAAAATAAAAGTACTGTCGAATGTTCTTAATCAATGAATAGAACAAAATATATTCATGTTTTAATTTGCGTCGTAATTTATAGCGGGCAATTTTGTAATTGTTATAATGGGTGATGAGTAATGATTTTAACGGGTAATTCATGTTGTAGCGGGCAAATAAAAAATTACCTCACGTTTAAATTCGTGTCGTAGGTCATGCGGGCAATCTCATTATAACTGCCTGAGTAGTTAGAGTGTATGTAAACATAACTTTTAGCCGGTTCGGAGGACCGGGCACATAACGGCTTGTATATATATAAATCTCAAAAGGAATATGTATGTGGGTATGTACGTACTGCATAATCTTTTTAAATACTGGACATAAAAACGTGAAATTTGCTACAAATACTCTTTGCGTTACGGCGGTGAACACTGTCAAGGTTTTAAAAAAATTTAAATGACCGCAGTGGTCAGTTTGGTCAAAAAACGCGAATAAAACGACATATTTTGGGTTCATGTTCAAATTGCCGTTCCAACTTTTTATAGTTTTTCGATCGATCGCGCTAAAAAAAATAAAAAAAAGGATGGCGTTGAGATTTTTTTCAGGATGACGTCATCAAAGTTTGCGCAGAGATAGCTAGCCAGCTTTTCGTTATGACGTCATCAAATTTTGCGTATTCATTTAAAATTAACTTTGCTTCAATGTTTGCTAATGTATTTTATGAATGAATAGAACAAAATATATTCACGTTTTAATTCGTGTCGTATACGAAATATAAACTTTGTAGTTGTTGCGTGCAATCTCATTATAACTGCTTGAGTAGTAAGAGTGTATGTAAACATAACTTTTGGCTTTTTGAATTCGTTTGTAGCGGGCGTATGCGCATTAAAAGCTTTCTAGAGGGCAATATTTCATGTTTCAATTCGTTTCTAGCGAGAAATATTTCACGTTTCAGTTCGTTTCGGTTGTAGCGGGCGTACGAAATTTCATTCACATTTAAATTTGTGACGTATACATCGATAATTTTTTTAACGGCAAGGTTTTATTAATTGCCGTATATATTAACTGTGTAGCGGGCAATCTCATTATATCTCTATGGGTAGATAAAGTGTATGTAAAATATCATTATGCGATTACATTGAACACAATTTAAAAAAAAAAATGTTTCTTCTTTGTTTCTTATTGGTTTCATTTGTTGTTGTTTTACATGTTGAATAAAAAAATTAATTCTAAGTTTGCTTCCAAAGCAACAATAAAAAAATAAATAGCAAATAACAAAAACAACACAACATAGGTCTGCGACTTAATGTTTGTCGTAAAAATATATATCAAACAATCATTTTTTTTAAAATAAAAGTACTGTCGAATGTTCTTTATCAATGAATAGAACAAAATATATTCACGTTTTAATTTGCGTCGTAATTTATAGCGGGCAATTTTTTAATTGTTATAATAGGTAATGATTTTAACGGGTAATTTATGTTATAGCGAGCAAATAAAAAATTACCCCACGTTTAGATTCGTGTCGTAGGTCATGCGGGCAATCTTATTATAACTGCTTGAGTAGTTAGAGTGTATGTAAACATAACTTTTAGCCGGTTCGGAGGACCGGGCACATACCGGCTAGTCATATCATATATCATATCATATCATCATATATATATATAAATCTCAAAAGGAATGTGTATGTATGTGGCTGGCTGGCTGGGTATGTACATACCGCATAATCTTTTTAAATACTGGACATAAAAACGTGAAATTTGCTACAAATATTCTTTGCGTTACGGCGGTGAACACTGTCAATGTTTTAAAAAAATTAAAATGACCGCAGTGGTCAGTTTGGTCAGAAAACGCGAATAAAACGACATATTTTGGGTTCATGTTGAATTTGCCGTTCCAACTTTTTATAGTTTTTCGTCACAAAGTTAGAAAAAAAAGGATGCGCTGAGATTATTTTTATGACGTCATCAATCTTTGCGCATGGATTTTATAGCAATGAAGGGACATTTTTCATTCATGTTTAAATTGACGTCATCAAACTATGTGCATGGATTTTATTATCTCAACTCAATGACGGGAACAAATTTTCTTCATGTTTAAATTGTCTACGTGCCGTAAACAACATAAATTCTTTACACTACCAATACTGTAGTTGATTTTCTTAATCTATCACTACTGTAATACTTTACACTGTGAATACATGACTTAAAGCTAATTAATAATTTAAAACTTTACAAACATAGGACAAAACAAATAGATTTAGCTTTTTTTTTCTGTTTTCGGGAAGTAATACCGACGCATTACTAAGCTTATTTAAACGCAGTGGTCCTGGTTACACTCTATATTTAAGCTTATAATTATATGGCGTCATCAAATTTTGCGTATTTATGCGTTTAAGAAGGGAACAAAATTTTGTTTTAATTTGCGTCGTTATTTGTGGAATGCAATATTTAAATGGTTTAAGATACCGGAAAATACTTTTTCCCCGCTTAAGACTATTGTTTATAACTCCATGGGTTATTTTATCCAGTTCCGAGAACTGGGCACCTTTAGGCTTATCGCCTAGGTAACGGCCATTGTTTAAATTACCGGGCAATGTTTATAATACCAAGCAATGTTTAAATTACCGGGCAATGTTTAAATTACCGGGCAATGTTTAAATTACCGGGCAATGTTTAATTTGCC
This sequence comes from Anisus vortex, assembly GCA_949126835.1. Classification (NCBI taxonomy): domain Eukaryota; kingdom Metazoa; phylum Mollusca; class Gastropoda; family Planorbidae; genus Anisus; species Anisus vortex. The sequence goes on from OX421499.1 coordinate 19,446,988, forward strand.
GGGCAATGTTCAAATTGCCGGAACTAACTTTTTAAAGTTTTAATTTGTGTCGTATACGTTTTATAAACATTATTTCATATGGGTTTCATTTGTTATTGTTTTACATGTTGAATAGAAAATTTAATTCTAAGTTTGCTTCCAAAGCAACAATAAATAAATAAACAGCAAATAAACAAAAACAACACAACATAGGTCTGCGACTTAATGTTTGTCGTAAAAAAATATATCACACAATCATTATAAAAAAAAAAAGTAGGCTACTGTCGAATGTTCTTTATCAATGAATAGAACAAAATATATTCATGTTTTAATTTGCGTCGTAATTTATAGCGGGCAATTTTGTAATTGTTATAATGGGTGATGAGTAATGATTTTAACGGGTAATTAATGTTGTAGCGGGCAAATAAAAAATTACCTCACGTTTAAATTCGTGTCGTAGGTCATGCGGGCAATCTCATTATAAATGCCTGAGTAGTTAGAGTGTATGTAAACATAACTTTTAGCCGGTTCGGAAGACCGGGCACATAATCGGCTAGTATATATATAAATCTCCAAAGGAATATGTGGCTGGGTATGTACATACCGCATAATCGTTTTAAATACTGGACATAAAAACGTGAAATTTGCTACAAATATTCTTTGCGTTACGGTGGTGAACACTGTCAAGGTTTAAAAAAAATTAAAATGACCGCAGTGGTCAGTTTGGTAAAAAAACGCGAAAAAAACACAACTTTTGATTCACATTGTCTTTGCCAGTACAACTTTTTATAATTTTTCGTCACAAAGTTAGAAAAAAAAGGATGCGCTGAGATTATTTTTATGACGTCATCAATCTTTGCGCATGGATTTTATAGCAATGAAGGGACATTTTTCATTCATGTTTAAATTGACGTCATCAAACTATGTGCATGGATTTTATTATCTCAACTCAATGACGGGAACAAATTTTCTTCATGTTTAAATTGTCTACGTGCCGTAAACAACATAAATTCTTTACACTACCAATACTGTAGTTGATTTTCTTAATCTATCACTACTTTAATACTTTACACTGTGAATACATGACTTAAAGCTAATTAATAATTTAAAACTTTACAAACATAGGACAAAGCAAATAGATTTAGCATTTTTTTTTCTGTTTCGGGAAGTAATACCGACGCCTACTAAGCTTATTTAAACGCAGTGGTCCTGGTTACACTCTATATTTAAGCTTATAATTATATGGCGTCATCAAATTTTGCGTATTTATGCGTTTAAGAAGGGAACAAAATTTTGTTTTAATTTGCGTCGTTATTTGTGGAATGCAATATTTAAATGGTATAAGTTACCGGAAAATACTTTATCCCCGCTTAAGACTATTGTTTATAACTCCATGGGTTATTTTATCCAGTTCCGAGAACTGGGCACCTTTAGGCTTATCGCCTAGGTAACGGCCATTGTTAAAAATTACCGGGCAATGTTTAAATTACCGGGCAATGTTTATAATACCGGGCAATGTTTATAATACCGGGCAATGTTTAAATTACCGGGCAATGTTTAAATTACCGGGCAATGTTTAAATTACCGGGCAATGTTTATAATACCAGGCAATGTTTATAATACCGGGCAATGTTTAAATTACTGGGCAATGTTTAAATTACCGGGCAATGTTTTAATTACCGGGCAATGTTTATAATACCGGGCAATGTTTATAATACCGGGCAATGTTTAAATTACCGGGCAATGTTTAAATTACCGGGCAATGTTTAATTTGCCGGGCAATGTTCTAATTGCCGGAACTAAATTTTTAAAGTTTTAATTCGTGTCGTATACGTTTTATAAACATTATTTCATAAGGGTTTCATTTGTTATTGTTTTACATGTTGAATAGAAAATTTAATTCTAAGTTTGCTTCCAAAGCAACAATAAATAAATAAATAGCAAATAAACAAAAACAACACAACATAGGTCTGCGACTTAATGTTTGTCGTAAAAAAAATATATCAAACAATCATTAAAAAAAAAAAAAGTACTGTCGAATGTTCTTAATCAATGAATAGAACAAAATATATTCATGTTTTAATTTGCGTCGTAATTTATAGCGGGCAATTTTGTAATTGTTATAATGGGTGATGAGTAATGATTTTAACGGGTAATTTATGTTGTAGCGGGCAAATAAAAAATTACCTCACGTTTAAATTCCTGTCGTAGGTCATGCGGGCAATCTCATTATAACTGCCTGAGTAGTTAGAGTGTATGTAAACATAACTTTTAGCCGGTTCGGAGGACCGGGCACATAACGGCTTGTATATATATAAATCTCAAAAGGAATATGTGGCTGGCTGGCTGGCTGGGTATGTACATACCGCATAATCTTTTTAAATACTGGACATAAAAACGTGAAATTTGCTACAAATATTCTTTGCGTTACGGCGGTGAACACTGTTAAGGTTTTAAAAAAATTAAAATGACCGCAGTGGTCAGTTTGGTCAAAAAACGCGAAAAAAACACAACTTTTGATTCACATTGTCTTTGCCAGTACAACTTTTTATAGTTTTTCGTCACAAAGTTAGAAAAAAAAGGATGCGCTGAGATTATTTTTATGACGTCATCAATCTTTACGCATGGATTTTATAGCAATGAAGGGACATTTTTCATTCATGTTTAAATTGACGTCATCAAACTATGTGCATGGATTTTATTATCTCAACTCAATGACGGGAACAAATTGTCTTCATGTTTAAATTGCCTACGTGCCGTAAACAACATAAATTCTTTACACTACCAATACTGTAGTTGATTTTCTTAATCTATCACTACTTTAATGCTGCACACTGTTAATACATGACTTAAAGCTAATTAATAATTTAAAACTTTACAAACATAGGACAAAGCAAATAGATATAGTATTTTTTTTCTTTTTCGGGAAGTAATACCGACGCCTTATTAAGCTTATTTAAACGCAGTGGTCCTGGTTAACCTCTATATTTAAGCTTATAATTATATGGCGTCATCAAATTTTGCGTATTTATGCGTTTAAGAAGGGAACAAAATTTTGTTTTAATTTGCGTCGTAATTTGTAGAATGCAATATTTAAATGGTTTAAGTTACCGGAAAATACTTTATCCCCGCTTAAGACTATTGTTTATAACTCCATGGGTTATTTTATCCAGTTCCGAGAACTGGGCTCCTTTAGGCTTATCGCCTTGGTAACGGCCATTGTTTAAATTACCGGGCAATGTTTAAATTACCGGGCAATGTTTATAATACCGGGCAATGTTTATAATACCGGGCAATGTTTAAATTACCGGGCAATGTTTAAATTACCGGGCAATGTTTATATTACCGGGCAATGTTTATTATACCGGGCAATGTTTAAATTACCGTGCAATGTTTATAATACCGGGCAATGTTTAAATTACCGGGCAATGTTTAAATTACCGGGCAATGTTTAAATTACCGGGCAATGTTTATGTTACCGGGCAATGTTTAATTTGCCGGGCAATGTTCAAATTGCCGGAACTAACTTTTTAAAGTTTTAATTCGTGTCGTATACGTTTTATAAACATTATTTCATATGGGTTTCATTTGTTATTGTTTTACATGTTGAATAGAAAATTTAATTCTAAGTTTGCTTCCAAAGCAACAATAAATAAATAAATAGCAAATAAACAAAAACAACACAACATAGGTCTGCGACTTAATGTTTGTCGTAAAAAAATATATCAAACAATCATTAAAAAAAAAAAGTACTGTTGAATGTTCTTTATCAATGAATAGAACAAAATATATTCATGTTTTAATTTGCGTCGTAATTTATAGCGGGCAATTTTGTAATTGTTATAATGGGTGATGAGTAATGATTTTAACGGGTAATTCATGTTGTAGCGGGCAAATAAAAAATTACCTCACGTTTAAATTCGTGTCGTAGGTCATCCGGGCAATCTCATTATAACTGCCTGAGTAGTTAGAGTGTATGTAAACATAACTTTTAGCCGGTTCGGAGGACCGGGCACATACCGGCTAGTAGTCTATATTTTTCTATTTTTCTTTCTGAGTGCTTAATTAGATCTAGTTTATTATCTTGTGTTTCAAAATTACAATCTAACTCTGTTGGTATTTTTATTTTTACAACATTGCTTTCTAACCTTCGTTCCATTAAGGTTGATTTGTTACTGACTATAGGGATTTAACTAGATCTAATGACATTACATAAATTAGGTGTAAAATATTCTATTGTAATGATTCTAACTATTCTTTTTTTTAAATTTGATCAAATATAGAATTTGAATATCACTATCTTGTTTTTAGTTGATGGGTCCCACTAAATGTAATGACTATATTACTACACTCTTCTATTATACAAATCACAAGTAAAGTTGTCAGACAACTATTGAATCAATATGGTTGACTCAGATATATATGTTAATTTTGACTCACAATACATTGAATCACTATCGTTGACTCAGATCTATAACTTAATTGACTCACAAAACTTTGAATCACTATCGTTGATTCAGATCTATAACTTAATTGACTAACAAAACTTTGAATCACTATCGTTGACTCAGATCTATAACTTAATTGACTCACAATACATTGAATCACTATCGTTGACTCAGATCTATAACTTAATTGACTCACAAACTTTGAATCACTATCGTTGACTCAGATCTATAACTTAATTGACTCACAATACATTGAATCACTATCGTTGACTCAGATCTATAACTTAATTGACTCACAAAGCTTCGAATCACTATCGTTGATTCAGATCTATATCTTAATTTTGACTCACAATACATTTAATCATTATCGTTGACTCACAATTCATTGTACAAGGAATAAAATAGATTTACTTAGACGTGAAATATTGGATTCTCATTACTCCTCAGAAGAGGAATAACAAAATTTGTATATACAAATGTAAACAGATATAAAATATGCAGAAAAACTACGTCAGACATGAAAACATACATTTTATCGAAGTTACAATAAATCAATTAAATCAATCAAATTAAAGGTACAATAAATCAATTAAATCAATCAAATTAAACGTTCAATAAATCAATTAAATCAATCAAATTAAAGGTACAATAAATCAATTAAATCAATCAAATTAAAGGTACAATAAATCAATCAAATTTAAAGGTACAATAAATCAATTAAATCAATCAAATTAAAGGTACAATAAATCAATTAAATCAATCAAATTAAAGGTACAATAAATCAATTAAATCAATCAAATTAAACGTACAATAAATAAGAGTGATAGTTAAAGGGAAAAAAATCCTTACAGGCATGCAGTAGGATGGAGGGGGGCGGGGTCGCCGAGTTTAGATTGACACAAAACCGATAATTTAAACAATAATAAGCTTAGAAAAACATCCTCATTAGTTGACAAGAGCTAGCTGATTTTGTATGGATTAAAAGTTTAATTTCTGAAATGCAATGATTTCAACACACCATCCTGATTTACCCTCAACGGTTGGCTAACTAATAAATCAAATTTGACATTCTAGATAGGCACCGGACTCAACAACCGCCTTCAGGCGATGTTTTCCCAAGTTTCGCCACTGCTGACGTGTTGGACAGTATTTTACAGATCTTGGGCACTAAATAGATTCAGTGATTCGAATTCAAGGCTAGTAAATGAAGGAATAAACGAGTCTCTTTGTATGATTAAGTTTTGCTAGTGAAATTCTGTTTGGGCTCAGCATAACCAACTTTTTGTGACAAGGCCGTTGGCCGATTTCCAAAGGACATCTTGTACAGGATACATAGTATTAAAACCATATAGCAGTTTATCTACCCAAAACTCCAGGATGTCTGCAAAGATTGACTGTCTAGACCAGGGTCGTGAAACACTTTTTATCATTGGGTCATAATAAGAATGTCATAGGAGTGGACGGGACAAAGCTTCGGGAAATTTCTTAACGTTATTACAATTATTTTTTAAAAATAAAACTGCCGCTAGAAGCTCTGTGATGTCCGCAGTAAAAGATTTGGGAGGTCGTGTTGTGGCCCGAAGACCGCCTGTTGCACGCCCGTGGTCTAAAATGATTTTATTAACGGATCAACTCCTTTTTTTAATCTTATATTATGTTTCTTTACAGAAGATAACTGCGTCCCTCGCTTTTATTCGGGTCAATGGTCTGAGATAGCGCCTAGCCGGGGGGGGGGGGGGGGCGGTCTAACAGGAAACTATTTTACAATGAGACTCGGTGTCAGCAAGACAATAAAGTTCCAGAACCAGAACCAACACTTGGAAAAACAACAACAAGTATAAATGAAAACAATAAAAAAAAACAACATCAAAACAATAATGCGCCTCCTACAACATATTATATATTTTTTTTTTAGTATTGTCAAAAAGTAAAAAAATCCCGAGAGTATCTAAACTTTCCAATATACGTCTCAGTAATTCATAAACCTAAAGGCAAACAACACCGTTGTCAGCAAATTAAATCTGAGGTTGTTTGATGAGTATAACATTGTAGACTTCAATTTAAAACATAAAAAAAAACACTTTCCTTATCCCTTATACGAGAACAAATGCATATAAGTAAATTTTTCTCGCCGAGTGGCATTTTGGGCATGGAATGGGTTGCCTGAACAAACCAGGAAAACCAGTAACTTAACATCATTTAAAACATTAATAAAAATGCAAGACAATACTCGGACACTCGGATGAGAGTAGGACGCAAATATCTTCTTTATAGAAGGAGTTTCTGTGATGTATAGGATACGATTAAAACAACAACAACATCAATGGAATAACAAAAAAACTAAAACAACTATGGCTTGTAAAGTATTAGGTAACATAGTGAACGGCTATTTCACATTACACAGAATATAGTTAAAGGGGTGTCCAACTCTATTTCCTCAGTGAGACACATGACGTATATTTGTAAAATGACCCGTGGGTCGCCACACCAGGTGTATTGTTTTAATCAAAGAAATGTATGTAAATGATTTGAATCCGTTTATTAACAATTAATCTAAATTAAGCTGCGTTCACCAGTTTCCGTGGCCTCGGAATACTAGGGGATGTGTGGCCAGCACAATGCCCAACCGCCTTTACTTCACCCCAACAATTAATGCACTTACCTTGTAAGTTCAGTTAGTAAAAATAACAACTTTTGTTTAAAATGGCGACTAAAAATAAATAGACATTTTTTTTAGTCCCAGATGGCGAACCGCTGTTCGTGTACTTATGTACTATGTGACAAAAAAAAATACTGTTCATTGTTGTTCATAAGAAAAGTCAACTAAATTGATAACTTTTTTTAAGCATGACAATAGTTTATTGTTTTAAAAGTGAACCACTTTTTCAACCTTACCTCCCTGCGTCGCACATCTAATGATTATTTTAATAATTAAGCTAATCATAAATATATATATTTTGATTTCAGAGTTGGGCGAGGATATGTTCTAAAAATAGAATGGATTGGGCATAACAATAACATGATAGATGCAAATCCCGCCATATTACTTCTGTTTCAAAACATTGACTTCATGAATTATAAACTTTAAATATTATAGAGATATATTTTAAGTTGTACATGTTTTTTATAAATTTCATGCTAGCTTTTCCTATTTAACTAAAAACTAAAAAAGTCTTCTCATTTTCACCATTAAGCCTATAGGCTACAGTACTTAGCATAATAATTACACTTTATAGTGTGCAGTGTTAAATCCCTATTGAACATATCTCCCTCTATCTTTATATCATTTGTAGTTCTATTTAATTTTGTTTCTTACTTTCTTTGTGGATGTCAATGGACAAACTCCCCCGGAAAGCTAATTCATAAAAAAAAACTATACAAGGTAAGCTTATTTATACGAAAAACAATCCATCGTTTTCTTTCGGCAACATCTTTTGGAAATTGAATAAAATTCAACCCTCAAAAATACTCTACATCTTTTCTAACTTGCAGTACAACTAGAAACGCAGCACACAGGCATGTTTTGTTTGTAAAGGAACGAATAGGACCGGAAGCGTTGGTGTACATCAACTTGTTAGGTTAAGCATGCATAATCATTTAGCACCCATTGCATTTTTAATGTCCCCTTTGCCAGTATTTAAAATATGTAAAAAAAATTACTGCAACTGATAGTTTGGAAACGTCCTTGAACTTTAAGTTTCTCCATCTTCCATAATAGTATTAATAGCGTACAATGTTAAAAAAATATATGGGCATCATTTGTTCTGCTCTAGACTATAATATTATCCATTTTATTCATTTATAAAAAAAAAAGTAATTCCTACGTTGGTAAATTTCTTGTATTTTGTTTGACAGAAAGAAAAACAATTTTATTTTCTTGCTTTTAATTATAAGCGAAATGACGTCTTAGGAAAATCGAGCTCTTTCCTACTTCTCAGCGTTACATTTGACATTTGGCGGGACATTACTCTATTGACGTCCAACAAGGGAAGGCAACTCTTGCAAGTCTCGGTTTCTATGTTAAATTCCTATTTTAAGCTGATCGCTTTTTGTTTTTAGGGAGGTGGTGAGGTTGGGGTAGGGGATGACACGAACTGTGCTTGTTGTCATTATTTATGTCATAACACATTTCGCCGTGACATTAAGTATGTTGTACTCAAATGACTCACTCGTTCACGATAAAATAGGACGTGATAATATCTATGACTTTTTTAAAAAGAATATGGCTGAAATGTTTAATGTTGACCGTAAAAACATGTGTCACTCTTTGACCATTTACCGTGAGTGTGTGTGTGTGTGTGTGACTGGCCTTCCCTTAGAAGGACCGGGCAGTGGGGAGAGAGAGTCATAACTCTGTAACCCCCCAACATTCAGCAAGGATTATCATAGAGCTAATTAGCGCTGAGTATAGTCTAGTTGGTTAACACTTTGGTCTAGCCCTAGCCCATGTATACACAAATAATGTCTCGCGCCTCCGTTTTTTTTTAAAATTAAAATAATCAACCCTTTGCCTTCTGTAGGGAATCCACGAATCTACCAAGCTCTGGATGGTACCTGACATTACTTTGGGTAATAGTAAAGGCGGCTGGGCATTGTGCTAACCACACAATCTTACAGTATTCCGTGGCCACGGAAACTGGTAAACGCTGCTTCACCTGCCCTATGATACAGTTTGGTCAAACAGGAATACTTTAAAATACTTTCAATTTTCCCGTATAATTTTTGCCATTTATAATGATGGTGTACTGTTAATTAAATTAATAGTAATCCTACATATTTGATTTTAACATGTAAATTATAAATTTCGGTAAAATGTGCCCCCCTCCCTCCTGTCACACCATTTAATGGCTACAATTATTCATAGATCAGTGGAATTAGTGTTTAGAACGTATCGATTCCGAATGTGTCTCTTCGTTTTATATCTTTAAATGTTTATTCCCATCCGTCACAATTTTAACCGAACGTTTTCGAATTCTAGGTAATTGTTTAAATTTTTTTGACATTTGTTGACGTAAAATAAAGGCGGTTAGGCATTGTGCTGGCCACACAATCCAATAGTATGATAAAACTGGTGAGAGCTGCTTCCCCCTACTATGGATTGATTTATACCGACAGGATAACTTTCGTATCGTTTATTCTGCTCTTTGAGTAACTCGCTTCCAATGATTAAGATCCATGTCTTAATTTTAAATAAGGAATCCTAGATTTGGATCATCTCTTAACTTTGAGTCATTCTTTGCCATTGAGTCAGATGAAGTAAAGCTGTTAGTTTTACTCATTAAGTTCTATCCGCTACTCATGCCTTTGGTTTTATGTGCCGACGTTAAATAAATATAAAAAAAATCACGACTCGAACGTTAATATTCCATTCTGTCTTTTTGTGTGTATGTGTTCGTTTGTTTGTTAATCTATATACATTCTCTAAAGCAAGACTCCGTGCCTCACAATAACTATCTTTATTTGCTTATCGTGTATGTGGATGTTTGTTTGTGTGTGTGTGTGTGTTTATGTATGTGTGAATGTGTTTGTTTGTGTGTGTGCGTAAGTTTGTGTGTGTGTACCTGAGTTTATGCGTGTGTGGATGTGTGTTTTTGTGTGTGCGTGCATGTTTTGCGTGTGTATTTTTGTACGTGTGTATGTTTTGTGTGTTGTGAGAGTGTGTGAATGTCTGTTTGTGTGTATGTACGTGTGTTTGTATGTAAGTGTGTCTTTTAACAAATCTCGCAAAACGAGTAAGGCTGGGGGGGTGTGGGGAATTGGTGTGGGTAGAAGAATGTGGGGAGTTTGTGTGAGTAAGAGAATGTGGATAGGAGAATGTGGGAAGTTTGTGTGGCTATGAGAATGTGGGAAGTTTGTGTGAGTAAGAGCATGTGGGGAGTTTGTGTGGGTAGGAGAATGTGGGAAGTTTGTGTGGCTGTGAGAATGTGAGAAGTTTGTGTGAGTAAGAGAATGTGGGGAGTTTGTGTGGGTAGGAGAATGTGGGAAGTTTGTGTGAGTAAAAGAAAGTGGGGAGTTTGTGTGGGTAGGAGAATGTGGGTAGGAGAATGTGGGAAGTTTGTGTGGCTATGAGAATGTGGGAAGTTTGTGTGGGTAGGAGAATGTGGGAAGTTTGTGTGGCTGTGAGAATGTGAGAAGTTTGTGTGAGTAAGAGAATGTGGGGAGTTTGTGTGGGTAGGAGAATGTGGGAAGTTTGTGTGGCTATGAGAATGTGGGAAGTTTGTGTGAGTAAGAGAATGTGGGGAGTTTGTGTAGCTATGAGAATGTGGGAAGTTTGTGTGAGTAAGAGAATGTGGGGAGTTTGTGTGGGTAGGAGAATGTGGGGAGTTTGTGTGGCTAGGAGAATGTGGGGAGTTTGTGTGAGTAAGAGAATGTGGGGAGTTTGTGTGGGTAGGAGAATGTGGGCAGTTTGTATGAGTAAGAGAATGTGGGGAGTTTGTGTGGCTATGAGAATGTGGGAAGTTTGTGTGAGTAAGAGAATGTGGGGAGTTTGTGTGGGTAGGAGAATGTGGGGGGTTTGTGTGGCTAGGAGAATGTGGGGAGTTTGTGTGAGTAAGAGAATGTGGGGAGTTTGTGTGGGTAGGAGAATGTGGGGAGTTTGTGTGGCTATGAGAATGTGGGCAGTTTGTATGAGTAAAAGAATGTGGGGAGTTTGTGTGGCTAGGAGAATGTGGGGAGTTTGTGTGAGTAAGAGAATGTGGGGAGTTTGTGTGGGTAGGAGAATGTGGGAAGTTTGTGTGGCTGTGAGAATGTGGGAAGTTTGTGTGAGTAAGAGAATGTGGGGAGTTTGTGTGGGTAGGAGAATGTGGGGAGTTTGTGTGGCTATGAGAATGTGGGCAGTTTGTATGAGTAAAAGAATGTGGGGAGTTCGTGTGGCTAGGAGAATGTGGGGAGTTTGTGTGAGTAAGAGAATGTGGGGAGTTTGTGTGGGTAGGAGAATGTGGGAAGTTTGTGTGGCTGTGAGAATGTGGGAAGTTTGTGTGAGTAAGAGAATGTGGGGAGTTTGTGTGGGTAGGAGAATGTGGGGAGTTTGTGTGGGTAGGAGAATGTGGGGAGTTTGTGTGGCTAGGAGAATGTGGAGAGTTTGTGTGGGTAGGAGAATGTGGGAAGTTTGTGTTGTTAGGAGAATGTGGGGAGTTTGTGTGGGTAGAAGAATGTGGGAAGTTTGTGTTGTTAGGAGAATGTGGGGAGTTTGTGTGGCTAGGAGAATGTGTGGAGTTTGTGTGGGTAGGAGAATGCGGGGAGTTTGTGTGAGTAGGAGAATGCGGGGAGTTTGTGTGAGTAGGAGAATGCGGGGAGTTTGTGTGAGTAGGAGAATGCGGGGAGTTTGTGTGAGTAGGAGAATGCGGGTAGTTTGAGTGAGTAGGAGAATGCAGGGAGTTTGTGTGAGTAGGAGAATGCGGGTAGTTTGTGTGAGTAGGAGAATGCGGGGAGTTTGTGTGAGTAGGAGAATGCGGGGAGTTTGTGTGAGTAGGAGAATGCGGGGAGTTTGTGTGAGTAGGAGAATGCGGGGAGTTTGTGTGAGTAGGAGAATGCGGGGAGTTTGTGTGAGTAGGAGAATGCGGGGAGTTTGTGTGAGTAGGAGAATGCGGGTAGTTTGTGTGAGTAGGAGAATGCGGGGAGTTTGTGCGAGTAGGAGAATGCGGGGAGTTTGTGTGAGTAGGAGAATGCGGGGAGTTTGTGTGAGTAGGAGAATGCGGGGAGTTTGTGTGAGTAGGAGAATGCGGGGAGTTTGTGTGGGTAGGAGAATGTGGGGAGCTTGTGTGGGTATGAGAGCGGATGAAATATTGTGAGGAAGTGACTGTGTTATTTTTTTAAGTTGACGAACAGTTGGAGTCAACGGTGAGCGTTGTTGTATTAGTCTTGTAAGGATGATAGGTTGAAGGAGATACTGGTGGGGGAAACAATGGAACGGAGGTGGGTAAAGGGCGGAGGGAGGGAAGAATCCCACAGGTCGTGCCGTGAAGATAATGACAGAGACAATATCGATTAGCCACACCCTGTTGAACTGCGCATGCTCAACCTATCAAGTCATTTAGCCTAAACGAGTGTCAGCCTACAAGTCTGCTTGCTTGTCATATGCGCATGGATGTTGGTGTGTTCGTATGTCGTGTGAGTGTGATTGTTCAGCGGCGGCGATGGGGAATGGGTGGCGCTCTCTTTCCCTCTACCCCTGTGTACATACAGCATATTCCCCAGTTGCTGCCCATTATGAAAGTTGATTATTGCTGTGGTTATTATTCCCATTCCTCGTGTTACACTTGAAACATTAGTTTTTAGTTATTGAGCAATGTACGCCCCGCCATCTTATGTAGTTTTTGGGACCTTTATTGTTACTCAAACTGACCAAGACCCACTCTTGCACTCTTCACTTGATTTTAGAGAAGCTAAATTGACCGGTCTTGTCCAAAGGGGGGGGGAATACATAGGCCTATACCTATAGCTACATAATAATTTAAGAATTGTATCAATTACAATGAACAGAAAGCCTATACTAATTTTTTTTTAAAGATATGATTATTAATTATTTACTGAAAACATTTAAGCAAGTTATTTAAAAAAATTGTAATCAGGTTAAGAATGGGCATGTCTTATTTATATAAAAAAAACGTTAGGACTATCCCTGTCTGAGAGTCGAACACCCGTCGCCCGCATGTCTCAGATAGAATTAGACTATTAGATTTTACTTGCTAAAAATATTTTAAAGCTTTAAGTCCTGAAATTCTTTACGATCTTTAAAAGAAGTAATGTGTAAAAAAGTAGCCGACCTATACTGCTATTACAAAAGTAGAAAAAATAAGTTCTTAGTGGAAATAGAACCCACGTCACCCGTATGGCAGTTTGGGACGCTAACAACTAGGCTAGGGTGGACACATTGAGAAAGAGATATCGAAAATCTAAAATAATATGAAGCAATAAAACCACGTGCTTTCTAATTAACCAATGGGAATAGTAATCCACACAGACATCCTACTTTATATGTTTAGAGAGATATAGATATATCCTTAATTATCTACCCTACTTGTGAATATATTAGACTATATTCATAGGCTACTTACTTTCCTACCTTCATGTACACTGCAAAAACTTATTAACAAACAAACATGATGGAAATTTCAATATTATAGAAGACCAAAGACTATAATAAGATTGACCGCTTGCTTTGATATTTCTTCTATTTGATTACTTGAAACACTTAGTTTCGGAATTTCCGATCGCAATAAGTCCTCTAGACTTCCTGTTTAGTAATTCGCTATGATTTGATTATTTTCAATGGAAAGTTAAGATTAAAATCGAAAGTTGTATACAGCGGAAGTCTTAAGGGAAGTTTCAACTTCACCTATCCCATAACCCGAGTGAGGGTCGTTTGGGCACCAACTTTTTGACAGTGGGATGATTTTATGCCATTCGTCTCGGTCCTGTGCAGCCCTCTGGGAGTCTACAAGAGATAAGTCGGTCCACTCCTTGATGTCATCTTCCCATCGTCTTTTCTGCCTGCCCTTCTTTCTTCCACCCTGCACTGTGCCCTGCTGTGTGGTTTTCGCCAGGCCTCCGGATCTTCCCTCCTGCCCGCACCATCTGAGTTGTATGCATTTAACGGAGCAGAGTAGATTTATATGCAAAAAAAAAAAGTTAGGGAAGTTTAAGAGTAATTAAAGACAGTGTTATTGGCTGCGCACGGAAAAAAACAAGTGGTAAACTTTTAAAAATAGAGCAAGCGGTCCATCTCCTGATAGTTATAGTCTTTGTGTTTATGTACACCGGAAAACTAGAGGACGTATTGAAGGCCGCGCATGCGCAAACTAACTATTGAGCTCTCAAAAATATAGCAAGTGGTCCATCTTATTATAGTCTTTGAGAAGATTAATTAATTATTGAGAAAATAATTTAAAGTATTATTTAGTTCTAGCATTTGACTTGACTGGCTGTGATACAGCTCATTCTTTGTCACAATGAGGCCCGGGCCCATAGCCACTAAGTAGGCCTACGTGGTAGCCACCAAGGAAAGAAGGGGAAAGAGGCGTATACGGAAACCTCTACGCGACCCGCTAAGGCAGGAGTCGGAAATATACGGCTCGCGAGTTAGCAGAGCGATTGTCAATGACATTTGGAAGAACCGCAAAAGGGAAATTAATTTAGCTCTGTTCTACTAAATATTATTTGTGGCTTAGGTTGAATTGTATGCTGTTGGCACACTGAATAAAATAGAAATCCTGATTTGGAACACTTTTACCAAACGGTCTCCAATCCCTGCTCTAAACTAGGGTTCGGCAACCTTTTGCTAATATCGTGCCAAACTAGGATTTTAAATTATTCAGGGTGCCAACAGCCTTAAAGTCAATCAGCACAACTATATTTTTTAATCAATTTTTTTTAAGTTAGCGCCATAGCAAGACCAAGGCAAGAAGTAGAGAAAATCGTTAAGCGTTTTATATATTTAAAAAAAAATATATACATATTTGTGATTATCAACTCTCTTCTTTTTTTTATGTATAGCATATACAAAATATCATTACTGAAGTTTCAGTGTAATGGTTTATGTCTAAAAATTAAATGCAGTTGTAAAGATTTAATTCTTGTACCTGCACAAACTTCTTTATAAATATATTAATCTCAGGTTGAGATTGTTTTTTAGGATTTACCATACCTAGTTTGAGTAAGATTCACTACTATTGAGAGGAATAGATACTTATTAATCATACAACGTGGGTAGTTAATGTAATGTTTCAAATTGTACATATATATTCTTCAATATACATTTTTAAAAATAATTTTAACTATCTTTTATAGTTTTATCATTTTAAATTAATAATTAATAGCTATCAATTTTTTTTTAAAAAGAAAAAAAAAAGAAAACATTTAGAAATATTAACGGCATTAAAACTGATTAATTATCTCCCTTTAATTAAATTACAGTTTTCAAATTTGATTCTTTAGTGATGCCAAACAAGGTAGGCTTATTTATTTATACAAATCTAGCATTGTTGTATATACTTTAAAAAAATCTCCTTCTTGTCGGGCTCTTGCGTGCCACTGAGAATCGCTCTTCGTGCCAAATGTAGCACGATATTGTGATTTCATCGCCCTGGATCAGGGTGAATTAATTATAATAACACAAAATAGAACGTTGTCATCTTTCGAATGATGTCAATAAACTAAAAACAAAAAAAAATCAACTATAATAGACTTTACTGTGATGATGGAAAAAGGAAAGTTGGGTAGCTGTTAAAGCATTGAATAGAAATAAACGTACAAAGTAGAGTAGCTTTTAAAGCATTGGATAGAAATAAACGTGAAAGCGCAAGCTTGCGAATGGTATTGCGTTAAGAGACAAAAGCGGTGGTATAAGGACATTTTGAATATGAGAGAATCTTACATGTAATTTGTTAAAATGTTACAGAAGACCTTATATTTTACAGACGACTTTAAATGTTACAGAAGACCTTATATGTTACAGACTACCTTATGTGTTACAGACGACCTTAAATGTTACAGACATAACGACACGCCTCTTCTTCATAAGAAATCCTCAAGTTGAGCTAGCAATTCTTATTACAAAGGCGATATATCAGTGGTCATCTATGCACTGTCATATATGCGCAATGGATAAGTTTAGTATTCCACTGGTCAAGTCGTTTTGATATATTTTTGAAGTATTAATTTAATAACAATGTTAAATGACAAGCCAGCTTTTATTATCTTTTGTAGATAATTATTAAGTAGTAGATGACTGTAGAATAATGAGTACCGAATTGTAGACTGTATTATTTATTTGGCTAGAGCCCCCATTCAGTTAATGAAATATTTATTTATTATGTTGTCTTGTAGTTATTATAATTACTGCTTCAATTTGTAGTATCATTATTGGTTCATTTTGATATTAGTTTAGTGTAGTCTAGGTTGGTCTTGTTTCAAAATATCCCCTGGCAATCTTTACAACATTGATTAGAGTTTATATGATTTTTTCAGGTGTATATTTATGATGGCTCAATATACACAAAAGGTATAGTGTTGCTATTGTGTAGTGTTGGCAATTACTATTGCAGTATAAATAAAACACACACAATACTGGAACGGGAAGAACTGATATAAATCGAGTTTTGTAAAATAAACGAATTATTGGTTTAATCACAGAATCATCAATTAGAAATCCCAATGATCTTTACACAAGTGGTTAAGAATAGCACATGTTCCATAGAATGAATAAGAAATATCCTCAATAGACTTTGAATAGCATTTAACTACTGGTAAAACAATATTGAATCCTTCTTTTGTATAAATCTGTAGGAATTTTATCTCAGAGCATAGGCTACGTGTTTACTTGTCGAGAGATGCCAAAGAACTGACGAAACTTTCTTCTGATTCGCGTGGGTCTGTCGTATGGGTCGATTCGATACCATATCCGAATACAAGGGAGTACATTACATTATATAATAAAATACTAGCGTGCGATGGAATATCCGAATACGACCACTGGCAACATCGGCCATGTTGTCCGGCACAGTAGCTGGGAAAAACCAACGGCCATGTTGTCCGGTATAGTAGCTGGGAAAAACCACCGTCCATATTGTCCGGTACAGTAGCTGGGAAAAACCGTCATCCATATTGTCCGAATATTTAGCTGGGAAATACCAACGGCCATATTGTCCGGTTATTTAGCTTATGAAATAATTTCTATCATTATTACTGCAATTCCTATGAACGATTAGTATCCATTTAAATATGGTACAATGTATAAATTTACGTTTCGTAACACAGAGGACCTTATATTTTACAGACGACCTTATATGTTAAAGACGACCTTAAATGTAAGACGCCCTTAAATGTTACAGACGACCTTATATGTTACAGACGACCTTATATGTTACAATCGACCTTAAATGTAAGAGGCCTTAAATGTTACAGAAGATATATATGTTACAGACTACCTTATATGTTACAGACGACCTTAAATGTGAGACGCCCTTAAATGTTACAGAAGACCTTATATGTTACAGACTACCTTATATTTTACAGACGACCTTAAATGTAAGACGCCCTTAAATGTTACAGAAGTCCTTAAATGTTAGAGAAGACATTATATGCTACCAGGGGTCAGCAATTTTCAATGGCACGCGATGTCTCTTCCCAAGAAACAGCTCTTTAATGCAAGTCAACAACGTACCGGTACGTCAGCATAATTAACGGCCGCCGCGTGCTAAACTTCCAGAAAATCACACTTTATGTTGACTATTAACGTTCACGTTCAGGAAAGTTTGTGTGTAAATATTTCATCATTGGACTTGCGATCTGTGATTGAATCTTTTGTAAAGAAAATCGATTGTATAGTATCTCACCTATTCTTGATTTACTGGCAAGTCTATTCTACAAGAAAGTGATACTGAATAGAGAGATCTGTTGTTGCACACAGTGTACGTTGACGAGTTTAAGTCTTGGATAGATTCGTTTCTTGTCTGGAAGCAATTAAGGTGTTTCTTGATTTAAAAAACAACAACAACATTTTCCGATATTGAATTAGGAGAACTGACTTTTGAAGCAGACGTTTCTGAATGGGAAAGCGACACATTTCAGTGAGTAGAACTTGCATTTACAAGGAAGGGGTTGACCACTGGAATGGATTTGCTTTGAAACTGGATATATAGTGCTTGAAATCAAGTTGAAAACATGTAACAACTTCCCTAATATAAGGCATATTAATATTGATAGATAGATGGACTTTTTCAAATGTAGCCTACTTTGAAGTACTCAAAGCAAAGTTTTCTAAACAAAAGCAAAACTTTAAAATCATGGACTCGTGTTGTCATACCTCATTAAGGCTGACTGGCTTGATCTTAATACAACCTACTTAGTTCTGGGTTTTTTTGTAAAGGAAGGCTATTTGCAATTTTAAAATGCAGCAAACTACATTTTAAACATTAAAATGGGTATCAAAATATCCCAATTTGAGGGAAAGTCTGGAAGAATGCTGCTTAGGAATGTCATCGGCTATTCTCAACTGCTAGGCATTCATGTTGCTTTCAGCTTTTTGTTCAACTTATACTTGTGAACAGATTATATAACACATGAAAGCTGTTACAAGCATACAAAGAAGTCACTTACACTTGACCACTCAGACGTAACTAAATAAATACCTGACATTGAACAACTAGTGAAGAGCATTCAAAGACAAGTCGCTCATTAATTGGTACAGGCTAATCCGGTTTTGAAAATCAAAACCGGTTTTCAGTTTCAAAACTGGAATCCGGTATTCTGGTTTTCATTTAACATTCCTAATCTGGAGGTGATACTGAGTCTACCCAGCTCTGATGGGTAGCCTACCTTTAGTTTGGTAGCTTAGCTGGGCTTTGTGATGGAAACACAATCCCCTGGTATGCCGTGACCACACAAAACTGGTGAACGCTGCTATACCGGCCCTATGGATCAATTTGGTCCGGCGGGATACTTTACTTTACTAGTATTATATTGTGTCATTGTTGTAATTATTAATGTTGAAAAAACAAAATTTTGAAATAGACAAACAATTTAGGCAGGAAATGTTTATTTACCACGGTTTAACGTAAATTAATGTCATACCTCTAATTACACTTGAAATGCTGGATTTGTAAAAAAAAATACTAAAAATTTATATTTTAGTTATTTTACACATTACAAAACATGACTTGTTTGTCATCACTAAAATCAAAATTAATTTTAGGAATGAACTTTAAAGGGAGATTTTTCTAATTTTTCAATATAAAAATATGGCTTAAAATATAGATCTATAACTTTGAAATTATCATACTATAAAAGATAATTAGAAAATATATAAATTATGTGACTAAAGAATGTATATGTACATTTTTAAACATTACAATAACTACTCAGTTTGTATGATAACTTCGTATCAACTCTGCTGTACAAACACTCTTTTTTTACTTTCCAAAAACATAAAAATAAATGCTAATAAAAAGGATGATAATCACAACAAAAAAAGAATTCGAATGAATGGAATTGTTATGTTAAATAAACAGAACGAATGAAGTGAAAGTTTAGATTATTTTAAGTATTCAAATATTCTCTGCTGTCTTCTATCTCTTTGGAATTGTAAAAATCGCATCAATGTATCCTATTCTAATGAGCTTATACTATTATGTGTTCGAATTATTTCTTCCCATTTAGATCTGTATTGAAATTAATAAATAATATCCTTTACGTGAAATTTGTGTAACTATAGAACAATGATAAACATTTAAAAAAAAAGATGACTATCAAAAACACGTTGTTTTTTTTTTAAATTAAATCTAAAACACTTTTACGATTTTCTCTATGAAGCTCCATTTCTTTTAGCATTGGTCTTGCGCCAAAAACGAATTGTTTATATGTTAAAAGAAATAGAGAGCATGTTAACTTTCAGGCCGTTGGCAAGCTGAATAGTTTAGAAATCCTAGTATGGCACACTGTTAGCATAAGTTAGCCGACCCCTGTTGTAGACGACCTTCTATGTAATGTCCTGGTAAGGTCCTAGGTGTAAGGTCACCTAGGCAACAGAATATAGGAGTTTGTTTACATCTTACAACTCTTATACTCCTCTTCCTCCTTTGTTCAAAAATTAGAATACCGCCAGCCCTCCCCCTGCCCCACAAACACACACACTCCACTGTGCTTAAGCCTTTAAATTTGTAATTTAAAACAAAAAACTTGCCCTGCATTCTTACCGAATATATATTCTCGAGTGTAATCTCAGTGAATTATCAATATCGTTGATTTAGCTTATGTTGTTTTATGGTTTTCTTCTTTTATTTAAAATCGTCTATATCATCCTGTTACAAGACTGAGATTCCGCAATTTTAAATCGTTCAACACTCTTCAATCTGGAGGGAAACTTAGGTGTCTTAATGAGAACGACTCAGGCAGACTTGTGTGTCTGGAGGGAAACTTAGGTGGCTTAATGAGAACGACATAGGCAGACTTGTGTGTCTGGAGGGAAACTAAGGTGGCTTAATGAAAACGACATAGGCAGACTTGTGTGTCTGGCGGGAAACTTAGGTGGCTTAATGAAAACGACATAGGCAGACTTGTGTGTCTGGAGGGAAACTTAGGTGGCTTAATGAGAACGACTCAGGCAGACTTGTGTGTCTGGAGGGAAACTTAGGTGGCTTAATGAGAACGACTCAGGCAGACTTGTGTGTCTGGAGGGAAACTTAGGTGGCTTAATGAGAACGACTCAGGCAGACTTGTGTGTGTGTTTTTTTAAAGGGCCCTTTACTAATGACGCCACACGCTAGTAGGATTCTTGTAATGATTGGATTGGTTAATGATGGAGGTGGGGGGGGGGGAGGGGGGCATGTTTCATGGATGCATCATCACAAAGAACCGTTGTACATAATTTGAATATAATTATTTCAACACGGCGTGGTTTCCATTGACATTTTCCCAGTTCATAAAATGAAATATTCATTTGTAACTTTTTAGAAATATGGTTGTATTAAAAAAAAAAATTCTACCGATTTCGTCATGTTTGGAATCTGACTTTTAACGTGATATCTGAGTAATCGGCCCGACGTTTATGTCAGGCTCTCCCGCCAATTGAAAACAATTATTGCCAATAATAATAAACCGTTATGCCATTTCGGAACAACCGTAAAATTCAATACAAAGTAGTACAAAATGTTTGTCAAAATATAATTTTAGTATACTATATTAGTACGCTACTAGACTTCACAGTTTAATACTAGTGGATAGAAAATTTTGGAACCCCTGTATAACATTGGAAAGGGGCGCGTAGGTGAAGTTAGCTGTAAACAAAACGTAATAAGATAAATATCTCTAAGTCTTAAAAACAAACAAAAGTAGCCTACTAGAGTCTATTAAAAAAAACAGAATAGATATTGTAAAACATGGCAGTATATCGTTACAAGAAAAAAAACAACCCACAAACAACTCAACCATTGCCCGAATATCACATGTAAGTAAAGAATGACAAGGAAAATGTCTTCCTTTGAGATTGTTGAAATGGTCTTTTCGTTTGAAATATATTTGATGCAATATTATATAAAGATTTACAAGATTCAAATATATTATTCCATATCTGATCGACATTCTATTACACATTCTTGATTTAATGAGCAACTAAATTTGTCAAACCTTACAACGTACTTAACTTTAATGGTTCAACCGGATTGTGTGTGTATGTGTTTCTGGTTGCTATTAAACAGCCGATTCAAAACTGTGGACAAAATAGCGTTATATAGATTGGTTATTTACTGGTAGATTTTTTTCCCTTTTACATCGGCTGCGAAGGTCAATCAGACGCCAGAACGTATGTTTCATCGGTTGATACGACGCCATCATCTATATATTAATGAACAAGTCATGCCTTACGTTGCGTACAAGAAGAACAATAGTGCAACAGGATTTGCCTGGGCAAAAATAAAGTCCATGGAACCACAATATCAGGCCAACTGACTGTCCAGGGAATCAGAATATCAGGCCAACTGACTGTCCAGGGAATTAGAATGTCAGGCCAACTGACTGTACAGGACAAACATTTGTCACTGTAACAGATACGACGGTCAAAGGGTAAAGGTCAGGCAGAGAAATTAATTATTGAGACCTGAATCGATTAGTTTGTGTCATTTTGGGAGTTATTACGATTAACGGAGTTCCTTCAACTTCAATAGGATTCTGTTAATGCCACTGATAGTGTAACGGGCTAATTTCTAAGTGGCTATTACTTTGAAAAAAAAGTAATTAAGTTTTAAGACTGACATCGAAAAGTCAACACAGTCACGGAACTAATGTTTACTACTCCAACAATTAAAAATATTATTAAGATAATATAAGATTTATTTATTGATCCAAATAAATGGATATTTGTCTTGATTACAGATGTTTTGTCTTTCAGCACATTTTAACAAATATAAAAGAACTTTTTCTACTCAAACTTAGAAATATACTTATAAAAATAGAACGCACGCACACTATCACACACTTTATTATACAAGAAAAGTTCATTAGTAGTTGGCTATTGTATTCTGATTAAATGAAGTCTTGATGATATATATCTTGTTACATATACTTTTGTGAATTCTCATGGTAAATAATATGGCCTGTCTGGTGTGCATAATATCCTTCTTTATGTTGTAATGCTATTGATTTCGGAAAAAAAATTGTTTATATAGATAGCCTTCCCTCCACCTTTTATGTTGCCACTGTTGGCGAGTCTAAGCGAAGCAGATAAAATGATTCTAGGTCCACAGACGTCTTTCAACTCAGAAAAAAATGACAACTGTTACTGTTAGAATATCAAAGACAAAAATCAACACCCAGCTATTTTATTCATGGAGATAAACTTAACTCAAACCGAAAATGATGAACTAATTAGAAGCAATAATACATGGAATATGATCACAGAATCTCAACGCTCTTGAAATAAAAATAATAATATCCAACCAAACTTTTTGGCTTCGTAAAATGAACGCTTTAGAAAAGGAAAAGAAACACAAAACTCTATTAGTATCTAATATAAGTTAGACCTAAAGTATACTAGATAATACATCTTCTATATAGAACCAATAAACTAAATAAAACTCTATTAGTATCTAATATAAGTTAGACCTAAAGTATACTAGATAATACATCTTCTATATAGAACCAATAAACTAAATAAAACTCTATTAGTATCTAATATAAGTTAGACCTAAAGTATACTAGATAATACATCTTCTATATAGAACCAATAAACTAAATAAAACTCTATTAGTATCTAATATAAGTTAGACCTAAAGTATACTAGATAATACATCTTCTATATAGAACCAATAAACTAAATAAAACTCTATTAGTATCTAATATAAGTTAGACCTAAAGTATACTAGAAAATACATCTTCTATATAGAACCAATAAACTAAATAAAGTTTTTTTAAACCTGCACAGAGTCAGAAAAAAGAGAGCTACAAAGTTCATTACATGCGAATATTGGCAACTGGCAAGTGTAACAGTAATAGTTGGATTAATAACAGATTAGAGCAGTAATGGCCAAATTGTGGCTCGCAGGACAATTGTGTCTCGAGCCTCCGTTTTGAATGTCTCATGTTCCCTTTTTTAAAAAAACTAACTTTTCCTTCGTTTATATTATTTTTTGTTATTTTTTGTTGTTGTTTTTTTTAAAGATTTTTTTTACGATTTAATAATTAATCTAACAGTAATTCCACTTGAGAACTGATAATAATTTTTTAAGTAATAAAATATTTTTCTTATGATTTGGGTAAAGAGTGCCTCTCCGAGACTAATATCTTTCATAACTCTATTATATATTAAATTCGGCTACCAGGAACATAAATTTGCACAATATTCACTAGAGGAAAAAAAGTGCGAAAAAAAGCCTAGTTGTTATAATACATCAAATTATAACTTAGAAATATAACTCAATTATCTATTACAATAATCTCATTTGAAAATACAACCCAATAACAACCTGTTGCAATGCTCAGATAAACACAAATACAAAAACACTTTCCTTATCCATCCCTTTGCGAAAACAAATGCATATAAGTACTCTTTCTTCCCGAGAGGCAATCGGGCATGGGATGGGTTGCCTGAACAAACCAGGAAAACATTAATACAAATGCAAGACCACGGATGAGCGTAGGGCGCAAAAATCTTCTTTACAGAATTTAGCGTCTGTAATGTATAATGTATAAGATCATACACAGTGAGAAAACACATTTATAATACCATATTGCAGGAACAAACGCATATTTTTTTCTTTTTTAGTTTCATCCTGGCGGGGAATGGGGTACATGAAGGAACCATGCAAACCAACAACTGCAATTTTAGTCTATGTTAAAAATGCATGACTAATCTCAAACCACATTACTGACAGTTAAGTTTAGCAAAGACCTGATACAGAAATGTGAATTAGAGAATAATAAAGTGAGAATCATTTAAAAAAGTCATTCAATATATTTTGTTTTAACAATAACTAGGTCACCAAACAAAATATGGAAGATACTGGTCTTTTATCGTATAAGTTTACAGACGTTTCTTCTTATAAAGTCCACTAGGCCCAAAACTCCTGCAGGGCGACAGTGATCCGTCGGCGGTATAAGGGAGAGAACCCGCGACATGTCGGCTGACAGTCCGGTGAACTAGCCACAGGACCAGCCGGCCTCTATCGGAAGAGCACCGAGTTCCCATTTTGCAGGTCGTTGGTTCCAATTCACCCAGCTCTTGTAGTTCCATGGGGCAGTCTTATTTGATGTTCAATTAAAACACCCTTTAAATACGTTATTTGTATTTAATCAGTGACCGTGTAACGGTTGTGCGGATGTGGGGGGGGGGGATGCAAGGTGGTCTAGAACAGGGGTCGACAACCTTCGGATCGCGTGCCACACTTGGCACGCCGATGTATTTTCAATGGCACACGGAAGAGACCTGTGAAGTCAGTTCAAGTCGCTTCTACAAGAAATTTAGTGCAATAGCACGATGACAATTAGGCTCTTGGCACGCTGAATGAATTAGAAATCCTACTTTGGCACACTGTTATCAAAAGGCTTGCGTAACAAACGTCCCGGGGTCGTATCCTTGATAAATGCTAGTATGTTTTTCCCAATACCCATCCAAATAAGGCGATGCAGGATAAACATCTGAGCCCGTTGTCATGGCAACCCAACACCACGATCGTGACACGCTAAGGTTAAGCAACCTTACTCGTAATTTAAACCGAACGGATCAAACGGCAAAAAAAAACAAAAAACAAACAACTATAACAAAAAACAAAACCGAGCGTGAAGCCTGCAGTAAACAAAGTAAATAGTTGTTTGTCCTTGTAAGTTAAAGAGAGCTCACATTGTCTCACATGACCAATTGTATATATTATTTGAACGCCTTTAAAGTACCTGCTATAACCTGTGTGAAAAAAACTATTGCTCATTGCTCACAGAGTGTGTTCTATGTGCCTACGATATAATCAGAGACTTATTGGAATCGAAATATTCCGGGTAGTAATAGGCTCACATATAACGGTTTTTTTTCATTGAAAGAGGACGTTGTGGTCCAAAATGTTTTGTTGAAGATATTTTTTTTTATATTTTGACACTTAAAGATTTCAAAGCGTATAAGACCTTTAAAAATGTGTAAAGGATACCAAGAAAACCAATGGGAATTACTACATGTGACAGATCCCATCCACTCTTATTTCTAGAACACATTTTTGCCGTTTTCTCTTCTGAACATTTTTTTACTTAATCATGCTTTTTCAAGATTTGTGTTCTGTAAGATTAGTGTTTTGAGAAATAGACTTTAAGTTTTTTATGAGATATGTATTCTTCGAGATGTTGTCATAGAAATATAACATGTGTTAGGCCTATATCAGATCAGTTCTTCGAGGAAAGGGTTCTCTGAGAAATCTACATATTCTACAAGACGTATATTCTGAGAAATATATGTTTTCTGTGAAATGTATCTTCTTCTTCATTATACTGTGGAGATCCCGTTATACCCGAGGAAAAAGTCCACAATGTAAGGATAGGTTGATTCCGAGTGCTCTGCATTACTACTTATAATATTTATTAAATAGAATAAGAGTTTTAAGCTTAAGCCGACGACGAAGTTTCATTTGCTAGTTCAACCCTTCGGAGATTTATGTTCTTCGTGTTGATCAAGATATGGGTTCTCTGAGATATTCTGCGATTCTGCGTGATTTGCGTTATGCAAAAAGAGTTGTTGTTTTTTTTAATGCTAAACATGTGTCCTGGATATCATAGAACTATATCGACGAGTCATTTCAAAGGCTTAAAAAAACGTTAACATATAAAGCCTTTAGTATGCTTCTAGTTTGTTTTTCTCTTCTTGTCAAAACAATTGGATGAGAAAACCATTAGACTTAAAATATCCCAAATAAAATACTTAAAAAAAAAATAATGTAGGCTTTTTAAATGTGTGAATTTGAATATAATTTTTTAAACTACAGTATGTCAAGGTGTAACTAATTTAAACTTACAGGGGCGACTACTGGAACGGCAGCAGCGGCGTTGGCCTCCATTCGTAGTCGTCGCTTCCGCTTAAGGCGGCTGATGAAAGCAACTTGCAGTCCTGCCTGGTACATGATTTAGTTCCCTTGGTGTCTGGCACCGCACATTGCGTCCTGTGGGGAGAATTTGATCACATTGACTTTAACCAGGTAGCCAATAGAGCGAACAACAAATAAATGCATATTATAATTACTCTTTCTTCCAGAGTGGCATCCTGGCAAGGACTGGGTTGGCTGAACAAACCAGTAAAACCAGTAACATAACATCATATAAAACACTGATCAAAACGCAAGACTAGACTCAGACCACGGATGAGCGTAGGACGGAGTAATCTTCTTTATAGAAGGAGCGCCTGTAATATATAAGATAAGAACCACGCACTACCCTTGAGATAAAACTATTCATATTGTTACGTCCACAATCCCCTTGTGGCCAGAGCTGTGTAGATCTTGCTGATAATTCTCGTTAGTCCTAGGGGAGACTTTAATTATTAGTATTTATGTTTCAGTATTACACGAACTCTTCTTATAGTCCTGGGCACAAATTCAGTATTTGTATTCCAACATTTCCTTTCTTGTAAATTATGGTAGTAGATAAATCTTATAGTAATGTATTCAACACAATAGGATAGTAACTTGACAAAGAAGCTTCAGTGTAACTGTTGTTGATAGTTTATTTCAGGTGGTATGTTCAATATATACAATATATCTATTATGTACAGTTAGAATAAAATAGTGCAAACACAAACGTTCTCAAAAGAACATATTTTGAAACTCTCTGTCTTTCAGACAAAACAAATCATTAAATACTATCCGAGTGGTGCAAGGGATAGACCCACTACCAGTAGGGGTGAAAATCATGGTAACATTACAAAACTCATAACAAAACGATATGAACTTCCCCTATTAAATAATGAGTCGTTCCCAGACTCTGAGAATTTGAGATCAACACAGAATCCCAGCATTACCTAGAACCTTTCGTTTTCCTACTAAACGTCCTAATATCGCGTGTAGTAAGAAAAGAGAGAGAGAGAGGAGAATAAACATTGCGTGTTCCAATTCTTGGAAAAACAATATACATGACACGCCCCCACCCAATGAAAGAAATAATGTACCATAATTACCCAAGTAATACTCAACATGGTACATTTTTCGTACTTAACACTATCGTTTTAACAACCAACAATCAATGGAAGATTATAAGACAATTTAAGCAAACATGGCTCACTGGCACAACTAAATTATAAAAAGTGTCACTACCCAATGGTAATTGTGATTATAACGTGATTGGACAAATATTTCCCCGTTAGTATTAATATTAACTAATGTCTCAACAAGTACAAATAATTCAAAAATATTCTAGTCATTCTTATTTTAACTATGTACAGTTGTGTGGATTTCCACCAAAATTTGCAAAAAGTCTTAATCTATTTAAACAAATATAACATTGCTCAAACTCTGTCAATTTTCAACAGTTTACTTCTAATATACAAACCAAAAGATAAGTAATACATAACTCGAATCAAACTATAGGTTACTTCCCCTTTAAATTACAGTGTCAACTTGACATTAACAGGGTTCATACCTAAGATGATGATACTTCCCCTTTTCTCAAATACGAGGAGAAAATACACTCTAGTTACGATTACTACAGTAATCTAAATATTAAAATGTAATCCACTATTATGCGTTTTTGGCAAATTTAAAAGTTTAATATAAAAGATTGTTCAGGGTTGAATGAGTGCACACCTTTAGGTACCTTTGTTTCCCTCCATTCCCGGATATATGGAATATATAACAACCTATACAACATAGTGAATATCCACTAGTTTTTCCCATTCTATTACCATGATATAACAATTTAGCAATAGATTTCCAATATTATCTATTAATTTATACCAATTAAGATTACATCTCTTTCTAAGATAAAAATTGTACATATTATTATTTAGTTCCATTCATTAACTAAAATAAAACAAGATAATAAATCAACTAGCTCAAAGTTTTCCCACTTAATTGCATGTGATGACAATTACTTTTATCCATCCATATCAAGTAAATACGTGCATATTATATATTTATTGCATCATGCATCAACATTTAAATGGAATTTCTTTTCCATAATCAAATGAATTTAAAATATATCAGAACATCAATATTATACATGATTATAAGAATTATTAATACTTTCAAAAGACTTGACTTCTGTATGATACAAGTATTCTATAGGTATTCCATAATCAAAATTCAAACGAATGATAGGTTATCATGACACATTCTTAATGAATAAGTGAGATGATCTGAAAAAGAAGTATGGGTTATTCAGTCAATCATGTAGCACCCGAGATAGAGTATCAGCTGTGACGTTGTCCCTACCCCTCAGGTGTTTTATGTTTAAGTCATAGGCTTGGAGGAATAAGCTCCATCTAACAAGCCTCTGGTTTTGCTTGACCCTGGAGAGAAAAGTCAGAGGGTTGTGGTCGGTCAGTATTTCTATCGGGTACCCAGAGCTGTTTACATAGAAATCAAACTGTTTTAACGCTAGGATCAACCCTAAAAGTTCCTTCTCACTTGTATTATAATTACGTTCATGGATATTGAATTTCTGTGAGTGGTAGCACACCGGGTGCTCCTCTCCGTGGTCATCCTGCTGAGTCAGCACCGCTCCCATCCCAGTATCGCACGCGTCTACTGCAATTTTAAAGGGTCTATCAAAACGCGGGGTCACCAAAATAGGTGCCCTGGATAATCTTAACTTCAACTCATCAAACGCCTTTTGGCACTTGTCAGACCAAACAAAGCGATTGTTCTTCTTTAGTAGGTCAGTTAAGGGGCAAGCTACCGTAGAAAAGTCCTGGCAAAACTTACGATAATACCCGGCCATTCCAAGGTAACTACGGAGTTGTTTCCTTGTCTGTGGCACTGGGACATTCTGAATAGCTTCTATTTTAGCATTTACTGGTTTAACCTTTCCACCACCCACTACATGTCCAAGATACTCGATAGTGGCATGTCCAAACTGACTCTTAGCCAGGTTTATTGTCAAATTGGCGTTATTCAGTCGTTCAAACAAGTGTCGTAGTTGACTGACATGTGTCTTGAAATCTGTACTATACACCACTATGTCGTCGAGGTAGGCATTACACTGGAAGATACCGCGAGTGAGGGTGTTTATAAGCCTTTGAAACGTCGCAGGGGCATTACGGAGTCCGAATGGCATGACCTTATACCTGTAAAGTCCGTCAGGTGTCACAAAGGCGGATACTTCCTGTGCCCGTGGCGTCAAAGGAATCTGAAAGTACGCGGAGAGAAGATCAATTTTTGTCACATACGTCGCATCACCTATCTTATCAATGAGGTCATCAATACGAGGAATGGGATACGAGTCAGTCTTTGTCAAATTATTTAATTTCCTAAAGTCTGTACAAAACCGCAATGTGTTGTCGGCTTTTGGTACCAACACACAGGGTGAAGACCATTCGCTATCACATTCTTCCACTATGTCATTTTCTAACATATACTTCACCTCTGCTCTAATATGTTCAAGTCTGATGGGGTTAACCCTATATGGATGCTGTTTAATTGGCCTGGCACCCTCAGTTAATACTACATCGTGTTCTATTAGATGTGTCCTCCTGGGAACATCTGTAAACAGTGACTTATATTCATGTACCAGCTCAATAATCTTCTCCTTATCTTCTACCGGAAGATGTTCTAGCCTTGTATCTAAACTCTTAAGGGCATCTGTATTATTAAGTTTACTTTCTGCAAACTTATATTCTATCCTAGATAAATCCGTCGGGACCCTAGCTAATGAAATCATGGGGACCTCCCGTGGTTTACTCTTTTCCCTGGAAACATAGGGCTTAAGCAAATTAATATGGCATACCCTCTGCTTTTGTCTCCGGTCAGGAGTCTTTATCAAATAATTGACCTCGCCAAGCTTTGACTCTATCTCATAGGGTCCACTAAACTTTGCACTTAAAGGCTGATTTTGCAAAGGTAGAAACACAAGAACTTTGTCACCTGGTGCAAAAGTTCTAGCTGTAGCTTTACGGTCATAGTTCTGTCTCATACGCTCCTGCATCTGTGGAAAATGAATCTTCACATGGTTAAAAGCATGATAAAGCCTATTTTTAAATTTATCTACATATGACAAAAGTCCAATCGGTTCACTGTCCGTTAGCCAAGTTTCATGTAGAAGTTTCAACGGACCTCTGACTGAGTGTCCATACACAAGTTCGAATGGGCTAAACCCCAGGGATTCCTGAGTGGCCTCCCTTGCAGCGAACAGTACATAAGGCACACCCTTATCCCAGTCTTTCTCGTTTTCATAACAGTACTTTTTAAGCATCGATTTTAATGTCTGATGAAACCTTTCCAGAGCTCCCTGGCTCTCAGGATGATAGGCACTTGATAGCCTATGGCTTATCCCTAATTGTTCCATGACTTGTTTGAAAATGTTCGAAGTAAAGTTAGTCCCCTGGTCGGACTGTACTGTCTTCGGTAGGCCATAACGTGTGAAGAAATTTGTCAGGGCGTCTACCACCTTCACTGTTGTTATGTTCCGCAACGGAATGGCTTCCGGGAAGCGAGTGGATGAACACATGACTGTGAGCAGGTATTGAAAACCGGCTTTTGTTTTCGGCAACGGGCCCACGCAATCAATGAGTATATGACTGAATGGTTCGTCGAACGCTGGTATCGGCTGGAGTGGAGCGACAGGAATTCGTTGGTTAGGACGTCCTACCATTTGGCATACGTGGCAAGTCTTGCAGTATTGTTCGACATCTCTTCTCAGTCCTGGCCAGTAGAAGTAAGGGAGGATACGGTGGTGCGTTTTTCGGACTCCCATGTGACCAGCGAAAGGAAGATCATGCGCCATACGCAGTATATCTTGACGATAGCACTTAGGTATTACAATCTGGTGAATACTGTCCCACTCGTTTGTACCTGAGTTGAGCGGTTTCGACTTTCTCATCAATACTTCATCTTTCATGTAGAAACATTCCGCCATTGCATCTGCAGTCTTTTCATCAACAGCTTTCATTCTGAGTTGCATTATTACTTCGTCATTCAATTGTTCTTTCACCAATTTCTGCTTTGGTGACAAAATGTTATCGTTCTCGGTTGCATCACCAGTTGTTAGTTCAGCAAAGAACGTAGCACTTAAATCGATGTCAGGTGTTTCTGTTATCACTGTTTCATTCGCATGTGTGTCTTCAGAACAGACAAACACATCTTTCGTTGCACTACACGGCGTAGCAGGAGTCTTTACCGACTTCTTTTTCTGCATTGCTCTTGTCAGTGCACATGTTGGGCGTTCATTGGCAGGACGTAGGTTTTTGTCCTCCGCCATCTTTGTCTCCAACACTTTAACCATGGGCTCGACAGTGACTCTGCCGCCCATAATGTCATTTCCTAATATCATGGAAACGCCTTTGACGGGTAGTGCGCGCCACACTCCCACTACGATGTTACCTGTAAAAATATCCGACTCGAGTTTTATTCTGTGCAGTGGAGCTTCCACAGCCTCCATACTAGCACCTCTCAGCACAACAGACTCACCGGTACTGGTGGCATCTGTTAACGGCACACTGCCCTCCAGGATCACGCTGACAGCAGAACCCGTGTCACGTAATATCTGTATTTTCTTCTTGCTGAGTACATCGACTTCTGTCGACACTGTCCCCTCGTAGACAAAGGGTCGAAAATCGGATAGGTCGTCCTCTTCCGGGACTTCAGGAACCATCTGTTCCTCACGGCCTTCTGAAAGCATAATAGATTGAGTACAGCTATTCTCTTTTACCTTAGATAGACTGTTCTCAAAAACCATCGACTCCACAACTATGGGCGATGCCGGCCGCATTTCTTTTGAGTTTCTTGACCCTGTGTTGCACACTTCTTCTGTCTGCTTGCTATCTTTCTGCACTCTGGCACAGTGTAGAATAGCACCTTGCTTCTTGGTAAGGATCCAACAATCTTTCTTCATGTGGCCCTCTTTCTTGCAATTGAAACATACCACCTTTGCTTTATTTACATCTGTCTGCTTCCTGAAATGAACTAAGTTACTATTATTATTTACACCACTGTTCTTATTATTGTTTTCACTTGTCTCTTTTGGTTTACTAGCCTCCTTGGGCTCTGGTTTGTGCACTTTGGGTTTGTCAGCATAATATGGCTTTATGCTGGCGTGAATTATGGCATAGTTATCTGCCAATCTAGCAGCTTCATGCACATCTTCAACCCCTCGGTCTGAGATGTGGGTTTTAATATCCACTCGAATACAATCATTGAATTCCTCAAACAATATTAGGTTCTTGAGTTTATCAAACTCACTTACATTCTGTGACCTTAGCCACTGTTCTAACATTTTCTCCTTTTGTCTCAAAAAGTCTACATGAGTTTGATCATATGCCTTCTTTCTGTCTCTAAATAGCTTTCTATATTTTTCTGGTGTCAGGGAATAACTTTTTAGCACCCTATCTTTGATTACTTCATAGTCATTTATTTCCTCGGGTGTTAAACTCAACACTACGTCCAATGCTTTTCCTTTGTTGAGAGTTGACCTTAACAATAAAGCCATCTTATCATCAGGGAACTGATAATCTACAGCTATCCTCTCAAAAAGCAAAAAGAAATCTTGAACATCTTCTTCTCTGAATATAGGCAAGTGTTGCTTCATTGCGCTAATATCCATACCATTGCTGTCCCTACGATGGTCAGGTCTGTTCATGCGTGCCATCTCTATCCTTTCTCTGCTTTCAATCCTAATTCTTTCATTTTCCCTTTCAGTTTCTATCCTAATTCTTTCATTTTCCCTTTCAGTTTCTATCCTAATTCTTTCATTTTCTCTTTCAGTTTCTATCCTCATTCTTTCCAATTCCATTCTCTTCATAGCTAATTGGAATTTTAGGTTTTCACTCAACCCTTCATCTTCATCATTGTTTGATGATCTAGATGACATATTTCTTACCTCGTCTCCGTGGGCAATTACCTCGCCCCCACTGGGAGCTACATAACCTTCATTGATATCGTTCTGTCCCACTTCAACTACACTACCAGTGTTCATGGCATTCTGCCCGTTCAAACATGTCATAATTTCTTTGGTCAAACGATTACGATTAGGTCTTGCCTGTCCTGCCTCAATCCCAAAGGACTCAGCTAATTCTTTTAGTTCAGCAAATGACATGGCATTAAGTTCCTCACTTGATATATTCGAAGCCATAGTATAGCGTTCGAAATATTTGTTATAGTAGAGTAGTATATATTGTATAATAAAATATAAAGTTCCAACTTACGATTTGTCCAGAAATTTGCACAATATAATATTAAACACTTCGTGGAATCTTCACACTTCCCAAGGAATAAAAACGCAAACCAGTTCTCTCCTCTTTTTAAAAAAAAATAGTTTCACAGTCCTGAAAACGAAACACAAATATGCCGCTCTCAGTACTACTAATGTCACAAAATATTTATAGGTCAGGAAAAAATATAACTCAAATTTTCCAGACGAGATCAACAAATTTTTTCCAATCCTAGATCAAGAAAAGTAGAACTCAAATCTACCGAACGAGACTACCAAATCTTGTCAATCCTAGGTCAGGAAAAGTAGAACTCAAATATACCGGGCGAGACCACCAAATTTTGTTACGTCCACAATCCCCTTGTGGCCAGAGCTGTGTAGATCTTGCTGATAATTCTCGTTAGTCCTAGGGGAGACTTTAATTATTAGTATTTATGTTTCAGTATTACACGAACTCTTCTTATAGTCCTGGGCACAAATTCAGTATTTGTATTCCAACATTTCCTTTCTTGTAAATTATGGTAGTAGATAAATCTTATAGTAATGTATTCAACACAATAGGATAGTAACTTGACAAAGAAGCTTCAGTGTAACTGTTGTTGATAGTTTATTTCAGGTGGTATGTTCAATATATACAATATATCTATTATGTACAGTTAGAATAAAATAGTGCAAACACAAACGTTCTCAAAAGAACATATTTTGAAACTCTCTGTCTTTCAGACAAAACAAATCATTAAATACTATCCGAGTGGTGCAAGGGATAGACCCACTACCAGTAGGGGTGAAAATCATGGTAACATTACAAAACTCATAACAAAACGATATGAACTTCCCCTATTAAATAATGAGTCGTTCCCAGACTCTGAGAATTTGAGATCAACACAGAATCCCAGCATTACCTAGAACCTTTCGTTTTCCTACTAAACGTCCTAATATCGCGTGTAGTAAGAAAAGAGAGAGAGAGAGGAGAATAAACATTGCGTGTTCCAATTCTTGGAAAAACAATATACATGACAATATATTGAATATATCATTCAAATAACTTTTGTTTCTATAATTTCGATATGACCAGTAGGCCCTATGCCAAGCTAAGTACTTTTCTGTATCCTAAACATGTCTCTAAGTACAAACTCAATGTCAGATAAATAAAAGTCTTTAAAAAAAAACGTCTGTAAATTAGAAAAATCACAAAATTAGTCTAGTTTTAAAACATGTATACAAATGTTTAGTTAATCCTTTTGAAAATGTTCACCTAATTTGTGTTTATCATTATAATATAGACCTAGTAGGTAGGCCTAAAGGTCATCCACTTTTAGTAAATCTACTGGGTCTTTGTAATGTCTATCAAATAAAACATGAATAAAGTGAATCAACTATTCAATTATTAATCGAATCTATTTTTCAGCAACAACACATTAATTATTTTAACACTCACTTATTCAAATAGCAAATTAGGCTCTAATTAAATTGTAGATACTAAACTAGTCCAAACTAGACTTAACAACTATAAGAGTTCAGCAAAATAGGATAAACTAAGCTTACTTCCTAAACTACTTCACTTAAATTTTCTATAACATTTTTAATTATGCAATAATTCAATGACTCAAGAATAATTTATAACATAATCAATAAATTAATCAGTTACATATATATCTTGCTAACTTACTGGGCTAATCTTTCTTTGCGCTTAAAAAAAAAGTCACAAACAAAAAAACTGGAAGAAAAAAACTATAGACAACGCTCAACCAAACAAACACACAAGTCAACTGCGTGTTTTCAGACAATAAGTATGTATTCAAAGAGCTTACATAAATTATTGAGGAAATACAATAAACAGCCCGGAGACGTGGTGCCGTTTTCCTTTTTCACCAGCTAGAATGTCTATATTGCTTAATGTCAGAAGCTGATTAAATAGCAGCAGCACACACAGCCACCACTAGTTGCTCGCGCTTGTATTGACTCCAACATTAGAAACGTACTGTACAGCAGTGCTCACAATCAATGTTCATTGTCGTCTGCCACTTGTAGCTAGACTTGATGGTTTTGTTTCTCTTCTTGTTTGTTTATGCTGTTGTGTATTTTTTGAGCCGTTATTATTTTTGTTTCGTTTAGGCTTTATCGATCATTTTCATTTTCTGTTGTTGTTTATTTTCTGTAAAATGTGACACATATTTTTTGTTACCGTAAAAATTTAAATTTCTGAGTGTGTTCATTCTTTTATTCTCTATGTGCGTTCAGTGTTTTTATATATTTTTTCGAATGTTTTTGTTTTTTTACAAATAGCAGCAGATGTCACTTGACATTGCCGTCATTAATCTGACAAAAACTTCTACTTACTCAACCTAAGTTGACTTCTTCGACTCGTCCTAAAAATTGGCTACTCACCCATTTTTTGCCCCTTCACGTTTCCTTGCCACAGGGCACAGGACGAAGGAGCACCTTCCCCCCCCCCCCCCCCCAAAGAATACTCGTCCCAGAGAAGTAGTAAAGTAGAAAGATAATGCATACTATTTGGAAGAGTTTGAAAGCATTGGAAAAGATAGGTAGAGATCTGAAAAGAAGATCTAAGTGGCCTCCAGTGGGAGTGTCGGACAAGGCTAAGTGGCCTCCAGTGGGAGTGTGGGACAAGGCTAAGTGGCCTCCACTGGGAGTGTCGGACAAGGCTAAGTGGCCTCCACTGGGAGTGTCGGACAAGGCTAAGTGGCCTCCACTGGGAGTGTCGGACAAGGCTAAGTGGCCTCCACTGGGAGTGTGGGACAAGGCTAAGTGGCCTCCATTGGGAGTGTCGGACAAGGCTAAGTGGCCTCCAGTGGGAGTGTGGGACAAGGCTAAGTGGCCTCCAGTGGGAGTGTGGGACAAGGCTAAGTGGCCTCCACTGGGAGTGTCGGACAAGGCTAAGTGGCCTCCACTGGGAGTGTCGGACAAGGCTAAGTGGCCTCCACTGGGAGTGTCGGACAAGGCTAAGTGGCCTCCACTGGGAGTGTCGGACAAGGCTAAGTGGCCTCCACTGGGAGTGTGGGACAAGGCTAAGTGGCCTCCACTGGGAGTGTCGGACAAGGCTAAGTGGCCTCCACTTGGAGTTTCGGACAAGGCTAAGTGGCCTCCACTGGGAGTGTGGGACAAGGCTAAGTGGCCTCCACTGGGAGTGTCGGACAAGGCTAAGTGGCCTCCACTGGGAGTGTCGGACAAGGCTAAGTGGCCTCCACTGGGAGTGTCGGACAAGGCTAAGTGGCCTCCACTGGGAGTGTGGGACAAGGCTAAGTGGCCTCCACTGGGAGTGTCGGACAAGGCTAAGTGGCCTCCACTGGGAGTGTCGGACAAGGCTAAGTGGCCTCCACTGGGAGTGTCGGACAAGGCTAAGTGGCCTCCACTGGGAGTGTGGGACAAGGCTATGTGGCCTCCACTGGGAGTGTGGGACAAGGCTAAGTGGCCTCCACTGGGAGTGTCGGACAAGGCTAAGTGGCCTCCACTGGGAGTGTCGGACAAGGCTAAGTGGCCTCCACTGGAAGTGTGGGACAAGGCTAAGTGGCCTCCATTGGGAGTGTCGGACAAGGCTAAGTGGCCTCCACTGGGAGTGTGGGACAAGGCTAAGTGGCCTCCACTGGGAGTGTGGGACAAGGCTAAGTGGCCTCCACTGGGAGTGTGGGACAAGGCTAAGTGGCCTCCACTGGGAGTGTGGGACAAGGCTAAGTGGCCTCCACTGGGAGTGTGGGACAAGGCTAAGTGGCCTCCACTGGGAGTGTGGGACAAGGCTAAGTGGCCTCCACTGGGAGTGTCGGACAAGGCTAAGTGGCCTCCATTGGGAGTGTGGGACAAGGCTAAGTGGCCTCCAGTGTGAGTGTGGGACAAGGCTAAGTGGCCACTGGGAGTGTGGGACAAGGCTAAGTGGCCTCCACTGGGAGTGTGGGACAAGGCTAAGTGGCCTCCAGTGGGAGTGTGGGACAAGGCTAAGTGGCCTCCACTGGGAGTGTGGGACAAGGCTAAGTGGCCTCCACTGGGAGTGTCGGACAAGGCTAAGTGGCCTCCACTGGGAGTGTCGGACAAGGCTAAGTGGCCTCCATTGGGAGTGTGGGACAAGGCTAAGTGGCCTCCAGTGGGAGTGTGGGACAAGGCTAAGTGGCCACTGGGAGTGTGGGACAAGGCTAAGTGGCCTCCACTGGGAGTCTCGGACAAGGCTAAGTGGCCTCCACTGGGAGTGTGGGACAAGGCTAAGAATAAAAGAAAGACTCCATGGCAGTGAGCAATGGACAACCTACCCCACCCATGGGCTTCAACTTTCATGTCTTGCATCGTAATTTAGGAAACTGATAGCAGGAACAGTTTCAATGCTGAGCTTTTAGCGCGTGCCAAAATGTACACATCAGGCTTAAAATCCTTAGTGAAATGCGTCTGTGATGATTTTGGTCACCTGAGAAAATGATATGGACCCAGTTCAAACTTTCAGTGCCCTTTTTTTTTATATAAAAGTAAGAGTTATATTAGTAAAAGTCAAACTGGCCGATCACACCTCAGATACAAAGAGGACTATGAAAGAGCAATAAAGGCGAGAATCGTGCAAATAGTGGCTCCCCCCTGGCGTATCTCTGTTTAAAGATAGAGAAATAGAATAAATTAATAGCTTGATAAGAAGGAAACGTATAGAAGAGAAACATGGAGAATAAAAAAAAAACGCTAGGTGTTCTTGTTTTTATTGTTTGCAATCTAAGCTCATCTGTGCTACCGATGACATTTTTCAGAGTAGAGTGCGGTGGTCGGCTTTTAAATACAGGTGAAGGCGGGGAATTTTACCACAGGTTTGGAGGGTGTGCTGGCCACACAATCCCCCAATGAAATTTTTGAAAACAACATTTTTTTTCTACGCTTTCTTAGATAAATAGAGCCTTCTCAGTATCCAGTCCGAATGTGTGGAATCTACTTCCCATTCAACTCAGGCAAACAAGCTCCATTGATTCCTTCAAAAAGAACTTAAAAACTCATTATTTCAATATTTATCTTAATTAACATGCTTTAGAGCCATACTGTCTTACTTTTATGTTAGGTCGGTTATTTTGTTTTGGTTGTTTGATTTGTAAAGTTTTGAATCATTATTTAGTTTTTTTTTATCTCTTAGCCTATAGATTGTATCCGTGTTCTGAGTTGTATGTTAAATGTGCTCTGAGCTTGCATTATGCTTGTTGGCAGTGCTATACAAATGTCATTATTATTATTATTATTATTATTAAATACGTGTTTGTTTTTTCATAGTATGTGGGTCAGAAACAATAAGAAATATATTGAATTAGAAAGTTAAAGGACGTTTTAACTTTGTTCTTGATTCATTGGTTGAATTAAAATATTTCCGTTTTCAGTTTTACTATTGTTGTACCCGTACGATTGGCAGATAAATAGATTGATAGATAAATTAGATACATAAATAGATAGATAAGTTGACAGAGTGCCATATATATATATATAGATTTATACAGATAAATAGATAGATAGATAGATAGATAGATAGATAGATAGATAGATAGATAGATAGATAGATAGATAGATAGATAGATAGATAGATAGATAGACGGATAGATATATAAACATTTTGATAGATAGTAGGGTGATTGGATAAATTAATGAATTGATAGATTGATAAATTGATGGATAGATGGATGAATGAATGGATGGACGGAGGTAGGATGGCTGGCTAGATGGATGGATGGGTAAAAAGATGAAGAAATGGGAGGAGGTAGGTAGGTGGTATGGACTGATGGCTGGATGAATGGATGAAGCAAAGGAGTGGTGTAAGAAGAGAAGAAGACGTGGATGGATGGATGGATGGATGGATATGTTGAATGATAGATGGATAAATATATACATTTAATTATAGTTAGATAGATGAATGAATTTATGTTGCGAGGAAGGGACGCAGTTGGAGAGGGAGGAATGGAGCTATTATTGGTTGGCTGGACTAATTGATCGATGTATGTTAGCAAGAGATCCAGATAGATAGCTAGCTAGCTAGATAGATAGATAGATAGAAAGATAGATAGATGGTTAAGAAAAAGGCATGACAATGCAATACTCTATTTAAGTGTAAGCAAACATCAGTAATAAACAGACAAAACAAAAATGTTTGTTCATTCCTGTATAATGGGTATACTATGAAAGAAATAAACCTATTCCAACCTAACTTAATGCCTAAAAACTATTGGGCTATATACAAACACACACAGACATAGAACAATGCATTTTGTGTTGTCCAAGTTTGACTCTATGGTAACGTCTATATGGAGTCTATACGCCTACAACTGTCCAAGTATGACTCTATTTTAACATCTTGTCACGATGTGGCAATTGAGAGGGGGTAATAATGGCTGGTTGTCTTAGAGGTATGAGGTGCCGATGCTGTAGTTGACCTGGAATATTTATTTGTTCTCTACTGGCTCGTTTAGATGTTATTAAACACACACAAACAGACAGTTCTAAGTTAGGCAAGCAAGTCTCTGGTTACGTTTCAGGTGTTTATTTATGATTCAAATTCAATATCCAATGATGAAATACACATACTAACATGCAGGGGAGATATAGTGCTTGAGATATATGCACAGGAACGTCTATCACTCAATATACTGTGTTGTTGCGGAATCCAAGTTTAGGCTACGTAACTATAATGAGGAAATTACGATTACTGGCTAAGTATCTGCAAGTCCAAGTAACAATTCGGGAGCTAGGCCAAAACGATGTTTCTAGCTCGGGAGCTGGGGGAGATCTGCTTTAGTTTAGTTGGGCGGGCTTTTTCGTGAACATTAGTCACCTGACCCAAGGTTAATTTGGTTGGCTTACATTTAATTACATCCTATTCTCATTGGCTAGATTGAATATACATTTGCATAAGAAAAGCTTATTGGAGCCAAAAATGGATTGGGGGTCGGGGTTGCGAGGGCGGAAAGGGGGGGGGAGGTCTAGATGAAAGACAATTGATACGGACGTCATGCTGAGTGGGGGAATTTATCTCCCTTTGGTAGAATTTTAAGTAGTTAACTCAAGTGGCTGGGGGGGGTTTCGTACGAGAATTAGTTATATGTGTGCGAACTGGGTTCTCTGGTCAACGCTCAGGGAACGACCGTCTCAAAGCAATTGCATAACGTGCCGCTAAGCTGAGGGGATATAAAAGGGGGTGGGGGTGGCGGGGACGCGAAGAGGAGGGGGTGAGTGTGGGATCGAGTAATGACTCGCTCAGGGAACGACCGTCTCAAAGCAATTGCATAACGTGCCACTAAGCTGAGGGGATATAAAGGGGGGGTGGCGGGGGCGCGAAGAGGAGGGGGTGAGTGAGGGATCGAGTAATGACTGTCTACACATGCGTTAAAATAGTACAAGATATAAATACATTAAGACATGATATGAATACATTAATATAGCATAGGATAAAATATATACATTCTAACTAACACATTCGTACCCATTCAACCAAGATGTAGTACCAAGTTGATCGTATTAGTCAGTAGACTCTGAATTTGGGCGTAGTACAAGAGTATAGTGAAGGGTAGAGAAACAGGTGAGAAAGAGTGATGGGGAGATGTAATTGCGTAAGGGAGGGAGAAGATAGTGACGTCAGACTAACCTTCTCTCTATTCTAGCTAACCTTAAGCTAATCTAAGGTTCTAGTTATACACTGCTATCTATCTAAGTGCTAATAGTCACGATTAAATCCGGAATTGTGACATCCCTCCGGGCCAATTTGGAATACACGTGAGAGTGGATTCATACCTAATTTACTGAGTCTGAGGCCGGGGTTTGAGTGGTGTCGGTGGGGCCTGAGTCAGGGGCGGGATCTGAGTCAGAGTACCGGGACAGGAAATCTGCGAGATGGTGTTCCTTCCCGGACTGGTAGATGGTCTGGAAGCTGTACTGTGACAGGGTGAGGGAGTACCTCATTAACCTTCTGTTTAGGTTTTTTGCGCATGCGAGAAACGTGAGGGGTTGGTGGTCTGTGTGGAGGATAAAATGGCGACCGTATAGGTATACGTGGAACCTCTCAATTCCAAACACAAGAGCCCAACATTCTAGCTCAGAAGTACTGTAATTCATCTGGGTGGCGTTTAGCTTACGCGAGGCATATGCTACGGGAAACAGCATATTATCGTGCTCCGGGTCGGGTTGTAGCAGGGCCGCGCCGACGGCGCGTCCACTAGCGTCGCACTTCAATACGTAGGGGCGGGTCGGATCAGGCAGACGGAGTATGGGTTTACTAGTGAGAGCAGCCTTCAGCTGGTCGAACGCTAGCTGGCATTCTGTTGACCAGGTGACTTTTTCCGGGAGGTTTTTCCGCGTCAAGTCTGTTAAAGGGGCCGCGATGCTATTGTATTGCGGTATGAACTTTTGGTAATACCCTGTTAATCCTAGGAGGGACCTTATACCTGATTTGGTGGTGGGCTGAGGGGCTAACTTATTTTTCTCTACTTTGGTTTCGTCTGGCATTATTTTGTTCTTTTCGATCATGTGACCTAAGAATTTCAGTTTATTGAAACCTACCATGCATTTCGACGGCCTGGCGGTTAGGCCGGTTTCGCGGAGTCTAGCTAGTAGAGCGGTTATCGTTTCCACATGTTCTGCCCAGGTGGGCGTGGCTATCAAGATGTCATCCACGAAGTGGGTGATCCCAGGTCGGTCAATTGGCTGGATCAGTTTTCGCATCATGCGAGTGAACACGGAGGGGGAATTGTTTAGGCCAAAGGGGACGGTTTGGAATTCGAAGTGGCCTTGGTCGGTGGTAAAGGCGAGGTAAGGGCGGCACTTCTCTTCCACTTCTATTTGGAAGAACCCCTTGCTAAGGTCAAACTTGGAAAAGTATTGAGCGTTGCTCAGTTTTGAAAATAGTAAATCAGGGTCTGGCATGGGCTCGACTTGAAATTCAGTGACTGCGTTTAACCGGCGGAAATCTACGCACATGCGGTGAGATCCGTCTGATTTCTTTACTAATACTATCGGCGCGTTGTATGGGGAGGTTGAACTCGCGATGATGTTATGGGCTAACAGATAATTGATTTCTTTCTCAATGACGTCCAGTTTGGCGTGGGGCATAGCATATGGCTTGACCGTAATGGGTCGCGGGTCCGTGACTTTCATGGTGAACGTCTCTAAGTTAGTACGTCCTGGGGTGTCAGTTAGCACATCTGAGTGTGAGGAAAGTAAGTTTTTGACTGTTTTGATCTGTTCAGGGGTTAAGAGGGGACAGATTCCTACGTCATCCATGGTTTCTCCCTTATGTAAGGGAAACGCGGTCAGTGAGTCAACGGCTTCTGTTTCTTCCGCGATGGCGGTTGCTACAAGGGGCGTATCGTCGAGTGGGCGTTCGAGGTATTGTTTTAGCAGGTTGATGTGGAACAGTTTGTCTTTGTTTCCGACTTTGATGAGGTAGTTAGTGCCTGAGAGCTTTTTTGTAACTGGGTAGGGGCCCCTCCATGCTAACTGGAGTTTGTTGTAAGAGGAGGGGAGGAGCAGTAGTGCCTTATCGCCCGGAGCCAGAGAGCGTTCTTTGGCCCGCCGATTGTATAGTTTCTCCTGTTTCTCCCTCTCCTTGGCTAAGTGTTTTGAGGCGATAGTGTGGACAGTGTTAAGCCTAGCCTTTAAGTTGTTGATGTAGGCGTGGACGGAGAGTTCTTCGGGATGCGGGGAAGGATTAGTCCAGGCGCGCTTGAGGAGTTCTAGAGGCCCACGGGGTTGGGAACCGAATAGCATCTCATAGGGGGTGTAGCCTAGAGTAGAATGGGGGGTGGACCGATATGCGAATAAGGCTGTGGGGAGGAGTGTGTCCCACTCATCCAGAGGGCCATCGACGGTTTTCTTTAACAGCCCGATTAAAGTTTGGTTAAAACGTTCGACTAGCCCATTGCATTGAGGGTGGTAGGGGGAGGATCGGATGTGGGTGGTGTTCATTATGTGCAGCGCTTCTCTCATCAGTGTACCGGTGAATTGGGGCCCGTTATCGGAGAGTAGGACTTCGGGAAACCCCACTCTCGTGAAAATGGTAAACAGTGCCTCGGCCACGTGTTTCGCGTCCTCTTTCGGCAACGCTACCGCTTCCGGCCAATTGGTGGCCTGACATATCACGCAGAGTATGAACCTGTTCTTCTTACGTGTTATGGAGAGTGGCCCGACGAGGTCTACTGACACCCGCTGAAAGGGTGTGTCGGTCACCGGGTGTTTACCTAACGGTACTGGTTTAGTGTGGTTGGCCTTGGACATGAGCTGGCATTGGTGGCATGACGCTACAAATCGTTTGATCTCATTGTGCATGCCGGGCCAGTGGAAATAATGGGTGATTTTGTTGATTGT
This sequence comes from Anisus vortex, assembly GCA_949126835.1. NCBI lineage: Eukaryota > Metazoa > Mollusca > Gastropoda > Planorbidae > Anisus > Anisus vortex. Next base: position 19,491,048 of record OX421499.1, read on the forward strand.
GGACCCTTGCCCTTGGTGACCACCCAGGGTTGAGTCGTGGGCCGCCTCCATTACTTGTCTACGGTAGGGACCGGGAATGATGAGCTGGTCTCTGACCGATCCGTCAGGGAGGCGGGACCGTCGGAACAGTCGTTTCCCTTTTTGAATAAACGAGTGGGGTTTCGGGGGGTCTGGGTTTTGACCGACCTTAGCGAACAGTGGGGCCAGGGTCGAGTCTTCCTGTTGGGCCCGCAGGAATTCGTGGGCCGTGGGGGATTCCTCGAGAGGGTGGGGAACAGGGTCAGGGTGCGCGCGTGTGGCCACTGAGGCTAGGGGAGGGAGGGGGACATCGGCAAGGTTGACGTATCGTTCCCCCAGGATGACGTCATAGGGTAATTTGGCTCGGACTGCTAAGGTAGCCGTGCCAGTGTATGGTTGTGACTTGATGTGAACCTTGGCGGTTGGGAGGGACTCAACTTCTCCCGTTACCACTCTATATTGGATTGACTCGCCGGTGTAATCGGAGGGACTCACGAAGGAGGTCTTAGCGAACCCATCGATCTGGCATCCTGAGTCGAGAAGGGCCCTGGCTCTTTTAGAGTTGATATTTCTTTCTGTCTTGGTTTCCGGTTTGTCGGAGGGTGTAAGCGGGGGGGGGGTCGGTTTCTGGGTCTTGCGTCCGGAGGGGTGTCCACAGGGCAGAGGGTGATGGTGTATACTCCTCGGGGGGGTTTCTGGGAGTGATTAGGGCCGGTATGTGCATTAGGCTGTTGCCCAGTGGAGTTACCTTGTCGAGTCGATTGGGTTTGCCCGGTGCCGGTTTGTGCCCTGGACGGTTGGTATGGTTGGCCCGCACGTCGGGAGTCTTGAGGGGGCGGGGGGGGGGTCTGGGTTGGGGTGGACCCGGTCGGGACGACGGGAAGCTGGTTTGACTGATTAGTGGGGGAGGGTTGGTGCGGTGGTTGTCCCAGTTATTCCAGGGTGACTGTGGGTGACCCGGGCGGGACAGATGGCCCGGTGGTCGTGTCGGCCTCCCATTTTCCTGTCGGGAAGCGGGATGTGAGAGAGATTTCTCCCGGGGGTGGGACGATTCTACCTTGTTGGCTTGCAGAAATCTATCTGCGCTTTGTAGGGAGGAGGGTAACCCTTCGATCCCGTGTTGTATCAGGAAGGCCTTGAGTTTAGGTGTCATTTGTGACTCTACCTGCTCAGTCATTAGGAGGGTGACCATACCGTCGAATGACTGCTCGATATTTCCCAACTCAACCCACTTAAGAAGGTAGGATTGTATTCGTTCCGCGAATTGGGTGTAATTCTCCCCTGGTCGTAGCGTGGACGACCGAAACTTTTTCTGGTAGTGGGACGCGTGCAACTGGTGCCGGTTTAAGAGCGCGTTTTTCAGTGCAGCGCATGACTCCCTGTCTTCTGGGGCCAGTTTACAGTAAGCCTCGTAGTCCTCTCCTCTCAGAGTGGAGACGAGGATCCTACAATGTAATTCTGGGGGGACCTCATTCAACTCCATGCAGTCGCTAAACCGCCGGAGGTAAATGTCAAACTGTTCTAAGCGGGGGTCGTGGACGTCGGTCCATAGAGAAGCATGTCTGGGGAGGGGATGGTTGGGGGTGGCTGAGCTAAATGATGAGGGGTAGTTTGGGTTGTCGTTGTTGTCGGGGGCCCTAACACTTGCTGCTAATTTAGCTAATCTGAATTCGTGTACCCTGCGTGCTTCCTCGTCTAACCTATGTTTCTCTCTCTCCTCTCTAGCTAATTGTTCTACTCTAAGCCTATCTTCTCTTTCTAATTGCTTTGCTCTCTCCTCTCTAGCTACCTGTTCTGCTCTCTCCTCTCTAGCTACCTGTTCTGCTCTCTCCTCTCTAGCTACCTGTTCTAATCTAAGTCTCTCTGTCTTGGCCTCATGGGCCGCTACCTGCTCTACTACGTATTTAGTGATGTCTGAGTCAATGTAGCCTATAGCTATAGCCTCTTCTCTCAACTGCTTACGCAATAGTACACCTTCCGCCATAGTAACAGAGTGAGGCGAGATTAAGATACTAGAGGCGGACAGAGATATAGCGAGATAGGAAAGGAAAATATAGGAGGGGTGTTGGGGTTCAGAGTTTAGCTAACGTAATACAACTCAAAATGGTACTCACCAGACAGCAATTCCAGAATTTTACACACATACACTAACACACGTATATCCAATCATAAAGTTATCGTTTATATGGCGCTCGGCGCTGTTGGTGCAGATCTTCGGGCTGGTTAGGAATTCTCTTTCCCCGTGCCGGGACTGGATTAGCGTTTAATGTTAGTGTCTATTTTTCCGGGTTTGGATACCGGGAACTACGGCGGGTTCCTACGGGGAGGTTGACAGGGCAGTTGTCGGGTTCTCGGCGGTCTCTAGTTGTCGGGCAGGCTGATGCGGCGGCGGTGGGTCTCTCTGCTGACGTCTCGGGTGCCGGTACGTCAATGCGGGGCCAGAGGGTGGCGACCTGGCGGTTGGGGCGGCAAATCTGGCGTAATGGGGTGGCAATTTTGGTTGCTGGTGTGTCTGGGGTGACGTAGGCTGGCGTAGTGTGGCGAGCCTGGCTTAATGGGGTGAGTTGGCTGGGGTGGCGTAGATTGCTCGGAGTGGCGAATCTGGGGTGGCTTAGGTTGGCGTATCTGGGGTGCGTAGGCTGGGGTGACGTAGGCGTAGGCTGGGGTGGCGTAAGCGAAGGCTGGGGTGTCGTAGGCGTAGGCTGGGGTGGCGTAAGCGTAGGCTGGGGTGGCGTAGGCGTAGGCTGGGGTGGCGTAAGCGTAGGCTGGGGTGGCGTAGGCTGCGTAAAGTGGCGAGCCTGGTTTGATGGGTTGATGGATCTGGTTGCTGGCGTTGGGATGACGGGTCTGGTTGCTGGCTTAGAGTCTTTGTGTTATAGAGAGATGAGCCCCCATCCAGGGTCGGTTTCAGAATCGGCGTAGTCCTCGGGTTGTTGCTGTTGACAGTGCGCTGAACGGCTTGAAGTTCAGATAATCCCGGACACGAGGTCCCACTTTGTCACGATGTGGCAATTGAGAGGGGGTAATAATGGCTGGTTGTCTTAGAGGTATGAGGTGCCGATGCTGTAGTTGACCTGGAATATTTATTTGTTCTCTACTGGCTCGTTTAGATGTTATTAAACACACACAAACAGACAGTTCTAAGTTAGGCAAGCAAGTCTCTGGTTACGTTTCAGGTGTTTATTTATGATTCAAATTCAATATCCAATGATGAAATACACATACTAACATGCAGGGGAGATATAGTGCTTGAGATATATGCACAGGAACGTCTATCACTCAATATACTGTGTTGTTGCGGAATCCAAGTTTAGGCTACGTAACTATAATGAGGAAATTACGATTACTGGCTAAGTATCTGCAAGTCCAAGTAACAATTCGGGAGCTAGGCCAAAACGATGTGTCTAGCTCGGGAGCTGGGGGAGATCTGCTTTAGTTTAGTTGGGCGGTTAATTTGGTTGGCTTACATTTAATTACACCCTATTCTCATTGGCTAGATTGAATATACATTTGCATAAGAAAAGCTTATTGGAGCCAAAAATGGATTGGGGGTCGGGGTTGCGAGGGCGGAAAGGGGGGGGGAGGTCTAGATGAAAGACAATTGATACGGACGTCATGCTGAGTGGGGGAATTTATCTCCCTTTGGTAGAATTTTAAGTAGTTAACTCAAGTGGCTGGGGGGGGGGGGGGTTTCGGACGAGAATTAGTTATATGTGTGCGAACTGGGTTCTCTGGTCAACGCTCAGGGAACGACCGTCTCAAAGCAATTGCATAACGTGCCGCTAAGCTGAGGGGATATAAAAGGGGGTGGGGTGGCGGGGACGCGAAGAGGAGGGGGTGAGTGTGGGATCGAGAAATGACTCGCTCAGGGAACGACCGTCTCAAAGCAATTGCATAACGTGCAGCTAAGCTGAGGGGATATAAAGGGGGGGGTGGCGGGGGCGCGAAGAGGAGGGGGTGAGTGAGGGATCGAGTAATGACTGTCTACACATGCGTTAAAATAGTACAAGATATAAATACATTAAGACATGATATGAATACATTAATATAGCATAGGATAAAATATATACATTCTAACTAACACATTCGTACCCATTCAACCAAGATGTAGTACCAAGTTGATCGTATTAGTCAGTAGACTCTGAATTTGGGCGTAGTACAAGAGTATAGTGAAGGGTAGAGAAACAGGTGAGAAAGAGTGATGGGGAGATGTAATTGCGTAAGGGAGGGAGAAGATAGTGACGTCAGACTAACCTTCTCTCTATTCTAGCTAACCTTAAGCTAATCTAAGGTTCTAGTTATACACTGCTATCTATCTAAGTGCTAATAGTCACGATTAAATCCGGAATTGTGACACATCTAAATGGAGTCTATACAACTTTCCAAAATTGACTCCATGGTAACAACTACATGGAGTCTATACAACTGTCCAAGTATGACTCTATGGTAACGTCTATATGGAGTCTATACAACTGTCCAAGTATGACTCTATGGTAACGTCTATATGGAGTCTATATAACTGTCCAAGTATGACTCTATGGTAACGTCTATATGGAGTCTATACAACTGTCCAAGTATGACTCTATGGTAACGTCTATATGGAGTCTATATAACTGTCTAAGTTTGACTCTATGATAACGTCTAAATGGAGTCTATACAACTGTCCAAGTTTGACTTTATGGTAACATCTATATAGAGCCTATACAACTGTCAATAGATGAAGTGATACTGGCTCTGTAGCCCTGAGGTACACGAGAAATCACGAAGTATGCCATGAATAATAAAAGGTTATAGAAATGGATATTGTCTAGATGCAAAAAAGTGAAATATCACCGAGGGCAATATTGATTATGTGCGAAGGATGTCGTTAATATAAATCTACCTATGTATGTCTTTATACATGTAGATAGGATTTGTAAAATAGAAAATGAATAGATAGATAGGCAGACATCGAATAAATAAATAGAAAGAAAAATATAAATATATAGATATATAGAGAGGTGAATAGATAGATAGATGGATAGATAGATAGATAGATAGATAGATAGATGGATGGATAGATAGATAGATAGATGGATGGATGGATAGATAGATAGATAGATAGATAGATAGATAGATAGATAGATAGATAGATAGATAGATAGATAGATAGATAGAAGGATAAATAGCTAGAGATAAATGTATCATTGGATAAATATAAAAATAGATAGTTAGATAGATAAATGAGAGACATATGTTCGAGATAGATAGATAGATAAATGATAGATTGATGGATAATACAAATGAAAAAAAAACTTAAGTAACCTAAAGATTACGTATTCCTGAAAAACCCGAATTTTGGAAAATCTGCCGGCCACCACTTGTTGTATTAATGACCTCCCTGCCCCCGCTATTCAGTTTTAGCCACGTCTTTAAAATAGGTTAATAGTGAGAAACTTCGGAAGCATTTCTTGAGGTACCGTAAAATGATTTAGATTGTATATACGATAAAGATAGGTAAAAGTAGAAAAAAAGAGAAATGTTTTATTAGGCTATTATGTAAGACGCACGCGCTGTTATTACACGCGGTATGCACAAAAAGTGTGACAACTGAGAAATGACATATCGAAATACAATTTAAAAATAGAAGAATATCAACAAAAGCAGAAGCATTCTGACATTTGAATGTCTCATTATTGACATAACCCCGCACAAAGTAGTGAAAGAGATTACTCTTATACAAACAGCATTGAGATGTGTAATACTTCGGTTATTAGAAGGATATTTAGAGTTATACGAGTTAATTTCGTGATGATGTACAGGTGCGAGACATGCTTTGTCTGCCAAGTCTGGCACGCGTGCCGTAGGTTAACCTCCCGTGTTCTATGCAATCCTTTCTCTTTCCTTTTTTTTTTAAAGAGACTATAACTATAGACTGAGTATTGGGCTTCCCGGGCCATACAATCCCCCAGTATGCCGTGGTCATAGAAACTAGTTAACTCTGCTTCACAAGTCCGTGTGCTGTATCTTGTCTTATATGATGTGTTACAGACCGCTCTTTCTATTCAGAAGTTTATTGCGTTATACGCTTTATTTATTGGCTAGAGTCTTGGTTTTGCATTTTAAATAGTTTTAATATAAATTAAATGGTTTGGTCTTCATATTTGTTTATGCAACCCAGTCCATTTGGATATTTTCTTTCATCTTGCATATTAAAAAAGAAAAGTGTCATAGTTCACATAGTCATATGATTATTTTAATAGGTTATTGCTTTCTACTTCAAAATTAGAACATAATGCGTTGTGGCTTTGGCTACTACCACTGTTAGGTTAACATTTAAGTTTTTATGTTTTTGTTACAATTGTAAAAAAAACAACAAATATACTATGAAGCCTCAAGTTTTGTTACATATTTAATTACTTTATCAACATGTGGATTTGGGGATTCCGTTTTAACATTTCATTTATTACTATTTCCTAAGTACTTTGCATTTTTTAGTTTGAGTTCCATGTATTAATGCTATTAGGGTAAACATTTTATAGAAATTGGAAAAGTTCAGGCGCCAAGGACCGATCCTTGTGGAAATTTTGATTTGGTGATGACTTACAACTATTTAATTGTAACAGCTTAGGGCTATTCTCTGGCTTTAAGAAATACTTGAATGTAAGGGACGTGCCAAATTATTTGTAGTTTTTTTTCAGTAGACTAAGATCTGAAACTTTTTTCCTTTTTTTAAGTAATATGGTATCTGATTGTTATAGATCTAATCTAATTCTTTTGACAAGCCATTTATGTCAACCTATCAATTGGGCTTCAGATGATCTTTTTGTTGCGCGTTTGTGGGGACAGATCATATTAATTGTCTAGCTAAACTTCTTAAATCGACTTTATTAATGCAAAAACTGTTTATTTACAACTTACAATTTACAATTAATTTTATGCATCTAATTTTAAGTTGAAAAAAGAGCATAATGCTGAATTTGTATAAAGAAATAATAATTTATATGTAACAACCGTTTGGCATTGCTAGCATACAATTTGGAGAACTCATATAAAGGGAGATAATTAATTCGTTTTCTTTGCGTTAATATTTCTAATATGTTTATTTTTTGTTACCTTTAAAAAGAAATTGCTTATAATATACAAATTTAAAATGATCAAACTATAAAAGATAATTGCAAATTATTTAAATATTTTATAACTAAACAATTTATGTATGTACATTTTTAAACAATACAATAACTACCCAGTTGTTATGATTACTACGTATCAATTCCGCTGAGTTGTATGAAGTAATTATAAGAATAATACCCGGTAATATAACAGCGGAAATTACAGCAATGCTGAGATTAAGCATGGAAAGCCATAGGCCACAACCAGTACCATTATTATTATGTCATGACCAAATTCAAATAATCATACATTAGCAATTAATTTGCAAGTTGAGTATTGAAGTTGTGTATTAGCTATGAATAGATTTTTGAAAAAAAAAAGATGATAATAACAAATAGGTTAATCGGTTTTTAAATATAAAACGCTTTAATGATTTTATATATATAACGCTCATTATATTTTGGTCTTGGTCTTGCTACGGCACTAAATAAATAGTCATAAAAAAAATATTGTTGAGCAGTTTTACTTTCACGCTGTTGGCACGCTGAATGATTTAGAAATCCTAGTAAGCACACTATAAGCAAAAGGTTGCCGACCCATGCGCTATCTTATTATATTTATAATATATTACAGAAGCTACGTCTCTACAGAAATTTTTTGTGTCCTACGTTTATCCGTGGTTTGAGTCTAGTCTTGCTTTCTTAATTAATGTTTGAAATGATTTTTTGTTTTTCTGCTTTGTTCAAGCTACCAATTTGATGCCCCCCCCCCCCCCCCCGGGTGTCACTGAGAAGGAAAAGTACTGATATGTTCTGGTTTTGTTGTAGCTTTTTAAATGTTTTCTTTAGTTGATAGGTCCCATACAGAAGATGCATATTCTAGTCTTTGTTGGCTTCCATTAGTCTCGCGAGACGACTGAATTTAGTGTGCCCTTGGTGAGTGTGCGCTCCTGGCCTTGCAGCATCTGCTGTGGTTGTACAAGCCCACACGTGACAGTCTCTATTGCACTTCTGGCACAAGAAGGCAGCATTAGTCATTGGCTGGTTCCTTCACCTCATTCTGAAGCGCTTCTCGTCAGCGAGCTTTGCAGGTTTCTTTCTCCTGCCCGGAGGTCAACGCTTGTCTCCAGCCGGACCTGTCTCTGGCAAGTTCCTCCCAGCTGCTTGTATCTATGGCTAGGGCTTTGATATCTCTCTTGCAGACACTATGAATCGGAGGTCAGCCGGCCTGTGGTCCCTTTTCCTTTGGCTAGTTCTGAGTATAGGATGTCTTTGATGATTCTGCCATCCTCCATCCCAAACTCATATCCTAGCCATCTGAGCCGACGGATAAGAGTTAGCATGCTATTCTAGTATAGGTCTTATTGATGCTAGTATAGCATTTTAGTTTCATGTTCTTATTACATTTTTAAAATTCCTTATTTATAAACCCAAATGTCTTGTTTGATTTTTTATTTCTTCATCAATAAGTGGATTCCATAATTATGTATCAATTTTTATAACTCCTAAGTACTTTGCATTTTAGAGTTGTTCATGAATGAAGTAGTTTGTAATTATTTGTTGTTCATGAATGAAGTAGTTTGTAATTATTTGTTGTTCATGAATGAAGTAGTTTGTAATTATTTGTTGTTCATGAATGAAGTAGTTTGTAATTATTTGTTGTTCATGAATGAAGTAGTTTGTAATTATTTGTTGTTCATGAATGAAGTAGTTTGTAATTATTTGTTGTTCATGAATGAAGTAGTTTGTAATTATTTGTTGTTCACGAATGAAGTAGTTTGTAATTATTTGTTGTTCATGAATGAAGTAGTTTGTAATTATTTGTTGTTCACGAATGAAGTAGTTTGTAATTATTTGTTGTTCACGAATGAAGTAGTTTGTAATTATTTGTTGTTCATGAATGAAGTAGTTTGTAATTATTTGTTGTTCATGAATGAAGTAGTTTGTAATTATTTGTTGTTCACGAATGAAGTAGTTTGTAATTATTTGTTGTTCACGAATGAAGTAGTTTGTAATTATTTGTTGTTCATGAATGAAGTAGTTTGTAATTATTTGTTGTTCACGAATGAAGTAGTTTGTAATTATTTGTTGTTCACGAATGAAGTAGTTTGTAATTATTTGTTGTTCACGAATGAAGTAGTTTGTAATTATTTGTTGTTCATGAATGAAGTAGTTTGTAATTATTTGTTGTTCATGAATGAAGTAGTTTGTAATTATTTGTTGTTCACGAATGAAGTAGTTTGTAATTATTTGTTGTTCACGAATGAAGTAGTTTGTAATTATTTGTTGTTCACGAATGAAGTAGTTTGTAATTATTTGTTGTTCACGAATGAAGTAGTTTGTAATTATTTGTTGTTCACGAATGAAGTAGTTTGTAATTATTTGTTGTTCATGAATGAAGTAGTTTGTAATTATTTGTTGTTCATGAATGAAGTAGTTTGTAATTATTTGTTGTTCATGAATGAAGTAGTTTGTAATTATTTGTTGTTCATGAATGAAATAGTTTGTAATTATTTGTTGTTCATGAATGAAGTAGTTTGTAATTATTTGTTGTTCATGAATGAAGTAGTTTGTAATTATTTGTTGTTCATGAATGAAGTAGTTTGTAATTATTTGTTGTTCATGAATGAAGTAGTTTGTAATTATTTGTTGTTCATGAATGAAGTAGTTTGTAATTATTTGTTGTTCAAGAATGAAGTAGTTTGTAATTATTTGTTGTTCATGAATGAAGTAGTTTGTAATTATTTGTTGTTCATGAATGAAGTAGTTTGTAATTATTTGTTGTTCATGAATGAAGTAGTTTGTAATTATTTGTTGTTCATGAATGAAGTAGTTTGTAATTATTTGTTGTTCATGAATGAAGTAGTTTGTAATTATTTGTTGTTCATGAATGAAGTAGTTTGTAATTATTTGTTGTTCATGAATGAAGTAGTTTGTAATTATTTGTTGTTCATGAATGAAGTAGTTTGTAATTATTTGTTGTTCATGAATGAAGTAGTTTGTAATTATTTGTTGTTCATGAATGAAGTAGTTTGTAATTATTTGTTGTTCATGAATGAAGTAGTTTGTAATTATTTGTTGTTCATGAATGAAGTAGTTTGTAATTATTTGTTGTTCATGAATGAAGTAGTTTGTAATTATTTGTTGTTCATGAATGAAGTAGTTTGTAATTATTTGTTGTTCATGAATGAAGTAGTTTGTAATTATTTGTTGTTCATGAATGAAGTAGTTTGTAATTATTTGTTGTTCATGAATGAAGTAGTTTGTAATTATTTGTTGTTCATGAATGAAGTAGTTTGTAATTATTTGTTGTTCATGAATGAAGTAGTTTGTAATTATTTGTTGTTCATGAATGAAGTAGTTTGTAATTATTTGTTGTTCATGAATGAAGTAGTTTGTAATTATTTGTTGTTCATGAATGAAGTAGTTTGTAATTATTTGTTGTTCATGAATGAAGTAGTTTGTAATTATTTGTTGTTCATGAATGAAGTAGTTTGTAATTATTTGTTGTTCATGAATGAAGTAGTTTGTAATTATTTGTTGTTCATGAATGAAGTAGTTTGTAATTATTTGTTGTTCATGAATGAAGTAGTTTGTAATTATTTGTTGTTCATGAATGAAGTAGTTTGTAATTATTTGTTGTTCATGAATGAAGTAGTTTGTAATTATTTGTTGTTCATGAATGAAGTAGTTTGTAATTATTTGTTGTTCATGAATGAAGTAGTTTGTAATTATTTGTTGTTCATGAATGAAGTAGTTTGTAATTATTTGTTGTTCATGAATGAAGTAGTTTGTAATTATTTGTTGTTCATGAATGAAGTAGTTTGTAATTATTTGTTGTTCATGAATGAAGTAGTTTGTAATTATTTGTTGTTCATGAATGAAGTAGTTTGTAATTATTTGTTGTTCATGAATGAAGTAGTTTGTAATTATTTGTTGTTTATGAATGAAGTAGTTTGTAATTATTTGTTGTTCATGAATGAAGTAGTTTGTAATTATTTGTTGTTCATGAATGAAGTAGTTTGTAATTATTTGTTGTTCATGAATGAAGTAGTTTGTAATTATTTGTTGTTCATGAATGAAGTAGTTTGTAATTATTTGTTGTTCATGAATGAAGTAGTTTGTAATTATTTGTTGTTCATGAATGAAGTAGTTTGTAATTATTTGTTGTTCATGAATGAAGTAGTTTGTAATTATTTGTTGTTCATGAATGAAGTAGTTTGTAATTATTTGTTGTTCATGAATGAAGTAGTTTGTAATTATTTGTTGTTCATGAATGAAGTAGTTTGTAATTATTTGTTGTTCATGAATGAAGTAGTTTGTAATTATTTGTTGTTCATGAATGAAGTAGTTTGTAATTATTTGTTGTTCATGAATGAAGTAGTTTGTAATTATTTGTTGTTCCTGAATGAAGTAGTTTTTAATTATTTGTTGTTCATGAATGAAGTAGTTTGTAATTATTTGTTGTTCATCAATGAAGTAGTTTGTAACTATTTGTTGTTCATGAATGAAGTAGTTTGTAATTATTTGTTGTTCATGAATGAAGTAGTTTGTAATTATTTTTTGTTCATGAATGAAGTAGTTTGTAATTATTTGTTGTTCATGAATGAAGTAGTTTGTAATTATTTGTTGTTCATGAATGAAGTAGTTTGTAATTATTTGTTGTTCATGAATGAAGTAGTTTGTAATTATTTGTTTCTTTTTATTTGATACTCTAGACACATTTCTGGGTGAAAAGACATACTCTAATTAAAGACATACTCTAATTAAAAGACATACTCTAATTAAAGACATACTCTAATTAAAGATATACTCTAATTAAAGACATACTCTAATTAAAAGACATACTCTAATTAAAGACATACTATAATTAAAAGACATACTCTAATTAAAGACATACTCTAATTAAAGACATACTCTAATACTCTAATTAAAGACATACTCTAATTAAAGACATACTCTAATTAAAGACATACTCTAATTAAAGACATACTCTAATTAAAAGACAAACTCTAATTAAAGACATACTCTAATTAAAGACATACTCTAATTAAAGACATACTCTAATTAAAGACATACTCTAATTAAAGACATATTCTAATTAAAGACATACTCTAATTAAAGACATACTCTAATTAGTAGGGGGCCAATGATATTGCCTTGTGGAACACCTGAGTTTAGTTATTGGTGCTGATTTAGAACCGCTAATGACCGTCTGTGACACTCCAGTACATCGAAATAATAATAATTTATTGCAATTGTAAAATCTGTCAAAGGCTATAAAAAGCCGCTCTCAGTTCATTTGATATTAATGATCATTTAACCCATTCCATATTCAATATGAATTTTGTTATTTATTTATCTGTTTTGTTTTAGAATTATTTGTTAGTGTAAGTGTGTTGGTGTTTCCATCTTAAGTCAGACTCCAGGGTTAACAGAATTCCTCTGAAAATAAAGTTTCTATATAGGCCAGTCAGATGGGGCATGGTGGCCGAGCGGCGGCGCGTTCTACTGGCGATCCGAAGGTTCAGGGTTCGAATCCTGGTGGAGGCTAGGATTTTTACCCAGGACTTGAAGGTGTCCCTGAGTCACCCAACCCTGTTGGGTACCTGACATTAGTTGTGGTAAAGTAAAGGCGGCTGGGCATTGTGCTGGCCACACATCTCTTAGTTACTTAGTTTGACGTGGGAACAGAAACTGGTTAGCGCTGTTTAACCAGTTCTATGATCAGTTTGGTCCGAAGGGTACTTTACTTACTATAAGCCAATCAGTGTTTATAAAGCTTTACTAAGCGTCTATTAGAGGTCTATGTGTAGGCTGAACAATTGCTGTAACTTAATCCTTTCTTCAGAGAGACTGAGATCAATAAAACAACAAGTTATATATGACTGGTAGCGAACACAAAGATCTGTGTTAAAAGTAATTGTAGTTGATGAAGAACTACAATCAAAGGCAACATTTAATTTCCTGTTAGAACAAAGTTGTTCTACATGGTGCTAAGAACTATTTACAGTTTAATCAGAAAAGTAATAATAACTGTATAGAAAGGACAGACCAACTGTTTCCTAAACTATTTAAAACTCTTCTCTGTGGAGAGGTTTTGCTGGAAACAAAATACAGTGTATACAGACCACGCTGTTACCATGGCGACGTTGGCGTATTTTTATTTTGGTCTATCGTTTTCATATTTTTTTTTTCATGAATATCTTTATTTGCAGCTTCAGCTGCCTAGCTGATACTATGTTATGTGAATGAATCCGCTTTGATAAAAGGGTACACATCGAAAGGAGGGTTTACGGCTTTTGTTTTTGGGTTAAACAATTTAAGGAACATTTCAGGTGTCAGGTTGCCAGATACGTTTTCAGACAATACCGAGCCCCTTCATAAAATACCTTTCCGCTTATCCCCTCCCGCCTATGGGAATGGGGAAAATTTGCTGTTTTATTAGGCATGTCCGGTATTTCTTTTAATTTTGTACCGGACAATCTGCTGAAATACCGGACTGGGCCGGACACCTGGCAGCCCTTTTTAGACAGTAAGACAATTGTGAGGCAATGTTCACGCACGTGACAGAGAAAGATGGAAAGACTTTGTTGCTGCCCTATGCGCCCACGGCGTTACGGGCAGTAAGTAAGTAAGTAAGTTCACATTACACTTCTAGCTGTCTGTATCAGTCACTTCTTGTGGGATCTTTCGCCAGCACCGTTTTACTTTCATTTATGTCTACAATAGTCTACATACACGCGCGGGCACAGACAGAAAACTAAAACCAAACGTATGTAACAATCACCATAAAAGCTCTCGTTTACTTTCAAATACATTATATTTCAAATCTTTCATCATAACTATACCGTCTTTATCCTCGATTAATTCACTGGTGGACTAGGGTATGGGGTGTGGGTGGGTCTATTGGGCTGTAGCCAGTGGTCTCGGATATTTAGCTTTTATAATGCTTCAAATGTTTTCAAATTATTTACGAAATAAATGTTTTTGCAATTGTAATATTCACTGGTGCTCGGTAGAAAAACTAAAAATACAATATCTATAGTATTAATGGAGAGTGGAGATAGGGTCTCATTTGTGTCTACCCAATGAAGTTATAAGCGAGAACTGATAAATTATTTGTTTAAGGTCAGCCATTGTAAACATAGTCTTGGTATCCTTAAAACGAAGCTGTTTGTATTTACTTGTCAAGGTCAGAAGACGCTGATTACGAATCTTCCATGTCGCAGACGCTCCTTTTATACAGAAGTGCAAGTGGGCCATAAAACAACATAAAACAATTCGATCCAAAGGATTGTATCGGAAACGCATCATGCGTTTTTTTTTCTTATAATATAGTATTTGCACCAGAGATTCAAGCGTGAGTTGATACCATGCTTACTTCGTTTGTTGATTAATGTTGATTAATGTTGATTAATGTTGATTAATTTTGATTAATGTTGATTAATGTTGATTAATGTTGATTAATGTTGATTAATGTTGATTAATGTTGATTAATGTTGCTGTCTCGTTGAACAGTTAAGTCCAGGTTAAACATTAGGCAAAATAAGTACCCGCTATTGACATCAAAGATATAAGGAACAATTAATAATTAATGTTCCTACGCACGAATGTACCATGGTCCATGATCTACATCATAGGTTCTCAACATTTTCCGGCTCACCGCCCCCTTTTGCAATTTTTTTCCACTCACCGCCCCCCCCCCCACTTTTTTTTAGCGTTCACTCACCCTCCTCCCTCCCCCCATCTGGACTATAGTTATACCGCAATTTTTTTTTTAGGCGGACTAGACTTTTTGTGTGATTTATTGTCTTTAATTTACTTTTAAAAAACTGAAAAGGAAACATATTGTAAGAATTAATAGATACAAAATTGCCTAAACTAGAGGTTTAAATAAATCAATATTAATGTGAATCGTTTGCCTGGTGTGTTGCTAATAGTTTATTATATAAGTTTACAGACGTTCCTTCTAGGTAGAAGGTTATTACGTCCACTAGGCCCAAAACTCCTGCATGGCGACAGGGATCCGTCGGTGGCAGAGATAGAACCCGCGACATGTCAGTTGGTTTTTGGTTGACGGTCCGGTGAACTAACCGCTGGACCTTTGTTTCAATTTTGGTTTCAAAAGCCACGCTTCACTATCTGCAGCTTGTATTTCTTCTTTGACAACCAAATGGTACTAGCATAAAATCCACTTTCCACAAAAGAGGGTGATAAAAATGTAATAAACAATTGTTGCAAAACTCACAGACCTAGAGAAATTGATAGACTTTCTCCCAAAGAATCGCATTTGCTTTTCAAATACTCGAGCACCGAATCCAAGTCTCATGCATTATGATTAAACAGTCATCAAAGTAACAGTAACCAAAGCGCCACTGTGTGCAGTAGCCATCGATTGTAGTCCTCGTCAATGAATAATGAACAATATTTATTTTGTCACATAATAAAGGCATAGTCAAATACATAAAAAGTAAATTAGAAAATTGGCAAACAATAAAGAATTATATCGAGACAATTTTATCTTATAAGTTTACAGACGTTCCTTCTAGATAGAAGATTATTACGTCCACTAGGCCCAAAACTCCTGCAGGGCGACAGGGATCCACCGGTGGCAGGGCTAGAACCCGCGACCTGTCAGTTGGTTTTTGGTTGACAGTCCGGTGATCTAACCGCTGGACCAGCCGGCTTCACAATAATAGTAATACAGATGTTAATAATAATAGTACAAATAATAATAAATTAATTTAAGGTTTCAATGCAAAGCTGTCAAAAAAAATAATTTTTGAATGTATTACTTATTTGTGAACTACTTTAATATTAAAGTAAGCGATACAGAGAATCTCTTTTTTTTACTCAAATTAACTTAAGCTGAAAGTAAAGCAAGATTGTCTGGTAGCATGGACGCATCCAGGTTAAAAAGAAAATTTTGATGTCTTTAGGTAATCTCACAATGTACTCTAAATCAGGGGTCGGCAACCAAAGATTTGCGTGCCTCAGCATTGAATGACAACAAATTCTTGTCGAAGAAATTTTACTTTAACAAGAAAACCATAAAAACGAAGTTTTCATTATACTCCCTTTATTTACAAACTAAGTTTACCATCATGTAATTAAATAATTGATTGACTACTGCAAATGAAACGTACAGAAAAAAAATATCTGTGTCGCAAATCTCAAAAATATCTCCTTACTCTGTATGAATTGTTCTAAAAATAATCTTAGCGCATAATTTTTTTTTCTAGCTTTGCGCCGAAAAAGTATACAAAGTTTCACAGGCATTTTTAACGCGAAATCAAAATATTTCTTATACTTTCCTTTTAAGAAATGAATATTGTCATAAGTGTAGTATTATTAAGTTGTTTTAACTGAAAATTTGATAGGATGTATTGTTAGGCGCCACAAATTTGCTGTCCAAATTTCAGCTCGATCGGACCACGGGAAGTGGTCGAAAAATCGAAGCCAATTTTTGCACCATTGACGATTGCAGACATTGCAACTTAAAATAAAGGGAGTAAAAATACAAAATAAAGTGAAGGTATACAAAGCAAGCTTATTTTCCAATGTCGTTGTAAGCTTTGTTTATATCTTGCACTGATAAAAAATGGATTTGATGGTTTATTATTGTTTACATTTTGCAATAAAGTATGTATGTAGTAAAGTACCTTTCGGACCACACTGATCGTAGGGCTGGTGACACTACTTTCTGTGGCCAAACTGATCATAGGGCTGGTGACAGTACTTTCTGTGGCCAAACTGATCGTAGGGCTGGTGACACTACTTTCTGTGGCCAAACTGATCATAGGGCTGGTGACACTACTTTCTGTGGCCAAACTGATCGTAGGGCTGGTGACAGTACTTTCTGTGGCCAAACTGATCATAGGGCTGGTGACAGTACTTTCTGTGGCCAAACTGATCGTAGGGCTGGTGACACTACTTTCTGTGGCCAAACTGATCATAGGTCTGGTGACAGTACTTTCTGTGGCCAAACTGATCATAGGGCTGGTGACACTACTTTCTGTGGCCACTCACCAGGATTCGAATCCAGAATCTTCGGATCGCCAGTCGAACGCGCTGCCGCTCGGCCACCGTGCCCATAGGCCATATAAGGAGGGCACCAAAAACGTAAAATTGTTTGAACCTGTAAGGACCCTTACTTGGCCTTGATAATACTCCAATATATATATATATATATATATATGACATACTGTTCCCATTGTATATCAGCTAGTCTTATCCCAATCCCACCCCTGGAAATATAAACGCAACAATTGGTTCATTTTAATGCTTTTATTATCCTTTTGACATTGACACCTGATTCAAAACACTTTATTTAATGCCAGAAATGATTATTTTTAATTCATTAACAATCCATGTATAACTTCTAAATGTGAATATGTGACAACAGAAAAAACGTACGAAGACTTCACAATCGATATTTGACAGACATTCTAGGCTCGAGAAATACGTGATTTTATAAAGTTAAAAAAAAACAACACACACACAACGATTATACGTGTTAATCGTTGGAGTTTTTTTTATTGTTTTTTTTTTTAAATATAAATATCTCTGTATTCTTCCACTCGCGTTACACTGCCTAATGAATTTTTAATGACCACGACTCGACGATAATAGATGCACTGAGCTTTGAGGTTCTCACGAAGGAATATAGATCTTTAATATGTGGTATGAAGCGTTTAGCCGAGAGCCCACCTGAGCCTATCAAATGCATGTTAGTGTATCTGTGTGCCCACCTGTGTCTATCAAATGCATGTTAGTGTGTCTGTGAGCTCACCTGTGCCTATAAAATGCACGTTAATGTGTCTGTGAGCCCACCTGTGCCTATCAAATGCACGTTAGTGTGTCTGTGAGCCCACCTGAGCCTATCATATGCACGTTAGTGTGTCTGTGAGCCCACCTGTGCCTAAAAATGCACGTTATGTGTCTGTGAGCCCACCTGTGCCTATCAAATGCACGTTAGTGTGTCTGTGAGCCCACCTGAGCCTATCAAATGCATGTTAGTGTGTCTGTGAGCCCACCTGAGCCTATCAAACTGCATGTTAGTGTGTCTGTGAGCCCACATGAGCCTATAAAATGCACGTTAATGTGTCTGTGAGCCCACCTGAGCCTATAAAATGCACGTTAATGTGTCTGTGAGCCCACCTGTGCCTATCAAATGCACGTTAGTGTGTCTGTGAGCCCACCTGAGCCTATCAAATGCATGTAAGTGTGTCTGTGAGCCCACCTAAGCCTATCAAACTGCATGTTAGTGTGTCTGTGAGCCCACCTGAGCCTATAAAATGCACGTTAGTGTGTCTGTGAGCCCACCTGAGCCTATCAAATGCATGTTAGTGTGTCTGTTAGCCCACCTGTGCCTATAAAATGCACGTTGATGTGTCTGTGAGCCCACCTGAGCCTATAAAATGCACGTTAATGTGTCTGTGAGCCCACCTGAGCCTATCAAATGCATGTTAGTGTGTCTGTGAGCCCACCTGTGCCTATAAAATGCATCTGAGTTTGTCTTTTTTTCCCATCTGTTCTTATTAAATACAGGACCAGGCCCCACGAGAGGGGGGTACAGCCGGTACGCCGTACCGGGGCCCACAAGAGTTTAGAGGGCCCATGAATATTATTTTTATATAATTTAAAATTAAATTGGCAATTACGCAAGTATTTTTTTAATTGTTGCAATAAAGCTAAGAGGAGATACCACAAAACCTCTTACAATCTCACGTGGCGTTGGGGGCCCTTAATTTTGGTATTCTTTTAATGTGTACTTGAACATTTTGTTAAATTTGCAAAGAAGCATCTAGTTGTAATATAGGGCCTATTTATTTTCGATAGCATTTAGGATCTCTTTTTTTACTTTGTTTTCTCCAGAGACACTTACAAATATAGACCTATGAGCCCTATACAGGCTTACAGTTCTCCCTGTTAGCTTAGTAGCCTAGGCCAGGGGTCGACAACCTAAAGCACGCGTGCCACACATGGCACGCAGAGCGATTTTAGATAGCACGCGAGAGACCCCCAAAAGGTGCTTATTGTTAATTTTTTTCAATAATTGAATGAGGAGGCACTAACTGTTGAAGCCGATGTTTTTGAATGGCGAGCGACACATTTCAGTGAGTTGAACTTGCTTTTACAAGGACGTGGCCAAACAGCACTTGACTGTTCGACCACCGGAATGGATTTGCATTGAAACTGGACAAATCTTGCACGTTGTTCAATTTCAAAACACTTAACTACTTGTAATTCCCTAATTTATGCCATATATTAAAATAGATAGAGAGGAGTTTTATAAACAAAGACAAGACTTTCAAATTTATGGACTCTTGTTTTCACACCACATAAAGTCTGACTGGATTTATCGATAGACAACCATCTTAGATGTGGATCTTTTTTTTTAAGTGGAGGGATAGTGACCATTTAAAATGCAGCAAGTTGAATTTTAAACACAAAAATGCTAGATTTTTATAAAGACATAATAATTAAAAAGTAATATTAGTTTTTATTTTAAAAGAAGGGAGATAATTAACCCGTTTTGTATTTGTTTTTTGCTCTAATATGTCCAATATGTTTCATATTTTTCTTTAATAAAAACATTAATGGATCTTACAATTATAATTTTAAAATTTATCAAATTGTGTAAGTTAGTTAAAAGTATATAAATATTATATGACTAAAGAATTTATAATAAAATTTGTACATTTTTAAACATTACATTAACTACCAAGTTTGTATGATTACAATGTCTCTACACCGCTCAACGATAGTATGATCATTCTGACATCTACATAATAATAATATAAGAGAATATCTCAGTAAAACTGAGATCGAAATACAATTAATGTATAGCAGGTGCCAGATCCATATCTCGAATCACGATAACTAAATGATAATTTTTGTCGATAATTAACTATCAAAATGTGAAAGTTTAGTAATAAAATTCTGTATTTGGTGTAAATGCAAATAAATTAAAAAGGATGACAACCATCGTTTTGGGCCTCTATCTTGCTACGGCGCTAAATAAATATTATTATTTTTATTTTTTTTTAAATATAATAGAGCAGGTTGACTTTCGGGCTGTTGGCACACTGAATGATTTAAAAATCCTAGATTGGCACACTATTAGCAAAAGGTTGCCGACCCCTGGCCTAGGCCTAAATACTTTATGTCGCTGCATATCGGTACTAGTAACTAGTTAGTCGATCCTTTTACACTTTAATGTCGATAATTAACTATCAAAATGTGAAAGTTTAGTAATAAACGGTAGCCAAGAGGGGAGATTGAAGGTATCATCATTTTAGACAAATGTATTGAAAATTTAAAACACATTTTTTTTGGTCATTTAACAAAATGTATTTTGGGAAGAGTTTGTAAAAAACAAATTATGTGTCAACTGTATTGCCACAGCAGATCTAACCTTACATTAGACTACACAACATACATTAATGGTGAATATTTATAACTGACAAGAATAACATCAGTTAAATCTCTTAGCCTAACCTAGAAACACTAGTCACTAGAGGACATAAATTATCAATCAACAGTGAGAGTCACTTTTCCCATTTTACACATCTTTGTAATATTATTTGCAAGATCAATAGACCTTCTGAAGCGCAGGAACAATTACAATAATTTAAACCAAGAACTATGTACTTGATTAAAGTATTTTCGTAACAGACCTGTAAGGCTTTGATTGAAATGATAACACTCTAATGGTAAATGGTAACACTTATGACATGCAGTTTCACAAAATGGTTCACAGACCTTGTAAAAAGATTCCTGATTTTTCAAACGTAGGCCCATGTAATACAAATAAATAATCTAGAAATGACTAGTGTTTAAAAAAAGTGGGGGGGGGGGGGGGGGCAGGGGGGCCCAGATAAGATCTCGTACCGGCATCTTTTTTTTCTCTCGAGGGCCCTGTACAGGACAGTGTGTTTGTGTAGCTTGGGGGAGGTGTGAGTAAAACTGACATGTCCAGCTGCATTTAATCATAAATGTGTCCGTATGTTGGGGGGGGGGGGGGGGGGAGAGGCTGTTGTGTATGGCCCAGTATCCATCTGTGCGGCCTCTAATTGTCATTGTCATTGTTGATTTTTTTTTAACTCAAACGCTTTCATATAAATGATATATAAAGTACAAAGAAGCGATGCACTTCACTTTACAATATACTGTTACAAAAACAATGTTAACATTTAGGGCTAACAAAATGTGTGCCTATTGAATTTTTCCATATTACCACACACAAGAGGGCTAAAGCAAGTATAATTTATGTCTCATTTAGAACTGTGTCTCAAACACGTTTTTTTTAAATATTTAATCGGGTGTAATGTTATCATTAGAACAAGGGTGATAAATATTAAATGTTGGTAGAAAAAAAAGAAGAGTTATTCCAACTATTGACGTCACAGGTGGCTTGTGGGAAAGCTCTAGTATGAGATTGTGTTGAAGAATGACGTGTTACGTACGTAATAAAAGTACGGATTCTAGAACTTTCGAATTCAAAAGTATGTAAAATAGGGTGTTTGAATATTTACATTTTTGATAAGTAGTATTCTGTTGAGTGTAGCGCTTTTTTTTTCGTTTGAGTTATTTATTAATAGTATCAGTTTGTGATTGTTTATCACAGGGATCGGCAACCTACGATACGTGTGCCAGACTTGGCACGCGAGCGATTTTCTATGACATGCGGAATACTCCCCCAAAAAAGGCAGTTCAAGTTTCCTCTACAAGAAATTGATTGGTGCTGTTGACCTTTAGGCTGTTGGTACGCTGAAGGAATTAAAAACCCACTTTGTCACACCGTTATCAAAATGTTGCTGACTAGTGGTTTCTCATATGCAAACATTGGATTTTTACTGCTTGACCTTGAACCTATACTTACAAAAACATTACAGTACTAAAATGAAATGTGTGGAAATGTAATTTAAAAAAAAAAGTCTTTACTAAATAACACCTGAAATAATTGTAAACATGAAGTAGGAATAGAAAAAACAACACACGACATCTCCTGACTAAAGCTATGGAATTCTTTCGTTAGAGTGCTGTCCCTTAGATCTCTCAGTGCACCTTGAGTAGGCTCCCATTTATTTCCTCATTTGTTCGATTTTCTGAAAGTATGTCAAACGTGAAAAGCTTGCATGGATAGTATCATGAGTATAACAGTTAGATAATATGTAAATATGTTGTTATATTCTATTACTATACAAGCTAAGTGTCCCGGCGTTGCCCGAGGAAAAGAATTGCATACGATTATAGCTACTGATAACAATTGTATAAACTACAATGAAAAGAAAGCTATTAAAAATTGTTAAATATAATTATTCATTATTTACTGAAAATATTTAGGAAAGTATTTTTTTTTAAATATTATATTGAAATCGGGTAAAAAAAAAAAGGCATTTCTTTTTATTTAACAAACAGTTTAAACTATTTCTGACGGAAAATGGAACATCCGTTTCCCGCAAGTCTAATATAAAGATATTAGATTTTACTTTCTGATAACATTTTAAGAAAGCTTTCATTTGTGAAATTCTTTACAATATTTAAAAAAATATATTAATGGACATTTTTAAAAGCAGTCTGCCTATTGCTATACAGAAAGAGACAAATAATTTTATCAGTGAGGAAAAAGCCAAGGTCACCCGGATGGCAGCCCGGGGCGCAAACCACTCAGCTAAGGAGGAAACACGAAAAAAAAAAGCGAGATCGCAAAAGTAAAATATGAGATAATAAGGTCACGTGTCTTTGAGTTAACCAATGGGAGTCGGATTCGACACAAACATCGTACTTTATATATCTATCTATATAGATATGATAATGGTCTAGTTGTTAGACATGTATTATCTCCTAAGGTACTTGTCAGGTGTAGTTGTTCCCTGTTATTTTTATTAGCCGTTTTCTCCTTTTAAACCTCATAGCAGTAATGAAAGCATTTCATCAAATTACCTCCCTTTTATGTATCGCCCCTTGAAAAAGTGTTCCACCACTCTGTTTCATTTCTACTTAAAAGTGCTTATATTGGTCTATATTAATTATGTTCAAGTTCATTCACAATTGGTTGTCTTTACTCTCATCTTTTTATATGTATAACAACGACTTCTCTATGGCTGCAGGTAACTGTTTAACAGTTACAGCAAATAAGCTGTTGTTCGTCCAAAATATCACAACAGCAGATATTAACTAGACCATTATCATATTATATAATATTTATTTGTGTGATTTTTATTTTATTTTATATAGCAAAGGCTTTACAGTTTCTCGACTCCTTGATGATTGGTTCCATACCTGACGACATATACTTTGTTTGACAAGTCTTTTGACAACGAGGGTGAGCTAGCTATAGATGAATCTACAGTACAACTTAAACTGAGAAATGCATTGGTCTTAGATGCCACAAGCATGTTTTGTTAAAATCGGATGACGATTCTATTGGATAAAGCTGAGCTCTGGCACGAGATTTAACTCTCGAGCTTCTGACCCAACAATGTTAGAACCGCTAGTAAAGACAGAAGTCTTCATCCGCGAGACACGAAATTAAATACGCTTGAAATAATTGAGATATCGGATTTTGACGATCTCAAAACTCTTCTGAATGCAAGAAGAAACTTGTGAATCTTGATTTTGAGAATCTAAGTTGAGAATGTGAGATGTTGATAAGGGCTGACACTTATATTAGAATTTATGTTCAACAATCTCTCTAGCCTTAATAATTGACATTAGTATCAGGCTCATGAAATATAATATGTGAAGTTTCGCATCGAAGTGTTATTGAATAATACTTTTATGGACCTCCAGCGCAGATCCCTCTGTCGTCCTGTTAAAAACTCTGCCAAATTTTGCAGGACACAGCGCTAAGCCGATTGGGAGTCAACGGTGTGATAAATGTCGACAACCAGTAGTTAAATGATGCTGAAAGTGTGAACAGGTCTATCTTTAAGATGAACTATATAAGTTTTAGCTTTATCGATTGACATGGGGTGCAATTCACAATCTTCATGAACTGCGGCCGGCGCACTGAATACGTTCAAAACATTTACACCGTAGTTCTACCCATAAAAACCAACAGTTGCAGACGTTGAAAGAGTTGGTTTTGGTCTATTTTCTACAAATTTCTACAAATGTCTGTTAAATTAAAATCTCTTACAAGTCGCTTAATGCACTTGTATGCGCGGTGCGTGTAACACAGGTCACGACTTGTTTATTGAATACACTGTGCACTCAACATAAACATCGTCAGAGTAAAGTGTACGTTAAAAGTGATAGGGAAACATTTTCGAAACATAACAATGATCCCCCTGGTGTGCAAGGGCTTAACAAATTATAGGCTAGTGGCATCGTACAGGATTGCGTGGCCAGTACAATGGAAGATTAGTCTAAACTGTATCCAATAAAATAACGTCGTCTGCCTGTTATTGTTGTCGTTGTATTTGGTTAGATCACATCTTTTACCAAATAACTATTAATTACTTTATTAAAAGACTATTATAACACATTTTACCTGGAATTCATTCTTGATCTCCATAATGCGCTGCTTGAGTTCGTTCTGTGCATTGGAAGTCAGTGATATCTGGTTGTCTATGTCGTATCTAAACCTTGTAATGTCTTTTTTAATCTCTTCAAAGTCATCTGTAGTTTTGGAATATACAATTACGTCACTTTAACCAATTACAACAGACATTTCAGTTGCCTTCGTTTGCTAAGCTGAGATTGTCAGTTTCAATTCCCCCCCCTCCCTCCCGTTTTACTGACAAAGTGGCTTATCCTTTTGGTATAAAGATTGACGTCGTTTTCCGATTAATTCTTGCATAGAAAAGTTTGTCAGTCAAATCTTAAGCAGACAGTTCTATGCTGAATTTGTATTACGTATTGTATATTTGAAAACCACAACCAAAGAGACAGAAAGTGAAAAGGGGAATCCCCCGTAGCTCCCTTTGTCTTAAGATTAACAGTTTTCTCGTGTCATTGTGTCATTCATCTATAATGTCACACAATTTAAGTGTTAGTTAGTGCCTGTTGGTGTGTCCACATATTTATAAATGAATATTGACCAAGGTATTCAAGAATGGATTGTATGAAAGTTTAGTAAATTTTTTTTTTCACTTATTGTAACCTTGTTTTTACAACAAATTACAAACAAAGTACAAATGACATATTTATAGAGCGCTATTCATAACAAAGTCTTCGAATGCGCTTTACATTTACCATCTGTTATTAAAACAAATCGAAAAAGTATGTTTTTAATTTTGTTTTTAAAATGTCTATATTGTCAGCTTGTTGAAGTTGATTATATAATGATTCCACCACAGAGGTGCTACGACGCTGTAGGAGCGAACTGCAAATATTTCTATTTTTACGCTTGGCACCTTGAGCTATAGATGGATTTTGTTTGAACGCAGTCCTCATTTCTCTGATGTGTGTAGCTCGACCATGGATCTCATGTATTGGGGAGATTGACCATGAAGGCTTTTATAGAACATAGTCAGAACTTTGAATTTTATCCTAAGTGTTATAGGTAGCCAGTGCAGTTTTAGAAGAAGAAAAAAAAGATTTGTAACCACTGAAGAATGTTCCTAAAAGACGGTTTCTTCTAAATAGGACTAGTAATGATTGGGGCTTATACATTCTGGGTACTTATAAATAATCGTTATATGAAAGCTGTTGGTGATTATATCAAATGACGTCTTATGTTAGTACCTTTATCTGCCTAATATAATAGGTGCAAAAGGGATACAAGGCGTTCTATGCCCATTATATTCCATCAAATATCAATACGTAAACATACAACAGATAAACCAACAAATAAACCAACAGATAAACCAACAGATAAACCAACAAATAAACCAACAGATAAACCAACAGATAAACCAACATATAAACCAACAGATAAACCAACAGATAAACCAACAGATAAGCCAACAGATAAGCCAACAGATAAACCAACAGATAAACCAACAGATAAGCCAACAGATAAGCCAACAGATAAACCAACAGATAAGCCAACAGATAAACCAACAGATAAGCCAACAGATAAACCAACAGGTAAACCAACAGATAAACCAACAGATAAACCAACCTTCAGTAACTTCAGCCTCGCGATGAATATCGAAAATGTATCTCTGAACTATACGCTGCACTGTTTGCTGTAAAAGAGATAGAAGAAATCGTCTACTAGCTTAGGCTTAATCATTAGCTCTGGTCATGCTAATATGTAATGTAACTCCTACAATACCTGGTACGTCAGCTCTTCAGATAATTCTAGCATATTCACCAGCTGTAACCGACTGACCATACTCTGAGATTGCTCACACGTAGAGGGAGTACTGGTTCTATGCTCAGGGGGTGTCATAAAGCTCAGTTCCTTCTGTATGATTCTCTATGTAAATACAGCCATGCATATCTGTCAGTAGGCTGCATACGTATGTTTTGTGTGTGTTTAAAATGATAAATGAGTAGAGAAAGTCTTATTTTAAAAGGACGTGTTTATAAAGACGGCTGATGTTAGTACTCTGGAACTGTCAACGAGGGGGCCTTGTATTAAACCCTGTCGCCATTCAACCCCTACCCCCCCCCCCACACACACACCGTGCAGAAGCCTGATGGCGTAAAATAGCCTTTATTTTCGATGTGACTAATTGTATCTTATATATTTAAAGACGCTCGCTCTATAAAGAAGATTATTGCATCATACTTTCATCCGTGGTATGAGTCTAGTCTCGCATTTTCTTAAATTAGTGTTTTCAAATATTTTCCTGTTTAGGCTCAGGCAACCCATTCCATGCCCTGGTGCCACTCGGGAAGAAAGAGTACTTATATGCATTTTTTCTCGCATAAGGGATAAGAAAACATTTTTGTCCTTATGTTTATCTGAGCATTGTAATAGATTTCATAATGTGTTGTATTTCTAAATTATAATTGAATGCCTTTAGTATTATTACGACTTTACTCTTTGCCCTTCAGTCTTCTAAAGTGTCTAGGTTTCGTGATTTCGCTATTGGTGTTACTCTTGTCAGTTGTGAATATTCGTTAATAATGAACCTAGCAGCTCTTTTCTAAATTTAGTTCTAATTTTATTTTTTTGTTAAATGTGTTGTTTTTTTATAGTTGATGGGTCCCATACAGAAGGTTCTGTAACTTGTAATAAACTAAATATAAGTTTGCTACGTCGCACACGTTCACACACAGAGCATAAATATGAAGCACAAACACGGTGGATATACGATAGATTACTGTATTGACGCAAAGCAAAATTAAATTAATTTAAACGAAAGCCAACACAGCAACATGGGAGATTTCTTCCCGAACACATAAGACATATTATTATGATCACGTGATGTAAACACAACATGATAAATTGAACTTACCCCAAGAGAGGACTCTTTTGATTCCTGTCTGAAAGTTGGTATAATGTTTACAACACTTGGCTCCTCCAGTTCTATTGCCTGGTCTTGTGGGGATAAATTGAAACGTCAACGTAAGTCATTGAAAAGGCTTTAAATAGGTTCTCAAGTGAGTTATAATTAGGTCATTACTAGTTCATTACGCTCTAGTATGTCGTAAATATATCTGTCAGAAATATGTGTAGCAAATAGTTAATTAATATGTTAAAGTAAATTCATGAATAGGTCATTAATATCATTAATGTTTTGCCTCACAAAAGGTCATTTATAGCTACTTTATATGTTGTGATTGGGTCTTAAAAAGGTCATTACTGCGTTATTCTTTGAGCCATAATTAGTCGATAATAAGTCATTACTTTGTCATTAATTGCTTATTAATGTGTTAATAATAGATCATTTAGGGGCACAGAGATTCAGCGGCAGAGCGTTTGACTGGCGTTCACAATCCCCTAGTATGCCGCGGCCACAGAAACTGGTGAACGTTGCTTCACCGGCCCTATGGACCAATTCGGTCCGACGGGATTCTTCTTCAATAGATCATTAATATGCAGCTAGTAATTCTTTTAGCCGCCATTTATTAATAGATCATTAAAACTTTTTTTATAAAAAGTATAAATCTATACAAACAACCTAGTTAGCAGATATTTTCATATTTAAATTTGTTAAGAAAATAAAATACATAGGAGAAAATAATCTTGTAAGATTTTTTACTAAAACGTGTAGTAGAGTCAGTCTTCACACAGAATGACTATGCAACAATATGGAATCAAACCTCGAGTTAGATCGGTTTTTTACGCAAATAAAAATGCACCTCGGTTTTTTGCTGGCTATCTTGGGTTTTTTGTTGTGTTGCTGTAAGTGCTAGAAGAACGTGAAAGGGGTTGATCCCAGTTTGACCCTTCTCACCTAATGTTCTTATGGAGGGAGATTCGCAGTGCAAACAATATTATTATTATATGTATCTTTCTTTTCACTCCTTTCCATCTTCTTTACACCAAGAAGTTTTCAGAAAGGTAACTGCCATATTATATTTTCATTTATTCTTTACATTGGTCTTTTATATTTATGTTATATACATTTCTTATTGCTTTGAGTATTAGTCTATAGAAAAAATTATTTCTTTCTGGTATGTATTTTGGAGTGTCTAGAACGCATTGATTGAAATTACATTGATTTGTAATTACATTGATATAAATTACATTGATTGAAATTACTTTGATTGAAACTACATTGATTGAAATTACATTGATTGAAATTACATTGATTGAAATTACATTGATTTGAATTACATTGATTGAAATTACATTTATTTAAATTACATTAATTGAAATTACATTAATTGAAATTACATTAATTTAAATTACATTGATTTAAATTGCATTAATTGAAATTACATTAATTTAAATTACATTGATTTAAATTGCATTGATTTGAGATTACATTGATTGAAATTACATTGATTGAAATTACATTACTGTATATGAAAATAATGGACTCAGTTTTCGTCGGTGTCGGATTTGACGAGATTTGATTGTAAATGACGTTAACTGACGTATAGCAGGAAACTCGGTTCATCCAAACGAAGTCATATAAATGAAGGTTTTACCGTAAAAAACAATGAATATAATATTAGGATATAAAAAAACACCTTTGTCTACTCGATGTTTCCTGGAGTCCTTCCAAAAATTGTATATAGCCTTAGGTATTGTGAAGATGTTCAGGGGTGGGGGCAGCGATGAGCCGGTCGCAATGTAATCCATGTAGAGCTGGCTCCGGGCAAACTTCCACTCTCTGTCAGAGTCTTCCTGTAGAACACATCAAGCGTACCATAACAACAGCTTTTTTCTTGTAGTATTATAATAAAAGTACAATATCCCCCTTCAGTGGCTTAGCTAGATTACTACTACCGTCGACAATTTTACCGTTACCATTTTCACCTTGCCAATTTAACTAACACGTTGAATACAGTCTTTATTTTTACGTATGTTTAGTAAAGTCGTTAATTTCACGTATACTTTATATATTACAAGTTAAATTGCCCGGCGTTACCCGGTGGAATAATACATAGACTATACCAATAGCCACAGATTAATACTTGTATAACTAAAATGAATTAAAAGCTATAACAATTGAAAAAAAAATAATTATTTACTGAAAACATTTAAGCTAGTAAATTAAATAAATATTGTAATCAGGTTAAAAATAAGCATTGTCTTTTTATTTCAAAAAAAAAGTTAGGACTATCCCTAGCTCAGAGTCGAACACCCGTCGCCCGCATTTCTAAAATATAATGAATAGATTTTACTTATTGAAAACATTTTAGGAAATTTTTTCAGTCCTGAAATTCTTTACAATCTTTTAAAAAAAAGTTTATACTAATGGAAACGTAAAAAAGTAGCCAACCTATATTGCTATTACAGAAAAAGAAAAAAAAATGGGGTGTAGAACACAGGTGACCCGTATGGCAGTTCGGGACGCCGCTAATCACTCAACTAGGGAGGACACGTGGAGTTAGCACAATGGCAAATGTAAAACATCCTACTTTATTTAAATAGATTTATACATTTTTAAATCATATTCGCTAATGCTAACTCCCATTTAATATATTATATTTGTGCTCATTAAAACGCTTGTTAAATATTCTAGCAACAAATTTAACAAAACGATTGTTGAACGTTTTAAACACTTTACAATAAAAACTAATTTTAATAAGTGTATATAATCCTTATATTGTGAGTGTTTTGTGTATAATATGATATTTGTGTATGTTAGAGAACACACACATGCCACGCTGGCTGGGTTATTACCCCTGGACCTCACGTGTTACAAATTGTATTGTATTGGTTTTACCGGCTGTGTTACGAAGATGCTGATTGGTTGCTTACGGCGATGCGCGTGAAGGATCTGGTCATCATGGCGATCAGCATGTTCAATAGAACCGTCACCATGGCGACGTTGTACGACCCGTAGACGAAGTAGCCTATGTGCTCTGTGAAAGTTGAGTAGCCCTTCACCTCAACGGACGCCCGCTCGCCACGGCCAAACAAAGTCCAGAATACAGTGCGAAACAAAGATAGAATACTGAAAATACACAGAGTAAATTGATTTTACATTTTTGTTTTTCGAAATCCTAAATTTGTTCAACACTCAATGTTCATTGTATTTGAACAATAAAGATTTTAGAATGCAGAACAATTCCATACCAAGCAAAATACAGTGCCAAAAATACATAACCAATACTTACATAGCAAAATACAAAACAAATGCTTAAAAAGCAAAAAAAAAACAGAACAAATACATACAGAGCAAAATATATGCAGAGCAAAATACAGAACAAATACATACAGAGCAAAATACATACAGAGCAAAATACAGAACAAATACATACAGAGCAAAATACAGAACAAATGCTTAAAAAGCAAAATACATACAGAGCGAAATACAGAAGAAATACATACAGAGCAAAATACATACAGAGCAAAATAAAGAACAAATACATACAGAGCAAAATCAAGAACAAATACATACACAGCAAAATACATACAGAGCGAAATACAGAAGAAATACGTACAGAGCAAAATACATACAGAGTAAAATACAGAACAAATACATACAGAGCTAAATACATACAGAGCAAAATACATACAGAGCAAAATACATACAGAGCTAAATACATACAGAGCAAAATACATACAGAGCAAAATACATACAGAGCAAAATACATACAGAGCAAAATACAGAACAAATACGTACAGAGCAAAATACATACAGAGCAAAATACAGAACAAATACATACAGAGCAAAATACATACAGAGCAAAATACAGAACAAATACATACAGAGCTAAATACATACAGAGCAAAATACACACAGAGCAAAATACATACAGAGCAAAATACATACAGAGCTAAATCCATACAGAGCAAAATACATACAGAGCAAAATACATACAGAGCAAAATACAGAACAAATACGTACATAGCAAAATACAAAACAAATACGTACAGAGCAAAATACAGAACAAATGCGTACATAGCAAAATACACACAGATCAAAATACATACAGAGCAAAATACAGAACAAATACATACAGAGTAAATTACAGAACATGCAGTTTCAGTGTAGCCTTTGTTATATTGCCTAACTACTAGAGATCGGCGTTTTCCTTAGTCTTCCTCGTTGTTGTTTTTTTACATTCTAAGACAATAATTGTCTTTAACTCTTCTTGTACGTACAATTAAGTCGAGCCATAACGTTAAGGTATACAGTATGACAAAACGTTTGGAAAGAGTTAATTCTACACATCTTAACATGTTCTACTTAAATACAACTTTTCATTACTATATTGGGATATTTGCTGTTGTAGATATTTATTTTATTTTTGGGTGCGTTGTTGTTCTCATGTAAATTTTCATGAACTAGTTTATAAATTAAAAATGGACGGTTGATTTTAACTCTACGAGATGAGTGCACAGTGAATGTTTCGCGTTTTAGATGAGATATTTTGGGCGGAATTGTTTTCCGTGTATCTGTTTGGCCTTCTCAGTTAAGTTAGTCAACGTAGTATGTTCGCCAGGAGTCGGCAACCTTTTGATAACAGTGCGCCAAAGCAGGATTCATTCAGCGTGACAGCAGGCTAAAAGTCACCGTGCTAAAACAATTCATTCTTAGTAGAAGAGATTTGAATAGCCCTTTTGTGGGTCTTCCGCGTGCCATTGAAAATTGCCCTGCGTGCCAAGTCTGGCACGCGTTTCATAGGTTACCGACCTCTGCTGTACGCCACGTCCATTAGATCTAACTGACGATGACCTTACTCTCCGAAATTTTTCTCCGCATTTAATTCCTTGGGGTGGACGGTGTAGTTCAGCTCTATTGTGTCCCTCGCACTGAAGTACCAGTACAGGTTGTGGAGACCCACCATGAAGGCGATGATGACCAGAAGGAAAAGAGCTCCGAATTTAGTAATGTCCTGTACAGAGAAAAGAACCAGTTAAAGCCCACGTGACTGTGATTTCAAATAACGGACTTTTTAAAAATATAATTTCACTTAGGGTACCCTTTTCACAAGACTAATAATGTTAAAATCGAATGCCACACTATCTTGTCTTTTCACAAGACTAATAATGTTAAAATCGAATGCCACACTATCTTGTCTTTTCACAAGACTAATAATGTTAAAATCGAATGCCACACTATCTTGTCTTTTCACAAGACTAATAATGTTAAAATCGAATGCCACACTATCTTGTCTTTTCACAAGACTAATAATGTTCAAATCGAATGCCACACTATCTTGTCTTTTCACAAGACTAATAATGTTAAAATCGAATGCCACACTATCTTGTCTTTTCACAAGACTAATAATGTTAAAATCGAATGCCACACTATCTTGTCTTTTCACAAGACTAATAATGTTCAAATCGAATGCCACACTATCTTGTCTTTTCACAAGACTAATAATGTTAAAATCGAATGCCACACTATCTTGTCTTTTCACAAGACTAATAATGTTCAAATCGAATGCCACACTATCTTGTCTTTTCACAAGACTAATAATGTTCAAATCGAATGCCACACTATCTTGTCTTTTCACAAGACTAATAATGTTAAAATCGAATGCCACACTATCTTGTCTTTTCACAAGACTAATAATGTTAAAATCGAATGCCACACTATCTTGTCTTTTCACAAGACTAATAATGTTAAAATCGAATGCCACACTATCTTGTAATATTCGAGTAGGGGTGGGGGTCAGTGTCTTTTTTTTCTCTCTTGTTAGTATGTCTAAAGTCTAAAGTATCCCTTTCAGTTCATGGGTACATGGAACCAGCGGTTACCAGTTACCGCGGCCACTTGCATAAAGGAAGGTTGTGTTGTCAGCAAAACACCGAGTCGTCATTACAACTAATGCCAGATTACCAAACAGAGCTGGTTAGACTCTGGAACACCCTCTAGTCCCAACAAAGAAAATTGCTTTCATCTTGAATTCAATTGTATACCTTAAAAATGACAAGCCAAATTCTGATATTTATTGGAATAGCAGATTGTGTAATCCTGACAACGAGTAAGGAACTTTTACTTTTATTTTCATAATATGGATCGTTCTGGCATTTGAAAAAAAGTTAATTTATTTTACAGAGCAGGATTGAACTTGAGAATGTATAGTGTCAAGCTCAATATAACTAGACCACAACTTCTTACTTCAGGTTTGAGAAATTGTAACAATTTAATTACTAGATCAACTTTTAAATACTATCTTTACAAAGTCAGACAGTGAGATAGATATATAAATAGATAGACAGATAGAAAGATAGATAGATGATCGATAGATATATTAGATATAAATATGATAGATTAGATAAATAAACAAATAGATATAGACATATAATATATATATATATATAGAAAGAGAGAGAGTTTGATAGATTGATAGATAGTTAGATAGATAGATAGATAGATAGACAGATAGATAGACGGATAGATATATCGATAGACAGACAGATAGATAGATAGATAGATAGATAGATAGATAGATAGATAGATAGATAGATAGATAGATAGATAGACAGATAGATAGACGGATAGATATATCGATAGACAGACAGATAGATAGATAGATAGATAGATAGATAGATAGATAGATAGATAGATAGATAGATAGATAGATAGATAGATAGATAGATAGATAGATAGATAGATAGATAGATAGATAGATAGATAGATAGATTGATAGATATATATATATAGATAGATAGATAGATAGATAGACAAGCTTACCTTCAACATACGACCCAATGAAATCTGTAAAGGTCCTAGCAGTTCATTGGCAGGCAAAAGGTATGAGATGCGAAAGAAGCTCAAGATGTTAGCTAAAGCAAATAGACTTTCTGAGACATTGATGGGGTCCATCGACTGCCAGAATAAACGGTCTAAATGACCAAATAATTATAAACTTACATTAAGTGTCTTAAATATTTAAAAGTCTATACATTTGAGTTTATAAAGGATCACATTTATTGACTCTCAATTCCTTAAACGACAGTAGTTTGATGGTATCAGTTTATAAATATTCAAGTGTTGAAGAAAAATTTGAAGTAAGCTCAGTATTTAAAGTAACAAATCATCAATACCAACGTGAAGTCAGTGCTTCTCTACGGCTCAGGGACTTGGAGCGTCACCAACACTCTGAACAATAAACTCCAAACTTTTGTCTACGGCTGCCTCCGCAACATACTAAAGATTCGTACAGAAAAGGTCAAGAACACCGACTTGTGGCGTCAAACAAACCAGGACCCCCTTGAACAGCAGATAGCCAGGCGAAAGTGGCGGTGGATTAGTGGATAGGTCACACCCTACGAAAAAAAACCACAGGACATCACCCGACAGGCTCTGCAATGGAATCCCCAGGGAAAAAGACGGGTTAGTCGCCCGAAGACCACCTGGAGACGCTCCTGCGAGGAGGAAATGACAAGCTGCTACCTTTCATGGGGGTGAACTTAAAAAGGCTGCCCAGAATCGAGTGCGCTGGAGAGCTTTTGTGGAGGCCCTATGTTCCACGAGGAACCAAAGGAATTAAACAAGTAAGCAAGCAGCATTTAAAGCAGGGCTGTTGAGTCGGAGTCGGAGTCGAAGAGTCAGAGTCGAAGAGTGGGAGTCGGGAGAATTTTTGGTACCTGGAGTCGGAGTTGGAGTCGGAAGTACAAAAAACTGAGGACTCGGAGTCGGAGTTGGAGTCGGAACATTTATCTACCATTTATCAGTCGGAGTCGGAGTCGAAGAGTGGGAGTCGGGAGAATTTTTGGTACCTGGAGTCGGAGTCGGAGTTGGAGTCGGAAGTACAAAAAACTGAGGACTCGGAGTCGGAGTCGGAGTCGGAACATTTATCTACCATTTATCAGTCGGAGTCGGAGTCGAAGAGTGGGAGTCGGGAGAATTTTTGGTACCTGGAGTCGGAGTCGGAGTTGGAGTCGGAAGTACAAAAAACTGAGGACTCGGAGTCGGAGTTGGAGTCGGAACATTTATCTACCATTTATCAGTCGGAGTCGAAGAGTCGGAGTCGAAGGAAATTTTGGTACCTGGAGTCGGAGTCGGAATTGGAGTCGGAAGTACACAAAACTGAGGAGTCGGAGTCGGAGTTGGAGTCGGAAGTACACAAAACTGAGGAGACGGAGTCGGAGTTGGAGTCGGAACATTTATCTACCGACTCCACAGCCCTGAATTTTAAAGAGTGTCGCCGGAAGTTCATGCAAAACGATAACCCCTGACCTATTGAAAAGGTCAGGCATCATTAAGAATGGTCTTTGACTAATT
This sequence comes from Anisus vortex, assembly GCA_949126835.1. Classification (NCBI taxonomy): domain Eukaryota; kingdom Metazoa; phylum Mollusca; class Gastropoda; family Planorbidae; genus Anisus; species Anisus vortex. Next base: position 19,526,872 of record OX421499.1, read on the forward strand.
GCGCTAAAAAAATCATGTCGGCTATAGTTCATACCTGTCTGTGTTCTGGTCTAAGTTTTCTGGTCAAGTGTCTGAGATTGAAGAAAGTTAAGTAGGCAGAAAAAAAGGAGAATTCTAGTAATTGCCATTTGGTATCTGGGCCTCCGTGACCTGCGACTTAGAAAACTGTAAAAACTGATAGTCAAATGATGCCAACATTTCTAGTGATGGACACTACGATACAGTGATAGACTTGTAGAATTTCTCTGCTACAAAAAGCTTATAAATAGTAACTACATATAATATTATATTCGGATTGTATAAAATTGTGTTGGTCACTTATATATCGTGATTGTATAAAATTGTAACGACCACGTTGCATACATATTGTATAATAGTCACTATATATTCTGATTGTGTAATATTGTGACAGATTATATTATCCTGATTGAACACTACTGTGACAGCCGCCGCGTATTGACTAATCGATGAAATAATCACCTGTGTTGAGCCAATAAATATTCGTTAAAGTACAAGTCTCTTTGCCTTCCAATAACTGATCCAATGCATCGTGGAACTGGAAGAGAATTGAAACAAGAAAGAAAACTTGACACAATGTACTATCACACATGACACAATGGACTGTCACACATGACACAATGGACTGTCACACATGACACAATGGACTGTCACACATGACACAATGTACTATCACACATGACACAATGGACTGTCACAAATGACACAATGGACTGTCACACATGACACAATGGACTGTCACACATGACGCAATGGACTGTCACACATGACACAATGGACTGTCACACACGACACAATGGACTGTCACACACGACACAATGAACTGTCACACATGACACAATGGGCTTTTATACATGACGCAATGGACTGTCACACATGACACAATGGGCTGTCACACATGACACAATGGACTGTCACACATGACACAATGGACTGTCACACACGACACAATGGACTGTCACACATGACAAAATCTACTGTGATATAACTGCATCTATACAAGGGACAGTGGCACATATAGATATATAGATCAGTGATCAATAATTGGTCTTTTTGAAAAGCGCTTACAAATTTGCGCATATTGTACATTTATTGACTGTAATTTATTCACGCTGTACTATTTTCTATGATTTTACTTTTTCATTAGCTGATTGCTGTTGATAAGTTCTGTATTTCGTAAATAAGTGACATTAGTGGTCTCTGCGCTACCAGTATCAATTTAGTACAATTATAAAAAGTTGAATCTTTTAAATTTAACTAGTAGTTGGTTACTTTTTATTTTTTCCATACCATATTGGTCCATGTGGTTATTGAGCAAGTAAGAATTATAAACAAGTTTCGGTAGCCATGGTAACAAAAACTTTCGTCTGTCCAACACAATCCCCAGCCTCTTTTACTTTTCTCAACTGACATACCAAGTTCCCATCAGAGCTGTATATAGTCAGTCATAACCGCCTGACCAGGGGAAACTGACATACCAAGTTCCCATCAGAGCTGTATATAGTCAGTCATAACCGCCTGACCAGGGGAAACAATCCAGGTCAATTTATCTGGATGTGAAACCAACATGGTCAGATCACTGTAATCCTTTCCACATTTGATATTAATTTTTAATTGCAAAAAAGTAACATTCCTTGCCACTTTCTAATTAATAGGGGTGGGGGGATGACATTTGGCGGGTTTTGGGGAGGGAAGGGCTTTTGTTTACATAACTTTAAGTCCATAAACGGACCCTTAACAAGCTTAATATTATGACATGTTCGTGTGAGTAGCTGCTTGGCTATAGCACCACCAGACTACATTACAAGACTCAAGGCACTAGGTGTGACAAAAATGTTAATCCATTAAAAGGACACAGTTGGAGCGCGAGGACCCAAAATACGACGAGTTCTATACGGCTCCTTGGAGATACCCTCGGAAATGAACTTTGTGCTATCTCCACACGGGTGGAATACCTCATTCTGGTTGGATTCCTAGACGGTGACAGAAAGTAAAGAAGAGTAAGAAAGATAAATAGATAGAAAGAAAGGAGAGAAAGAGAACGCAATAGTTTACTCACTTTGGCCATGACTAAAAAGGAGAGAAAGAGAACGCTATAGTTTACTCACTTTGGCCATGACTAGAAAGGAGAGAAAGAGAACGCAATAGTTTACTCACTTTGGCCATGACTAGAAAGGAGAGAAAGAGAACGCAATAGTTTACTCACTTTGGCCATGACTAGAAAGGAGAGAAAGAGAACGCAATAGTTTACTCACTTTGGCCATGACTAAAAATTTCAGCGTCATTGTTGCAGTGTAAGCACAGAGCAGCAGAAAGTCCATGATATTATACAAACTCAGGTGTTCCTCCAGGCCAGATTGATAAAGCTGACTACATTCTTGCCACACCATCCCTGCACAATATATATATATATCATTAAACTACTTTAAAGCATCTATTTTACATGTTTCTTATATGTTGAAATTTACATGTCCATAGATTTATGTAAATAATAATGATAGTACTACAAAATAAATGGTATTTCTTTTTTTTTTTTACATTTTAAAACCAAGAAAGCTTTATTATAAATGGATTTCTTCCAATGTTTGATTAAGTCACGTGAACCTATCAACAGAGCCGTGCATAGCAATTTTGAAGCTCTCGTTAGGGGTCTTCCAGAAATGTTGTTTCGCGATTGTTGTTAATCCTTACAGCAGTTATTTGAATGTATTTTATCAATTATGCTAATAAATGTTCAGACTGTGTGGCCCATCTTGTTGTATCAGATTACTTCGATGGTCCAATGATGAAACAATGCTGCACCCCCCCACCCCCCCCCCCCCCCCCCCCCCGATATAAAACGGCGGTGATATAACTGGAAGATTGAAAGTCGAAGATAAAATCAACTTGCCTGCAATCCAAAAGGTCAGCAAGATGTCAGTGACACTGGGTTGACTGGGTCTCAGCGGGAAATCCTTTTGATAAGTGTTGTCATCGCATTCTGCTATGAGCTTTGAGTATCTGCAATAGACATATTTCGTTTGTTAGTTTGGACGGATAGGTCGATAGGTGGATGCGTAGATCTTATATGTTCTCTTAAAAAAAAAGACGAACTTTCCGGCTATTTAGTCTAGGGCGTAAAGTGACAAGAGGAGGGTGCACACTAATATCCTGTCCGAGGCTAGCCACCCTGCAGAACACTAATAGGGCGTGCCGTGTAACAAAGTATATGGTCTCCGCAGTTACATGCACAACTCTGCTTCTCCCCACCATAAACGTGGTTTCTCGCGCGTGTGCCTGCAGCTAAGCACTGTTGCCAGGTAGCACAAATTCCAGACTATTGGCCTGGACATCCACCGGACTTGACGAGACTGGCTATGCGCACATGTATCATTCTCCACAACTGGCTATGCGCACATTTATCTTTCTCCACAACTGGCTATGCGCACATTTATCATCCTCCACAACGGGGCTCAGTGGCTCTCGCCTGTGCAATGAAATCTCAAACGTGCAGCAGGGGCTGTTTTCCACGTGTTAGCCCACCGATGTACTCTTAATGGAAGCGTATCGGTGGTTTACACACTTCGCCAGACTTTGAGCTCCGTGGGTACAGACGAGGGTGAAAAGATAGGAAGATGGGTGAATATATATATATATATGTATAGAGAGAGAGATAAATAGATAGATAAATAGATAGACAGATAGAAAAAAAGAAAGAAAGATAGATAGTTACATAGATAGATAGGTAGATAGTTAGATAGATAGATAGATAGATAGATAGATAGCTAGATAGATAGATAGATAGATAGATAGATAGATAGATAGATAGATAGATAGATAGATAGATAGATAGATAGATAGATAGATAGATAGATAGATAGATAGATAGATAGATAGATAGATAGATAGATAGATAGATAGATAGATAGATAATATTACAGAATACAGACAACGAACAACAGACGAAAATGAAAATATGTATACGCAAATACTGCTAACGAAATAGGTGAGCCTTCAGCCGGCTTCTAAAGGTGTCGAAGCTAGGGCTCTGACGAAGCTGTAGTGGGGGGGGGGGGGGGTGATTCGGTCTTGCGTAGGAGAATGAACGTTGGTCAGCGGACACTAGCCTCACACGAGGGATTCGCAGAGTAAGTGCGTCAGAAGCCGAACGAAGTGGGCGGAATTGGGTGTAGAGCTCAATACATAGATAATAGATAGATAGAAAGATAATAGATAGAAAGATAATAGATAGATAGATAGATAGATAGATAGATAGATAGATAGATAGATAGATAGATAGACAGATTGGTGGATGGATGGAAAATATGCTAATCATTAGGAGAAAGATGGCTGAATGAACGGATGAATGAACACGTGTTTGATGGATGGACAGATTGGTACATGGATGAACAAATAGACGGTTGAAGATACTGAAGTGGAACAATAGATTGTAGGATTGGTGACGCATACAGTAGACTAAAGGGTGAAGAGCTATCTTTACGTTGCCGATTCATCAAGTTAACAATTTTCATTTTGATTCAAGTCGTTTTTTGTCAACATCTTTACTGTATCAATTCAATCATAATCACATTGTAAACTACCCATTCACTGCCAAATGCACATACAAAAGTACAAATGCCCAGTTTGAAATATTATATTTTAAAAAGTCACGGACCTACTGAATGCATGCGAATGAGTCGTATTGAGAGTTTTATATTTGCTGACACTTTGTGAAGACTCCCAGGTGGAAACTATTATCAAGATCATGAAGATAATGAAGGACATGGCATGGCAGGAAAACTTCACCACCGGAAACTGCAAGATCTTGGCTCCCTGAAAAAAAATTCTCTACTCATCAATAAATGGTCACCTCTAAAATGTTGTTTCGGTAATTCAAATAGTGTCATTTGTTCACAAGGTATAGTCTACGTGTGAATCTTATGTATAAAATTAATGTGCTCTTTTATTTCACGAATTTACACAAGTAATTCTAAAAAACAACAGCTTTAATAATTTAAGATGATGAGGCGCCAAAAAGCATTGCACATAATGCCGAGCCTAAATAAATGCGTAATGTAGTTCTTTAAAAATTAATCTGGACTTAACATCTTTATTTTTACACATAAATCAAATTGTCTGGTGATACGTCTTTGTTTACACTATGTCCTGATATTTTGAAGAACGCGGTTTCTTTCGGGGATCATTTTAAATGAAACTTTGCCCTCCTCATGTTTATAAAATCAGGGACTCCTTGAAACAGTCACATTTAACCCTTCCCGTACCGACCTACTTCTATCTATGCTGCCTTCAGTTCCGCTATATACGCGCCCGGGACTGTAAGGGTTAAGATTAACCTTTGAGTTAGATGGCAAACTGTAAATCGAACTTTACAAACATATCGCTTTTACATTTATTTTTTATTTTTCACACAGAGCATGGAATTGTTGAGCTTCACTAAAATCTATTGTTTGGATATTATTGTAGTTTGGCTTTCTTTATAAAAAATATTGACAACGCCAACACATTAAAGTTTATATGTTTTACTTCTGCATAAAGGACTGAACTTATAGAGAAAATGGTTATGTGATTTTGGCATATGAGGCTTTTGACATTTCGGCGATCCACTTTTTTGACCACTTGGTTTTCTGGGAGATCGCAGCCTTGACCAGAAGGTCAGATATTGCCCCGGGTTGTTTCCAGAAAGCCGCACACCTTCGATCATAAAATCACAATAAGCAGAAAAAAATCTAGTTCACTATTCCTTTAGTGTAGAATCAAATAGTACCTTGCTCTGTGGGCAAGTGAAATGCAGAAACACCAAGCCTGGGTAGACCAATATAAACAGAAACAGCATAAACAATCGAAGTGGCCAGCCGGCGTGTTCCAGCTTTCCAACGCCATGATACCATGTTTGAACAACTCTCTGCTGGCAACTGGCATGGGCCACAAACTGTGAACGGACAACCGAATTAGATGTAAACAAACAAATGTTGGGGGTTTAAATTTGCAGGGCGGTAATAAAGATAGTACTTAAAGTAAATAAAAAATATTAAAATACTAAGATCGCCTCCCTTTTTCTCCTCAAACTTTAATGCCAATTTAAATCTGGCCAAACTCGCAAATTTTTCCTGATGGGGCCTTCCCGTTTTGTTAAGTACAAGTTCCAGTTCTTTCTGCGTTCTGATTCTGTCCAGTAGCTTGACCACATAGTCACTCAGTTGGTCAGCAAGGTCCAGATACTCTCTCTATCGATAAACGAAAATATTGAACTGTACTTATAGATATTGTTTTAAACTTTACGCAAATAGTAATGGATGAAGACGATTAGGTTTGTTTTTACAGGGTAAAGTTTTAAGTTGAGACATAATATATTGCTAGTAAAAATACACATAAGATAATGCAAAAGACTTATTTCAAAAATAATGTTCGGTATTGCTTGTGTACTAAGCTTGACTTGATTTGCATAACTAAGCTACATGTAAGTGAGGTTTCAAAAATCTATATTAGTGAAATGCAAAACTAAATTTTTTGCATAACATTCCACACACACATAAAAACACATTCTTCATACATTTTTGTTATTTATGTTTTTTCTTGACTCTCAACTCTCATAGGTGGCTAACAAGCATGTCCATGGATAGATAGACTGGGCTAGACACTCAGATAGATATAATATACATACATACATAGAGATAGATTGATATTGTTTCTGTACTATAAAAAAAAAGACCTTAAAATGTTTCTCCACTCTGGACAATCTTCTAAGTTCAGCCGCCAACTGAAAGGCAGTCAAAATTGGATCTTTGCTGGACAAGGAAATGTAGGCCTCACTGGCAAGTCCTTTGTAAGCGTTAAGTCTGTACTTGGCCAGGCGGAGCTGGTCAAATTTGACTTTATTCAGGCACTCCTAAAGGAAAAGAAAACCGGATAATTATTGCCAATGAGCCAACACTTAAAAAAATAATAATTAGCAGTTAATTATGTTAGTTTACCCTGCAATCACAACTAAACTTGTGTGGCTTCATGATGGTTTCTCCACGGATTAATAAAAGTTGAACAATTTCATATTGATTCTTCAGTGAAGCAAGGATCAATGGAGTTATATCCGGAGAGAACTGGGAGTCTGGGTAAGCTGTTTTGTAGAAGCCATCTGAAATGTACAAACACATTGTTACATAATTCGCTAGTTTGAATAGTATGAGCTTTGTATGTTATAGCATATTGTAAATTGGTCACAAAGATTCCTGCCTTCTTGTAAATATTATGTTTGTTTGTAGTTTTGGTATGAGAAATTTGTTTTGGTGGAATTTACAGCCGACTGCAACCACCCCCCTACACCTATAAAAACACTCTTTGTCGCACTATTTAAAACACATGGTGGATATACAAATTAATATATGCATCATATTATGTGTACAGTCGTACAATAAAGAAAAACAAAACAACAAAAGAAACACGTTTTTTTTAAAACTTCAACCAAAGAATATAATAAGATGGCCCGCTTGCTCTATTTTTAGAGCTTATATGTTCTTTTTTCCGTGCGAATCCAATAACACTGTCTTAAATTACTTCTACGCTCCTACGTCTGCCTAAATGTTTTCGCTGTATACAACTTTCGATTTTAGATTTAAATTTTCCATTGAGAAAATCATAGCGATTAAATAAAATAGAAGTGCACAGTACATAAGGGAATCGCGAAATCCGAAAAGAAATCATTCGAGTCATCAAATAGCAGAAATATTAAAGCAAGCGATCCATCTTAATATAGTATTTGCTTCAACGCAGTTTTCCACAAATAGATTGCTATAGAAATATGAGATCTTTCTACAAGCATTTATGACAATAATTCTTGTCCCAGCAAAGTTCGTGACGTGTTTCAGCTAAACTATAATGTTATATCTGTCAGATAAAACACTGAAATAGTTTTTATAGAACGAAAAAAAAATTGTGTTTGTTGAATTTCCTTCTAAAGATTCGAATGTCAATAAAAACATAGATCTCTTATGTAATCAAGACGAATTTCCCTCTGTTTCGATCAATAAATAAATCTTATCTTTTTCAAGTACAATTTCTGGTTAAATTCCCATTTAATTAGACCGCAACCACTTGTGGGCAAATGCTCATAACTTTTCACTGAGTGTAGTAAATCCTTTTTTTAGTGGTTGCTTAGGAGGCACATAGGGAAATCTCTGACTTGACAGTGTTTGGGGGTGATATAACAGATCTCTGACTTGACAGTGTTTGGGGGTGATATAACAGACGATTAGCAAAATAATATGGAATAATGGTTGTGGCAATTTAGCCCTGCAAGCAACCACATGCCCATCCCGCAACCAGTGCTTAGCCCTAAGTGCAACCGCATGACCTTAGTGCAACCAAAAAGGTGCCCTCAATGAAACCAGTTGGTGATATTAAATCTGGAGATGTCTTAATACATTGACACAAATGCACATATAACATCAATATGTTGGACACACAGATACAAACACAAAACATATAAATCTTAATTTTTCAGGGTCATTCCTGTTTGATTTTTTATTCTAGTTTAACTTTAGACTATTCTGACATACACTCAAAATAGTCTAGCTCTAGGTCTAAGTCTAAATCATCAAAATCTACTTCAGACTCATCATCTAAAATCATTTGAGTCTCATCGATGCTTGTGTCTGAGTCCGAGTCTAGAATTTCGTTTGTTTTTCCTTTCTTTGGTCCTTTCCCTTTAGCTTTACTTTCTTTCGTCAGTCTTTTTTCTTCCATTTTTCTTTTTCTGTCTTCTTTTCTCCTTTGGATTTCTTTGCCTTTCTTTTCTTTCTGTTCTTCCCGTAATCGTTTTTTCTCTTCCCTCCTTTTAGCTTTCTCTTCTGCTGCCTATAACTTTTCTTGTTTCCTTTTCTCTTGGTCAATTTTTTTTCTAATGGCCTTTCTTTCTTCTTCTTCTTTCTCAGCCTGTTCTTTACTGATTAAATGGTTGATAAATTGTTGTCCACTAAGAGGTGGAAGCTTTTGGGTTTTACGTCTTACGGAGTTCTGTGTAAGAACAGGTAATGAAAGGGGGTCCTTTTGGACCTGAACTGGAGGCTTTTGGCAACTTGTCTGGTATGTCACGATGTTCCTGTGGTACAATTGCCATAATCTGTACAATGGATCATCACAGTTGTAACCTTCTTCAAGTCTTTCATAATATGTTCTTAAGTTAGACTCCCCCACCTGTGCACAAATCATTGCAAATTTTGTTAAATTTGATTCAATATCCATTGAAGCATCAGGGCAGGTACTTGTTCCTGCAATAGATGGATGTTCTTGTTCCGGCACATTGGCTGGTAGATGACCGTCTAAAAGAGGAGCTGGTAAATGTGTGACTGGTGCAGAGATGTTGACATATGTTCTTGTTCCAGCAATAGATGGAGGTTCTGCTTCCGGTACAGGGGCTGGTAGATGAGCATCTGAAAGAGGGGCTGGTAGATGTAAGATTGATGTAGACAAGTCTTTTAGAGAGGGCGCAACTGTGATGATGGCTTCTGGTGGAGACAGGAATGCTGATTCATGCCCGGTTGTAGGTTGATGTTGAGGTGTTGCTGGCCTGTCAGTCATATTTTGTGTCTCGTGCCTTACACCCATAGACATGCTTGGCAGTACTTTTTGCCAGTTTATACTGTTCGGATTCAATGGGTATAACCCACTGATTTTAAAAGCGAACTGCACAATTTCCCGTTCCTCATTTGTGGTAAGGTACGTCCGTTCTGGTGCACTATTCATGCCTCTGCGCCCAGTCAATTAATTTATGAAAGTTCCCCAGGGGATGTCATAAACCTGGGCAGCTTTCCTCTTCGGCATTCCGTCATCGACAGCTTTTAGGGCTTCTTGCAAAGCTTCTTGCGTCAATTTAGGTGTTCTGTGACTCATTTTGCTTCTGGGGAAAAATACAAATCTTTATAGAGACTCTACTATCAATAACTGTTATAAGATTCCTAATTTTAGAATAGCCTAGGCCTAATGGTTACCTAGCCTATAATTTCAATCAATATACATATTAAAAAGATCTAGATCTAGATCTAAATCTAGTCTAAACTAGTATCGCTACTTATATGGTTGCACACAGGGCATACTTCCCTTACGGCAACCAATGTGGTTGCACAGATGGCAACACACAATTCTAGCCCTGCCCTGAGTGCAACCAGCTTGAAATTAGACTTATCTTTCACAATTAACACATTTTACAATGTATACAGTCTTATTTAACCCTTTCATAACCTTACACATAATTCTAGCCCTGCCCTGAGTGCAACCAGCTTGAAATTAGACTTATCTTTCACAATTAACACATTTTACAATGTATACAGTCTTTTTTAACCTTTTCATAACCTTATCATAACATTAACAACTCATTCTCATTATATATTAAGGCTTAAAAATATAGAAAAAAACTTACTCTAAAATCTCACAAAGAGATATTTTTTCAAAAACTTGCGCGGTAAATATCACCTTCAAAAAATGGCAGGAGATGATCCGGAAGGAGATAAATGTTAACAGTAGACCAAAGGGAGCCTAAATTTTTTTTTTTTTTCAAGTATTATAAGAGTTGAGTGAAATGGTTGCTCAAAGGACTGGTTGCGAGAGGGGCAATTTACTCTAGATACTTTTTTGAAATCTCAGTTTATGAAACATTATCTTTTTTTTCAATTCAGATATTATGTTTTCATGTATTTTTTATAATAGTCCACCTACACATGGGGCATGTTGGCCGAGTGGCAGCGCATTTGACTGGCGATCACGAAGGTCCCCTAGTAGGCCGCGGCCACAGAAACTGGTGAACGCTTCTTCTATGATCAGTTTGGTCCGAATGGTACTTTACTTACATACACATTGTCTTCCATATTCATCCAGCTTTTTTATCCAGAAAACCAAAACTTTTTTTTAACCATTTTATTCTATACTACAAATAAAATGCAATGTTTTCTGCATTTAAAAAGGTTTATTCTACCTGTTGCAAGGTTTATTCTACCTGTTGCAAGGCTTATTCTACCTGTTGCGCCAAGTTTTCTCCCCTCGTTCCACATCTCCATGTATCGCTTGTGCCTCAGTATTGTGACTGCAATCTGTGTATGCTCGGTATTGATAGCCTGCAGGACTGCCTCGTAGATGTGATGCCTGCTGGACTTCTCCAGTAGAATTTCTACAATCTGTTGCAATATAGAAACTTTTAAAATACGCTAGATAGGAAAATACATCTGCACTCCACATTTTATTTCTTTAATTTTTGTAGCTGTTTTTTTTAAGGGAGGGGGGAGGGGGTACAATGTAGACAATCTTTTAAAAGTTCAATTGTTTTAGTTTACTACTTTGAGGGACGCTGGCACGCTTTAGGCTGGCTTACCAACGATCCTGGGTTTCGAATCCTGGCGAAGACTAGGATTTTTTTCCCGGGTCTGCAGGGTGTTCCTGAGTCTACCCAGCTCTAATGGGACTCTGAATTTGGTTGGGGTAAAGTAAAGGCGGCTGGGCATAGCATGCCGTGGCCACAGAAACTGGTGAACGCTGCAATTTGGTCATACGGGATACTTACGCTTACGCTTATTTTGGATTGCAATCGATGAAACAATTTTAGACAACTCGACCCACTACGAAGATCTCGAGTTAAATATATTTAAAATGGGTCAACGTTGAAGAAAGTAAACATATAAAAGAAAATCCAATAAATTTAATATAACTTAAAATGTAGGTTAAAATTATTTTTTTTAAACGATATAGTTCAAAAATTAATATTGAAAAATATATAGTTCAAAAATTAATATTGAAAAATATATAGTTCAAAAATTAATATTGAAAAATATATAGTTCAAAAATTATTATTGAAAAAGGTATATCTAGTTCAAAAATTATTATTGAAAAAGGTATATCTAGTTCAAAAATTATTATTGAAAAGGTATATCTAGTTCAAAAATTATTATTGAAAACGGTCTAGTTAAAAAGTTAGTATTGAAAAAGGTATATCTAGTTCAAAAATTATTATTGAAAAAGGTCTAGTTCAAAAGTTAGTATTGAAAAAGGTTTATCTAGTTCAAAAATTATTATTGAAAACAAACGGTATATACTTCAAAAATTGTCATTGAAAAAGTTTCAACAGGCCTATAGCTAATATAATATATTTGATCGGAGGTTGGAATGGTGAAAGTATATTGTTGAAACGATAACATAATTTTTGGGACCATTGATTTATATTTGTCTTGTAATCTCCCTCACAATAGTAACTGTATGTCAACAGTATTATAGGAGACGCATCAGGCTATATAATATTGAGGTAAACATAGTACCGGTAAGTTTAAAGACGTTCATTTCTAGATTAAAGATTTTTACGTCCACTAGGCCCAAAACTCCTACAGGGTGCAGGGATTGGTCGGCGGAAGGGATAGAACCAGCGACGTGTCGGTTGACAGTCCGGTAAACTAATCGCAGTCTGCTTTTACTCCCAGCTCTGTGAAGGCTAAAGGTCATGGACGCAGTCTTACTCACCTCCAGGTGTTCGTTTTTCACCGCCAGTCTCAGGGCTGTGCGGCCGAGGGCGTCGCTGCATTCCGTATCCAGCCCCGGGTGCTCTTTTAGTATCTTGATAATATTGTGCACGTCACCAAACTCTGCTGCGTGGAGAAACTCGTCCTCAATATCAGCAAACTAGCGTTGATAAGTTATAACAAAGATATCAATAAACTAAGGATGATAAGTTATAACAAAGTGAACAACAAAATAGCAATGACAAGTTATAACAAAGATATCAACAAACTAGCAATGACAAGTTATAACAAAGATAACAACAAACTAGCAATGACAAGTTATAACAAAGATAACAACAAACTAGCAATGACAAGTTATAACAAAGATATCAATAAACCAGGGATGATAAGTTGTAACAAAGATATCAATAAACTTGGGATGATAAGTTATAACAAAGATATCAATAAACTAGGGAGGATAAGTTATAACAAAGATATCAACAAACTAGTAATGACAAGTTCTAACAAAGATATCAATAAACTAGGGATGATAAGTTATAACAAAGATATCACCAAACTAGCAATGGCAGGTTATATCAAAGATATCAATAAACTAGGGATGACAAGTTCTAACAAAGATATCAACAAACTAGCAATGACAAGTAACAACAAAGAAATCAACAAACTAACAATGATAAGTTATAATAAAGCTAAAAAATGACAAGTTATAACAAAGATAACAACAAACTAGCTATGATAAGTTATAACAAAAATATAATCACACTAACAATGATAAGTTGTAACAAGATATCAACAAAGTAGCAATGATAAGTTGTAACAAGATATCAACAAACAAGCAATGACAAGTTATATCAAGATACAAACTAACTAGCAATGACAAATGACAAGCTGTAATAAGATATTTAAAAAAACCAGACCATTGCGGTTTGAGGCAGGTGGAAACAAACTGACAATGACGCGATGTACAAAGATGTCAACAAATTGATATTGTTACGCTACAAACATGTTAATAAACTAGCAATGACCAAATATAGAGGCCTTTTATGATGTCAACAATCTGATAATGACAAGTTAGAAACAGATGTTAATAAACTAGCAATGACCAAATATAGAGGCCTTTTATGATGTCAACAATCTGATAATGACAAGTTAGAAACAGATGTTAATAAACTAGCAATGACCAAATATAGAGGCCTTTTATGATGTCAACAATCTGATAATGACAAGTTAGAAACAGATGTTAATAAACTAGCAATGACCAAATATAGAGGCCTTTTATGATGTCAACAATCTGATAATGACAAGTTACAAACTGATGTTAATAAACTAGCAATGACCAAATATAGAGGCCTTTTATGATGTCAACAATCTGATAATGACAAGTTAGAAACAGATGTTAATAAACTAGCAATGACCAAATATAGAGGCCTTTTATGATGTCAACAATCTGATAATGACAAGTTAGAAACAGATGTTAATAAACTAGCAATGACCAAATATAGAGGCCTTTTATGATGTCAACAATCTGATAATGACAAGTTACAAACTGATGTTAATAAACTAGCAATGACCAAATATAGAGGCCTTTTATGATGTCAACAATCTGATAATGACAAGTTACAAACTGATGTTAATAAACTAGCAATGACCAAATATAGAGGCCTTTTATGATGTCAACAATCTGATAATGACAAGTTAGAAACAGATGTTAATAAACTAGCAATGACCAAATATAGAGGCCTTTTATGATGTCAACAATCTGATAATGACAAGTTACAAACAGATGTTAATAAACTAGCAATGACCAAATATAGAGGCCTTTTATGATGTCAACAATCTGATAATGACAAGTTACAAACAGATGTTAATAAACTAGCAATGACCAAATATAGAGGCCTTTTATGATGTCAACAATCTGATAATGACAAGTTACAAACAGATGTTAATAAACTAGCAATGACCAAATATAGAGGCCTTTTATGATGTCAACAATCTGATAATGACAAGTTACAAACAGATGTTAATAAACTAGCAATGACCAAATATAGAGGCCTTTTATGATGTCAACAATCTGATAATGACAAGTTACAAACAGATGTTAATAAACTAGCAATGACCAAATATAGAGGCCTTTTATGATGTCAACAATCTGATAATGACAAGTTACAAACAGATGTTAATAAACTAGCAATGACCAAATATAGAGGCCTTTTATGATGTCAACAATCTGATAATGACAAGTTAGAAACAGATGTTAATAAACTAGCAATGACCAAATATAGAGGCCTTTTATGATGTCAACAATCTGATAATGACAAGTTAGAAACAGATGTTAATAAACTAGCAATGACCAAATATGGAGGCCTTTTATGATGTCAACAATCTGATAATGACAAGTTAGAAACAGATGTTAATAAACTAGCAATGACCAAATATAGAGGCCTATAAAAATGTCAAACAAACGGAAATAGACAAGTTATAAACAGATACTGGAAAAAAATGACAATGCATTCAATCGACACTTCAATACAAACACACACACACACACAAAGTTACATGAATTATAAATGCTCTTTAACTGAAAATTATAACAACAATTTATTCTCCTTTCTGGTACTGTAAATCCTCCAATGACTGATTTAAGGAAAAACGCTCATCAGCAAGGCCAGCACTGTCTGTGCATTATTATTGTTAACTGCAAAAATATTACTGTAATAATTCAACTACTGTAGCTGATTTTTTTAAAACTTCAAAATTGTTTTTTTTAAAATGCTATAACAATATAAAGTGCCAACTGGTGTAATTTTGAAGAATTATAAGCAATGGTATTAATTAGTAGGCTAGAAATTATAGCTAAATTAAACACGTCCATTGTTAGTATTTCTGTCACGCTGTTAAGCGGTAGCGTAGCTAGAGAGGGCGACCGCCCCAGGGGACGCCGAAGGTTTGGATAATAGCCAAATTGACACTTTCTTAGCCTTAGTTTACAAATAAATCAAAACTAATAGGCGCCATAATTGATCATAGCCACAGGATTTCACAGGAACCACACACATCCTTTCACATCATATTAACTACATCTGTTTCCCTGTATTTTTCTAAATAAGTTTCAATCGAAAGAATCGATTGCTGGTTGGCAGTTTACAAAGGTAAAATCGTAAATCAATTGTTTTTCTTTTATCGAAAATAGAAATGAATCAAACTAATTTTTGCCAAAACCCATTTCGTATTAATAATTGTTTTAAAATCAATTTTTTTTTTTTAAGTTCTTATATATCCAAGTATTGTCTTTCTTTTTTTTGTGTGCGACCATTCTTTCCTCAAAATTACGCCACTTGTGTAAAGAGAAAATGTTTGACCATTAGATTTGACATCATTTAAATGAAGTTATGTATAATTATTATTATTTTTTACCTTTTGGAGTTTCAATAATTGATTCTAAACAACAACATCAAAAAGGCATATTTAAATAATCCTTTTTAATTTTTTACAAATACTTATAGATATACGCTAATTAGTATGCAAAGATAATGTTTAAGAAAATGACATAATTTTATTGCTAAGCAAAACCCATCTCTATTTATTGGTGGTCTACTGGTTACATAATGTGGGTGCTAGTCAATTAAGAGCCATACATTCCTGTTATTTCTAGTTCTGAATGCGCGCTTTAAAACGACAATTTTCATATTTTGAAAAAAAAAAAGTACTGGTCTGGTTTAAATCGATATTTTCATCAAATACTGATAAAGAAACTGTTTAAATTAGTGTTATCAAAATGTTATTTAGTTCGTTTAATAGTTAATAACCTTACCGTCCCGTTAGCTGAAAAAGAATCTTGAGAGGTTTTCGACACCTGTCTGAGGTTTGGACGTCGTTTGTGGGACATGTTGGTCCACTAAAACTGAAAAAAAAAGCAAGTTGCTTGCGCCACTATTTATCATTATGCACACACATTAAAATCAACATATTGAATACATAAAGAAAACGTGTGCCTATAATGCTGTGCGTTCGAAGTTTAAAATATTTACTTGGGTGTATTTCTCTCAAACCACGGGTATGAGTAGGACGCAATAACCTTTGTATAGAAGGAGCGTCAGTAATATTTAAGATGACATGTGTGGGAAAGAATGGATATGTAATTTCTTTACGGGGGTCGCGGGGGTAAGGGAAGAGGAGAGGGAAGGGGGAGAGGGAAGGGGGTAAACTCCCCTTTACGTGGCGTATTAGTGAAGTATGTTGACTGGTGGTGTGGTAAACCCTACGTTAGGTAATGTCCATCCATAGCCCAACAATCTCTACTAGTATAAATAACGCCCTAAAATATTATTATATAGGCTATAAATGCCCCCTGTGTATAATGTGTCTATCTTTAAGACGTACAACAAATTTGTCTCATAATAACAAATTCGAATTCCAAATATTTTTATTTTCTGCTACGTGTGATACTATAATATTATTAAAGAACACATATTCATACGTTTGCCCATAAATACTATAAATTTTTTTTCGAAAAAACGCTCTAATTCAAAACCTTTTAATTTAGCACCCGTCCCTCAAACACACACATGGGGCAGTGTTGACGTGCGAAAGCGCGTTCGGCTGGCCTACGAAAGGTCCCGTGTTCGAATCCTGGTGCAGGCTAGGATTTTTCCCCGGGTCTGGAGGGTGTCCCTGAGTCTACCCAGCTCTGATGGGTACCTGACCTTAGTTAGGGTAAAGTAAAGGCGGCTGTGCATAGTGCTGGCCACACAATCACCTAGTATGCAGTGGCCACAGAAACTGGTGAACTCTGCTTCACCGGCCCTATGGATCAATTCGGTCCGACGGGATACTTTACTACTTACCCACACACACATTTTTTATATAGCCCGCAGTGGAACAGAGCTGATTAATTTCATTAGCGACTAGGGATGTAATGTGTTTATGGTTAGCAAAACTTTAAGGCCCAGTTGCATTGACCATTTAATGCTATATCCAGAGTTAGTAATTTTACGTGAGCTTACATTTGCGTAGTCCACTTGCAAAAGTTGCAAAGTAAAAAAAAAATATTTTGCAGAAATTTACTTTTTACGTCAAGAATGAATATTTTCTATCAGCTTTAGTAGACTACTGAGAAATTATTCAAGTTAAAGGTTGTAATAAGTATCATTGTATGAATTAACACGTGTTTTAAAGACACCGGGAAGGCCAATAACTCATTTTGTTTTCAAATAGTGACTTGACACGTTTTGCATTTGATCTTAACTAAAAAAAAATATATAATTATTATTTTTTCAACTCAAAAGCAATGATTTACCTTTATATAGTTATATAGTTACATATTTTAAATCAGAGAGAGGAAAGAAATGAAGAAACATAAGCCTACCTGATTGTGAAATAAACTGGAGAATGTTGGAATGAAGAAACATAAGCCTACCTGATTGTGAAATAAACTAGAGAATGTTGGAATGAAGAAACATAAGCCTACCTGATTGTGAAATAAACTAGAGAATGTTGGAATGAAGAAACATAAGCCTACCTGATTGTGAAATAAACTAGAGAATGTTGGAATGAAGAAACATAAGCCTACCTGATTGTGAAATAAACTAGAGAATGTTGGAATGAAGAAACATAAGCCTACCTGATTGTGAAATAAACTAGAGAATGTTGGAATGAAGAAACATAAGCCTACCTGATTGTGAAATAAACTAGAGAATGTTGGAATGAAGAAACATAAGCCTACCTGATTGTGAAATAAACTAGAGAATGTTGGAATGAAGAAACATAAGCCTACCTGATTGTGAAATAAACTAGAGAATGTTGGAATGAAGAAACATAAGCCTACCTGATTGTGAAATAAACTAGAGAATGTTGGAATGAAGAAACATAAGCCTACCTGATAGTGAAATAAACTAGAGAATGTTGGAATGAAGAAACATAAGCCTACCTGATTGTGAAATAAACTAGAGAATGTTGGAATGAAGAAACATAAGCCTACCTGATTGTGAAATAAACTAGAGAATGTTGGAATGAAGAAACATAAGCCTACCTGATTGTGAAATAAACTAGAGAATGTTGGAATGAAGAAACATAAGCCTACCTGATTGTGAAATAAACTAGAGAATGTTGGAATGAAGAAACATAAGCCTACCTGATTGTGAAATAAACTAGAGAATGTTGGAATGAAGAAACATAAGCCTACCTGATTGTGAAATAAACTAGAGAATGTTGGAATGAAGAAACATAAGCCTACCTGATTGTGAAATAAACTAGAGAATGTTGGAATGAAGAAACATAAGCCTACCTGATTGTGAAATAAACTAGAGAATGTTGGAATGAAGAAACATAAGCCTACCTGATTGTGAAATAAACTAGAGAATGTTGGAATGAAGAAACATAAGCCTACCTGATTGTGAAATAAACTAGAGAATGTTGGAATGAAGAAACATAAGCCTACCTGATTGTGAAATAAACTAGAGAATGTTGGAATGAAGAAACATAAGCCTACCTGATTGTGAAATAAACTAGAGAATGTTGGAATGAAGAAACATAAGCCTACCTGATTGTGAAATAAACTAGAGAATGTTGGAATGAAGAAACATAAGCCTACCTGATTGTGAAATAAACTAGAGAATGTTGGAATGAAGAAACATAAGCCTACCTGATTGTGAAATAAACTAGAGAATGTTGGAATGAAGAAACATAAGCCTACCTGATTGTGAAATAAACTAGAGAATGTTGGAATGAAGAAACATAAGCCTACCTGATTGTGAAATAAACTAGAGAATGTTGGAATGAAGAAACATAAGCCTACCTGATTGTGAAATAAACTAGAGAATGTTGGAATGAAGAAACATAAGCCTACCTGATTGTGAAATAAACTAGAGAATGTTGGAATGAAGAAACATAAGCCTACCTGATTGTGAAATAAACTAGAGAATGTTGGAATGAAGAAACATAAGCCTACCTGATTGTGAAATAAACTAGAGAATGTTGGAATGAAGAAACATAAGCCTACCTGATTGTGAAATAAACTAGAGAATGTTGGAATGAAGAAACATAAGCCTACCTGATTGTGAAATAAACTAGAGAATGTTGGAATGAAGAAACATAAGCCTACCTGATTGTGAAATAAACTAGAGAATGTTGGAATGAAGAAACATAAGCCTACCTGATTGTGAAATAAACTAGAGAATGTTGGAATGAAGAAACAAAAGCAAGAAAACAAAACAAAACAAAAATCGAAGACGAACCTAAAGCAATTGTACAAGTACATAGACTACTTTCGTGTACCATAATACTTCTGCTCCTAGTATTTTGATCAGATTTTGTCATCAGTTGCATGCTGCATTCGGCAACGCCCTTCTGCATTATTTATTCTAACGTGGTATTATAACAACCTAAAACAAGAGTGAGTGGATGTGCAGTTGTTTCAATTCATTATGTGCAGCTGTTTCAATTCATTATGTGCAGCTGTTTCAATTCATTATGTGCAGTTGTTTCAATTCATTATGTGCAGTTGTTTCAATTCATTATGTGCAGTTGTTTCAATTCATTATGTGCAGCTGTTTCAATTCATTATGTGCAGTTGTTTCAATTCATTATGTGCAGTTGTTTCAATTCATTATGTGCAGTTGTTTCAATTCATTATGTGCAGCTGTTTCAATTCATTATGTGCAGTTGTTTCAATTCATTATGTGCAGCTGTTTCAATTCATTATGTGCAGTTGTTTCAATTCATTATGTGCAGTTGTTTCAATTCATTATGTGCAGTTGTTTCAATTCATTATGTGCAGCTGTTTCAATTCATTATGTGCAGTTGTTTCAATTCATTATGTGCAGCTGTTTCAATTCATTATGTGCAGTTGTTTCAATTCATTATGTGCAGCTGTTTCAATTCATTATGTGCAGTTGTTTCAATTCATTATGTGCAGTTGTTTCAATTCATTATGTGCAGTTGTTTCAATTCATTATGTGCAGCTGTTTCAATTCATTATGTGCAGTTGTTTCAATTCATTATGTGCAGCTGTTTCAATTCATTATGTGCAGTTGTTTCAATTCATTATGTGCAGTTGTTTCAATTCATTATGTGCAGTTGTTTCAATTCATTATGTGCAGCTGTTTCAATTCATTATGTGCAGTTGTTTCAATTCATTATGTGCAGTTGTTTCAATTCATTATGTGCAGTTGTTTCAATTCATTATGTGCAGTTGTTTCAATTCATTATGTGCAGCTGTTTCAATTCATTATGTGCAGTTGTTTCAATTCATTATGTGCAGTTGTTTCAATTCATTATGTGCAGCTGTTTCAATTCATTATGTGCAGTTGTTTCAATTCATTATGTGCAGTTGTTTCAATTCATTATGTGCAGTTGTTTCAATTCATTATGTGCAGTTGTTTCAATTCATTATGTGCAGTTGTTTCAATTCATTATGTGCAGTTGTTTCAATTCATTATGTGCAGCTGTTTCAATTCATTATGTGCAGCTGTTTCAATTCATTATGTGCAGCTGTTTCAATTCATTATGTGCAGCTGTTTCAATTCATTATGTGCAGCTGTTTCAATTCATTATGTGCAGTTGTTTCAATTCATTATGTGCAGTTGTTTCAATTCATTATGTGCAGTTGTTTCAATTCATTATGTGCAGTTGTTTCAATTCATTATGTGCAGCTGTTTCAATTCATTATGTGCAGTTGTTTCAATTCATTATGTGCAGTTGTTTCAATTCATTATGTGCAGTTGTTTCAATTCATTATGTGCAGTTGTTTCAATTCATTATGTGCAGTTGTTTCAATTCATTATGTGCAGTTGTTTCAATTCATTATGTGCAGTTGTTTCAATTCATTATGTGCAGTTGTTTCAATTCATTATGTGCAGTTGTTTCAATTCATTATGTGCAGTTGTTTCAATTCATTATGTGCAGTTGTTTCAATTCATTATGTGCAGTTGTTTCAATTCATTATGTGCAGTTGTTTCAATTCATTATGTGCAGTTGTTTCAATTCATTATGTGCAGTTGTTTCAATTCATTATGTGCAGTTGTTTCAATTCATTATGTGCAGTTGTTTCAATTCATTATGTGCAGTTGTTTCAATTCATTATGTGCAGTTGTTTCAATTCATTATGTGCAGTTGTTTCAATTCATTATGTGCAGCTGTTTCAATTCATTATGTGCAGTTGTTTCAATTCATTATGTGCAGTTGTTTCAATTCATTATGTGCAGCTGTTTCAATTCATTATGTGCAGTTGTTTCAATTCATTATGTGCAGTTGTTTCAATTCATTATGTGCAGTTGTTTCAATTCATTATGTGCAGTTGTTTCAATTCATTATGTGCAGTTGTTTCAATTCATTATGTGCAGTTGTTTCAATTCATTATGTGCAGCTGTTTCAATTCATTATGTGCAGTTGTTTCAATTCATTATGTGCAGTTGTTTCAATTCATTATGTGCAGTTGTTTCAATTCATTATGTGCAGTTGTTTCAATTCATTATGTGCAGCTGTTTCAATTCATTATGTGCAGTTGTTTCAATTCATTATGTGCAGTTGTTTCAATTCATTATGTGCAGCTGTTTCAATTCATTATGTGCAGTTGTTTCAATTCATTATGTGCAGTTGTTTCAATTCATTATGTGCAGTTGTTTCAATTCATTATGTGCAGTTGTTTCAATTCATTATGTGCAGCTGTTTCAATTCATTATGTGCAGTTGTTTCAATTCATTATGTGCAGTTGTTTCAATTCATTATGTGCAGCTGTTTCAATTCATTATGTGCAGTTGTTTCAATTCATTATGTGCAGTTGTTTCAATTCATTATGTGCAGTTGTTTCAATTCATTATGTGCAGTTGTTTCAATTCATTATGTGCAGTTGTTTCAATTCATTATGTGCAGTTGTTTCAATTCATTATGTGCAGCTGTTTCAATTCATTATGTGCAGTTGTTTCAATTCATTATGTGCAGTTGTTTCAATTCATTATGTGCAGTTGTTTCAATTCATTATGTGCAGCTGTTTCAATTCATTATGTGCAGTTGTTTCAATTCATTATGTGCAGTTGTTTCAATTCATTATGTGCAGTTGTTTCAATTCATTATGTGCAGTTGTTTCAATTCATTATGTGCAGCTGTTTCAATTCATTATGTGCAGTTGTTTCAATTCATTATGTGCAGTTGTTTCAATTCATTATGTGCAGCTGTTTCAATTCATTATGTGCAGTTGTTTCAATTCATTATGTGCAGTTGTTTCAATTCATTATGTGCAGTTGTTTCAATTCATTATGTGCAGTTGTTTCAATTCATTATGTGCAGTTGTTTCAATTCATTATGTGCAGTTGTTTCAATTCATTATGTGCAGCTGTTTCAATTCATTATGTGCAGCTGTTTCAATTCATTATGTGCAGCTGTTTCAATTCATTATGTGCAGCTGTTTCAATTCATTATGTGCAGCTGTTTCAATTCATTATGTGCAGTTGTTTCAATTCATTATGTGCAGTTGTTTCAATTCATTATGTGCAGTTGTTTCAATTCATTATGTGCAGTTGTTTCAATTCATTATGTGCAGCTGTTTCAATTCATTATGTGCAGTTGTTTCAATTCATTATGTGCAGTTGTTTCAATTCATTATGTGCAGTTGTTTCAATTCATTATGTGCAGTTGTTTCAATTCATTATGTGCAGTTGTTTCAATTCATTATGTGCAGTTGTTTCAATTCATTATGTGCAGTTGTTTCAATTCATTATGTGCAGTTGTTTCAATTCATTATGTGCAGCTGTTTCAATTCATTATGTGCAGTTGTTTCAATTCATTATGTGCAGTTGTTTCAATTCATTATGTGCAGCTGTTTCAATTCATTATGTGCAGTTGTTTCAATTCATTATGTGCAGTTGTTTCAATTCATTATGTGCAGTTGTTTCAATTCATTATGTGCAGTTGTTTCAATTCATTATGTGCAGTTGTTTCAATTCATTATGTGCAGTTGTTTCAATTCATTATGTGCAGCTGTTTCAATTCATTATGTGCAGCTGTTTCAATTCATTATGTGCAGCTGTTTCAATTCATTATGTGCAGCTGTTTCAATTCATTATGTGCAGCTGTTTCAATTCATTATGTGCAGCTGTTTCAATTCATTATGTGCAGTTGTTTCAATTCATTATGTGCAGCTGTTTCAATTCATTATGTGCAGTTGTTTCAATTCATTATGTGCAGCTGTTTCAATTCATTATGTGCAGTTGTTTCAATTCATTATGTGTTGTTGTTGTTTGGTTCTCCAAAGAGTGAGTGGATGTGCAGCTGTTTCAATTCATTATGTGCAGTTGTTTCAATTCATTATGTGCAGTTGTTTCAATTCATTATGTGCAGCTGTTTCAATTCATTATGTGCAGTTGTTTCAATTCATTATGTGCAGTTGTTTCAATTCATTATGTGCAGCTGTTTCAATTCATTATGTGCAGTTGTTTCAATTCATTATGTGCAGTTGTTTCAATTCATTATGTGCAGTTGTTTCAATTCATTATGTGCAGTTGTTTCAATTCATTATGTGCAGTTGTTTCAATTCATTATGTGCAGTTGTTTCAATTCATTATGTGCAGTTGTTTCAATTCATTATGTGCAGTTGTTTCAATTCATTATGTGCAGCTGTTTCAATTCATTATGTGCAGTTGTTTCAATTCATTATGTGCAGCTGTTTCAATTCATTATGTGCAGTTGTTTCAATTCATTATGTGCAGTTGTTTCAATTCATTATGTGCAGTTGTTTCAATTCATTATGTGCAGTTGTTTCAATTCATTATGTGCAGTTGTTTCAATTCATTATGTGCAGTTGTTTCAATTCATTATGTGCAGTTGTTTCAATTCATTATGTGCAGTTGTTTCAAT
Organism: Anisus vortex; assembly: GCA_949126835.1. NCBI lineage: Eukaryota > Metazoa > Mollusca > Gastropoda > Planorbidae > Anisus > Anisus vortex. The sequence goes on from OX421499.1 coordinate 19,551,225, forward strand.
TCATTATGTGCAGTTGTTTCAATTCATTATGTGCAGCTGTTTCAATTCATTATGTGCAGCTGTTTCAATTCATTATGTGCAGCTGTTTCAATTCATTATGTGCAGCTGTTTCAATTCATTATGTGCAGCTGTTTCAATTCATTATGTGCAGCTGTTTCAATTCATTATGTGCAGCTGTTTCAATTCATTATGTGCAGTTGTTTCAATTCATTATGTGCAGCTGTTTCAATTCATTATGTGCAGCTGTTTCAATTCATTATGTGCAGTTGTTTCAATTCATTATGTGCAGTTGTTTCAATTCATTATGTGCAGCTGTTTCAATTCATTTTGTGCAGTTGTTTCAATTCATTATGTGCAGTTGTTTCAATTCATTATGTGCAGTTGTTTCAATTCATTATGTGCAGTTGTTTCAATTCATTATGTGCAGCTGTTTCAATTCATTATGTGCAGTTGTTTCAATTCATTATGTGCAGCTGTTTCAATTCATTATGTGCAGTTGTTTCAATTCATTATGTGCAGCTGTTTCAATTCATTATGTGCAGTTGTTTCAATTCATTATGTGCAGTTGTTTCAATTCATTATGTGCAGTTGTTTCAATTCATTATGTGCAGTTGTTTCAATTCATTATGTGCAGCTGTTTCAATTCATTATGTGCAGTTGTTTCAATTCATTATGTGCAGTTGTTTCAATTCATTATGTGCAGTTGTTTCAATTCATTATGTGCAGTTGTTTCAATTCATTATGTGCAGCTGTTTCAATTCATTATGTGCAGTTGTTTCAATTCATTATGTGCAGTTGTTTCAATTCATTATGTGCAGTTGTTTCAATTCATTATGTGCAGTTGTTTCAATTCATTATGTGCAGTTGTTTCAATTCATTATGTGCAGTTGTTTCAATTCATTATGTGCAGTTGTTTCAATTCATTATGTGCAGTTGTTTCAATTCATTATGTGCAGTTGTTTCAATTCATTATGTGCAGTTGTTTCAATTCATTATGTGCAGTTGTTTCAATTCATTATGTGCAGTTGTTTCAATTCATTATGTGCAGTTGTTTCAATTCATTATGTGCAGTTGTTTCAATTCATTATGTGCAGTTGTTTCAATTCATTATGTGCAGTTGTTTCAATTCATTATGTGCAGTTGTTTCAATTCATTATGTGCAGTTGTTTCAATTCATTATGTGCAGTTGTTTCAATTCATTATGTGCAGTTGTTTCAATTCATTATGTGTTGTTGTTGTTTGGTTCTCCAAAGAGTGAGTGGATGTGCAGCTGTTTCAATTCATTATGTGCAGTTGTTTCAATTCATTATGTGCAGTTGTTTCAATTCATTATGTGCAGTTGTTTCAATTCATTATGTGCAGTTGTTTCAATTCATTATGTGTTGTTGTTGTTTGGTTCTCCAAAGAGTGAGTGGATGTGCAGCTGTTTCAATTCATTATGTGTTGTCGTTTGGTTGTCCTAAGTTAAAAGGTATTCTCGCTATTCATTGTTACTTAAACTTGGGGGGGGGGGGGGGGGGGGGAACGGACATCCTTTTGAAAAAGTAAATAGCCTATATATTTGATTTAGCTTTGTGTTGTCCCCACAATAGCCATTGTAGGATGCGATAAATCTATCCATCGATGTCTTTCACCATGACACTCACTTTCTCAACATATCTCTGATACTTCTTCTATTTCTCTTTCTCTCTCTCTCTCGCACACTCTTCTTTTTTCTAGTTGTATCTTATATTCATATCTTCCTCGTTCTCACTTTCACTCTTTTTCATTATCGCTCTTTTCCCTGTTTCGCCCCATCACTCTCTCTCTCTCTCTCTCTCTGTCTCTCAATTGTTTGTCTCACCATCTGTCTCTTCTCTCAGTCCCTTTCTCTATGTATAATTCCTTTCTGTATGTCTCTCTTCTCTATGCTTTCATCTCTTTTTTTCTCCATTACTCTCTTTTCCTGGTCTCTCCAGTCAGAGAGAGAGAGAGAGTTAAAGAGAGGGATGGGAGAAAATCAAGAGAGAGATTGAGTCAGAGAGAGAGAGAGAGAGAGAGTTAAAGAGAGGGATGAGAGAAAAGCAAGAGATAAGAGAGAGATTGAGTCAGAGAGAGAGAGAGAGAGAGAGAGTTAAAGAGAGGGATGAGAGAAAAGCAAGAGATAAGAGAGAGATTGAGTCAGAGAGAGAGAGAGAGAGTTAAAGAGAGGGATGAGAGAAAAGCAATAGATAAGAGAGAGATTGAGTCAGAGAGAGAGAGACAGAGAGAGTTAAAGAGAGGGATGAGAGAAAAGCAAGAGATAAGAGAGAGATTGAGTCAGAGAGAGAGAGAGAGAGTTAAAGAGAGGGATGAGAGAAAAGCAAGAGATAAGAGAGAGATTGAGTCAGAGAGATAGAGAGAGAGAGAGATAGTTAAAGAGAGGGATGAGAGAAAAGCAAGAGATAAGAGAGAGATTGAGTCAGAGAGAGAGAGAGTTAAAGAGAGGGATGAGAGAAAAGCAAGAGATAAGAGAGCGATTGAGTCAGAGAGAGAGAGAGAGATTTAAAGAGAGGGATGAGAGAAAAGCAATAGATAAGAGAGAGATTGAGTCAGAGAGAGAGAGAGACAGAGAGAGTTAAAGAGAGGGATGAGAGAAAAGCAAGAGATAAGAGAGATATTGAGTCAGAGAGAGAGAGAGAGAGAGATAGTTAAAGAGAGGGATGAGAGAAAAGCAAGAGATAAGAGAGAGACTGAGTCAGAGAGAGAGAGATTTAAAGAGAGGGATGAGAGAAAAGCAATAGATAAGAGAGAGATTGAGTCAGAGAGAGAGAGAGACAGAGAGAGTTAAAGAGAGGGATGAGAGAAAAGCAAGAGATAAGAGAGAGATTGAGTCAGAGAGAGAGAGAGAGTTAAAGAGAGGGATGAGAGAAAAGCAAGAGATAAGAGAGAGATTGAGTCAGAGAGAGAGAGAGAGTTAAAGAGAGGGATGAGAGAAAAGCAAGAGATAAGAGAGAGATTGAGTCAGAGAGAGATTGAGTCAGAGAGAGAGAGAGAGAGAGTTAAAGAGAGGATGAGAGAAAAGCATGAGATAAGAGAGAGATTGAGTCAGAGAGAGAGAGAGTTAAAGAGAGGGATGAGAGAAAAGCAAGAGATAAGAGAGAGATTGAGTCAGAGAGAAAGAGAGAGAGAGAGTTAAAGAGAGGGATGAGAGAAAAGCAAGAGATAAGAGAGAGATTGAGTCAGAGAGAGAGATTTAAAGAGAGGGATGAGAGAAAAGCAAGAGATAAGAGAGAGATTGAGTCAGAGAGAGAGAGAGAGTTAAAGAGAGGGATGAGAGAAAAGCAAGAGATAAGAGAGAGATTGAGTCAGAGAGAGAGAGAGAGAGTTAAAGAGAGGGATGAGAGAAAAGCAAGAGATAAGAGAGAGATTGAGTCAGAGAGAGATTGAGTCAGAGAGAGAGAGAGAGAGAGTTAAAGAGAGGGATGAGAGAAAAGCAAGAGATAAGAGAGAGACTGAGTCAGAGAGAGAGAGATTTAAAGAGAGGGATGAGAGAAAAGAAAAGAGATTGAGTCAGAGAGAGAGAGACAGAGTTAAAGAGAGGGATGAGAGAAAAGCAAGAGATAAGAGAGAGATTGAGTCAGAGAGAGAGAGAGAGAGAGTTAAAGAGAGGGATGAGAGAAAAGCAAGAGATAAGAGAGAGATTGAGTCAGAGAGAGAGAGAGAGAGAGTTAAAGAGAGGGATGAGAGAAAAGCAAGAGATAAGAGAGAGATTGAGTCAGAGAGAGAGATTTAAAGAGAGGGATGAGAGAAAAGCAAGAGATAAGAGAGAGATTGAGTCAGAGAGAGAGAGAGAGAGTTAAAGAGAGGGATGAGAGAAAAGCAAGAGATAAGAGAGAGATTGAGTCAGAGAGAGAGAGAGAGAGAGTTAAAGAGAGGGATGAGAGAAAAGCAAGAGATAAGAGAGAGATTGAGTCAGAGAGAGATTGAGTCAGAGAGAGAGAGAGAGAGAGAGTTAAAGAGAGGGATGAGAGAAAAGCAAGAGATAAGAGAGAGATTGAGTCAGAGAGAGAGAGAGAGAGAGAGTTAAAGAGAGGGATGAGAGAAAAGCAAGAGATAAGAGAGAGATTGAGTCAGAGAGAGAGAGAGAGAGAGTTAAAGAGAGGGATGAGAGAAAAGCAAGAGATAAGAGAGAGATTGAGTCAGAGAGAGAGAGAGAGTTAAAGAGAGGGATGAGAGAAAAGCAAGAGATAAGAGAGAGATTGAGTCAGAGAGAGAGAGAGAGAGAGAGTTAAAGAGAGGGATGAGAGAAAAGCAAGAGATAAGAGAGAGATTGAGTCAGAGAGAGATTGAGTCAGAGAGAGAGAGAGAGAGAGAGAGTTAAAGAGAGGGATGAGAGAAAAGCAAGAGATAAGAGAGAGATTGAGTCAGAGAGAGAGAGAGTTAAAGAGAGGGATGAGAGAAAAGCAAGAGATAAGAGAGAGATTGAGTCAGAGAGAGAGAGAGAGAGAGAGTTAAAGAGAGGGATGAGAGAAAAGCAAGAGATAAGAGAGAGATTGAGTCAGAGAGAGAGAGAGAGTTAAAGAGAGGGATGAGAGAAAAGCAAGAGATAAGAGAGAGATTGAGTCAGAGAGAGGGAGAGAGAGTTAAAGAGAGGGATGAGAGAAAAGCAAGAGATAAGAGAGAGATTGAGTCAGAGAGAGAGAGAGAGAGAGAGTTAAAGAGAGGGATGAGAGAAAAGCAAGAGATAAGAGAGAGATTGAGTCAGAGAGAGAGAGAGAGAGAGAGAGAGTTAAAGAGAGGGATGAGAGAAAAGCAAGAGATAAGAGAGAGATTGAGTCAGAGAGAGAGAGAGAGTTAAAGAGAGGGATGAGAGAAAAGCAAGAGATAAGAGAGAGATTGAGTCAGAGAGAGAGAGAGATAGTTAAAGAGAGGGATGAGAGAAAAGCAAGAGATAAGAGAGAGATTGAGTCAGAGAGAGAGAGAGATAGTTAAAGAGAGGGATGAGAGAAAAGCAAGAGATAAGAGAGAGATTGAGTCAGAGAGAGAGAGAGAGTTAAAGAGAGGGATGAGAGAAAAGCAAGAGATAAGAGAGAGGTTGCGTCAGAGAGAGAGAGAGAGAATGCAAGATATCGAAAATGGAACTGATAGAGAGAAAGAAAGGGGGAGGGGGAAGAGAAGAGAAGAATATAGAGATAGAGTGTAAGGGAAAGTGAGAGAGAGAACGAAGGGCTGAGTTTGAGTGAGAGATGAACAAGAGATGGGGGGGGGCGATGAGTGGGTGAGAAAAAGACAGAAAACGAACATTAGCGATAAAGTAGAAGCAAAAAAAAAACTTAGAAATAAAAAATATGAGAAAAAGAAAAATTACAAAAAAGAGTAAGAGTGAATAAATGACAAAAGATAGAGAGAGAGAGAGAGAGAGAGAGAGAGAGAAAGAGAGAGAGAGAGAGAGAGAGAGAGAGAAAGAGAGAGAGAGAAAGAGAGAGAGTGGGTATGAAAACCAAGGGAAAAGGTCAGACTCTGACCTGGTCAGAGTGAGGCTAAATGAAAACCATGCTTTATTGCGAGGTAATTATTGAGCTAGATTCAATCATTTCCATAGTGTAACGCCTTATGTTAATTATCAGCCCTTATAATTATAATGTGCTGCAGCGCGTTCGGCTGTCGTAACGAAGGTCCCGGGTTCGAATCCTGTTGAAGGCTAAGATTTTTTCCCGGGTCTTAAGGGTGTCCCTGAGTCTACCCAGCTCTGATGGGTACCTGACCTTGGTTGGGGTAAAGTAAAGTCGACTGTGCATAGTGCTGGCCACACAATCACCTAGTAGGCCTATGCCGTGGCCACGGACACTGGTGAACGCTGCTTCACCGGCCCTATGGATCAATTTGGTCCGACGGGATACTTTACTTACTTTTTTTCTTATAATGCATGAAACAAGAGCCTCAAATAGTTTAAATTCAATCATTACTTCGCCGTATTTTGTTTAATATGGACTTTATTATAATGTAGGCTGCGTATTATGTAGCCATATAGATTAATCATTCTGATTGAATTGCTATAGACCTAATGTTAATATGAAGGGCAGTCCTATATTCTTTGTGGAAGAGTCGGTATGCTATTGGTAAATGTCAAAAGTCATAGGCTAAAATATTAATGCAGATAATATCATTGAAACCCTCAAACTGAGTCAAACCCTGGTTGTATCGCTAGGGGCCATTGATTTATCTGCCGTTGTTAATGCCGGCTCTCTGTCAGTTGGTTGCAATCGCCTGTGATGTCATTGAAATAGTCTTTTTTTTGGGTAGGCCCTACATCTTAAATTCGGTCGTCTTTTACATAGGCGTAGCCATGGGCTGGCACGTGCGTCTCCCTCCCCCCCCCCCCCCACCTCTTCCAAAATAAACCTACATTAATAAAAATAACGAGTATTTTAAATATTTTCTTTTACAAGTCAATATTATTTACATTTAGAGTGAATCGTAGGCTATTTTACGATATTATCATTTTCTTGTGCATTAGCATTCCGAAATTTAGGCCTACTGGAAAACCAGTGACCATCTTTTAAAACACTAATTAAAATGCAAGACTAGACTAAGACCACGGATGAGCGTAGGACGCAATAATTTTCTTTTTGGTCTCTAATATATAGCCTTATATAAAAAAAGATAAATTTTAATATTTTCGCACTTTGTCACTAAAAAATGATATTAAGAAAGCACAAAATAATTTACCACTGGTAATAAAAAGTCAACCGATTTGTGGGCTTCGTATGGCTTATATTCCCTATGGTTGCAAGTGTGTCGCACAGAGCTCCACACCTATATATTATGTTTCAGCTAGATAAGATGAAGGGAAGTGGGTCAATTAGACTTCCGAAGGTTGTTGAAATCCTCGGTTTTGGAGAAGAAAAAAAAGGAAGGTCTTGGACTATGTTGGTGGGTTATAATAAACTACTGCAGCCCCTCCCCCGGATACGCCTATACTTACAGTATTTATATGGCCATTCTATTCTAAATTGTGACTGCTTTGGCTGCGCCTAATGTGTTATTTCTACAACCTCATTTTATGGGAATAATTACACATTTTGGTGGATTAAATTTGTATTCAGAAACCGAGAAGTTAAAAGTATGCTTTATTTAATTACCGGGTAATATTAAATATAGATCTAGACTAAATCCAGAATCTAGAGCTACACGACTTTTGTAAGGATACAATGTGCTCAAATGTCAACTAGTTTTAATAGTTTTCTTTTAAATATAGGTAAACTATTTTATCTGGTTAAGATATTATAAGTACAGTGTCAATAATTACTTCAAATGAATACAGGTGGATATATAAATATAACTAAAATGCATGTTATCAATCAAGTATAGGCTTAAATCTACTAGATCTTTTTGTTCAGTTATCAGAGGAAATAACTGAGAATGCCAGTCTCTGACAAGAACCTGATAATGAAATCAGTAAAGTGGCTGGGTTATCTTGTGTACAAGTTTTACAGTTAGGAATAAACCACCAATGCTATTGTGTTGTTTATGTTTTTTTTCTATATGAAAGTCTAGGCAGGTTAGACTCGATCATGTTTAGTTTCAATGCCTGGCAGTGCTTTACATTAGGATATCAAAACCCTGGAGACTTTAATGAATTGGTTTTACACCTATGTGTGTTGAATAAATTAGTTTAACACCCGTGTGTATTTAATAATTTACTTTAACATCCAGCAATGTTCAATAAATTAGTTAAACTCCCAAGAGTTGGGATGATAATGTTGATAATGAATTGGTTTTACACCTATGTGTGTTTAATAAATTAGTTTAGCATATATAAAAATTGTTTTTTTTAAATTAGTTTAACACTTAACAGTGCTTAATAATTTGGTTTAACACCCAATAGTGTTTAATAAATTGTTTTAAAACCCAACTGTGAGCAATACATTTTTTAACACCCAATGGTGTTCAATAAATTGATTTAACACCCAACGGTGTTCAATATTTTAAGTGTTTAATAAATTGGTTTAATACCGAACAGTTTTAACTAAAATTGTTTCAATAATGAAAATGTTTAAAAACAATTTGACAAATACAAAAGAACACAAAAGATTAAAAAAAAATGTTAGAAAAAAAAACAACAGTAAGTGTTTTAATTCCATGAACTATGAACAATATCACAAATGAAGACAAGTTTTCAACAAGGAAAACAATCAACATAATCAACTCTAAAGATAATGCAACTGATTGGTTAGTCAGCGCAGGTCAAGGACATTGTCTGTAACAACAATGTAAAATATTGCCACCATATTGGATTTCTCATCTGGTATTTGAAATAACACACCCCACACTTTATAGATGTTTATTCTTTTTTTAAATATCCAATATATTTTATTATGTGCTAGAGAACATAACACTGATCTTTATGTTTAAAATGTATATAAATTATAAGCATGAAGTATGTTAAATGAACATTAATATGCATATGGAGATTCACACTGCTTATAATATATAGAACAATTGCCTTCCTGGATATAATGGGCCGTATTGCTGATGAGAGTTAACACCCTTGCCCCTTATACAAGTAAATCTTTTATGACTGACTTGTAAATTTACAAGTCAGTCATAAAAGATTGACTTGTATAAGGGGCAAGGGTGTTAACTCTCATCAGCAATACGGCCCATTAGATATTGCCTATATAGCTATAGTCATTTTAATCAAACTTTAAATTTCAGCAGAACAGTCTTTTTTTTATTTTGTTCTCAACAGTGAGCCATCAAGGTCACACAATTATGTCTGACCATTTCACCCCCACAATTGACAAATATTGTAAGAATAATAAATGCCTTGCTCTCAAGTAAAATAATACATATAAAATATAATATATTTGTTTTTGTTTTTCTTTGAATTAAGGGGTTGTTTTGAATAGTTCAATGATGGGGAAATTGATCAGTGCTAACAAAATTGTGTATTTACATTGGAGTACCATGAACTTGATCATGAGTTTTTTGTTTCAACTTAAAAGAACTTTCAAATAAAGTTTAAAAAACAAACATGTTTTTTTTATAGATATAGATTATATTCATTTAAAACCAATCAGAAAAATAAATAAAAAATAAAAAAACAAAAGTTCGAAATGCAAGGTTTCTATGTTCTTTTTGAAAAATAAAATTTCACACCCAGCTTGGCATTAGTCAAACAATTTGAACAAACGACAGGACAATTTGAGGCAAGTGGTAAGGGAACTAAAAAGCATGTATATATATGTATATAAAATATGAACATGGTTTGCCTGATCTGAAACCATAGTTCTTCATGACATTTGAACACGGGTCAATTTCTTTCTTAGTGTCAAGTTGATTCTCACGCACCCAAACAAACAAAAAGAGCAAATATGTATATGAGCATGTTAGCCGGAAAAAAATTGGTTTTCACATTATAACTGCAAAGATAGTTTGCCAATGTGGTTAAGTAAAAAGGTTGTTTAGGATAAATTTCAATTAGATATATCATTTCTACGTTACTCTATTTTCTACTGATAGCTTGGTGGTCCTTAGTTTTTCTTATATCCTCAAGATATATATTGTTCTCAATGCCAGCTCTTCTGATGAAGCAGTCTCGTGGTGGTTTGAGATAACTATTGGTGGAAGTTCATGAAGTAAAACAGCACAGGAGGAATTGGGAGAATGAAGACTCTAGGGGTTTTAGGAAGAAGAAAAACTAACAGCAGGGTCATGTTTGAATGTCAAGTCACATAATTGGTCATTTAATAAATTGGTGGGACTTTAGAATACTGAACTGAATTAAGTTGATTCAAAGCAAGCTGAGCAATGTCACTGATAAGAAAAAAAAAAAAAAAAGTTTCATTCTAATTTCACAGCTTACTTTTTATCAAAACTTTTTTTTCCTCTTTTCTAACAATAGTCATAACGTTTCAGCTGCAAAGATCGGTGCACTTCGAGTCACAGGTTCAAAACTACTGCATGACTTATAGATGATAAGGCATTTTAACGACAGATTCAAAAAATTTCAGACCGATGAAGTTATGCAATGGCCACTGCAGGCTGCAAATCAAGTAAATATGTGTAGCTCATGGATCGACCTGACCCATTCAGTTAGCCTCCAGGAGCTCCGGTGGCGTGGGCAGAAGAGATGTAAAGAATGACTGGACTGTGGTGCCCACAAACAGCAAGGCTCTGTTAAGCCTGCTGACCTCATTCACTGCAATTTCTGCTTGCTGTTGGGGCTCTGTAGGTTCATCTGGGACAGTCCTCTGCTCCTCCTGAAAAATACAGAGCCAACAAAAAAAGGAATAAATGGCAGAAAAAAATGTTTGGCCCAATTATTGAGCCTATTTTTCTATTGAGCCAGAAAGAATTTTCAACATTTGCAAAAATTATTACATTTACTAACTTGAGTAGAGCCCAGACCAAACCAATATAATTACAATGTAAAGCTAAAATTAAGAGACAGCTAAAACTAAGGACCAGAAGGAGAAACCGCCTTGATAAAAAAGAGGATTTTTTTTTTACAATAGGAATTAAGGAATCTACCTACATACAAGTGTATTCACAGTTGATCAGATTGACAATTTTATTGTTGGAAGAAACTTTAAAATTGCTAATATATTCAATCTATCAACAATATGTATAAATATATATACAGAATAATTATAAATCTAAAGTTGATGGACCTCTGGAGGCATATGAGAACTCTTTACAGGGCTGTCTGAGTATTTTTTTTTTTTTTTTTTTTTCACAGGGAATGAACACCCAAAAATTTAATGATATCTCTTGCCATAACAGATTTGACAAGACTCACAAATGCTTTTCATCAGCCGAGATAGGAGAGACAGGTTATCTCTTATAACGACAGAGTTGCAGAGGCTATGGGGGAAGTGGCGATAAGAGGGGGGTGTAATTAATAATTAATATAATCTCACATTTGACATCACAACCTAAAGTGACCAAACATCCTTGTAAACAATCCAGACATTTAATTGAGAGTGAATAAAAAAAAACTGCACTTTGTAACATAGTAGATGAATCAGAAAAGTTAAGAAAAAAAAAATTTGCGGTGGAACTAAAAAAAAAGGATAGCAGGCTGGTGGAACAAAAGGTTTTTTTTTAAATAATAAAATGAAGTGTAAAATGCAAATCCTCAAAAAGTGGAGCGGAAATCATGACTGGCCAATCAAATAAAACTCTGATATCATAGGCCCATTCTAACAGGAATTAATTAGATGCTTGACACCAAAATTTGTAATTAAAGACAATGTACATCTTCTGTAGGAGAAAAAAATTGATTCAATGCAGAATATCAGAATGAATGCTTTTTTTTTTTTTTTTTTTTACACAACTTTTCCTAGAAAATCCAGAGGCACATCTATCCTAGTATCAGTAAAAAAAAACAAGTGCTGATTATTTCAAAGCCCTATTTCAAGATAAATTATTTTAAACATCTAATAAGATGTGCAAACGAACAATCAAACACTGAGCTGCCGAATTCTTGAGAGTACAGATGAATAGGCCACCTAATAAGAGAATATGAAAATAAGCCCTTGACTGTCAAGAACACCAAAAGCAAATGAAAAAAGACATTCAAATTCAAAGCAGACATGAACAACAACTGGGATGACATTAATTTGCTGGCAGGAGTCCACAAAGACTGGACACGGAGGTTCTATGTTCCTCGAGAAACGGAAATGAGAAATAATCAATCTGTCTATGTCACATGGACTCTCCGCTCACCTCTGCTTCTGGTGGATCTGTCTCAGCATTCGGTGGAGCCTGGTCAGGCTGTTGTTGCTGGTTGGGTGTAGTTTGAGTTTCCTGATTTTGTTGTTGTTGTTGTTCTCTCTGTAATCGCTGCCAGTATTTCCTCAACTTCTGAAGTCTGCGCATACAATAGTAGTTATTAGTTATTAGTAGTAGTTATTATAGTTATTAGTAGTAGTTATTAGTTATTAGTAGTAGTTATTAGTAGTAGTTATTAGTTATTAGTAGTAGTTATTAGTAGTAGTTATTAGTTATTAGTAGTAGTTATTAGTAGTAGTTATTAGTTATTAGTAGTAGTTATTAGTAGTAGTTATTATACTATTTATGCTTCATGTTGTTTATAAAAAAAAAACTTCAAATGTTTTTATGCTTTTCAAAAGTAAATAATTAGAAATATATTCTGCCACTATTTTTTTAAATACCCATCATGGTTTTACCTATGCAGTTAGTTCTAATTGGTATTCATCATTAATTAAACCACCTCCTAGTATTCCAATTGATTTAAACAAGTTTTTTCTAGTAATATAAAAGAAATAATAATACTGTAATTCAGAATTTTGCAAAGAGAATTGTCATAGACAACCCTGGACCTAGTTTACTATTGACAGACATGCCTACCTCCACATATCAAAATGAGGAACACCCAAGGTAAAAATGAGGAACATAAGCACGGAGGAAGCATTTTCGAGCCAATATATACGCTAAATAATATTGTTAAAATACGTTAGAAAAATAGTATCATTTACAGTGATGCCGATTTTGCGGAACCAACTGGTCTAATGCGGAATTGCGGAACAGGGGGTAATTTTCGGCCATATTACGGAACGGTTCCGGAAATTCCGGAACGGTAGGCATGTCTGTATTGATCCTCTAATATAGTTCACTGAATGAGCAAATATTTTAGCAAGTCAACAATGATATTAAATTTGAATGACAACTCAACATAACAGATTGCAAACTCCAGACAAGGTTAAAATATTCAATTATAAAAGCAATGCTCAAAACCTTGTTTTTTTCTTTTTCAATCATTGGCCAGGTATGTAGAAATAAAGCAGGAATAGATTAATGATAAATGGTACTCAAAGAATAAGCAAATTGTACTTACAAGTAAATAAGAATAGATCCAGCAAAGACCACCAGAAACCTGGTCACGTTGGAATAGAAAAATAAAATGCCCATGAAGGTCAAGAAGCGCATCAGAAAGTAAACATGGTGGAGCCAATCCCGGGGCTCTCCCTCATCTTCATCGTCCTCCTCCACCCCTCCCTGAGCATTCATTCTAACGTTGGCTCTTTGAGCCTGGCCTGCTGCAGCCGGGGCCTGTCTGTCTATATTTGTTGCTGGCTGTGGTGTTAGATTTGGAGGCAGCATCTGTCCATTGTAAGGAACTCCATAGTATGCAGCTTGATAACTGTTTAACGGAAGACATTATTATAATTGTATTTTTTTTATAGAAGTGAAAGTACCAAACATATATGCAAATTATTATCCCACCAATATAGGACATTGAGGGCTAGCACAGCATGGCGTTGGGAATGCCATTCCAGAGATCTCTGGTTCAAATCCAGGTTTTTTAATGCTATTTTTGTCCCAAAGTCTGGCAGGATTCCAGCTCTGATGTGATGTGGTATTCATTAGTGCGGACGGAGAAGGCTTTTATACGCTGTGGCTCACTTCTGAACCCAAGGGCTTCAAAGCTGTTGCGCATCCAAGGATCGATGCACTGCCAAGAGGCCTTGAGATTTGGTGGGGCGGAAGCAATGATCGCAGGAGCATGTCTCAAACATGCCCTGGTGCCGCAACATCCAGGCCTATAGTCTGGAATGTGTTCTACGGGGTGACAGTGCAGGTATATGAGTGAGCCACCACGTTAATGATCCAAGAGGAATTCTGCAGGTGGGGAGAGAAGTACAGTGCATGTACAGCAGAGAACGTATCTTATGTTACGTGGCACGCCAGGATGGCTAATCTCAGACAGGTTCTTTGTATGTCCCCTGTTGACCCACCCCTTAACATCGTTACGCCTCGGGGTAAGAACCGGAAGGCTCATCCAGTTGTTCCTTTTTTAGCAATTATAAATTGTTAAAAGGCTGGTTCACTAGTACAATGAACCAATATGCCATGAGAGGCATTCTTAGCTTTTTATTTTCAACAGTGACACCGAAAAAATGGTAAGTAGATCTTAGCTCATAATCAAATAGATTAATTTACTCAAGTCAAATATTGACCTTCCTTTGGCTACAAAAAAAAACTATAATCTTCTTCTAAAGAAAGAAATAGCATTGACAATAAAAGTGTTGAGCAAGTCAAAAGGTCTTACTATTGCATATATTGTAACATGTATTGGGAATAGGCATATTGCTGCATCATCCAAGCATAATGTTCAGGAGAGTAGGGGAGATCAGTATTCATATGAGCAGCTTGATCTGAAAATGTACTAGGCTGGTGTAGAGAAGGTGGCCCCTGAGACCTGCAAAAGCACAGATGTTCATTATCAATGATCAAATAGCCATGAATTCATGAGGTATAGAGTCAAAAGTACAGGGGATGTTCTAATGTAGAAATACAATGAAATAATATTTTATTTAAGTAAATAATATTTACAAACATATACTTATAGAAAGTTTCCACATAGAATATGTTTTAAATTCAAAATTGAACAATTTGGTTTTAGTTTGATCAAATAATTCAGCCTACCTTAACTGTAAATCATCTCCCTGATTTTGTGAGCCCCTGTGCCGTAAACCATCATTGTGTGAGCTCGTCATTGCTTCTCTTTTGGATTGGTCTAAATTTACTGATTGAGGTAGCTGCAATAACAAATACAAGTATTGACAAAAAAAATATCTAAATGTTTACTTATATTTTACATTTTCATATAAATGTCAAGGGTAAGGTTAAAAGTATATGAGTATGCAGGTTGGTTTTGTCATACTGCTAAGACAAAAAACAGCTTATAGGCCTTTCTGTCATGATAGGATTTTATTCAGCAATTTAAAAATTACTCAAAATGAACCTTTCAGTGGTCAGGAGAGGTAGTTATTGCTGTGTGAACAAAACAAAAGTTGAGATACATACTAAGGTGTCAGCAGACGCCTTTGGTTCAGAGGCACTGAAAGATGAAGAATCTGAACTAGATGAACACACTAAGTGAACTGTATGTCTATTGCTGGGAAGTTCTGAACCTTCGTACTGAGGATAAAATAATAAAAAATTAAACAAAGACAAATATACATAGCTTATAGATGTATTGTTCTAGCAGGTTTTGTTTTTTAAAGATATTAAATAAGCACTATAATCATGTATATTGTATCACCTGACGTAAAATTTCTTTAAGTGTGAGATGATCTTGGAGTAACCGGCCTGAATAAATGAGACGCTGCTCGTTATGTTTCTAGAGAAAAGAGAGCATTTATCATCATTGTAAGGCTGAATAAACTATAATAAAACAGTACTTTTATAACTAGGTTTTAAGTATTTTAACCATTTACTAAATACAGTCAAACTTCGGTTCTCTTTTACTGTGATTTCCACATTGAAACAAAAAATGTGTTTTGGTTTTCGTTGATTGCCTCGGTTTTTGTTGATTCTGAATATCATAGTGCTAAAGACAAAAGAGGGCAGTGACCATGGGTAATCCTTTGATACAGTTTCTAGTGGAATGGTATTCCCTTTCAAAACAATTATATGGGCACTTTTTTCTCCTTTCCTCGCCATCTTCCTTGTGCCAAAAACATTTTTAGATATGTAAATGCCAATTTATTTGTCATTTATTCTTTACATTAGTCTTTTATATTTATTTTTTATACATTTCTTATTGCAGTTAGTATTAAGCACTGTATTTATTATCTATAAATTATCTCTTGTTTGGTATGCTATGTATTTTATTGAATTTACACTGATTCATGTGAAAATAATTGCTTTGGTTTCTAATGGTTTTGGATTTCACCTATTGTTCTCGGACAGATTATCAACTAAAACCAAGGCTTGACTGTACATAGGTCAATGTTACATTTTTTTAAATTTACAGACACATATTTTGACTTTTTTTTTAATTCTCAGATTACATCTAAATCCCATACAAATATCAGAAAAATGTTCTACCCACAAAGCAAGAGTTTCAGAAACACTAGGTGCAGTAGAGGAACTTACTGGTTTACTTGGATAAACTTTTTCTAAATGCTGTTTTAATTTCTTTATCGTCCAGCCAAGCATGCAGTCAACTGTTTGATCTTCCATGCGTTGGTTTGGGGCTTTAATTGTAAGTGTCACTGGCATATCTCCAGATATATCCATGTTGTCTGTCAGCATAAATTATGGATTTCTAGAAGAAAAAAAAACACTACATTAGAATCAGATTTTGTCATCCAGACTTTACAACAGCCATCTTAAAAAAAAAACAAAAAAAACATAGTCATAGCCTATATATTATATTTGAATAGTGTTTTATTAGAATACACCCCAAACCCCTTGAGCTGTTATTTTTAATGGCAGATCTACATGATTGAATGGCATAAATAAATCAGTCTCACAAAAACAGTTTAAATTCTATTTGCTTGTATAAAGATTAGGTTTAGCATATATATAGTGAAATAGAAGCTATTTTGTGGTTCTTACACTCTTACTTATCTTAGGCCTCTATATGTTACAGGCCCTCAGGCCCTCATTCTATACAGAAAATTATTTCATCCTATACTTATCCATGGTTTGAGACTATCTTGCATTTTGATTCTTGATTACTAGGTGATTTGTGCTGGCCACACAATCACATAGTATGCCGTGGCCATGGAAACTGGTGAACGCTGCTTCACCGGCCCTATGGATCAATTTGGTCCGACGGGATATTTTTTTTTTAAAACAATGTTATTGGTTTATCCTGGTTTATTTAGGCAACCCATTCCATGTCTAGATCCCACTCAGGAAGAAAGAGAACCTGTATACATTTGTTCTTGCATAGCCTATGGTATAAGAATTTTTTTCCTCTTCTTTCTATCTGAGCACTGTTGCTGTGTTAGATTTCTAAGTTAGGATTTATTTATGTATGTATCATATTTACTAATTTGCTTCTTTCCTTCAGTGTTTCTAGGCTTAGTGATTTAACTTTTGATATTAAACTAACTACACTAGCTATTGTTAGGTAGCATTTTAGTCTTATGCTCTTGTTACATTTGTAGACATTTCTTTTTATGTGCTTAAAGTTTTGATTTTTTAATTACTTCATCAATGTGTAAATTCCATAACAATTTGTCATTTAATATTACTCCTGCGTAAGGCTACTTTGCATTTTTAGTTTGAGTTAAACATTTTCTCTGAATTAAATAGAGTGTATTTCTGTGATAGTCACGAAATTTAACCATTTTTATGAGTGGAAAATCAAACTCACATTACATTCCTATTTTTGTAATTCATCTAGGTCTTTTTCTAAAATTTCAGCAACTTTTTAAGTTTTTTTTTATTGTCTTAAATTATGCCATCATTTGCAAATAACCTTATTTTTGTTTCTGTAGGAGTGCAAAACTTATATACTTATGAGACAGTAAAAGTGACTGTGTAACTATGAGTGTGTAAGGGACGGCATAATTATAAACACACTGAGACTTAGAGACACACATTGGACTGTATTATTATAAAGTGTTGACCGGACTAAGTGACCTGATAGCTCTATGTTATTGTTTTTATGTGACTGGCTGGACAGAGTGAGTTTTTTTCGTGGATGTCCCATGAAGGTGTATGAATAGAAGGTGAATGGCTGTGAAGAGAAAATGTAATGTGCTATAAAAGGATTGTGGAAGGATAATAAAGATTGGTTGTTACATCAAGCTAGAGAGTTGTGAAGACGTACTTTTACATTGTTTATATTTATTCCGTCCCTTACACACTTATAGTTACACAGTCACTATTACTATCACAAATTATACTTATTATATTTATATTTATTTTATATAAATTAAGTGATCAGGGAATGCAGTTATTTAGAGCATTTAAATTTAAATGTATTTATGATAAGCAGTAAAAGTCTTTTTTTTAAGTCTAAGACAAAAATAAAATGTAAGGCCTACTCCTGATAAACCTAATTGTAGGTCCTAATACATGACCATAAAATCTAAAAATACTATAAATAATGTAGGCTACAATTTCATAAAAACTAGCTGAGGTCTATGTCTATGAAGTCTATGGCTCTATACTCATGCAAAGTCATGTAGCCTAACTTTAGATTTAGAATATAAATTATGTACATTTATGATATATGATATAGCGATAGCTATAGCCAATATGAATATAGTCATAGCAAGTGTAGGCCTACTAGTACTAGTTAGTAGAAGGAGACTAAGTAGTAGTAAGCCGTAAGCAGTAAGACCGAGACCTCTGGCTAGGGGCTTTTTTTAAAATGTTTAATTTAAACGACTGATATTTATTAATTTAGCTTTAAATTACTGTTTCCAAAAGTGGCAAAAGTCAAAGTAAGTTTGGACAGTTTGGTCTTGGTCTACAACTACAAGTAAGGCCACTCACTACATGTAACATTACCGTAATATTACCCTTGCCGCCCTTGCCCTTACAACTTTACAACACTTAGGCAGGCCTACACAACCCATTTTACACTTTAAGTAAAAGTAATTCAGTAATTGAATTGCACTTGTTTTAGACTTATTGACTTCAACTTCATTTACATCTACTAAGTCTTAGTTTAGTCATTTTAATTTTCATCTTGACTCTTACTCTTATCTTAGACTTAATTTTAATAAAACTTCAACCAAAACTCAAAACTCAAAACTAAATTTTAAGTCATAATTTTAAGCGAAGTGTCTTCCTACCCCAAAAATTTGGGGTATCTAGGCGTACGCCTAGAGACCCCAAAAGTTTTTTAGCCTACTGCGCATGACATTATTTTGATTTCAAAAGCTTTCGCTTCCGATTAACTAGATCATCCTTTCATTATTCATGTCTAGTTTTGACAAGATATGATGGGCCTAATGATCTAAATTATGGAATTTTATCTAACTTAATCTTATGACGGTGGCCTTGTGACTGTGGAAAAAAGTAAATGCAGAACAAATGATAGCACTTAATATTTGGTTTGCCTCTTGTTTAAGGGGACACTTTTTGCACCTTAAGGATAGTGACAGTACATATGAGCATGTACCTATTTTAATACATTGTATAATTGTAAGTGTAACCA
The DNA here is from genome assembly GCA_949126835.1 of Anisus vortex. NCBI lineage: Eukaryota > Metazoa > Mollusca > Gastropoda > Planorbidae > Anisus > Anisus vortex. The sequence continues at coordinate 19,570,126 of OX421499.1, forward strand.
TTCAAAACAAAATTTAAATACTGGATAATTATAATAAACGGAGTGTCTGCGCGTCCGGCGACCGGACGTATAGCGCGGGAGATATATGTCCGGCGACCCAAGTCACGTGACTGACCATGCGCATAATCGTTTTTTCTTGTTCGAGTTGCTTAATTACTATTTATTGTTAAACATAACCAAGGTATCGTGGCCTAATGGTCAGTAGCGTGTTCTGGCAACCGGTGTCTCGAATGTTCGAATCCAGCTATCTCCATCTTCTTTTTTTTTTTTTTTTTTAATTCAAATACAGTACAACGAGATATTTTTTTAGTTCAATACGAGAATACCCTTCATTTATTCATGTGGGTGGAAATAATTTCATTCAAAGTATCAAAGAAATAAAAAAATTCGACTGTTAGGCCTAATGACCTAATGTCGAGCCTATTTCTTGACGTATAGACACTGCCTATAATAAATGCATTGCTCAGGATAAATGACTACGCTTAATATGCCATGTGCTATATAAAGAATATCATTCCTTGTTTACTTATTGAAGTTGACATTCATTGTTATATACAGTATACGTTGATAGGAGAAAAAATATATTGCCACACACTTCACACAGGCATGTTTTAAATGGTATGGCATAGTGTATATTACTGGCCAACAAAAAAAATATTTGGTCCCTAGGCAACCAGCTAGATAGAACAAATTATTGGTCTATCTAGGCCACTAGCTAGAGACCCCATTTTTTTGGGGCATCTAGACCGCCAGCTAGATACCCCAAAAATTTGGGCTCTTTAGACCGCCAGCTAAATACCCCAAATTTTTGGGGCATTTAGGCCGCCAGCTAGATACCCCAAATTTTAAAACTCTAAAATCTAAAACGTAAGTCGAAAAATCTATGTTTGTTATTGAATCGAAATTAGTACTGGAAAGTAAATTGCTTGAGCTGATACCTGCTATAAAGAGTAGTTTAAAACACACAAATGATACAAAATTCTTGTTGTGTGGTTTGCTCGATTATTCCACTGATTAAGTCTTTTAGAGATCGGGTCACCAGAAAAAGTAACAACACAGATGACGTCACGTGAACCTTACTGGGCGAATGCTGATTGGATAATGACTTTGTTTCCACGTATCCGACTTCCGCTGACATCTATTAATAGTCTTGGATTATCTGGTCACATTCGGTACCTTGTTTAGTGTTACTTATAATTCTTATAATAAACGAACTTTTCCGAAGCGCACATCTTTTCCTTTTTATTCTCTCCACCTCTTGCTTGTTTTTTTTAGCTCAAAAATAGCTAACGCAGATAAAAAGTTACCAAATTTACATTAACTTTATTTGGTTTGTCGCTTGAGAAAAAAACGGAATTCAAGCCTATGATTTCCACTTATAACCCATATTTCCCACGAATCATATTTAGACGGCAAATAAAATAAATTTGATATAAAAGTAATAAAAGCCATTGGCCATTGATCCGTTTTTTAAGAGCTATAGGCTAATATAAGATATAAAGATAATAACAAAAATGCTTATCAGTAAAAAAAGAATATGAAACTATATTGATATAAATCTAATATAAGAAGTAATTTAAATTTCTACTTCTTTTGACCCATGGGTAGGCCTAGTCATACAGATATATCAGTGACACGTGCATACGTAGACCTAGCTATTCTGTCTATACTCTATACTCTATACTATTAGCGTTTGATTAAGCTGAGCATCCAAGATAGGCCTACGTTTAAAATTGACACCGAGCTCCTCCCTTATTCAGTAAATTTAACTAGAATTTAAAAAACTAAGTCGCACAAGCCCTTTAAACTTAAATCCGCTTTTTTTGTTTTTTTTGTTTTTTAAATCTTGCATAAGAATTAGCCAACCATGGCACTGGTTTAAATTACTGAAAATTAATTTTTCAGTTAAGAAATAAAGACATAGGCCTACAGATATTTTAAAGAGTGTTCATTAAAATACTATATTTATCATATATTTAAAAAGCTTCACTATTTATATGTTTTAAAAAACAACAACGAAAAAAAAAAGCGTAACGTAAAAAAAAATACATAGCTCTGACCCAGAGCTATGTATTTTTTTTACGTTTTTTTACAGAGCCTCTGGGGCATAGGCCTACTCACAGTGGCGTACGTAAAATATATAGCTCAGTGAAGCTAATAAAATCCCTTTTTTCCAATTGCTTATGTAGGCTAGGCCTGCCTAAATGTATGAAAATTAATTTAATTAATTTAAAGATGAATAAATAAAATTTTTGGGCATTAATCTAATTTAATCAATTGCATGGTATGCCTACATTATTTCTTTATTATTAAAATAAAACGTAATAAATTTAATTTTGATTAAAAAAACATTAATTTAATATTACTGGTGCATATTTTACATTTTCCTTAAAATAATAAAAACTTTATTCTATAAATAACCACAATGAATTCCCGATTTGTAAGGGTACAAGGTAGGAACTCAGTCTAATAAATCTACTGTAGTACTGGTAGTTAGAAGGAACAAAATCAAATGCCCACTGCTTCATTTTTTAACGAAATTTTAAATAGGGCATGCATTTAATTTCAATATTATTGAATACAATAACTTAATTTGGTAAGTTCTTCGTATAATATTCTATTGTACTGTTATTGTTTTAGTTATATAGATCTAGTTATATTTGTTACTTTTAGTTTTATTTTATTAATTAATCGAATTAGTCAAGAAGTTAGTAGAGAGTAGAGTAGAATTAGTTAGTCACATTTAGAGTTAGAAGCTAATTTGTATTGACTGACGACTGACTTATGAGTACTTATGACTTATTCAACTTCAACTTATTGAATTGAACTCTTCAATTCCGTCAATTCAATTCGGAATCAAATCTTTTTTTCTTTGGGCTAACCTTAAACTAACCTACCATTACCAAGCCAAAGACTGAACTGAAGTATTAAGTATTAAGTCGTGTGTCAGGCCTATGTCAATAGGCCTATATAATATTTAAAATATTAATATGTAGATTGTAGCAGACAAATCTAGTCTTGTCAAGTGTAGCAATGAAGTGTGAAGTAGTGTAAGTTCACTGTAAGTGTAATTTGTAGTCAAAGTCAATAAATGAATCAATGACTCATTGATAGGTCCTATCAATGAGTAGGCATATGCCTAAGACTAAGAAGAGGCAGCCTGCCAAATGACTAAATTAGAATGGAGTCTAATGCCAGAGCCAGTAAATGTAATGAATACCGTATGTATCCTATAGTATAATACAAGGTAAAATTGTGTTTATATAAATAATATATAAATTTTTTTCTTCAAAAACGCTCTAATGATTTTCATCATGTTTTTATGCTCGATTTGTTTCGCCTAGAAAAAAATCTACAGCTTTTTGGCTACACAAATAAAAAAAAGAAATGAAACCTAGACAAGAATAACCATTAGATTTATCGTATTTTAATTATCTTGGCCGTAAAATCATGCCATTATTTTCCCCAGGTGGTGCGTCACTTTTACTAATAGTTTTTTTTTCGTCACATTAAGACATTAAGACGTTTCGGAAATACCCGCTCAACAACAATAAATAGTTTCATTTCTTGTTTAAGCTCGCAGTTTTGCGCACCAATTTGTTTATCTAGATTCTAGATGATCATAAATGTATTTTAAATATAATTTAAAGAAATACAAACAACTTAACAATGGTGCTAGTATGTATTTAATTATTAAGGAGTTGTAATGCATACAATTTGACAATGCTAGTCTTCATGTTTTTTATGAGCGTTTGAAATTAAATTAGATTTATTTATTTTTTGTTTGGTTTTGTCTGGCAAAATCTAGATATGAGACTGCACAAATAAAAATCAGAATCGACCGTTAGAATTTAAAGCTCATGTTATTCATGGTAATATACTATACCGTATATATAGTATATAGAATATAAAACATTTCTTTTTCGGTTTGGGGGGTGGAGTAAGTTTATCTAAAACTTAGCAGACAAGAATAAGAAGAATAAGAATGGGCATTTCTATAGCGCTTCTATCCATGCTATTAAATTAGCATGCTCAGTGCGCTCTTGGTGTGATTTGTAGTGGCAGATGTATTAGCCAAACAGAAAGGTCTTTAAGTTCTTTTTAAAGTTTCTCTTGTCCCAGATTCTCTCAGTGTCTGAGATAGACTGTTCCATAAAGAAGGCGCCACTGACTCAAATGAGTGCACTCCCAGGTACTTCTTTCTGTGTCCATCCAAACTAGGAGTTTTGAGGAGTGACTGTGATGAAGATCGCAGTTCCCTAGATGGTTCATGCCTTGAGATAAGCTCTCGAAGATAAGAAGGAGCAATGCCCTTTAGGTCTAAGGGAGAAAATTGCAAATGTATTTATTCAGCTAAGCCAAATAGAATAATAGAATAAGCAAAAATAGAATCAACCTGATTTTTCTCTTTTCATCTAGAAAAGTACAAACAGTTATGAATATCAAAGAGAAAAAAACAAATAAATACTTACTTTTTTATTCTCTGAAAAATAGGAAACGTTTAATATAAACTGCAAATGCCAAATACTTAGCTAATCATGGGTAAGATATAAATGTGGATGAACTAATATATATAAATAAATCAAATAAAACATTCTATCCATGTGGCTCTACAGTTTATGAAGGGCTTTAGCCGGTTTCGCTATTTTAGTCCTTAGTATCAAAGCACCACTCTAATGTATCCTCTTCAAGTACAAACATGGAGCTGAGCAAAATAGTGATGGAAAGACTCAATCCTCCTGTCTGAGGTCTAACAATAACATAAAAAAAATATTTTTTCAATGAAATGTTAACCATTCAGAAAGGCATAACAGTATTAGTAAACTCCCTAGAACAGTGGTTCTTAACCTTTTGAAGTCGGGGAGCACTTTTGATCATGACAAAAATTTGGGGAGCACCAAAATCAAGGAGTAAAAAAACAAAACAAATACACATACGTACGACTTTTGTTGAAATAAAAGACCAAAAAAATAAAAAGCATAAGAGTTTAAAATTATAACATGACAAACAAATTTGTAATAAACATAAATTTAATAAGTAAAAAAAAAAACTTTGAGCAAAATTTAATTCAGAAAAATACAAGATTTAATGTGAAACCTGAGCTTGACGGTTTTTACAAATTTCAGTGATATTAGGCCTAATTTTAGAAATAGCTACCCTCAATTCTTCATCCAAATTAGTAAGTGTTGCTCGTTTTTTAGTTTTTATGTTGGTGACTATCGAGAAACCGAGTTCACACAAATATGATGTTGAAAATTGCAACAAGATTTTAAGTGCCTTCATGGAGAGAGCTGAGTATTCTTCTTGCACAAAGATCCAAAATTCCTCCAGAACCATTTCGGAAATTTTTTTTTTAAGAGTACGATCCGATGATAGGTTGATTAATTCTTCTTCTTCTTGGTATGAAAACTTACTATTTGATGTATCAACCGTGGCAAAGGGATTACGTATCCAGTCATATGTTTCTACGTTTATTGATGGAAAATAAAATTCAATCTTTTCTCCTAATACAGTTAAATGCTCTGTTACTGCTGAAATAATTTCGTCAGTGTTATCATTAAGAGAAGGAAAGATATCTACTTTCTTTTTCTCCAACAAACGATTTTTCCAGAAAATAACTTTTTTCCGAAAGGCTGTCAATTGTCGGTCAATGTTAAAAAATTTTCTTTTCTTCCTTGAAGGCTGGTATTAACACAATTTAAATAATCAAAAATATCAGCTAAATATGCCAATTTAGCACACCAAATGTCATTTTGAAGATATTCCACAAAATCATCCATATTTTCATTTTGGAAAAAAGTCATCAATTCATCCTTCAGTTCTAAGAAACGACGTAACACTTTTCTTCTGGATAACCATCTCACTTGAGAATGCAAAAGCAAAGATTCGTACTTGGCTTCCATAGAGATGCAAAGATTTTTAAAGACGCGTATTTTCAAAGGTCTCGATTTTATGAAGTTTACCCTATTTACAACTTTGTCTAGCACAGGTTTTAATGCTACTGGTTATGTTTTGGACACCAGAGATTCTCTGTGCAAAAAACAGTGAGTAGATATAATATTGGAGTTTTTTTTCTTGGCGAGAGTCACAAACCCTTTTAATGAGTCTACCATTGATGGAGGACCGTCCGTACAAATTCCCACACACAACTCCCATGATATTTTGAATTGTTCGAAATAGGAAGAAATAGAATCAAAGACATCTTGTCCTGTCGAACGTTCGGTAAGCTCAAGACAGCATAGAAATTGATTCACTATTTCGGAACGGAAATTTACTGACCCGTTTCTAAAGCCGCAGCCAAAACGACCCAACCCCCACTATTCAAACACACAAAACACTTTTTTAAATACAATGAATGAGTTTAAAAGTTAAATATTTTGTTAGCTAAAGGCTTCAACTTTAATCACATATAAATTTTATTTATGCAGCATTAGTACAAGTGAGTCAAAACTTCGTTACAAAAACAGTAAATATAGGCAAAAAGGCTGAATTTTCCCCATTTGGACTACCTATTATAAGCATTTGTTCAGCTCAATCAGATAGAGTAAGTGAGTGAACATTAAATTTTGAGTTTCATAATTTCGCGGAGCACTTGCAACTACCTCGCGGAGAACCACTGCCCTAGAAACACTTTGGTAAAGAAAGTTTTAAATGTAAGCTAGTAATAATATGTCAAGCATTAAATTCTAACATATAAATAAATACAATACAAAAATAAAATAATAAGAACAATTTTCTGGTTTCATATTCAAGGACAAATTCATATAAATTGTTTACCTTTCCCCATCGACATGAACATCAACAAATATTTGGTTGCTAATTATCATCATTGTATGTATTAATCACAAATAATGTAAAACATTTTCTTCTTTTAACTTTTTCTTTACAAATCCTATTGTCTATAAATGATACAAAATTGTATGACTTTAATTTAGACTCGACCAAAAATATATTGGCCAGAGCTTTTTTTGATGATTATGATGCAATATTTAGAGAAAAGGATTTATTTTCGTTGCTGATGTTTCAGTCATTATCTTCATTATTTTTCTTTGTGTTTCATTGTTTTCAATTACTGTCAAATAATGTTATTTAAAAAAAATTCTTGCCAGGGTAAAATGCCCAATTTTATTGGGAAGCTGGGTGGTTTTGTGACGTCCATCATGTCTAGTAGAGATCCAGAAGCCACTTCTAATGAAAGCATAGATGGGAAAGAAATACCTTCATTAGTAGAGGATTTTCACTCACATTTACATAATGCAATTTGCAATGGAGGTGCTACTGATGAAATACTTCAAAACTTATTTGCGCTTGACTGCCAAAAATTTGAAGATAAATATGTTACCCTGAGAGTGAAGGATCTCCTGGAACTCAATAACAAGGTTAGTATTGTATTAGTAATGTATTTCTCTTACTTGAGTGCAAGGTGTATTATTCAAAGTTTCAGTTTGCTGACTTTTGCTCAACTATGTGTAAGTAAAGTACCCATCAGACCAAATTGATCATAGGGCTGGTGAAGCAGCATTCACCAGTTTCAGTGGCCTCGGCATGTTAGGGGATGTGTGGCCAGCACAATGCCCAGCCACCTTTACTTTACCCCAACTAATGTCAGGTATACCCTCGAGTCCAGGGAAAAAATTCTAGCCTTCACCAGAATTAAAACCCAGTACCCTTGGTACGCCAGTAGAAAGCTCTGCCGCTTGGCCACCAAGCCCCATCAACTATGCACTTACTGGGCACTAAATCTGGTCGGCCTAACCCTAGGATTATTTGTTGACATATGGGCACTGCAGTGTTTATAAATTTGATGGTGACAACTAGAAAATCTATAGCTTGGTAGCTCGAGTAGTGGGTTTTGCTGGAGTTATAGCAGAGGCGCCTTTGCCTACTGTGAGATAAACTGTGGGGAATATAGATTGGGACTCCATTGTTGAGCCAACATCTGTTAGATCTCCTTTTACTTCCATGTTTTAAAGCACATTTGGTGAAGGCTCGCCAGAAAAGTGGTTCAACGAAAAATTGACCTCAAAACTGAATTTATTTCATAGTCCATAAATGTGACGCCCACATTGTCTATTGTAGACTCTGAAAGTATAATATTATGATCATTCTCAGCATTTTTGTGTTCTTAGTAACAGGGATGGTGAGAAAGAAATTATGGGATCCACAAATCATCCTCTCATCACTGGACTATTGAATGTCTTGACCTAAGTGTATTCTTAGGAGAGAATGACATGACCTGAATTACATTATTGCTTTTTGCTTATTAAAAGTAACTTATTCTTTTATTTTTCTACAGAGTCTCCAGGAATTGAGAAATATTCTTTCTGGTTTGGCATTCATTGTGAAATATGCCAGGCATCTTATAAAAGAGCCTCAAAAGCGTTCCGGACAGTGGAGGCATATAAATTTCAGCAATACATATTTTATTAAAAAGATAAAGCCTCTAAATGTAAGTAGGAATCATGAGGATAAAAAAAATCTTAAGCACATGTCATGTGTTTACATAGTTTACAGGGCTCTACACCATTGAGAATTAGTCAAGAGTTATTACCCAAAAATAGTCACTGTTTTGAATACCAGGAATTTTAAGAATTTAGTAGGAAAAAAAGGCCATCAGTCTTGAATTTTGCCATGTTTGATTTAATTTAAAATATATTTTTATCACAATGCATAGGCCTACAGGCCTTATTAAATTAATTACAGAATAAAACTATGGCATTTTAAAAGTGATTTTATATCAAACTTAAAGACTTCATTGTTAATTCAGTTTAGTTAGAGTTAGACTTAAAACTACAGTGAGTGGTTTGCAATGACAGCTGATGTCACTATCCATTTTTTTAAGGTTTATAAAGTTGTATTAATTATTGTATTGCATGGTACTTTAAAAAAAAATGATAGACCAGGAAAATCAATTTGTATTTCATGACTATTGCATCTTTCCTGTTTGTCACGAACAATTTTATGCAGCTATTAGGTCTATTCTGACTATATAATAACTATTTATGAAAATAACAAATATAAGGAACATTATAAGAAGCCCAACTTATTTATAAACTAGGTACTGACAGTACTATGTGTTATTAGGAGCCCAATTTATTAACTAGGTACTGTCAGTACTATGTGTTATTAGGAGCCCAATTTATTAACTAGGTACTGTCAGTACTATGTGTTATTAGGAGCCCAATTTATAAACTAGGTACTGTCAGTACTATGTGTTATTAGGAGCCCAATTTATAAACTAGGTACTGTCAGTACTATGTGTTATTAGGAGCCCAATTTATTAACTAGGTACCATCAGTACTGTGTTAGAATTTGACATTCAGCTGTCATCTTTAACACACTGAAATTGTTTTAAACATCTGAGACCTATAGCAAGGCCCATTGCAATTCACATTAGAGCCTATTTGCTAATGTCCTTAATATGTTGATACTTTTTTATCCAGGGCTTTGAAATGATACTTGAACAGCTGGGCTACACGGAGCGCACAGATTTTGGCTTGAGGTACCCACTGAAACAGGAGCCAGACAAAAATGTTGTGGTCAGTCTCATTGGAGACATGATGCTGCTTAGAAAAGAGCTGAAGGAGTATGTGCTGGACAAGCATCCCCATGAGCACCTGTTGGGAAATATCCTTCCGCAATCGACCAGGTGAGATAACCAGTCCACACATTTCTGCCCCTGCTTGGTGGCATTTTAATGTTTTGAGGTTCTTTTTACATACATGCTTTGAGTAGGTGTCATATGGATACATTACATGTGTGAATATTTAAAAATAACTTGTGTAACATCCTAAGTTGAGTCACTAAATTAACAAATTAATTCATTAAAGAAAATTAAAAAGATAGTAGTAATAATACTGGAAGTATTAAATTCTAACTTGGTAATACAACATTATGATCTAATAAAATACTTCTGTTATAGAAGTAAAACACTTTTTTTTTTCATCCCATATGCTAGTTGATAAAGTTTTCTAGAGGGCATGGACATCCTGTACCAGTATAAAAGCAACAACTACTTAACGCCATTTAAAATCTCTATTAAAATATAACATGTCTTAAACCACAGTTTGTAGTACGTCATGATTGAAAATTAGTTCTATATAAAATTTTCTATTAGTACTCAGATCAATACTCCCAGTGCAATTTTTTTTTAAAATAATGGCTCATATTCTATGTTGTTTTTTTTACCTTCTATGTTTTAATCAATGAATTTCAGGGATGAGGTATTGGCCTTTCGATTGTCAGGACTCAAAATTGAAGAGGACACAAATGATGTTTCTGGACAAAGCTCCATAACAGACTTTGACCAGCACCATAGAATGTCATTTGCTTCTCCTGATAGTTTGCTTGTAAGTAATGAAGACTTGAAAGATATAATACTTGCTGCACAAAACAATACTTGAATAGTTTAAGTCCGCAACAAAGAGGTGACTCAAATGCAGCCAGATGTAAATAAGACATCTTCTTTGTGTCAACTAGGCTGTAGAGCTGTTTACTCTCTTGTTGTTAAGCGGTGGATCAAGAAAAGGTACACTAAGCAGTCTCCGCAGTACACTTCCTTCACTAAATCATTAACATGGTGGCTCGCTTGTATACCTCCGCTGTGGCCCGATAGAAAAAAATCCCAGATTATAGGTCTGGACATCCAGACACCAGAGAGGGCATGAGATAATCTGCTGCGCTCATTGCTTCCTCCCCACCGAGTCTCAGAGCCTCTCGTCAGTACAACGATCCTCGAACTTGCAAATAGGGCCTGTCCCCCTTGCGTCCTCCCACCGGCGGCTTCTTAATGTAAGCCTATCGGTGGTTTACACATTCGCCAGACTTTGATGCCCATGGGTACAGAAGTCTGCTGTCAATACCAGACAAACAGGCAGTATGATATGTCTCTTGTCTTTTAAGCAGTTATGTGTTGTTGTAGCATGTGTTGGTTATTATTGTCCACAGACTATTCCCAACATAAGTGCTGATCAACATGATGTTGTCAAAAACGAGAACCCTGGGGATGACCAGACGAAAGAAAAAGTGTTACCAGTTTGGGAACCAATGCCTGATAGTAGCTCACATTCTGATGTCGCTGATTCTCCTGGTACTCCCACAGACACAAAGGTAAGGATTGAAAATGAAACTTATCGTTTGCGAAATTATGTAGTAAAGAAAGTACCCTTTGGACCAAACTGATTATCGGGCTGGCGAAGCAGCATTCACCAGTTTCTGTTGCCATGACATACACAGCACTATGCCCAGCCCTTTTACTTTACCCCAACTAGTGTCAGGTACCCATCAGAGCTAGGCAGACTCAGGGACACCCTCAATGAAGACTTATGTGATATAATACTTGCTGCACCAGAATTTGAACCCAGAACCTTGAAATTGCCAGTTGAACATGCTGCCGCTTGGCCACCGTGCCCCTAACTTGTGTAGTAAATAAATTAATAGACACCGGCATTGGACGGGAATCAAAATGTTTGGATTCTGTGTGAGATATTAGCTAATATTTCCAAGGGGAATCTTGAGCCAAGACCATGTCACTGAAGCTGATTAACAAAGAAATTTCTAAAGCTGCTACTTCCTTATGGATTATTTGAACAAAATTATTTTGACATATGTATTACAAAAGTAAAGCAATCCCATTAGACCAAATTGATTCACAGGCTTGGTGAAGTGGTCTTCACCAGATTCCATTGCGTACTAGAGATCGTGTGGCCAGCACAATGCCCAGCCGCCTTTAGATTTCCTCAACTAAAGTCAGATACCCATCAAAGTTTGGTAGACTCAAAGACACTTTAAAATAATCCTAGCCTTCTCTGCCATTAAATCACAGAAACTTCAGTAAGCAAGCCAAACCTGCTAGTCAGACTAATTTCTAAAACTTTTTGTGCATAATTTTTTATATGTAACTATTTCTTCATATTTTTTCCTCATAATTATTTCTGCATTACTATTTATACACAACTATTTTTACATAACTATTTCTAAATTACTATTTATACATAACTATTACTACACAACTATTTCTACATAACTATTACTACATAACTATTTCTGCATAACTATTTCTACATAAAATATTTCTACATTGGTTTTTCATATCTTGTTCTCACCAGATCATAAATTGTTTGTGTGTGTTTTTTTCCAGACTTCAAGTTCAGAGCCAGAAACACAAGCCATTCAAGACCTTGTTACATCAACAGAGGTGGCAGATGCTATTCCTTTAGCCAGTGGAGAGGGCTCATCTTCCAGCAGCAAACGGCTTGGTATTTGTTTTCTCATTATTATTAAAAACAATTTCATAATGCAGCTTTATAAGAAGAGCTGGAAGGGTAAAGTAAAGCATCCCGCCAGACCTAATTGATCCAAATGGGGCCAGTAAAGCAGCGTTAACCAGTCTCTCTTGCCACAGCATACTAGTGGATTGTATGGCCAGCACAATGCCAACGCCGGCTTTAATTTACCCCAACTAAAGTCAAGTACACCTCGAAACTGGGTAGACTCAGGGACACCCTCCAGGCCCGGGAACTAATCCTAGCCTTCAACTGGATTTAAACCCAGGACCTTCTGTAAGCCAGCCAAACCCGCTGCAGCTCGGCCACCATGCCCCAGCTAGAAGGTTGATCTGAACTTGTATATTTGACCAATCATGTCTGCCTGCCATAACTGCAGCACTTTGTTTAGCAACACTTGATTTAGTTTTTAACACATGATTTAGAATATTTGAACAATGCTTAAGTGATATGGAGACTTTATATAGCAAAGTAAATCAAAGGTCTTTTTCTTTACACTGTCCCTGGTATGTGAGAGGCTGATTGATTATGTTACCTGTGGAGATTTCTTTCCTGGTCTTTGATTTCATGTTTCCCGGGTTGGTTGGTTTTCTATCCATTATATTGAAGATCCCAGACACCAGACTAAGTTAATAAAGTACTCTTCAGACAAAACTGATCATAGAGCTGGTGAAGCAGCATTCAGCACTTTCTGTGGCCACGGCATACTAGGGGATGTGTGGCCAGCACAATGCCCAGCCGCCTTTACTTTACCCCAACTAATGCCAGGCGCCTATCAGAGCTGGGTAAACTCAGGGACACTCTCAAATCCTGGGAAAAAATCCTAGCCTCCACCAGGATTCGAACCCATGACCTTCTGATCTTCAATTGAACATGCTGCCGCTCTGCTATCGTGCCCCATAGACACCAGCTCATGCTGGGATATTCATTTCATCTCATTCATTTTTTTGTATGCTTTGTGAGCATGTTTTACATTTTATCTTTCTTCTTCTTTGAGAGTGATACCTCTCAAACATAAAAAAATGGCCTGTTTCTCAGTATTTGCACTCAGTTACTTAAAGTTTCCTACTGCTAAAGCAAGATGTGACTGCTCACAACCTGTCCTCTTTGTGTTTCAGCGTGTTCCGTTTGCGGTGAGGACGCGACCCTCTTCTGTGCCGACTGTGCCAATAAGCACCTGTGTGATAACTGCAACAAAAACTGGCACAAGCACCCGTCGCGGCAGAACCACAGGACAGACTCCATCAGTGCCTTGACCAGCATACCCTCGGACACGTCCATGATGTATGTCTTTGACCCGACCTACGGGGTGTGCGCGCAGATAAGCCCTGGTCATACCAAGTGAGTAAGGGCCCCAGACCACCATAGTTGATTTAGCTGGATTAGTCTTATTCATACTTTATATATTGAGAATCTGTGCTTTACTGGCTCTTCACTGACCTTTTTGGAAAAGTGTTATAATTCGTTTTATAATTTAATAATTTCATGTATCAATCTAGATATACAGTGTCAAAAAATCCAGACATTAACCAGAGCACACTGAAGCTGGAGCACCATATCAAATATATCTGGATTGATAATTTTTATTAAAAGTTATCTTTATATTTTTGAAGAAAAAATAATGACAAATGTCTCAATCCTCATTTAGAAGTATTCACTTTCTTCAAATCTTTATAGACACTGCATTTCATTCAAAATAACTATTGAAAAAAAAATTGCTAGATCTATAAATCTGTTTTTAAAAAATAAAATTTCTGTTTTGCCTTCTTTTTTTTTCCCTCCTAGAACAGATTAAAATTTGGGAATATTTTTGTAGCATAAACAAACAATAATCATTTTGATCCATGGTTTTTCTGATTTTAGTTTTACTTAAACTCTTTTAGGGCTGTATTAATAAAAAAAAAAAAAAATTAACTTTCCAGGGCTGAATATTTGCAGCAAAAAGTATTGTTTACATGGGATAGCTCTACTAAGTTAAATAAAGTTCAAAGCACACCACAGCTTGCAGTGCCACTCCATACTGCTTCCTGTACTTGTTTCAAAAGGGGTATTCCTAGACTGCATCTGATAAATAAGATCCAAATCACTTTCTGATCAATTTTATTCATGAATATTTCACAGCACACCCTCTACAGAAAACTTTCTTGCTTTTTCTATTTTATGACGCCATACTAGATATGACTGAACAATATCAACATGCCATACCTTACACAATATGCTGTCTCAGCTTGCTAGACTGCAGTAGACATTCCTTACTCTTTAAATGGATGGCTTAGGTGTTATTTAGCAACAATACTGCTAGCCGCGCTCTGCTCTCTCATGTCAACTAAAGTCACCTACTGCCTTTTAGGTCCTATGTACTCTTTGGACCAAACTGATCATAGGGCTGGTGAAGCAGCATTCAGCAGTTTCTGTGGCCACGGCGTATGAAGGGATGTGTGGCCAGCACAATGCCCAGCCGCCTTTACTTCACCCCAACTATTGTCAGGTACTCAGATCCCTCATGTCCCGGGATTCGAACCCAGAACCTTCGGGTCACCAGTCGAACGCGCTGCCGCTCGGCCACTGTGCCTCAAGCCCTTTAGACCCTAGTGTCAAATAAAGACTAAGAGTTATTGTAGTTTTTAAAAGACATGTCAATGTCATTGTGATGAATGCTGTAAACTAAACTCTATTACCACAGAATCAGTAGAAAACAGCAGACTTTCGTGGTTGACCAGAAAAATGAATCCAGGATGGGCCAGACCAACGTCCCTGGGATGACACGAATGGTTTCTGCCGGTGCCCCGTTTGCAGAGTCCTTCTATGGGCCTGGACATTCATTGAGGTTTGTTAATACCGTATGATGTGTGAGCCGAATTATCATGACAATATTTTGGACCTTTATGAACCTTTGGCCGATATTTGAACCCATCTAAAGTGACAATATTTTGGTCCTTTATAAATAAAGTATTACCATAATAAAATATCCCTTTTAAAACAGGTTAGTTTATTCATTTAACAGTTGCAGTTTAAGTAAATAATTTCAACGTGCATGTCTTTGAATGTCAAGCAAAGTAAAAATAGCATAAACTTTAAATTTTGCTTCTTACTGCTCTGTTGTGGTCTGGGCCACCAACTATAGATTCTTGGCCAATTTTTCCATTTCTTCTCAGGTGTAAAAGATTTTTAAAGTTGTCAAAGTCATGAGGTCAACTGTTTCTTGGTTTATTTTTTGCTTTCCTTGTGGGTTTAACTTTTTTAGAGCCTGTCCAAATGCCTTGCATGTTTTCGTACATGGTCTAAAATTTCCTCATGTAATTGTTGGTTCTGAAAATTTAAATCTCATTAAAAATAATGTCAAGACTAGTTGGGATAGAGAGATTCATGTTTCAGGTTGTTTTTTTTCCAATGCTATTTGTCATAAAATGTTTTATCATTTACTCATATATAGTTTTAATTTCATCATCTTTCCAGAAAGAATCCATCAAATCAACCAAACGACTATCAGATTTTGGATTATCAAAGGAGTCAGCAGCAGAAGCAGCAGTTCCCCTTCCCACTTCCAATGCAGTCTCTTATGGCCTCTCCATACAGGAACATGAAAGATCAGAGTTACTACTACCAAGAACAGAGAAGTCTGTATCCCCAGGGGTATCAAGGTCATCAGCCCCCCCTGCCGCAGCACTTGGTGGGCCATCCTGGCGAGGTCCCAGATTACATGATGCAGCAGGTGAAGGACCAGGAGACCAGGTATCCTTACAACCACCCCGCCAACAGGAGCTATGGCATGTATGGCCATGGCCAGCAATATGTTCAAGGCCACGTTAATTCTCCCATGAAGCCTGCAGGAAACAACGTGTTCCAGACAATGTCGCCTTACTTCCACCCACAAGAAAATCACAACAATAATTACCGATCGGATTACCCCGTGCCCCCACCGGTTTGTGGGGGCTATATGTCAGAGTTTGGCATGGTTGACGAATTCAGCAACGCTTACCCTCCTCCGTCAGGCTTTAGCCCACAACAAGTGCACAAGGGCTTCAACTCTGGGGGTGGCAGGCAACAGTCAAATATGGGCCAGGGGTCAGTGACTGGGTACTATCAAGACGCCATGGAGTCTACAGATGCCAAATTTATCCGCCGCTTGCAGCAGGAGCCTGATTTAAAGAAGCGGCGCGCCAAGTGCGAGACCTACATTGAAGATTTAGACATGGACTTGAAAGAGCTGGAGCATGAGATAAACAAGAAACTCATAGAGGATGATGATGAGTCTGAGGCCTTCAAGGAAATGATGAAGAGAAAAAAAGCTATGATGAAAGAAAAGAAAAATCTAGAATCCTACAGGAGCCTGTTGGACGGTGAGAGCTGTGTCACAAGCTCCCTCCCTGGGGCCAGCGACATCCAGAAGCAGCAAGGGGAACCGGGCCAGCAAATATTCTACCCCCCTGACATTGAGACTGGGGACGTGACATTAAGTAAACAGCCTGGCCAGGCGTTTGCATTGGAAGGGTATCAGAAAAACCTGGGTGGTCAGCCGTTGCCTAAACATACCAGTAAAGTTGATAAAGGTGTTTCCAAAGTTTCTTCTCTGGCAGCAGCAGCAGCTGATATTTCTGGCTCAAGGGTAAGTATATGAGCACTAAAACAAATATTCGAAGAGAAAAGAACACATAATTTTTAATACTGCTTGTTTTTTATTCTTGTCAGTGGAGTTGAAAGCATGTATGTTAGCTATATAACTGTTTCAAAATTTAGTTCATAGCTTTCAATAATATTTTTTTTATTGTCCATTCCAAATCTAAATTTTGTAAGTACCGATATTTATAGATAGGGCTCAACTTTGACCTCATCTGAATATTGTTAAGTTCATCTAAAATGATTAAATAGAGAATATAGCTATTCTAATTTTACTGCAATTCAGTGTTAAGTAAGGTTACTTACTCAAATTTAAATGATTTGCCAGGTACCTTAAAATTAAGAGCATTGTTATTAATCAAGCAACATGTTACATTTAATTCATTTTATTTAGTTTTGTGTTAAGCCAAAAACATTCCTGTGTAATTTGTGTTATTGTTACATACATATTCCACATACCAGTTTATTTAGTTTTGTGTTAAGCCAAAAACATTCCTGTGTAATTTTTTTTCTTGTTACATACATATTTAGCCCCACCAAGAGAATACCAGTTTAGATCCTAGCATGTCCACCTCAAGAACTCCAGTGGAAAACAGTACAGAGGAAAAGGTAAGCAGACTGAATAACAGACTCCAAGACAAAGGCAACAGACACTAAGACAGTTATAAATGACAGAAATGCCTCCAAATTTTTCTGTTTTTAACATTTCTTTGTCTTATCATTTGTCAAAAAATTGAATGCTATTTAAGAAAATCTGATGATTCTTCTAGCTGGAAAATATATTAAATGGTGAAAAGAACAAATTTCAATGATTGGATTTTCTTGGCTGATGGTATGCAAGTGCGAATTGTTAGGATGTATTTTTTTTAATTAATGCAATCTGTAGTATTGCATATTGTTCACTAGGGCCTTATTCAAATTTTATTTAAAGACAAACACATCAACCAGTGAAAAAAAAAGTGTATTTAAATTAATTTATTTTTTTATTAACTATAAATTTTGCCACATTGACAGTTCTTGAGTTAGGGTTTGCACAAATTTAATGTGTTTAGACCTGGCTGTAATTTTATTATAATGACAATGAGACCAAAATCATTTTAAGAATAATTAGTCTGCTTTATTATTTGTATTTACCCATTGCCGCAGTACAGCTGGTAGATGAATTTAAGACTAATCTTATTTGGAAAAACTGACATAATTTTTCAAATTTGGGAAAACCGAACTTGGTTTCTAAAAGTTTGTGACTTTCACTCAAATGGACAAAACAGCCTGAAAATACTTTTTTATTTAACATGTGGTTAAATTGTGAAGTCTTTACTAAAACTCCCATAATGTTATTTTCTTAAATAAGTACTTTAAAAAATATCCCTCAAACTTATTTTTTGGACTACCTTATGTACACTGTCAGTTAACATTAAGAAATTTCACACATGTTTGTGAAAATTTGGGATTTTTTTTTCTAATAATACAACAAAAACATTATTAAAAATACCAATTTGAGCCTTTTTTGTATTGCTGTTGTCTTCTTCTTTGTTTTCAAATGTTATGATATGGAGGTTTCAGACAACAAGTCCAATAGTTGTAATGAACTGCTCCATGGCTGTCATTTGCTCTAGTTCACCGTACAGTTTGTCATTGAAGGTAGCCTCCTGGGGCCAAATGGCTAACCAGGTAGAATGATACAGAGGGCAGGTCTGAAGGACATGTTCCGCATTTTCGGGAGCTGTTCCGCAAGGGCACATTTTGCTTGCTCCGATTCGTAGTTTGCGAAACATGTGTTGCTTCAGCCTGTTGTGACCAGTCCTTAATCTGAAGATGATGTGTTGAAATTGGCAGGAGAGTTTGTAGTAAGCATCATTATTTGGGTTGTTTTGTTGCAGCTCAGACCATCTTTTGTATTCATTCCTTTTGAGTATTGCTGTTGCTGACATGTAAAATGTAAAATATTGTCAAAATTTATAAAATATGGTGTGCAATATGGTATATGGACAAAAAAAATGGCAGGTACATTTTGTGGTAATGTTGCACTATTTATTCTATGTTATAATCAGAGAATCAGGCAAAGTCTATCTACCTCAATAACATTATTTTTTATTAACGCTCATTCATGTAAAACCCCTTGATACTTTGTCTGTCCCGTTTCTGTTTAAGCTTATTATTATTGTATGCTTAGGATTAAGTTATTAGTAGGTTAGTCAATGTTTGAGTTTCAATTTTAAAAAGCCTGCTTAATTTCCTTCTTCTTGATAATGTTCATATTTATTTGTTTTTTTTCTGTATAGTATGGCCAGCTGGAGTCAAGACAAGCCAAAGAAACACTTCAGCTAGCTGAAAATCCTCTGAGCAGAATTATCCCAGCACCTAAAGCTCCTGTCTCGCATGGACTATATCAAAGCACAAGGTTAGTCAGCATCTGGGATTGTTAGATAGTCAGACTATGTGTTTCAAGATACTTTTATAGTACTACAAAATTTACAGAGCTAGATCTTTATATGAAAATCTTGTAACCATTGTGTACTGTAGTCCAAGTTACAGAAGCAAATTTTTTATTGTGTCTTATAAGTTGATCTCTTAATCTTCTTATTTTTTTACAACTACTTAAAGTTGTATACTCTCTATGTTGTCCGCTAGATGGGAGTGTGAGCACTGTACCTACATCAACGAGGCCGGCTCGCACGTTTGCTCCATCTGTGATAAAACATCCATCAGCCCCCGGCTGCTTGACAGGCCCGAGGAAGGAACTCTGCCTGCAGAAATATTTAGAGAACCCTCCCTGGGTGACGATGACGTTCTGATGAACTTCTTGCGGATATACGAAGCCCCTGGCGGAGAGGGCAGTGATACAGAAATTGATCCAGATGAAACCCATGTGGTTGGAGGAAACATTGCTGGCAGTCAGAAACAGGTAGGTGTTTTGTTGGTCTCTTTTTTTATTCACCACTCAAATATAACGTTCAAACAAGAAAAGCTTCACACTAGCTGCAAAAAAAAATTTTGTTATAACAAGTACAATTTTTAAATATACAAATATTGAATCTAATTATATTTTTGGGGACTAAACATCTTTGTATTTTTTGTTAAGACATTGACATTTTTCCTAAAGAGTTTAATTATCATTTATTTTGTACCGATTTGTTTTGATTTGAAAAACTTGTTTCCCCTGAATTACTTGAACTACATAAAAATTGTCCCTATTTTTTAAATATTTTTGGGGGATTTTGAAACTCTTGGATTTATAGTTGAGGGCATACTTTGTGTGTGTAATATTTGGATATGAATGTTTGAAGAAGGTCTTAAATTCATAAATATTTAATCTCAACAGGTGATGAAGGAAAAGAAGAGAGCACAAAGAGAGTTTCAGAAATCCCTTGAGGAACAAAACAAGGTGTTGGTGAATCCTGTAAGATTTTCAATAATTTGAATCTGTGCACAACCTGTCAACAGTCACCCTTAAATCTAATTCTCCGCACACCTGTCAACAGTCACCCTTAAATCTAATTCTCCGCACACCTGTCAACAATCACCCTTAAATCTAATTCTCCGCACACCTGTCAACAGTGACCCTAAAATCTAATTCACTGCACACCTGTCAACAGTAATCCTTGAATCTAATTCACTCCACACCTGTCAACAGTAATCCTTAAATCTAATTCACTGCACGCCTGTCAACAGCCACCCTTAGATCAGGATGTCATGCATTCTGGTTTAAAATATTTTTTTGGAGTGAGCTCATGATTGCATTTAAAAACATGCTCTAATAGTGTGAAACATAATGATATTTGCCTTTTGAGCAAGAGAGTATCCCACTGTCTGAATCCTCAAAGGTTGTCAGCTGAGAGACTGTTATGATTATAATGTAAAGGCCTGGGCTTATCTCTCTCTTTTTTTCTCTCTTCTATATTGATAAACAAATATAATTTTGTATATTTTTGAAATTTTTCTCAAAATTTTTGTATGGTAAAAATTACTGTTTATTTTTTACAGCTAACCTCCTCTGCTCCAACTCCAGCCGCCAGCGAAAAACAGCTGCAGGGTGCCAGCGCACGCCCTAAGGAAATCCAGGGTCAGACTATTCAACCGGCTTCAGGGTTTGCGGAAGAGTTCCACACGCCCCCATCTTCAATCAGCCAGGCTGCTATTGTGACCAAAGTAAAAGACACAGACAACAGACCATCCAGCTTTGAGGACACTCTGGCCAGGTTTAACGAACAGAAAGTCATAGACACATTGAAAGCTGAAGGATTAAAGTTGGCCAAGTTGGTTAAGGTATTTCCTAACGCTGGTAAAATTAACGAAGGTACGTGTGCAACTATTGCAAACAAATTTAGTCATGCTGGAAGGGTTAAAACTTGTCTAAAAGCAACAAGACTGGACTTAAACCAAGGACAAGTTGAGAGTGAAATAATGCTTTAAGTAGAATGAGCATCTGTAACATATAAGGTTGGGTGCCTCATAACAGAGCACTTTTCTGTCAGGGTTTTACTTTTCCATGAGTTCAATATAGGACAAGTAAAGTTTCAATTTTCTGTTACCAAGAAAGTGTGCAAATAACAAATCACTGGCATCATTTCTTTTGAGTCTGAGAAGAAGACCAAATGTTTTATAGATAGTCTTATATAAGAGTTGCTCCATTTTAATGTTGCTTTTTTTTTGGATTCATTTTTTTATAGGGTTCAGTGTCTTCCAGTCACATATAAACTTCCTTACATTCTATCTTATTCATAAACTATTGCTCATAAAGTTAATTTTTTCGTATTTATCTTCTTGGGCAGATGGCTGACGTTGAAGGTTTTGATGTTGAGGCTGTGAAAGTGGCCTTGGACTTCTGTGACCCAGCAACCACCCCAATGGAGTGGCTCAAGGCAAACTGGAAGAAAAATGTTGAGAGAGTTTCCAACATGGCCACTTCGATGGGCAACAACCAGCAGTGCAACAGCGTGGGAGAGATCACGTACCCAGAGGCAGAGGGGGCCTATGTCTGTTGTCATGGCAACATCAGAGAAGCTGCCCAGTATTGTGTTGACAAGAGAACCGCTTTGGTTAGAGAGTTTTCCCTATTCCTGTCTGATTCTTTTTTTTTCCTATTTAAAATTTTATTAAAAATATTAGAGTAACATTTCTAAAGTATTTTTATTTTGACATATTTTAAAAAATTTAATTGTTCTTTAAATATGTGAAACCTGACCATTAGGACAGGGAATGAGTTATAGTTATAACATCATTTTAAACTTCTATAAAAATTAAGACTAGACTTAAATATGGTATAACAATCTTTTTAAAGGTATGTCTATAAATGAAAAAATATTGTTTCTTTTTTCATGTGTTTTTATTGATGACTATATTTGTTTCTTGTTGTTTTTTGTTCAGTTTGACTATCTGAGCAGGCTAGGTGAGTTTCCCAGGGAGGAGATCCTGCAGTGTATGTTCCAGTGTCAAGGACACCAAGAAAACTCTGAGAAGCTGTTGCAGAGCTCCAACCTGCAGCACTTCATTGACCGCATCTGGGCCCAGAATGATTCCAGCTCCGCGAGCCAGTTCACGCTGACGGAGCTGGCGGGCGCAGACTCCTGCCCCAGCATATCCACCAGCGTCATCGGCCACACTGACTTTCAGAGGATGATCAAAGATAAGAACATACCTCCTGAGGTAAGAGAGAAAAATTCTTGTAGCTGTTGCCATCAGTTTTGTCATTTCCCCAAAGGTGATCAGCGCTCTTATCTGACATTGTTCTATCTCTCTCCCATTGCTGTGTTTTTACAAAGTGAACCAGGCATTGCAGCAATTAATGCTGTAGTTTTTGTGCAGGTAGTAGAATCTGACAATACATGGTAACTCTGCTCAAGTGTATTTTATTTTAATAACATAGCTTCTCTTATCTAATATATTTTATTCAGCACTAATCTGTGGCATACCATCTTCTCTAACCTCAGAATCCTATCATTAACTGCCCTAAATTTCTATCACTCGTCATTCATTCTTTGGCATCATCACATTCTATCAAGAAATGTTTGCATATCTAACCATAGAAATGTCTTCTTTTAAAATGCAATTGAATATCTATAATATAGTAACATGCACACTCACTATTCCGTTATGGTTAGTAAAAAAAAAACTTTGGTAGACTGCTGACAAGACAGACAATTTTTCAATATTTTTATGTAACAGCAGCAGCAAGTGATTATCTTTAAAAAAAGTATCTGCTTATAATCTCAATCTGTATAAAATCGTTCAGAGTTGTCTTCATTTTTTGTTTCTAATTCTCAGAGGCGCATTCGCCTGATACTGGTGGAAGGCAGCCTGAAAAGCTGGGGCAGGGCGGAGCTGGTCATCAAACTCTTGGACAGTGACATGGAGAGTGAGGTCATCACACTGGAGGATATTGTGGAGGCAGTGAGGAACTGCCAGGACAGACAGAGTGCTATAGCCTACCTACGACAGTGTTGTCAACTTTGTTTCACTGATTTCCCAATGAGCAAGGTATGTACAAAATCTGTGATAGGGCTAGTTTTTCTTAGGTAGAACGATTGTCTGAAGAGGAAGACACTTTGCTGTTTCTAATTGTAAATCTTTCCACATTTCCATCTGTCTGTTGTTGTTTTTTCATGAACAATAGAATGAAGCCAATGTGAGAGGGCAAAATTAGGAGCCACTTGATACATTGTCTTGAAAAGGCAACAGTAACAGGGTTTTCGTAATTGAAGTTAAATGACTCACTTCCATGTAGAGCATGCAAACAGTCCCCGCTCCCTGTGTCATCATTGTACTAGTCTACCACTCTCACATGAGTTGTACATGGTTGTTGCAGCAACCAGCCAACAGCTCACAAAACTCAATTGTCTCATGAGACCACAGGTTGTCACAAATCAATGGGTTTTATGCTACAAGCTATTTATTAGCTACAGTCGAGTCACCGGATGACCAACAAGACAGCGAACATTGTCCAGTCATGGAGCAGAAAGAGTTTGACTTGGTCTAGAGAGATGAGAAATGTATCAAATTAATTATAACATGTTTTAAATGTTGAATGTGATTTAAAATATAAAGGAAAGGTCAGGGTTTATATAAATTGAGGACTAGAAAATAATGCAGCGTAATTTTTAAAAGTTTTTGAAAACATAATTACCATGCAACAAATAGATTTACCATGTTTTTGCCAAAGTATACATATTATTTTTTACAAACTACCATACATGACTTATTTTTATATAGAAAAAATTACATTGTTCAATCTTGGGTCGGTTCACAGAAATAATATTTACATCTGGCTTCCAGATTCCAATCTACTGCATTTGAAAAGTAAAAAAACTGTGCGAGGCTTTGTGCTGCACATATAATATCCTTTGATGTTGTGCCAACAGAGCATGGGACCTAACGGAAGAAACCAATGTTTTGTTATATTTTTGTTTTCCTTTCCCATAATGCTCTGCAACTTTACCCACAGATTCGTAGTCTCAACTTCTGCCAGTGCAAAATGTGCCAGGAATGCCTGGCTAAAAATTTTGAGGTTGTAATCCGGGAGAAGCATGTCAGGCATTGGACCTGTCCTCTGTGCTCCATGCCGGATTTGAATGACGTGGATGTGGATGTAGCCTCGGACTATCTCCAGTTCCTGACTATGCTGGTGAGTATAGGCATCTAGGCTAATTTTGTTTTAATAAACTTTTTTTATTGCAATTTATGTAATGGTACCAACTAACTAACTTTAAGGTTAAAGGGATAGGTGATGGTTAAAGATGGTCTTAGTAGGCCCTAAAGACCTACCTGCAGAGTAGAGGGATAGATAAAGATGAAAGTTTTCTTTGTAGGCCCAAAGAGCTACCTACATGGGTAAAAAGGATACGTAAGTGTGAAAGTTGTCAGGATTTTCTTTTAATTTTAAATTGATAGCTGAGAAACCTGGATATTAATTAATTTTGTTAAAAACATTTTATGTTTGGTGGAATCTATTTTTGCAAGACTGTATGTCCATGACATATAAAGTTAGATAAACCATAATTAAACTTTTACTGAAATCAGAGAGCTGTATTCAATAAACTTAATGGGACTAGGTAGTCTACCACCAACACCTCATATTGCCAGACTGAAGGTCTTTAGGCTTAGACCTTGCTTGAAATGTGTCCCTGTGTTTACCCAACCCACTATGGGTGCCTGATATTAGTTGGGCGAAAGGAAAGGCGGCTGGGCATTAAGCTTGCCACAGTCCCGTCAGACACTGGGAACTTGCTACAAAATAGAATTTGTTGTTTTCATTTTGCTTTAAATGTCTTTATGTTCTCAGTGACTAAAATGCTTTAACAGAAAATATTGTTTCTATCCCACCAATATCAGCTTCAGCCTCTGATTGATCAAGATATACAAAACCTTTTCGAAACTAAAGTCAGAGACTGGCATTTGCAGAAAGACCCAAACTTTCGCTGGTGTGCTCATGTATGTAGGCCAGTTTTCATATGTTGTTTCCTTTGTACACATGGAGTAGAAATTAACGGTAGTTAGAAAATTTAAGGAAGTGAAATAGTGTTTTTTATTCTATTATGAAGTATTTATAATTCCTTCTAATAGCTAGTGTCTCGCTACTGGTACTTAATAAAATACATCTATTTAATAATGTTAAAACTCATTAGAGATGTTTTCATAGACTGGGGTTGTTGTATGGTATGGATGTTTAATTAGACCAACAGAACATTTTAAAGGGATTAATTATTGGCAGAATGTATGATCATTTAAAATAAAATAAAACCTACACCTGTCTGTCCAGTTTGGATTCATAGAGCATGCCAAGCTTACTGGCAAGCGTACTGGATTATTGTGTGGTCAGCGCAATGCCCATCTGCCTTAACATTTCACCAGTGAATGCCTGGTACCTAATGCTGGGCACTAGGATTTTAAACCAACACCTTCTGAATGGTTATCCAAAACTTATCTACTTGGCCGCAGCCCAAGAAAATGGTAGTATTCGCATTGAAGGCTTTGCATAACATTTTTTTATTTTTTTTAAACTAAATATAAGTAACCCCTAAAAAGCTAGAAAATTATTTAACAAACATATTTTATCTATTTGTCAGTGTGCTGAAGGTTTCCTGGCAGAAAATCGTGTTCACCAACTCCGAATGACCTGTCCATACTGTCATGAGAAAACTTGTTTTAATTGTAAAAAAGAGGTATGACTTAAAAAGGAGCTAAAATATTTTTTTCTAAGTTATGCCCCTTACTTCAAAAAAATTGTTTACATATTAATGTGCATTATTTTATCTGTCGGATACTAATATTGAATTGCTGTTCATAGAATAAGAGATTCTGATTGAAGGCTTTAACACTTAGCATTTTATTACCAGTGGGAGGACCAGCATGAAAATATAACATGTGAACAGTTTGCCCAATGGAAAATCGACAATGATCCCAACAACCAATCAGTGGGACTTGCAAAACATTTGGACGAGAGTGGAATAGGTCAGCAGCTTTTACAATTCCTTCCACTACTTTTAATAAAGGATACAGTGGTAAAAGTTTCATTAACTCAAAGCCTTGTGTAAAACAAATACATTTGTCATGTTTTCAGACTGTCCCACCTGTAAAATGAGGTTTTCTCTGGCCAAAGGAGGCTGCATGCATTTTAAATGCCCAAATTGCGGACATGATTTCTGTAGTGGATGCAACGAGCCCTATCACCACAAAGATGTAAATACTTTCAGCATTAACTTCACATTTTATATTCATCTACTTTTTTTTCTGTGTAGACTTTTAAAACCAAAATGTACATTATGTTTCATCTTGGCATTTTTTTTCAGTTCTGTAACAAATTCAAAGGTTGTAAGAATCAAGGCTTTCACTGCCACTGTCCTAGAGATTGTTTCTCCTTCTTGAGAGATTGGCCAGTGGACAGATTACAGGCTTTGCTGAAGGTAAACAACAGCTGTTAATACTTGAGTTCTAATCCTTATTCTATTATATTTACTTTTGGTACCCTTATTATTTTTGGTAAGTGTGCAGTTGTTTTAAACCCTTGTCTGTTAACATCTGTTTTAGAAACACGTTGTGGCCTTCAATGTGAAGTCACCGGATGACCAACAAGACAGCGAGCATTGTCCAGTCATGGAGCAGAAAGAGTTTGACATGGTCAAGAGAGATGAGAAATGTGGCAAGGACACTGTGGAAGGTCAAGCAGGTCTTTGCGAGTAAGTGGACCTTCAGTTGAATGGCTCTTATTTTTTTTCTGTTCCCATTAAGCTTGGGATATAGCACCTTAAACAACACTTTGACCCACAGGCTAAATGGGCACACAAAATGAAAAATAGGCCGCATCATGTAGGCCTACAGTGAAATCAACTGAACAAATAAGACACATCAGCCTCCTTTCCTGCAAAGAACAAATCACCATATTCCAGCTAAGAACTGGATGCATACTCAACTCACATCTTAACTGGACAAACCCAAACTGCCCCCCGAATTTCAGACATTACCTTCACCCATGTGAAACGCTTTAACATTTTTAATTCAGAAAACTAGAAACACCTCAAATAAACCCTTCTCCCCGATTTAGCTATGTTTTCCACCACAAGAGCTTATAAAAACACATGCACACAAGTACTAGTGGCTATCAGCTTGTTAGGCAGGCTAGTAGATGAAGACCTGAAGAAAAAATTCTCTAGTAGATGTTCATAAGCCTGACCTTTGCCCCTGATGACATTGTATCAATCATGGCCAGACATTGGCCTCATAACACAATCAAATGCTTATTAAAGGTCAATTTACTTATCCTTTTTAATATTACATGAATCAAATGCCCCCTGTGTTCTTGATTTCAGGCTACACTATAAGGAATATCTGGTTTACATAATCAACAAAAACAAGCTGGACCCTGTGGTGCTTATGACCAAAGATGAAATTACAATTTTGGCTCGAAGATATGAAATCAAATTACCTCAGCAGAAACCCAATGATTCAGTGGAAACTTTCAATAGTTCCCTGATAAAGGTAGATGTCTTTTTTTTAAAGTCTATTTTGAATTATTTGTTTGCTAGAACTTGTGCAGCCAATTGGATCTGTCAACACCTTCCAGAAAATAGCAAAATTACTTGCTAGTGTTACTGAAGAAATGGGACACTATTGTGCCATTAAGAAATTCCAGATAAAAATGCCTCTGGAGGGTGTCCCCGAGTCTACCCTGCTTTGACGATCACCTGGCATTAGGTGAGAAAACTAAAGTCAGCTGGGTATGACCACAGAAACTGATAAGCGCTCTAAATATATCCTGCTTTGCACATGTTCTTAACTAGACAGCCCCAAATGTTGTTCACTCACCTTTATTGTTTTATAGTGTTGGCATTAAAACCAAATGCAATGAACACATACTCTTACAGACTATCTTACAGATAGTTTTTTTTCTTCTTTTTTCAAATATAATACATGTAATAACTATAACCTATTTAAATGAATCAGGGAAGTGACCCAGTAGGGAATGAGTTAAATTTGTTTTTCCCATTAATAAAAGTTACTACACATTTTATTAAACTTATCTTAAGGTTTTTGTGCCTTTTGTTACTAGAATCTATTTGTTCTGATGTTTTTCTTTTTATTGTTTTTGCTTTTCAGATAATAAAAGAAAAGCTGCCTTTAAAGAGATAACTTTTGTTATAAAGGAAATGTATAAAAAAATGTTTCGTCATGTTTCAAGAAGACTGTGTTAGTGAAGATGGCCTAATCCACACAATAAACAACTGGGACGTAAAATAATGATTGTGAACTAGGAAATGACATTCTATTTATTTGGGGGAAGGTGTTGTGTTCATAGAGAATGCCTTTATTCATAATACTACCTCTTCTACATACCAAAGGCCTGTGCTGATCTCCCTATGGTGGTGTTGACGTTATCTGACCAGCACAATGCCCCACAACCCATTTTGTTTTTCTACTACTGATGTTTGGTGTCCATCAAAATATTTATTATCTGGTTTAACTTGTGCGACGCCTTTAAGCTTCTAGAGATGTTGTTGGCCTTGTCTTTAAACCATTCTTCTTTTTTATCCATTAGAGATTGGGTAATGAAGGTATTAAAAATTTTCTTTTTAAACTTCATTGTGATGCTATGAATCCCAATATTACTATTATATGCAACTTGTGATTTCATATTATACTTGCATATCTAGAAATCTTATAATTTTACCAAATGAGCTACCGGAAATATATTTTGCTGCAGTTTTGCTAAATAAAGTTTGGTACTGTAAATTCTACACATGAGGTGTTTTGAACAAGTTCATCTGTGGGCTTTTTTTTTAAATTCTGTATATGTTTTGATGGCCTTCTGGTTTTTGAATCAGAGACCACAAAGTTATCAGATAAATATGGTAAATATAAACATTAGTGGATTATCATTAAAGGTGAAGTTTTTGTTTGCATCTTCCCAACCCTTTACAGAAGTGCACATTATCATATAGTACCTGGTTTTCAAATAACTAGGACATTATTTTTATTTCTCCTGTAAATAGAACATTTTATGGGCATTTCTAACAATACTTGTAAATAGTCTACTGTGTGAAAGATGGTCAGGCCCAGGGTATAATGGCTAAACTATTATTAATAATAAATTGTGCCCATTACCTCATGTCTGGGTTTGCCTTGTTATATAAATGATTAGTAGATCACTAGTAAGTTTCTGTTATAAAGTGTTTGTTCTAAAGTTGTGAATGATAATCTCAATATTTATGTGTCCTTACTGTAACTGTAACATAGACTGATTGTATTTTATCTTATTTAAATATGTAAATAGATTTCATGTTGCTAAAAGTCACAAACATTATGTATTTTGGGCTTTGTAAAAATTGTAAATATATTTACTTTTTATTTTTACTTTATTACATGTTTTTATGCTTGGATGATTTTAACTTTTTTGTGTGTGTGGTGGCAATTGAATTGATTTTTTAATTGTGAAGCTTTTTTTTTGTATTCAAGGGAAATAACCATTATGTAGAAAATATGTTTAATAATCGAAATGCTCATGTTTTTTTAATTCACATTTGTGTCAAAATGCCTACATTTTAAAACTTGCTCTAAAAACTCCTCTTTGGCAATATAAGCATTATGAAAATAGTTTCTATAACTATAAAGTTACATGTTTTCAGTTCCTCATATTGAGATTGCAGACAAATGTGACTACAAAATCCTATTTCCTGGCACAGACTCAATTAATCAAAAATGGATATTGAAAAAAAGAAATTAAAGCAAAACATTTTTTTTTACTAAATTTTTTTATTTTCCAAGATTTGTTTGTTTTGCTATTGGTGGGAATTAGTTAATTTCATGCTTCTTTCAGTATCTGAATTATTGTCTTTGTAATAGTAGAGAATAAAAAAACTGTGCCAAATAGTGCTGAAACTTGTCAATTAATGATTGAAACTTACATTAAAAAAAACAAACACAACAGGCAATACATAAATGTAAGTGAAGTAGTAAAAAAAAATCCCATCTGACCAAATTGATCCATAAGGCCCCAATTGCATACTAGGGGATTGTGTGACCAGCACAATGCCCAGCTGCTTTTACTTTGCCCCAACTAATGTCAGGTACCCAACAAAGCAGGGTAGACTCAGGGACACCCTCTAGAACCTGGAACAAATCCTAGCCTTCACCAGGATTCGACCCCAGGACCTTTGGTACATCAACCTATAATAAGAAACTGTCACAATTGGAACAAAAAACACTTTTAGTTTAGTTAAGTATCTCATTCAGACCATTTCGGTTGGTCCATAAGCTCACTCATGCAGCATCCATCTATGGCATAAAAGGCATCGTGGCATTGCATGTGGCCCCTGACACAATGCCCCGGTGCCCTTACATTCATCAAGAGCATCCAAAAGACACTTAGAAAAATATCTAACCACCATGATCTCACACCTAAGGCCATCAGAACTGGGACCCAAGTTAGCCTACCATGTCCAAAGCTTAACATCAGGCAGACACTACAAATATAAAAGCATTTTCAACAACAGTTTAGTGGGCCAGTAAAGTGTTTAATATTTATACAATACAATGTAGTTTTATTTAAAAAAAACTTTTGGTCTGGAGTTCAAATGATAAATCTTAGAATCAGCCAGCTATTGGTTATAAAGCTTTGTGTTGAACCTTCTTGTGTGTGGGCCTCAATACTT
Organism: Anisus vortex; assembly: GCA_949126835.1. NCBI lineage: Eukaryota > Metazoa > Mollusca > Gastropoda > Planorbidae > Anisus > Anisus vortex. The sequence goes on from OX421499.1 coordinate 19,601,168, forward strand.
TTTTATGTTGAGCCTTTTTGTTTGTTTTTTGTGATTTCAAGGGCCTAACTGAAAAAATCTCCTTGGACATTAGCCTCGGCCAATTATAACCCTTTTTTTGGCACTTTTTGCCTCAACAAATAATATGCACACAAATAGTAAAAAAAAAACAAAAAAAAAAACAATTTATACTTGAATAAATATCAAAATTTGTAATACATAATTCAGACTCCATGAGTCTTTCCAATGTCCTTGCTACAAATGCATGTATAAAGACATGGGGGTGGTAAGGGTGATTTTATGCTATTATATGGAAAGCTTAGTCTCTGGAAAGTGCAACTCTGGTTTTGCTACTACTCAGTTTGTACCAAGATATAGCAAATAATTTGTCCAAATACTTTGGATTTCTTACTTGGTGGAAATCACCTCGTTAGTTCATAGTGCTTAATTGTTTTTTTTTTGTGTGCTTTCTCGCTTGTGTTGTGTTGAGCCTTTTGTGTGTATGTTGCATTCTTATTTGTGTAGTACATTCTTGTTTGTGTCGTGTGTTCTTGTTTTCGCTGAGAATTCTTGTTGGTACTGTGTGTTCTTGGTTTGTTTGTTTTTTTGCAGTGCAGTCATGTTTCAACTGTACCTTTCTATTCTTAATGGTGTTGAGCATTCTTGTTTGTGCATGTCACATGTTGCAGAGAAAAGAAAATGGGTCAGAAAATGTGTGGCCTCCAGGGCCTTTAGATTGTAGTGAGGGATTTATTTAAACAAAATTTACTCCCCTATTATTTCATAGTAATGCATTCAACCAGAAATTCTAAAGAAAATCAATCAAAATTTATTTTTTTAATTTCATTAAATGATTTTTCTTACTGATTGTCTTATTAAACAAATATTTCTAAGTCATTAAAGATCACTGCCTTATAATATATTAAAATAAAAATCCCAATTAGTTTTCTCAGCTTTAAAAAAAAAAATTATACAAAAATTATAAATTTTAGAAATCTGGATAAACCAAATACTACAATTTCAACCCTCCCAAAGAATTGCCATCACTCCTTTTAACCGGTGGAATAGTAAAAAAAATCGTCTAGCTCCCAACCACTGCGTATCATTTCTTTTAAAAGCTATTCTGACCAATGATAAATAATGGAACCCATGACTAGCTGGACTAGACTACTTTATGCCACTAATATATACAATACATTTGAACATCTATAGTATTTTATGCATGTTGAAGTGTAAATAAAATAATATAACGTTTTGCTTCCAACATTTAAATATGTTTAAAAACATATATTGAAAAAATGAAATAACATATAACTGTACATATATTTTGCCTTATGTTATTTTAGGTTAAAAATAGGTTTTTAAAATCTGTAAAAAGATATACAATTAAATGTGTTTAATTGTAAGTACAACTAAACAATAAAAAGGCTCTGATGTCTGTATATATTTGTACATCAATAGAAGCAAGAAATAGTTTGTTTTTTATCATGTACCGATCAAGAAAGAAAAATTTACTTAAATTACAAATGGTGCCGTTAGAGAAAATATTGCACTGTCCCCATTAGGACACCCATTGTAGCTACCAAGTATTCAAATATTTCAACCTAAGGTTTCATTTACTGTAGGGGTGCCAAAAACCCATTGGATATTTTTGTGCCACAGTATGGAGCTGTGCCGCCATTTTTACTTTCTTTCTTGTGTCCCATTTCCCCCTTTGACATCATTCACTCTGATTGTTAAGCATCAATACCACAGTGTGTCTTGATGTGTGCTAGCATTGTATGGACATTGGAAATCTTTAAATGTAGACATCCCAGTAGTATAACAAATTATAACAGGAGAAACAAAGACTAGTGTTTTCATGAATTTGTCATTGAATCTTGAAGATACTTCAAGTGGAATTCACTCAACCAAGAATTCCTTTCATTTTTTGCTTTACAACATAATAAAGAACTGTACAAGAATGAGAATAAATTACTTAAAATTTTGACTAAGATTTGAGTTTTTTTAGCAAGTAGTACGCTGCCATCAGGACCAGGCCTGTTCCCAGTGCCAGCGCCGCGTACGTGCCCGAGGCTTTCAGGTCTTCCAGGAGCAGCGTGTACCTCAGCTTGGATATGTCCTGGAGGAGGAGGTTGATGGAGGGCCGCGCTGAGAGGAGGGTGTAGTGCCGGTGAGTCAGCGGAAACTTTGAGGAGGGCACGCAGTGGGGCACCAGGCCCAGCAACTGTAGTCTGGTGATGAGAACGTAAAGGCCAATGTCTGCTATTGTCAGGGAGTCTCCAAACAGATACATGGCATCCGCTGAGTCTAAGAATTGATTAAACAAGGAATCATAAATAATTGTAATTCTGTAGCAATTACTGTCTTTAAATTGACAAGTTTAGATGTCTCAATAATGTTCATTAGTTGAAAGGTGAAAAATTGGGGAAGGAGATCATAGCCACACAATCCCCTGGCATGCTTAACTCACATTAACAAGTAAAGTCTTACTTGGTAAGAACTTTGGCTTTCTACTTAAGCCACTATTTACAGTGTTAGTTTGGAAATATAACTAGTACACATTGAAACTCAAGAAATATTAATACATAGATATTTTCAACCTTTAACACTAATAAAAATTCAATTCAGTAAAGATACACATAGCGATAGTTTACTTTCATGGCCATCAAAACTTATTAAAATAACACTCTTTACAAAAATATATTAATAATCTGTCAGGCTTTAAGCCCAACGTGTGACGCAGCTAGAAATAAAGTCATACCTATATTGTAACGCTGTCGGAGTTCTCCTTCTACATTATTTAAGAAACTAGACAGCTGCTCAATGTGCCCCCTGACTTTGTCTTCGTCTGTGATGAGATCATATTTCTCCGCTGCAGTCTGACTCTTGGCCAGGTAACAGTCACGCAGATCAGGATAAACAGTTGAGAGAGAGATAAGGTACCGAAGCCGCTTGGCAAAGTTTTCTGTAGACACAAGAGAAAAAAAAAGTATTTTCTGAAACAATTTTTCAATAATTTTTATGAAGATTTTGTTATATTCAGGGGCCTGGGCTTCTTTTGTATAAATGTACCAATATAGGACAAGAATGTGGAAAGGGGCATGAATCATACCCTAAAACACTACATCAATGTTAACATGCTTCTGTTCTATTTCAATTTACATGATCAATAGCACCACAATAATCAATGCCTGTTTTTGGAACAAAAGCCTACATGCTACACAGTCAAAAATTCAGTTTTCACCAAACAAAAAGTTACAGCCTTTTGGTAGTGCATTACTTAAATATCTAGAAGTGAGTAAAAAATAACAGCAGTAATGTGGCTATGGTAACTTTAAAAGGTCACATTAAAGCATGCTAAAATGAAAGGAAATTATGACACTTTTTGACTGCATTTCAGGCAGTACTGGGTTTACATTTACATATATCCGAATGAACTTAATGTCCAAAAATGTGTTCTTTTCCTGCAGATTTTATTTTCTGTGAAATTTCCTCAAATTTTCTTTAGTAACTTAAACACTTTGTAGTACTTGGAATGGCTGAAAAAGGAACAATTCAATTAAAACTAATGATGTGTCACCTTTCATGCTTCTCTGTATAGCAACAGGCAGCTGACAGCCTCCTTCTGAAAGATGGGGATGGAATATGATTCCGTAAGAGATTACATCGACAGGAATTTTCTCTAAACTTTCTTGAAACTTTGAAACCTGCTGACCTATCAGTGATGTTTTTGGCGGCATTAAGTTGGGCCCTTCATTGGCTGAAATTAGAAGATATATCTATTACAATAAAAGCAACAACAGAGTATACAAAATTTCCAATTAAATTTGGAGTAGAAGTAATAATAACATTATTATTATTAAAATGTGTTAATTTTTGCAGGCAAGTCTTAATCTGTTTATTCACATTATGAATTAATAGCCTCAACTGTAAGGGCATATATATAATATAAGTTTAACTCTGGTTCCAGATTGTTTTAAAATAGCAAACAAAGATCTTTTTTTCAAAAGATTGTAAATACTGTCAACTCCTATATTATTTTTTGTGAAGACCATATTATCCCTCGAAGGAAAATTAGGGTATTTAAAAACAACAAACCTTGGATGACTAAAGAAATTAAAAAAGCAATATTGAACAAGAAAAATGCTTTTAAGAATGGTAGGCCTACATCAGAATTTATTTCCGCAAAAAAAGAACTTAAAAAGAAAATACATGAAGGCAAAAAACAATATAAACAAAAATTGAAGGTTTCTTTCTTATGAACAATTCAAAAGCATGTTGGGATGGCCTAAAGAAAATCACGGGCTATGTACCCAAGCGTAACACTCTGAGTGTGAATGAAGATATTAATACTTTTATCAACCAACTAAATAATTTTTACTGCCATTTTCACTGTCACGATTTTAGATCTATTCATCAAGACATAATATCATCTTTTAACAATTTAAATTTAACTCTAGTTGAATGTTAAGAAGGTTTCATTGTAGATGTTGTGACGTCACTGTTTAAACAAGTAAACATATCCAAAGCGTCAGGACCAGACAGAATAAGTGGGCGACTAGTAAAGCTTTGTGCAGAACACAGCTGTCCTTTATTTTTTGCTACATTTTTAATCAATCTTGGGAAAACCACACTATTCCTATTATCTGGAAAACCTCAGAGATTGTGCCCGTACCTAAGAAAGAAAAAGTCCTTTGCAACAATGACCTACGTCCTGTCGCTTTAACATCTATTATCATGAAATGTTTTGAGAAAATTATTCTCAGACGTATACTAAATAAGGTGCACAAAAGCCTTGATCCCTACCAATTGGCCTACAAAAAAGGCAGAAGTGCTGAGGATGCTATAGTATTAATGTTAGATAGACTGTACCACCATCTGGATACGCCGAAGAATTACGCTCGAATACTCTTCGTTGACTTTTCATCTGCCTTCAATACCTCCAACCACACCTTATGATACAGAAACTATCTGCTTTAAATATCAGTCAACGCATCCAAGCCTAGATCATGCAATTTCTGATAAACCGCCCTCAATTTGTCAGAGTAGAGGGATGTACCTCACAAATAAGAGAAATAAGCACTGGAGCGCCTCAAGGGTGTGTCCTCTCTCCCGTTCTATACACAATTTACACAAATGACATTCAAAGTTCGGCAATCGATACAGTATCTGTAATCAAATACGCCGATGATACAGCCATTGTCGGCCTTGTTTCCAGTGGCGACAGTCTCTATCACAATCACAGGACGACCTCAGATTTCTACAAATGGTGCGGAGAGAACTACCTGATATTGAACATCACAAAAACAAAAGAAATGATTGCAGACTTCCGGAAGGAGAAACACAAGCTGGCTGATTTGCACATAAACAACCAAATAATAGATCAAGTCTCGCAATATAAATATCTTGGCGTCACAATTACTGACAAACTGACTTGGTCTGACCACTGCCAAAGCCTTTGTAAGAAAATGCACCAACGACTTTTCTGTCTTAATAAACTACAAATATTTCACATAGAGAAAACCATTATGAATCTTTTTTACTCGGCGACTGTTGGTAGCATCATAACCTTTGCAATCACCTGCTGGTATGGTAATACCACCACATTGAACAAACAGCGGATAGACCGCCTAATAAACAAAGCCTCTCGTACTACACAGACAGAATTACCATCTCTTGCGGATATTTTCAGTTCAAGGTGCCTGTCTATGATTGATAAAATCCTCCAAGATCAAGCACACCCACTTCATGATAGTTACATAATATCTAGTCGAAGTGGTCGGCTTCTTTCAATAAGGGCAAGAACAGAGAGATTTAGGAACTCTTTTGTTCCACTGTCAGTGAGACTCTTTCAAAAGAATCACCTTTCAGCCAGGAAATACAATGGCTCAATAGCTGACTCCTAAATAATAGGCCTACTTTTTTTTTCTTGTATGATAAATGGTATGATAGTATGCGTGAATGTCTATTGTGTTTGAGTACAAATGGTTCTTTAATATTGTTTTAGGTATGCTGAAAGACAGAATTTATGTAATCAAGTCAATTTTCCATTCATTTGGATCAATAAAGCAAACTTATCTAATCTTAAATTAAAATTCACTCCCACAATAGAACCATTTATATGTTTTCCTCAAGAAGAGAGAATTGGAGAATTTTTTTATACAAATATAGATTACTACAAAAAACATCATTACCTTTCATTGAGTCAACATATTCTATAATTCTGTCTGTATCATTACCTTTCATTGAGTCAACATATTCTATAATTCTGTCTGTATCATTACCTTTCATTGAGTCAACATATTCTATAATTCTGTCTGTATCATTACCTTTCATTGAGTCAACATATTCTATAATTCTGTCTATATCATTACCTTTCATTGAGTCAACATATTCTATAATTCTGTCTATATCATTACCTTTCATTGAGTCAACATATTCTATAATTCTGTCTATATCATTACCTTTCATTGAGTCAACATATTCTATAATTCTGTCTGGATCATTACCTTTCATTGAGTCAACATATTCTATAATTCTGTCTGTATCATTACCTTTCATTGAGTCAACATATTCTATAATTCTGTCTGTATCATTACCTTTCATTGAGTCAACATATTCTATAATTATGTCTGTATCATTACCTTTCATTGAGTCAACATATTCTATAATTCTGTCTGGATCATTACCTTTCATTGAGTCAACATATTCTATAATTCTGTCTGTATCATTACCTTTCATTGAGTCAACATATTCTATAATTCTGTCTGTATCATAACCTTTCATTGAGTCAACATATTCTATAATTCTGTCTGTATCATTACCTTTCATTGAGTCAACATATTCTATAATTCTGTCTATATCATTACCTTTCATTGAGTCAACATATTCTATAATTCTGTCTATATCATTACCTTTCATTGAGTCAACATATTCTATAATTCTGTCTATATCATTACCTTTCATTGAGTCAACATATTCTATAATTCTGTCTATATCATTACCTTTCATTGAGTCAACATATTCTATAATTCTGTCTGTATCATTACCTTTCATTGAGTCAACATATTCTATAATTCTGTCTATATCATTACCTTTCATTGAGTCAACATATTCTATAATTCTGTCTATATCATTACCTTTCATTGAGTCAACATATTCTATAATTCTGTCTATATCATTACCTTTCATTGAGTCAACATATTCTATAATTCTGTCTGGATCATTACCTTTCATTGAGTCAACATATTGTATAATTATGTCTGTATCATTACCTTTCATTGAGTCAACATATTCTATAATTCTGTCTGTATCATTACCTTTCATTGAGTCAACATATTCTATAATTCTGTCTGTATCATTACCTTTCATTGAGTCAACATATTCTATAATTCTGTCTGGATCATTACCTTTCATTGAGTCAACATATTCTATAATTCTGTCTGTATCATTACCTTTCATTGAGTCAACATATTCTATAATTCTGTCTGTATCATTACCTTTCATTGAGTCAACATATTCTATAATTCTGTCTGTATCATTACCTTTCATTGAGTCAACATATTCTATAATTCTGTCTATATCATTACCTTTCATTGAGTCAACATATTCTATAATTCTGTCTATATCATTACCTTTCATTGAGTCAACATATTCTATAATTCTGTCTATATCATTACCTTTCATTGAGTCAACATATTCTATAATTCTGTCTATATCATTACCTTTCATTGAGTCAACATATTCTATAATTCTGTCTGTATCATTACCTTTCATTGAGTCAACATATTCTATAATTCTGTCTATATCATTACCTTTCATTGAGTCAACATATTCTATAATTCTGTCTATATCATTACCTTTCATTGAGTCAACATATTCTATAAATTCTGTCTATATCATTACCTTTCATTGAGTCAACATATTCTATAATTCTGTCTATATCATTACCTTTCATTGAGTCAACATATTCTATAATTCTGTCTGGATCATTGATCACTTTTTCCCCATGCACCAGGACTGGGACGTGGATTCCATTTGGGTTGAGTCTAATATACCAAGGCTCCATATGTTGTCCGTGAAACAGGCTAACTATACATGGTTTGAATTTCACTTCTTTTTCAAAAAAGCTAATCAACACCTGAAAAAAGTTTAATAAGCCTACTTTAGTCACTTAAGAGTTGGTAGGCCTATTTCAGAGGAAAATGTTTACCTTTTTAAAGGTCATAGAACATTTCTACTTATGTCAAGTACAGCATTACATTACATGCAGCCTTTATTTATGGTACAATAGTTACTTTATGCCATATATCATACATGGCTAAAACTAAAACTGTTGGTTGAAGATTCTTAAAAAAAATATTATCCTTTCTGGGTCATGTTCCAATAACAACCCCCACTTCCTATTGCCATGGCATGGAGAGATTTGTAGTGTGTTTTATAGGCCTTCTAACTTACTACTATTGCCTTCCACCCCTTCTCAGTAAAAAAAAATGTTATCTTGATCTTGACCTTATAGAATCAAGGACTAAGGCATAAAAATGCTGTTTCTATAGTATTTAAGCCCTACCCAGGTCGACAAAGTTATTTACTTATTTTATTTACCAAGAAAATTAAGTTTACTTAAAGTTTTGGGCTAATAATAATAAGTTTTTAAGTCTAATATACTAATATCTAATATAATATTTCTCCTAAGCCCGAAACCCTAGCCTGTCTTAGGTCACTGTCTAAGCAACTAGGCTTACTAGGCCAGTCTAGGGACTAGGAACTAAGCAGTGACCAGCAAAACTTTTTCAGAACAGACTTCACTTATTAAATTTTACTAGACTGCAATCTTATCAATCTAACCACTGCATTGAACATTTACTATTTAGTCATAGCCACTCATAGTCATAGCCTTTTTTGTTTCAATTAATATTCTCGGTTATTACATCACTTATCACTATGGACTGGCCTGGGTTACAAGAAAGAAAGTAGTTAAAGTTAAATTAATAAATAGGCCTACTTTATTTTTACTATACTAATAATACTCTACTCTACAGCCTACTATAACAATTCAATAACTCTATAATAACTTTCGTAGATTTTGTAGCCTAGTTATTTATTATTATTTAACAATTTAAGTTAGGTAGGAGCTACTAGATTACTAGCCTAGATCTAGGTAGGCTACAGCTGGTAAAGTGGTAGGTCACCTTTTGCGAAGAAAACGATGTGGGAAAATAATATAGTACAATATCATCAGTGTTGTTTGGTTTGGATACATCGCCACTTGAATTCCCGTCCGCAGTTTCGCCGTGAGAAAAATCTTTATTATCCTTTGATTCATTCATGGCTGCGAATTTTGTTTCAGAACGAAATTTAGAACTCATGAATTGGGTACCGGTATCAAGTAGTTCGTGGGGAAACAACGTCTAATTACCAATATATTATCAAATGAACTGCTGGGTCCTAACATTAACATTTCTGATTTCATTTATAGAAATAAAACGCTGCAACTAAAATTATAATGAAATGATGGCATCGTCCTTCGTGGCACACTAGCGTATAAAGTATAAGTTCCTTAAATCCATTTTGTATGCATTATATTGACTTCCAAAATAGTCATTGCATCCTTTTTCGTCACCCACAACACAAGTCAAAGAAAGAAGATACAAAAGCGATGATGATATAAAAGGCGCATTAAAAGCCTTATAAAGATATTGGATATAAAATGTTTCCATTTTGCAAGGGTTATATATAAAGTAGCATACATAATACACAACCATTTTAATGTTGCAGAGTGACCAGACGCCAGAGTCTGGCAGAGATGTGAGAGAAATAAAGCTTTCTAGATGTTAAACATGGTGGGCTGTCCCTTCTCGTCTCTCTTTACGGTTGTATAATATTTATTACGGTATATTATTTATTTACTGCGGACGAGTAGGCCTACATTTGCTACTCCCAGAGTTTCATTTTTTAAAAGGAAAATTGCAGACATTTCTTCACAGTAGCCTTTTTTAATTGCCACTGATTAATATTATTTTATATTTTGGAGTTTACACCAATATGCAAGGGAGAGCACTAGATGCAATTTAACAAGTAAACATGACAAATTATATAAATATCCAGTAATGAATCACCTGGCTTTATTATCCATAGTATTATGAATTAAATTAAATCAGCCGTATTTTAAAAGAAGACAGAATCCATATCTTAATAACTTTTTTTTGTAATCAAATTCGACTTTAATATGAATAGCTATCACATCATCAGAATAAATCGAATAGGCAATGCCGCTTTGACGGTCGTTTTACCACAGACATCGACCACTCTTCATAAACAGTCTGTTGAGGTGATATTGAAAAGGTTGTTCGGGTTGTCTGTTGGTTTAAGAGATGAAAGCAAAAATGTTAAAGCGTCACCAATGCAGGCTGCAGAAAAGACAACTGCTAATGGTAATCCTACAGCCGCACCTCCACCTACCCCACAAACGGCATCATCACCAGCTTCAGCCTCAACTTCAGCAGCTTCAAGTGTTAGACCAATACAGCCCGAATCACTGTCAATATCGAACAATGCAAACGTTTCTTCACCAGCCTCCTTAAATCAAGAAAGTGTATCTTCTGCAGGATCTTCAGATGCTCCAAGAGAAAGGGTTCATGTTCACAGTTTGCGAACAAATCTTAGTCATTTTTCAAATAATCCTCAAGGTAGATTTAACCGATTTAACCTTAAGACTTTTATTAAGAAACATTAAATTTAAATCAAATAATTCTAGATATAGTAAATATAATAGAATTTATACATTCCAAGCACAAGTAACAAATATTTTAGAAAAAAGAAATAAAGTTTATGCAATGAAAATAAGCCTAGCCCTAGGCTAGGGCCTATCCTATAGGCCTATTATTATATATATTATAGGTCTATAGGACTAAACTTTATTGTTGGATTTTTCTAGCGTAGTAACTCATTATTTATTACTTTATATATTCTATATTTATATAGGCATATATAAGCCATAGTTAGTCTTTCTATTTAAAATTCAAATTATTCTAATGATTAATATTAAAGCTTTTTTTCTTCCAATCAAAACTGATTGGTAGTTATAAATCCTCAAAAACTTTTAATTGACGACCTATTTAAATTGTTTTTGAATTAAAGAAAGGACCTGTGTCAATTTTCTTACATTTTTCTGATAAAGTCAACAGTTATGTTTTTGAATAAATAAAAGAAAGGACCTGTGTCAATTTTCTTAAATTTTTCTGATAAAGTCAACAGTTATGTTTTTGAATAAATAAAAGAAAGGACCTATGTCAATTTTCTTACATTTTTCTGATAAAGTCAACAGTTATTATGCTATTTAGCAGCGCAACATATTTGAGTTGTAAAAAAAATGCATATATTGTTGTATAAAAAGTATAAAAGGCCTCAGACTGGAGATAGCTCTCAGTGGTCAAGCCTCAATATTGAAACAATGCAACAAAATGTTTTTTAATTGGGGATCCAAAAAAGTTGTTTTTAGCCTAAAGAATATGTTTAGCCTTGAATATTTTATGAATCTGTTTCACAGATGATAATGCTCCACTAGCTTCAAGGCGTGTTGATCCTTCCACAGTTCGTCAAGTTTTTTATTTTGATACCCTGGCTTTCACTAAAAGACTTGAATCAAAAGGTTTGTATTTTATAAGTCTCATTATATGGTTTAGAAGACTTTCAAAATAAAAATGTAAAAAATTTAATAATAAGCATTCTTGATGACATTTCTCTTATCTTGATGAAATGGTTGTATTGCAATAAGGTTTTACCAGAGAACAAGCAGAGGGCTGTGCAGAGGCTTTGGTTGAGATCATTAACACTACTTTAGATCATCAGGGAAGACATATGGTGACAAAACCACAGCAGGTTAAACTTTTCTTCATATTTAATTTTCTATCAATGTGACTCGATAAGCTCTTAAGTTGAGAGCACACCCTTTTTTTTTTATAAAAATTATTATAAATATTAGTGAATTCTTTATCAGTAACATATACCAAACAAAAGTTTGTAAAAGTTAATTTTACTTAATTCTTCTTTTATTTTATATTGAGTGAAACTTTCTTTGTCATAATAGTTAAAAGATGTTGTATCTTATTCCCTAAACAAATACATTCTACTTTTTGTGTCCACCATTTTAGTGTAGTGTTGAAAATTACTTATCTGTATATATTAAGTAGTCTGTGTGTGTGTTGACACCCATTGGTTAATTTTAAGACACATGTCCTTATTGTCTCATACTTTACTTTGCAACCTCGCTTCTGATAAGTGACTTTTCTAGCGTAGTATTTAGCCTATCCGACAGCCATGCGGTCGACCTGGGTTCGATTCCCCACTGGTAGCTTTCTTTTTCTATTTTTTGATTTCCATTAATGTTACTTTTATTTTTTAAGGTTGTAAAGAATATCAGGACTTAAAGCTTTCCTAAAATGTTTTCAGCAAGTTAAATCTAATAATTATATTTTAGACGCATGCAGGAGACGGGTGTTCGATTTTCATCCACAGGGCAAAGGGATAGTCATAACTTTTTGTTAAATAAAAAGACATGCTTTTTTCTAACCCGATTACAATATTAAATTAAGTAAATTACTTTCTTAAATGTTTTCAGTAAATAAATAATAATTATAATTTAAAAATTAGTATAGCTTTCTGTTCATTGTAGTTGATACATTTTTATCTGTGTAGGCTATATGGGCTTATGGCCTATGTAACTGTGTATTGTAGTTGATACATTTTTATCTGTGTAGGCTATATGGGCTTATGGCCTATGTAACTGTGTATTGTAGTTGATAAATTTTTATCTGTGTAGGCTATATGGGCTTATGGCCTATGTAACTGTGTATTTTTTATCCAGGGGCAAAGCCGGGACAATTTAGCTTTATGTTAAATAAAAAGACGCCTTTTTTTAATCCGATTACAGTATTTATTTTAAATTACCGGTACTTTCCAAAATGTTTTCAGTAAATAATGTTTACCATATATTTTTACAATTTTTAGATCTATAGCTTTCTTTTCATTGTAGTTTATGACATTTTTATCTGTAGCTTATACATGCCTATTTTAACTTTCCCCCGGGCAACGCCGGATAATTTAGCTTGTTAATTATAAGGTATGTTCTAAGACTTATATGACTTATACATAATTGTCCAGTCCACCATGTCTGTGCAACAGTTTCTCTTAATTCATTTTAGGAAATAGCCGTCCAACAACTACTGTCGGAGATAGTTTCAGTAAAAAAAGACATGACGCTGCTTCAGAAAAGTGAATTTTCTTCTTTAAAAACAGAAACAGAGGTACATTTTAACATGAATGCTGAAAATTAAAATATTTGGTAAAGTTTGTTAAAACTTCTATTAGCAAATGATTGCCAATACTAATACAAAAGGCAATGAGCATTGCTTGCAAAGTCAATTGAAATTTTTTTTTCTTTTTCTACTTGCTGTTTTGTAATTAGTTCTATTTATTGAATATAATATTTTAATGAATATTATTCTACTCAAAATAATTAAGATAATTGTATTATGGATTGAAAAAATGGAGTATTTCAAAACTAAATACGAATCTATTTCAACAGAAAATGAGCATAGAGCTTTCACAAATACAGAGCCACATGAACGATCAAATACTCAAACTGAAGGGACAATTCAGCTTGGATATTAATTTAGAGAGAGGACGAGCCATAGAAGCAGTTAGTAACTATTTGTCTCCATCTTATTAGTTTTATTTTCTCCTGCATGCCTGTCTGTGGTCCAAAGCTTTGGGCATTTTAAGTTCAATAAATGAGTTGAATGAAGGTAATTCTTGATTTAAATTTCTATAAAAAAAAATGTTTTTGATAGTCATCTAAGGCTGTGTAAAAATCCAATCATTAGAGACATCTAACAGATAAATAAAAACATTACAAAGAACTCATCAGCTATTAAATGTGTTTTAAGCCTTCAAAAATGAATGAACCTACCTAAAAATGTTTAAAAGTTTCTATATATTTGTAAATTTTTATTTACTCATATATCATAATTTTAAATATTGAAAATAAGTAGGATAATAGTAATAATAGGGGTAATTTACACATTTGCCAGTGCAAACTGAAACTTTATTTTTACAGCAAAACAAAAGTGACTGCTGGGAAAAGTTTAAAATCCAGCCATTTAATTAAAGTAATTTAATTTCTAACCAGTTTTATTTTATATGTCAAATAAGCCTTACATAGCGTTAAGCATAAAGACGTAACAAAAAGTACATTAATTCAGAGTGATATATTCTTTTGTTCCATCTATCCTCACTGCCAGCATGCTGAAAATGAAAAGAAGGTTCAGCAACTTCACAACAAAATAGAAACAGAGATTGCCAATCTGAAGACCATCTTTGAAGTTTACCGCAACGACGTCTTCAAATATGCTGGAGGTAAAGATGTGTTGATTTCTATACTTCATGATAACATATAAGATAAAAGTTTCTATGAAGCGCGACACATTAAAGAGAAATGTTTTATGCTAACTTTTGATGTTACTCTTAAAAGACATGATGGTCCAGCTGACTACATACTTGTATAGCCAATCCAAAAGTCCCGTTGTTTAAGCCCATGTTAGTTTGTTTGAGTGCCCCTGGTGGGTACCTGACATAAATTAGGGGGATGGAAAGGCAGCTTGGCATTGTGCAGGATGCACAATCTCGCTGTGTGCAGCGGCCATGGAAACTGGTGAGTGCCATGAACCAACATGATCTAAAAGCAATGCTTGACTTCATTTACTTTGATGTGACTCAATCAATGTCAGTCACAACTGGTTCAATTAGTGGGTGGCAGTAATTTCTTTTTTTAAACCTCTGCTTCTCAGGTTTTTTTATTTCAGGCAATACAATTACAATGTTATATTTAGCCGAAATCTCTTCTTTGCAATTCAATACTTCTCAACTTTACTGAAATTTTGTTTTCATGTCTTTTTTTTAATGCTAGAATTAATAAACCTCATTAAAAAATGAATATCTTCAAAATGATATATTAGTGTTTATCAATCTTTATTAATAAAACACAACTGCTCTGTTCACTGTTAAGAGAAAATCTATCTTTTCTAGAAATGTAGTTTCACACAAAAAAAAACACAACTAATTTTTTTTTCTTTGCAGGTACTGTGATAGCTGTTGGTAGTCTGATACTTGGTGTGTTGAGATTGTGGCAATAGGGGAGACCAGTCATTTAGTCACAAGTGCACCTCACTTCATAGTGTAAACTTTCTATACATGTAGGATAGTAAAAGTCTCAAGGCTTTAGCCCACCAAGTCAAAGTTTTCTCCTGACAGCTGTGACATTCAAGATGATTGACAGTAATTACAAGAACTAAGGATTTTACAAAATCAGCAAATAACAATTTCATTAATTTATCATCAATGTTCATCCTAATCATAATTATATTAAGTCCAACAAAACTAAGATGAAATAAAAATATTAAAATGTTTCTTTTTAGAAACTTTAAGTTAATCTCTTTCATGATCCCATTGTCATTTATAAAACAAAGTAATAGCAGAAAAAAAACTTGGTGGGTGAAAGCCAACAGAATAGTAAATAGATTCAAGTACCGGTACTTAATTCCACAGTTTGACAGACTCAGTTCCACAGTTTGACAGACTCAGTTTTTTTATTTCTTGACATTATGGATAAATACTTTTTGCCTTTTCTCTCTGTTTTTGTTTTTACTTTAGTACCAATTCAAAAGAAATGTATCATTACACCCCTGTTATAGTCAGTTAAATATGTATCATTACAGCCCTGTTATAGTCAGTTAAATATGTATCATTACACCCCTGTTATAGTTAGTTAAATATGTATCATTACACCCCTGTTATAGTCAGTTAAATATAATACAATATTTTTTTGTTGTGACAAAATGTAGTGAAGGCTGTAAATATACTTGGACATATTAGCTGTGAACTCACCATATATAAGTGCCTATTAGACTAATAGTAGTAATAGCAGTACATAAATCTTAATTAAAATCCACGTTGTACTTAAAAGAAAATAATTTCTGTGCCTATTTTGTTTATCCGAACATTTCTATTAGTAAAAATAGTTTTAGTTTGAATGCTAATTGTACTGAATATTGTTGAAATGAACATACTGATACTATTTCACCATTCTTTTTTTTAAACCACTTTTTAATTATTAAGTTTTTGCAAAAATTAAAATCTAAATAATCTGCTTACCATGTTCCATCTAAATTTACTTTTTTTTTTTACAAATATCAGTTTACTGAAGATAGAAAAAAAAAACATGTTGCTTGCAAATATTCCATTTAATTGATGATTAAAGTTATTTGCAACAACAAAAATTGTTTTCTGTTATATTTACGTTACAGAGCAGATGTGTGCTACATTTTTCCACATTGGACCTTAACTGGAATTTCAAGATGGGATACACATTTGTACAATTTATTTACGTTATTGATACAAAGATTTGAAAAAAAACAGTCATTAGAAGTTCTGTGGGAGTCATAACAAAAGATTTACTGTTTCTATTGTTCTCCGCAGACCACAAAGTTGTCAGCCCATTTAAGATTATGATTTCCTGTTTTATTTCAATTATTCTTTTAATGGGCATTACTTTTACCTTGCAATATAATATGGTACATCTACACTTAGTTTTGAAATCTAAACTAAACAAAAAGTGCATGTAAAAAAAGGTTATTAAAAATATGTACTGGTAAACTTAATGTGATAGGGATGGATGGCACTTGATCAAAGCAAGCTTGAAAGAATTTTTCATTGAGAGATTTTTTATATCTCTCTTCTTTATTATGAAAATTAGTGATTTCAATCTTAAATTTTTGGGCCGCATTGCCTCAGGGTACTAGTAGTACTAAGCCAGATACTCAAGAAGACTTATTGAAATATATGACTGCTTTCACTTTTGACATGTTGACTGTTCATAATTAGTTTATTATACAAAATATATTTTTATATCTTCCTAGTTTTTAATTTAAAGCTTATTATTCCTGGGAATGTCAAAAACTGTATTATTAATTTTATTACAAATAATTGGTTATTGCAACCATGAATTGCAAGAACAATACTTTTAATCATAACTAATGATACTGACGTAGGTGACTGCAGTTATTTTCCAGCTTGTTAAAATCTGGCTGCAAGCCAGCCGCTTGTATTGATTATTATATTAATATTGCTTAACAATGTGAATATGTTGGGAGATATCTCTTTTTACATTCGTTAATTTTCATCATTAAGAATGATTTTCGTTGCTTATCTCCTGGAGGCACTTGCTGGCGGTCCATTATAAATGGGTTTGCAGTGCACAATTTACACCTCCTCTTAATGTTTTTACCCACTTTCTAATAATAATAAGCTCTAAAATAATCTGATATAATATAACATTAACATAGTCTCAATTATAAGTGACTATGACAGTACAAAAAAATGCAATCAACATCAGTGAGTGTATAAGTGAGATTATTTTTATTTGAAAAGTTGTTATTCTTTTCTTTTGTTAAATAGCTGCAAATTAAAGACATGAATACAATTACAGAGGATTTATTATAGGTGAAAGTGAACAAAGGATATATTGGTATTGAAAAAGAAATAAAATTTAAAAGACATAAATCTCTTTTATATCCCATACAAAAAAAAAATAATTCTGTTGCGATTAATCTTTTTAAAACCACACAAAAAACAAAAATAATTGTTTAATGGTTAAAAAAAAGCTACTGTCAACAACCTGTGACAAAATAATCTTAATTATTTAGAAACTAAATTATAACAATAATAGAATCTCCCGCAAACCCAAATCTTGTAGAGCATTGAAACCTTAATGGAAAGGGTAAGCAATTATTATAAGAGCTGGGTACAGTACGGCAAGGTTATCACTGCCCCTGGACGGAGAAAGAGAGAGGAACCATTTCATTGATTTTTAATCATGACAACAAGAAAAAAAAAGATTTGCATATTGAAAGCTATTGAATTAAAACCCAACATAGAAAAACAATTGTCAGCATGTTTTTAAAATGCACTGTTTGAATTTTTACAAACTACAATTACAATGTTTTAAACATACTCAAAGAAGGGGTGTAATTCAAGTTCTATATTAATATATGTATAACTAAAGTCAATGTACATATAACATTATAACAGTCGCATAATAAATGAGAAGAGAGACTATAGTACAAGAAGGAGATGAATATTTCCACTAATCATGAGAGTTTGTTTGGTTCATCTATACTGTGACTTGTTTTCCTCACATCCTTGTTGTACTTCTCTAAAAGAACCTAAAATGAAACACATTAAACAAATTTTGAAATTACATTACCTTTTGACGCCCGTCAAGTCTTTCAACTTATTATTTCATCTTATAAGTTACAGACACTTCTATATAATATATAATATAGTCTTCTATATAAGACTATTGCATGTTATGCTTATCTGTGTCTGGAGTCTAGTCTTACATTTTCATTAGGGTTTTAAATGATATTAAACTGTTGGTTTTCTTAGTTAACATAGTTCAGGTAACACATTCCATGCTGATCAGGAAGATAGATATTTCCTGTTACTATATGCCGTATATACTTGCGTATAGGTCACACTTTTTTACTAAAATCTTGATAAAAATTAAAGGTATGATTTATACACTGGACATCGATTTGAAATAGTTCGAAAAAGACTACTTTGTCATTAAGTTGCAACTATTACCCGTATCAGTGGTTGTTATAATATAGAGTTACTAAGCTATTGCTTAGACCTATATCTTACATTAAGAAAACTTTTGTAGGAGTAAATATAATATATTTATATCATTAAAATGTCCAACATTTTAAGTTTTCAGACCCCCACACCCTTTTCTTTTGAACAGATTTTGTATTGCCGAAGCGTAGCATAAGCCTAAGGAGGCATTTTCGTATTGATTGCAAATTACAATGTGAAAAAAAAAATCTGTAAAAGCCTGACCAATAATATAGGCATAAGCATGTAGACTAGTAGCTTAAGATGCATTTTATTTAGGGCATATGGCCTAGGCCTAAAGGCTATAGCCAGTATAGCCTATAAGGCTGTGTTTAGCGTTCCAAGAAAACCGTGCCATGTCAAAGCATTGTTTCCACAACTACAATAGGCCGATCAAAATTTCAAGACATTTAGGAAAAATTCTGCACTAAAAGGCAGTATAACTCCTTAAAAGTAAGGGTGCGACCTAATTGTGGGTCAAAGACAACATATAAGAAAAATAATCCTAAACTAAAGGTGTAACCTATTCGCAAGTATATACGGTAAAGAAGTAACAGATTATCCTAAATGATAGGCCTACTTTTTTCTTGTATGATAAATGGTATGATAGTGTGCGCGAATGTCTATTGTGTTTGAGTACAAATGGTTATTTAATATTGTTTTAAGTATGCTGAAAGACGGAATTTATGTAATTAAATCAATTTCCATTTATTTGGATCGATAAAGCAATCTTATCTTATCTTAATCTTATTATTTGCGGTGAATTTCTCATTTAAAATTTAATACTTTTGCCTTATGCGGATCAATTCTAACTTTTTTTTTGTTGACAAAACTTATAAAACAAGACTAGACTAGGTGAGTGTAAGATCCAGGATGCTACAATCTTGTAGAAGGATCCCCATTTTTTGTTTGATATAACGGTACACAAACAGTGTTGTACTTTTAAAATTTCAAAACTTTTCCCAAACCAATTTATATGTAAAATATCTTAGTGTCTGATAATGTATACAAGTAGTGCTAATAATGCATATGGATGTTTTTTAAGCATCCAAAGAATAATTTAAGAAAACAATATGAGGGGCTTCAGTATTTGGTAATGTTACTACATAGTTATTCATTTTTAACCATTTAAATACCTAAATATTTTTCCTGCTACTTCATCCCATTTAGAAAATCCACAAACTTTCCCAAACCTTGGAAGATTTTCACAAATTTATAAAAATCAAGTTGATTTTAAAAAAAACTTTCCAACCCTGCTAAAATAAACACCTTGACTCACAAATGCTTGACTTGTATTTAGAAAAAAAAAAACTCCCTTAATTAAATGACATAAGAAGGGTTCTTAACTCTAAGATCATTTTAAAATTCATAAACCAATTTCTATCTGGACAAACTAAAGTGAAATGTCTTAATGTTTGGTAGTATTTGTATATATAGGTAGTCCAAATTTTTTTTAAAAAGTTTGTGGCTGTTGTTTAAGTACCCATAGAATAATTTTAGAAAAAAAGAATGATGGGAGTTGACTCCTTAACCAAACAACAAATTTATTCACTCTTTTAAAATGTTTAAGTTTCTTTGACCATGTTTGCAAAATTCACAAGCTTTTCTAAACTTTAAAAATTAAATTTTCCAAAAAAACGTATGAACCCTGAAAACTTTATAATTCTATTTAAAAAAAAAAAAGACTAATAAGGCTAGATGCATATTGTTTTATCAATCAGAAAACTTAAGTCTACCAATACAGCTAAAAAATAGCATGGAATAGTCTAAGATCTAATTTTTTAACATATATTTGCTGCATTCAGGTTAGAGGTTTTAAGTGTTCTACAATTAAAAAGCAAGTGTGCATGGCCGTGTTTATCAATGAATAAAACTTTCAGTCTATTTTTTAAATTGCCTTCAGCCAAGCTCTACCTCAAAGAAAGAAAAATACATGTGAAAAAATAATACTAATACTGAACCTTTTTGTATAATACTTGATCTTTCCATAAATCTGCAGCATTTGTATTCAAAGGACTGTCTATATTTGGTTCTGTTGAAGAAAATCTCACATTTACATCCATAATTTATATTTATGCAATTTAATTTTTTTTAAATATGAAAATTCACTATATATTTAAAAAATATTAGGCAGAAAATCTCTTTAAAAATATACTACAAAAATTGAAAAATTAACAACAGCAAGCAAAGAAGTGAGGGGATAAAATTACTCTAATTCTGTTCCTAATAATGCAAGTGAAGTTGACTGGGTGAATGTAAATATGTGTAAGTAAAGTACCCTTCGGACCAGGGGCGAAGCCAGAAATTTTTCCCAGGGGGGGCTGAACTTTCGCGTGACAAGTATTTACCAAATACCGAGGGGGGGGGGGGGGGGGGGCTGAACTTTCGCGTAATAAACATTTACCTAATTTTTAGCGAATTTAGTACTTATTTTTTTAATTATCTATTGAAAAAAAAAACTTTTTTTAAATTCCACGGGGGGCTTAGCCCGCCTCAGCCCCCCCTGTGGCTTCGCCCCTGCTTCGGACCAAACCACAGAATAGGTATAGAACAGAATGCGCAATCGCATATTTTTCTGTTTTCGGAAGTAATACCGATGCCATACTGTTTAAACGCCGCGGTCCTGGTTACACTATATATTGATGCTTATTTACAATGTCTTTTTCTTCAAATCTACAAGTTCGAAAACCCAAAGCTAATGTTTCAGGCAAAGGTTACAAAAACTGTTGTGTAATAAACTGCAACAATGACGCGAAAACGATTGATTATTGTACCGAGCTACGCCTAGGCATAAGCTATATTTTCAAATATCAGTACCGGATAATACAATTTTACATCATATAGGCCTAATCCTATAATGATGAAAAGAAAATGGGTAATTAAGTAAAATTTATATAAAGGTAGGAGCCTATAATGAAATATAATATAGGCCCTATATATAGGCTATTGTTTATATTTATGGTACGCCTAGATATCCTTTCTCATTTTACTATAGAAGCGTCTCTAGCTACCGCTGCCTTGCGTAAAAAAAATATGGCGGAATCGAGCTTCACTTTTAGTGACTGCGCACATAGGGATTGCGCATTCTGTTCTATACCTATTCTGTGTACCAAACTGATCATAGAGCTAGTGAAGCAGCATTCACCAGTTTCTGTGGCCACGGCATACTAAGGGGTATGTAGCAAGCACAATGCCCAGCTGCCTTTACTTAACCCCAACTAATGTCAGGTAACCAACAGTCCTGGGTAGACTCGGGGATAACCTCAAGTCCTGGGAAAAAATCCTAACCTCCACCAAAATTCGAACCCAGGACCTTCGGATCGCTAGTCGAATGAGCTGCCTCTCTTGGCTACCGAGCCCCATGTGTAATGCCATGTTTAACTCATTCGGTGCCGGGGGTTTACCGCATTTGTGCCAGACAATTTTTAGGCCGCTAGAATTTTTTAGGGTGCCCTTATTTATTCATAAATTTCTAAAGGTATTTGTTTAGCAGGATGCCTGTATCAAATTAAAGGAAATTAAACATGGAATAGTAATACGTAGAAGTTAAAACAATATTAGAATAATATTTACATCTTTATTAGTAATTTTTTAGAAATTGTTTTTTTTTAAAAAGAGCAAAAAAATCGATCTTAACACATTTTTATATGGTATGCGTAGCAGATATCCTATTCGGCTTGAAACCACTAAAAGTATATCTATTCCAGATCAGCATGCATTTTGAAAATATCCCATATAGTTACTGAGTTATACGCATTTTTGTAATGTTAGTATCAGCCGACAAACGCCGATCCTATATATTTCCATATAGTTTACATAGGGCTAGGCCTAACCACGAATGTTGCATTCTGTAATTAGTAAATAAACCGACAATCCTCAAAACCAGATTTAAATGATTTAAAGTTATTTTCTGATGAATAGAAATGAATAATTAGCAATAAAAGTTATTTTAATAGCAAATTTGACAAGTTCCAAGGTTTAGAAACATTTCGAGTAGGCGTGGCTATGCTTTGTGTACAAAAGTTTAAACAGAAATCGATTAAAAATCTTCATTATTATTTAAAAACCGAAAGTAAACCAAGCAAAAAGGAAGCAGAAAGAGTTGTCATTCGTTTGATAATATAAAAAGTCGAATTAATTGGCTATAGCAACTAAATAAGCTATGAAAACACAATCCACGATATATCGTGGATTGGCACGGAATGGGTTAATGCCCTGATGCTCACCTCCTAAAAGACTTTGTATTGACAGCAACACAGTACGGACATCATAAAGAGCAGACCACTTTTCTTTCAAGATATCAAGACAGATGTTGCCGTGAGTGTCGACGTTTGGGTGGTAGCAAGGTGTCTCAAATCTAACTTTCACAGCTTCTATGGGATATTGTGGCGGGAAAGTCAGAGATAGTTTGTACGACAATCCTTCATAAACCTATTGATGAAATAAAATAATCTATGTACATTTTTTAAATAGATTACAATTGCCTGAAATCTAACATTTTATTATTGTTTATTAAAAGCAATTTATCTGCCATTTAAACAATGTACAATAATAAGGTAAACTACAAAAAACAATAGTAATAGTACAAAAATAATAATTATAATAATTGGTCATTTATATCGCGCCTCACTCCATGCTAATGCAAGCATGCTCAGCCTGCTCACAAAAAACAAAACGACAATAACACTCTAAAATAGTTTTAAACAAGGTTTCGACCGATGGAGGTACGAAACGACAATAACATTTTAAAATAGTTTTAAACAAGTATTTTGCTGATGGATGAGTACTTCATCAACTTAGTTGAAAAGAAAAGTCTTCAAATTCTTCTTGAATGCTTTTTTTGACGAGTTTTTCAGTGTCTCAGGTAAGCCATTCCACAGTGTAGGCGCCACAGATTCAAACGAGCGTACACCAAGTCTTTTTTCTGTGACTTTCCAAACCTGGAATTTCCAGGAGAGATTGTGTTGAAGATCGCAGCATCCTTAACGGGACATGCTTCGGTATAAGCTCTTTGAGATATGCAGGTGCTGAGCCTTCCACGCATCCATAGGTAAGGGACATAATCTTATGATCGATGCGCTTCGTCACAGGGAGCCAGTGGAGCTCTTTGAGAATTGGAGTGATATGGTCATGCTTCTTTACTCATGACACAATGCGTGCTGCAGTATTTTGAACTTTCTGAAGTCTATCCATTTGTTTATGGGGTAAACCCCACAGGCAACTGTTACAATAGTCTAGTCTTGACTGTATTGTTGCAACAGCAAAAGCATTGGCTGTTTTTTTATTAATTAGGGGTCGCAGCTGACCCAGGGCACGAAGATGGAAGGAGCATGCTCTAACCACAGTTCTGATGTGTGGACCCATTGTTAATTTACTGTCAATGATAAAGCCCAGGTCACTGACAGTGTTAGGCAAAACGATATCAATATTGAAAAGAAACTTTTACATTGGGACCCACTAAAACTTTTTACACCTGTATTAGCACATGTAAAGCAGTTACGAATGTCCACACAATTTTTAATGCTGGTGACTTCTAAACTCAAAGGTTTTAGCTGAAGCCTGGCTCAAAATAACCATTAATTGCTGTTTTAGAGGAAAAATATATTAGTATTGGTTGATCACATATACATGTTGATAATCTGTCATAGATTATGAAATCTTTTTACTTCTTTATGATTGCAGTAACTTTCCTTTCTGTAATAGTGTACAACTTTTTAGAACACAATTGCTTGACTTGCATAAATGACATAGTAAAAAAAACTTAAACATTACCGAGCTTTTTTCCCTTTTTTTATACAAAAAAAAAGAAGAAAAGTACATAACAAGCTCTAAAATAGTTTTTTTTTTAAAAAGAAACATGGTCCACTTACTGTCCCATCCCCTCCTTCTATTGTACCAATCCATTTAAACATGTTGTCTCCCTCTGGAAATGCTGATATTCCTGGGCTACCTGAAATCTAGAAGTAAAAAGAAATCATTTTGAACAGCAGGTCATATCTAGCACAACACTGGTAGTACTAACATACTTTAGTTTTATGCACCATTACATATAATATTGCCCAGCATATTAACAATCTTATATTATTTAGAATAAAAGAATTCTTATTACCATTAATGTTCGCAGTTCCTTTTGAAGTCTGAAAAAAGGAACAAATTATTTAAATTTCCATTGGTCAAAATTTAAACAAATCAATGAAGTTATTTTAAATATAGTGTATAAATATATATATATGTAGGCCTATAGGCTAAGCCATGTTCATGTTTACTAGATATTGCTCTACAATTGTTGCTTATATATTATTTTACTAACTACCAAATGGCCCCAGGTATTATAATAAACAAGTTAAATATTAATTACAAAATGTTTATAAAAGTATGCCTCCTATGACTATACTGTGCAAAGTGTTATGCCCACCATAGATAGCCATGGCATTGCTGGAAACTAGTGAATTAGGTAGGCTAAACGACGTAGTAAACGTGCTTCACTAGCAGACCATTCCATGGAGATAGGCCTACATCTTTTACATAGTTATTATAAAATGGTATAAGACTAAGTAGGGATACCTTTTTTATTTTTTCTGCATACATAGTCATAGTGATAAAATTTTAAAGTAATAGGTATTGGTAGGTCAATGATTATAATTATAGGTCATAATAGGTGAATATCTTTCATACTTATATAGCCAATATAGGCCTATGTTACGGACATGCCTTCTACTTCTATACAGTACAGAAGATAGGCGTCTAATCCTTTAAATCTAATAATTCTGAATAGATAAAGCATATATAGGATAGGCCTATGGCCTAGGGCTAGGGCCATAGGCATAGCCCGGCATCTTCTTATAATCTTATTACATTACAGACGCTCCTTCTGTAAAGAAGATTATTGCGTCCTACGCTCATCCGTGGTCCGAGTCTAGTCTTGCATTTTTATTAATGTTTTAAATGTTGTTAAGTTACTGGTTTTCCTGGTTTGTTTAGGCAACCTATTCCATTCCTGATTGCCACTCGGGAAGAAGGAGTACTTACTTATATTATATGCATTTGTCTTTGTTCTGGCATAAGGGAGAAGGAAAGTGTTTTTGACTTTATGTTTATCTGAGCTTTGCAACAGGTTGTTATTGGGTTGTATTTCTAAATTAGAGTTTAATGCCTTATGTATTATTACTACTTTACTCTTTGCCCCTCTGTCCTCTAACTCTAGTGACTAGTCACGACTAGTGTTTCTAGGTTTAGACTAAATTTAGTGATTTGACTAATGGTGTTACTCTTGTTAATTGGGAATATTCACTAGTTATGAACCTTGCAGCTCTTTTTTGTCACTATCTCAGTATCTGACTGTCTCTATCTTGCCAATTTAAGATGTGTAAAGACTTACTAAAGACTAAAGTAAAGTAGTAAAGTTAAAGTACAGTAGGCCTACATGACTACATGTAGCCCAATGTAGGCTACTAAATAATTTAGTTAAGTGTGACCTACTTCGCTTCTTTTATTTAGATTCATAGTCAAAGGCAATGTCCTGTGTCTTGATGATTTTGTCACAATTAAATTTTTATTTATGAATTTATGGTTAAACTTTTTACACTTGCTCTGTCCTCATCGCATTGTTGCACTGCCACTGCGTAGCGTAGTAGCGTATACTACGCTACGGCACGGTATACTAAAAATTAACTTTTTAACTTAGCTAAAGTTCAATTGAATAAAATTACCTTTTAGTAACATTACTGGAATTGGACTTAGCCGTTTCTGTAGACTCCGTCATCATGGTTACTTTCTGTAGATCTACTAGCAAGTCTAAGATTTTAAGAAAATTAACCGATTTTTAATTAAAACTAAAAGAATTTTAGACCTACAGATTTCAAAGAAATTGTTCCTATTTCGCTACTTTATTTTTTACAGCCAATCAAAAATCATTAAGCAGTTTCCTGTCTAAATTAGCCAATAAAATACTAATACATAAGATTGGCTATTCAGACGTTGAACTGTATATTTAGCACAATTATGTATAAATGTACCGATTTTTATCATATCTTATAATTTACAGAAGCATTTTCTATAGAGATTTTTGCGCTCCACATTTAATTTATCCACTGTTTATTGTCTAAAGTCTAAAGCTTTTATATTGATGTATTCTATGTTGCTTCGTAGTTTTTACTATTAGGCCTATAGCCGCAACCTAACTGTGTCAGGGCTGTGGTTTTTTCCTTAAATTTAAATATCTTGAGGCCATATTTTACCCGTTGGCTAGGCCTACTTTATTGCCTCATTTTTTTTTCCAGAAATTGATCATTTAAAATTAATTGATTTAATTTTTACATTTCATCTACCGGTAGCCTATTGATTGCCTAGGGCCTAGAGCTATAGGCTAGCCTATATATAACAATAGCTTATATTAAGATAAAATATTAGGTTTTCAATTGCTGAGGGTGAAATTGTACGCCACAGTTACGAGCTGTTGCCACTCTAGCGGCTACCATGCATGATCCCCCACACCTCTCTACAAACACAATAGCCTATATTTCATTACCGCGCAGTATATTAGCCTAAATTTATAGGCCTAGCCCTAGGGCCAACATTCAAAAGATCTAAATATTGAAAAATATCAATTGTGTTTTACCAGTATTTTGTGTTATCTGGGCTATTTACAATTTCTCCTGCCCCTACATTAAAAAAATCTTAAAATAATTGCCCTTTCCCTTTACTCGTGCAATTCTGGCTACGCCATATCTGTAGACTAGTTGTCGTGGAATCGTAAGAACATATAGGCCTATATAAGCTTATATATATACATATACAGAGCCTTTACAAGCTTATGTAGCGCCCCAGGGCAAAAGTTTCAGTGCCGCCCCCTTGCATACTGTAACTGCTTAATTGTTTAGTGCTATATTTGCTATATTTAGACTACATTTGCCGCCCCCTGGAAGTGCCGCCCCAGGGCATATGCCTCCCTATGCCCTCCCCTATGTGAGGGCACTGTAGGCCTATATATATAGCCTATAGATAGCCTAGATAGATAGATAGATAGATAGATAGATAGATAGATAGATAGATAGATAGATAGATAGATAGATAGATAGATAGATAGATAGATAGATAGATAGATAGATAGATAGATAGATAGATATAGATGTAGACCTAAAAATATATAGGCCTATAGAGAGAGAGAGAGACAGACAGACGGAGAGATAGACAGAGAAAGGGAGAGAGAGAAGGAAAGATATAGATATATATATATATATATATATATATATATATAATTAAAAAATAGATAGATAGATAGATCAGTAAAAATTGAGCACTATATAATTGCTCATACTAATCGGTGTTATTCAACACCAATAATAAACAAACCATGCTTTATGGCTTTTAAAAGAAGATTTCCTAGAAAGACTAAAATAATAATAATATTATGTGCTCAGTGATGTGTGAAACAGTCTTAGGCTATGACTTGTGCTGTCTGGGACCAAACTGTGAGTCATTTAATTGTGTCCCTTATATAAGATTTCGTCGCTAGAGCTTTTCAATACCATATAGATAAGATCCCTTTTTTTAACCCTGGTTCTGAGAAATTTTAATGAGAAATTTAAACAAAATAACATCATAAGAATATATTTTATAATAGAAATTAAATATTCAATCCATTCACAAATAAAATATTTATTGGCTTACAACTTTTAAAAAATGGTCTATAGTAAATATAATATCGTATATTATCGCCTTATAAATAAATAAATATATATTATATAGCCTGTCCAAACTTTCATCCTTTATTTTATAGCATTTATTGGGCCAATGTCTAAATTTAATTTTACTAAATTATTAAATATAGCCTATAATAATAATAAATCTATTTGTATATATATAGCGCTGCCAACAAACATAATATGTACGCTCACTGCGCATTTAACATTGAGCAACAAACAACCAATATAGTATATATCCATTATATATGGTTTGGAACTCTATAATGTTATAATAGGCCTACAGTCCAAACCGAATTTCCACGTCAATGAATTTATTGATTATTTACAGGCATTCACATAGAATGGCTATCGTTTGTCCGTTTCTTGTTAATGGAATTAAAAAAAAAAATAGTGTGATTATAAGCTTACAAATTATACCGGTAATAAGCTTAAATTTACAGATTTTGGTCCACGTTGAAAAAAAATAAATTAACTAGAATCTAATGGAAAGGATGGGGTTCGACCGTAAGCGCCACATTAAGTCTGCACCGATTTATTTTTCAATAAGTGACACACATCTGAGCGAAAAATCCGACCCTCTTTTATGCTCACTTTTCACACCAATCAAAATGCCTTGTGTACCCAGGTCGAACGCACGCGCGCTATGGACGGACTCGCTGGGTGGAGGAGTGTTATTGTGTTCCTTCAGACTCTGAACCAGTCTCGTGTGCAGCCCCTGTGCCGCCGCCGAGTCGAGTCGAGGATACACGGATTCGACGGTTGTTGTTTTTTTTTCCCTCGTGTTTTTTTTTTCTTCCATGTATTTTTTCTTCTTTTTTTGGACAACGTTACCTACAAGTACTTTTCCCGAGCGTCAGGGCGAGGGAGATTTAGTGAGAAGGAATTGATTCTCCCGGGAAACGAATCGAACGACTTGACACTTCTGTGTCTATATTTTTCTTCCTAAGTGGTGGAAAGAAGAAGAAGAAAAAAAAACGCTTGCGAAGTGCTTCGACTCTGTGTGGTTCTAAATGCCAGTTGCATTCATTGCTTTTGTGTAATCGTTTCTCAGTGTTTGGACTTCTTAGTTTGTGGGTAATGAAACTGTTAAACCTGTTGTACTACAAAATTTTAATGGGGGTCTTTATAATTCTAACACTAGGTACATCTAAATGTTATCGTGCCGATACAATTTTGAACTAAATTAAATTTAGAAGTAGCCTAGGCTATTTTCTGACTCCAACTTGTGTTTATATTAGAGATTTAGTTCATTAATTGGTTGTTTCTCACTCCAACTTGTGTTTATATTAGAGATTTAGTACATTAATTGCTTGTTTCTGACTCCAACTTATATTTATATTAGAGATTTAGTTCATTAATTGGTTGTTTCTGACTCCAACTTGTGTTTATATTAGAGATTTAGTTCATTAATTGGTTGTTTCTGTTTCCAACTTGTGTTTATATTAGAGATTTAGTTCATTAATTGGTTGTTTAAAGATATCGTTCTAACGTTGAAGCGTTTAGCTAACAATTGCAAAGGGCCTACAAATTAAACATGATATTAACAAGTGCTGTGTATTCCTACTGACTCTGTAGATCTATATATTCATGGTGTGCAATGATTATTGCGTTTATATTTATAGATCTAACAGTTTTAACTAGACTTATGCTATGAGATGTCCAGTGATTTCATTTGGGAAATTTGTATCACTGTGGCCTTAAGTTTGCTACCGCTCCCAATTTGATTACACCGATCTTAAATATAGATGACTATAAACAGCTATTGTAGTAATTGAATCGCTGTGCAAGTAAAAAAAAAACACTGAGTAGGCCTATATATAATACATAAAATACAATAACATATGATATATATGTATAGGCCTAATTATAAAACACTTCTTACAGGGGCCTATACTTTTAAATGTCTACTTTATAAATGTCAACTTAATAAATTTACAAGGACTGCATTTTTTTAAACAAAAAAAAAAGCTCTCGGAAAAGTAGGTCTTCCACGAGGACCACCCTAACAAAACGTACCATCTTAATTAGTTGTCTAAAATATGCAAGAGGAAATACCATAAGTATATGCACATGTTATTTTTAATAGCAGTAGGCTAATTTTTAAAGCTAGCATGGTGCTTGATGCTTAGGTCAGGAGGTTAAGTTTACTTCATCTATTCACCGAAAATGTTCCATCATTGTTACTATAACCGGTAGTGAATAATCTAATAGGTTCATAAGAAATCAACTAGATCTATAATTATTCTTCCGATCATAATTGACAGCGTATAGGCTTGTGTCTAAACATATCTATCCTCATCCTAATGCCACTTACTAATTAAAATTAAAACTTTCAGAACTAGGCTTAATTATTGAGTAGCCTAACCAGAGATACCGATCTTTCAAAAATGTTTTAAAAACCACCTTTACAAAAAGCATCTCTTTGTAAAAGAATTTTTTTTTTTTAATTGGTGGAAATATAATTTTAATTTTTAGTTTCTTTTAAAAGTCATGTTTCTTTAATTAGATTTATGTTTTTTATACTCTCAATTGTTTACCATCAATTGGTCACGTGGTTTCTATTTTTAGATGGCTTAATTTCTTTCTCCTTTTCACGTTTCCTTCGTAAACTTGTCCTTTCACAATTTTCTTTTTTTTTTAAATTCCGTCTTCGTGTCCGCATTACCCTGCAACCCTCCCCCCTCTCTCTAACCCCCCCCCTCCCCGACGGTTAAAAAATCTGAGCACGCGCTAGACACGGACACACCCGATTGGAACAAGCTGGCTCCTGTTGTCTTCTAGTTTGAAGAATCAAAAGAAGGTTGAGCAAAGGGAGGGAAGCTAAAAGGAAACAGCTCTGCACTCGGAAAACATTGAATCTCTGTCAGTTTTTGTGTGTGTGCAGTTTTGTTTTTATTGACTTTTGATGAGTGGTCTCCCCTTTCTAGCAGAAAAATATAAAGCTAAATAAAATAAAGATAAATAGACCACACAAGGAATAAGTGGATTATACTAAAACGTAATAAATCTATACAAACTTCAATAATTTAAATTGCCTTAGAAGCTTTTTATTGACATTTTCTAATTATATAAAAAAAAATCAAAACATATAAATTATTAAAACAGACGTCAATATTTAACGAAACAATTTATTATTATTTAAAGTTGACAAGTCGAAAAAAAAATTGAATTTCAAGCTAGATTGAGATCTAATATTATATTTAAAAAAAAGGTGGATCAGTTTTATTTTTGACAAAAAAAAAGGGATTAAAAAATTAGAAGTATTTAGATTTATTTAAAACTGTTTATACTTGAATTATTCCATGTTAAAATAAAAGACTACAACATCAAACTAGACACTGTTAAACACTGTTCTCTGAATATGACAAGAAATAGGATATACATATTATCTATTCGTCTACTGAAGACTACTAGACAATTTCTCAACTGGATCATGTAATAAAGGATATTTTGAGATTTTCTTTTTATCTTCATTGGAGCCAATTTTGGGTGAGCTGTGTTTTTACCAGGCAAGCTTCTTCATCATGCTGAGAGCTCTTGTGGCTAGCTTGCTGTGGATGGCGACCATTCGTCTGGTACATTCAAAGCTATATGGAGGAGGTAAAGCTTTTTGTCTGTCTGTGTGTCTGTATGTTTTCTGACATGTGGGGCTAATGCTCCCTCGCCTATTTACCTATTGCATAGTGATGCCTGTAATGTTCTGTTTGTATGCCTGTTTTGTCTGTCTGAGTGTCTGTCTGTTTTGTCTATCTGAGTGTCTGTCTGTTTTGTCTATCCATTGTGTATGTTAATGTGTGTTTTTGTTTGTTTGCATATCTGTTTATCGTCTCTCTATTTCTTTCTGTCTTTTTTCTCTGTTTTCGCCTGTTTCTTTGTTTGTTTGTATGTTAATCTGTCGTTTGTATATCTCTCTATCAAACCGACCATCCTTTTACACATTCATTAGCCGTCAATCCACAAATATAACCATTCTATCATTATTAATTATCAATATATCTCTGTATCTATCTATTTTCCTATCTATATAATATAGGCTATAGATAGATAGATAGATAGATCGATAGATAGATAGATATAGATATATACCCACTTAGCTGTTTATCTACCAACTTATCTATCTCTATGTCTGTATGTCTACCAATTTATCTGTCGGTCTTTAGATCCATCCACCCTGACCCCCCCCCCCCCCCCAACACCAACCATCTGTTAGAACTCCCTTCATTTTAGTCTCCCCTAATGCACCTTTCTCCTTTTCTCCCTTTAACTGCCTAACTCTCTAACCTATCATGTAGCTAGCATTCATCTCACATAAATATCCGTAATTCTAATAATGCATTCAATTATCCATGATACAGAATAAATCTCACAAATTAAGCTCCCAGAGATAACAAAAAAAAAGGAGCTTATCTCATATTGTTATGCTCACTGTCTGATTGATAAGCCTGATATTAATGTGGCGTTTCTGTGCCATGAATATTTAAAGAAACATAATTATCATTAATGGCAGTTCTGGCGTTGGGTGAGGAGGCTGGATGTTATAGAGAGCGAGTAAACGCGTGGTATGGTCTCCAAAAGGCTAGTGCCTTAGATGAAATATTTGAAGAAGAAAAGAATGTTGATGTTTTTGTTCATGAATGAAAGTCTGTTGGTGTAGAAGACATTGTTATACGACCCCCCCCCCCCCCCACGCACACACACACATTCATTAAGGTAATGAACATTGAACTTGTAAGCTTAGAGTTACAATGTCGTATAGTAACTATAGTCAGTAACTTATACTTAGGAAACATTTATAAAGTATTCCCGTCGGACCAAATCGGTCCTTAGGGCCTGTGAAGCACCGTTTATCGGTTTCCGTGGCCACGACATACTAGGAGATTGTGTGGTCAGCACAATGTCCAACCGCCTGACTAAGTGTGACCTTAAACATAGTTCATATTTATATAAACCTCTACACGTGATTGCTGTATAACTAGGCTACAGTGTGTCGGCACAACTGTACATGGATTACCCAGGTTCGAATTCAACGGATCGATTCCGAACGAGTCCATCTTTCATGTGATTGAATGATAAGTACAATATGGCCATAATATGTGGTGACCAGGGCTGGCTTAACCACTAAACAAAATAAGCATGTGCTTATTGACATCTTAATGAGGCATGACCTTTTCAAATGGAAGAGATCATGAGCTTCCGGTGCCATTTTCCGCCATTTTCGTAAACAAAAAACATGCTTTTGGTGGTGTTTGATAATTGATTTCAACCTCGACGGCCAGTTCTGGTCTTTTAGAAATATACAAAGGCTACAAGATTAGTTATGAGGAATCCGTTTTTAACATCAAAAGTGAGTAGGCGATAATTAATATAGTGTTAGTCGCGTTAAGTTAAATTTAGCTTTGATTATAAAATAAATTAGTCAAGAGTTGCGTCCTTGGTTATTTAAAAAAAAAACAATATGTAGATTCATAAAAACAAAAAAAAGAAAATTATTTAGCATCAAGCAATTAGTTTGGGATTTTTAAATATGTGATTCTTCACGTCTGACAATCACAATCCATCGTTGTTTTTTTTTTGGTAGCATCTTTTGGAAATAAAATTAACCCCCCACATCTTTTTGTACAACCAGTAAAACAGGGCACACAAATGTTTTGAAGCAAATGAACGAATGGGACCGGAAATGTTTTACACTTCAACCTTTATGCAAGCATAATATTTAAGCCTTGTCAATAGGGCACCGAGGAAAGGGGCACACTTGACATTTACCACTACAAGAATTTATCATAATCCATAACCATCTGGTGCAAAACTGCAAATGGTGCAATAGAACATGGATCTTCAAACAAAACAAAAAAAAAAGGGTCACACAAAACCATTAGCCTAAAATAAAAATTGTTATCAAAGAATTATATAAATCTAAAAGAAAACTATTTAAATACTGTATTATTATTATTATTTATTTTTTTTGCAAGAAATAAATTGTAGTTTAAGATTTATAATTTTTAAAATTCGCATTACTAATATAAATGAAAAAAAAGGGGGGGGGGGAAATCTTGTTAGTGTTTAGGGCTTTCCATAGTCGTAGTTCTGTTCTGGTGGTGACCACACTTCTCTTGTAGCTACCGGTAACATTATTCGGACAAACCCTTGAGCCTACATAAGATAACCCCCCCCTACTGGGAGGTGGTCAAAAGTCAACGCGTTTTCCATGATGTACTGGATCAAGTCTGAGCCAAGATCTGGTAATGCTATCTATTATGCTCAATGGCGATAGAACAGGATGGCAAGGAAAACCCAAAGTCCTAAACAAACAAACTGCTTAATATATAGTTCCTAATATATTAAGACGATCAGGGAAGATGCAATGTTTACCATATAACATTTTAAAAGCGTTTTTTTTCTTCTTATAAAATTAATAGTAGGCCTATCCTATTCTTATCTTATATATGTTACTGATGTTCTTTCTATACAGAAGATCAGTGCACCCTACGCTTATTGTTTAACATCTACATTGAACAAAATATCTCTTCCTACCTTGTACATGTGTTCTTATAATACTGCAATGTAATCAAACCACATTTCCTTTTTGGATCAATAAAGAAATCTTATCTTATCTTACCCCACATCTCCAGCCGGAAACAGAAATGTGGAACCTCCTCTTTTTTTTACCTAACTTTACATTTCTTTTGCAAGACCCCTTTTCCCAACCCCTCCAGATTACCCATCAATTCTCCACTTTCAATTAAAGTTGTGAACTTTGATTATACAAGTTAAAAAAAACACACACTTCATTAAAAATCTCCCCAACAACAACTGAGGTTACTTTTTCCTTTTTTTTTCTGTGAAGTATTATGGATTCCATCTTTTCTTTATATTTCTTATATTGAAATAACCCGTTTATATTTGATATATCGAAATAAGCAAACGGCATTGTGTTTACTTTTGAAAGATGTTGATTTGCTCTCGGGGTGGAGTTCGATTTAAGATTGGGTTTCTGTTTTTCCTTGGACTTCCGGGTGAGAGATGGCTTCTAGTTTGTTCACTGGCGGAGGGAAACATGAAACATGAGCTTTGTCGAGACTCGAGACTAGGCTACGTCTTGAGGACTCGTGCACTAGTATATTATGTTTGTAGACTTGACATACAGTGGGAAATTAGGTTCTCGTTCTTAGCGTATAATCCCTACACTAGCTAATTAAGTTTGTTAACTTTACCTATCGACTGTAGTCCTACGCTGGGGAAAATAAGTTAGTTACTAAAACCTATAGACTATACACTACAAAATTAAATGTGTAGACTTCATCAAGACGATAACTCTGTAGACTGGATTTATTATAGCCTATGACTAATTGCGAAGTGAAAAATACAACTCGTAATTTAATACATTAATTTATCATATGATCCAATTATCTTTCGGCCAAATACGAAAAGTGCTGAAAAGAAAACACAACATGAACCATAAGACTGGCATCTTTCTGAAACACACCCCTAATTGCCCTGATTGCCCTGATTGCCCATATTGCCATAATTGCCCATATTGCTCTAATTGCCAATATTGCCCTAATTGCCCATGTTGCATAGTACATGTACGTGATTAATTAATTGTCGACACTAGCCTACATAATTAAAGCTCACCACGAATTGTTGAGTAATTTCATCCAAATTGCTCGATATTTTGTTTCCTGTACCCGGTTACAAAAGCAAGTTAATTCTCAAATCCTCAAGTTGATAAACAGCGACGGAGATTTCTTAGAGCAGGGATCGGCAACCTACGAAACGCTGGCACGCAGAGCAATTTTTAATGGTACGCGGATGACCTCAAAAAGGCAATTTAAGTCTCTTCTACAAGAAAATAGCAGTGTGCCATTAAGGCTATTGGCACGCGCTAAATGAGCTAGGCTATTGGCACGCGCTAAATGAGCTAGGCTATTGGCACGCGCTAAATGAGCTAGAAATCCTAATTCGGCACACTAATATGAAAAGGTTGCTGGTCCTTGTCTTAGAATATTTATTTCCAATAAACAGCAACAGAGATTTTTAGAGAGCATTTATTTATCTTTAAAAGTGTCCCCGTCAATCCTATTAAATCTATAGCAGCGCTCAAGAGTTTCCGTAGACACGGCAGAGGCTACTTGGGATTTGAGTGACCAGCACGTTGCCCATCCGCCCTTACTTTGACCCAACTTGTGTCAGTTATATCCATCAGAGCTGGGTAGACTCATGGACACCCCTTCAGACCCGGGAACTAATTCTAGTCTTCACCCTGATTCAAACCCGAGACCTTCTTGTCATGTTAAGTAAAATTTATGCATAATTTCCCGTCTTTAAAAAAAAAATCTATGTCGGCCCCCCCTCCCCACCCCCGCGTCCTACCCTAATAGCCGCCACTAAGCTCTTGAAATGTCTAGACATTTATTCAGACTGTTCACTAATTCAAGAGTATAAATAAATGGTATTACCTTGAAACCAGTCCCCAGCACTAGTTGCGGAGATGATATTTATGACTGGTCATGTTCCATTAGAGTCAGCATATTATCAGATAATGACTTGTGAATAAATAATGATTATGTAGATTAGCGGCCAGAGATTAGCACCCGCTTTAAAGCGTTCATGCGTTTCTAAATTTCTATGCTAAAAGAAGGTGTTGAATTCTAAAGTAATTAAAACTGAACACATGGTAAATAAACAATAAATAATTTGAACTTAGCACTTAGATTTATGATTTTTTTTTTAAATGATTGAAAAGCAGTTTCGTCTAAGAAAAAACAAGAAATGGAATCATGTGGTCTATGGGCTGAGTGCTGATTGCCTTCTCGACGGTCTCGGGATAAATGCGTTAAGACCCGAAATATATATGTGGACAGATCTGAATCTCTCCCAGCTGTAAAGGGCATATGACATTTGTTATAAACCAAACACTGTCTCACTAGACATGGTTAGATTCCTACCTTACACCCTTCTAAATGTCCCCTGTCTTTTAGTCTTTTAGTTTTGGACCATAGGTGGCGCTACATCTGACATAAACACTATACTGTTTCATTCTTCTCTATCTTCTCTGCACTTCTTTTTGGCGCCGCCCAACTTTATTCCCACCCAATACCATGATGTTATCCTTTCATCTATTTCTCTGTCTTTCCCCATTTCTCCCCTTAGATTACATACACCATACTGCAGACCAGAACATCTCCAGATCTGGTAAAACTGACCTTTCGTGTCGATGCCCAGGGCCGCATTTCTAAAGGACAAATAAACGTGGCGGTCGAAATATAATTATAGGGTGTGCGGGTGTGTTGGCCCATGAGTTGGCTAAGAAATTTTAGGCTGAGTTTTTTTATATAGTAAAAATAAAGTCTGTATTGCAGGCCTAAGAGAACTACAGAGGGCCGATGAGGCAGAGCTAGTCATTTTCATTGGCCAAAACAAACGAGCGGGATCGTGTGGCCACTACACTGCCATTAGTTTCCTCGATGAATTATGTTATCAGATTTTTCCGTCTATGCAATTATAAATAAATATTACTAATCTATGTATCACATAAAAACAAATATTATAAACGTTAACACATAATGATGTTTGTTTTTTTAAAACCTGGATTCGAACTCGAGACGTCTAAACGCTTGACAACTAAACCACCAAGAATGATTAAAATAAAAAGTAGGTCCTACTGAGGCCTGAGAGAAAAAAAAAGTTTTTTTTTTTTTTTGTAAACATAAAACGTTATTTCTAGCCTACAACTTCATCAAAATAACCAAGTAATACTACTAGTATACAGATTCTAGAGGTCTTGTGATAATTTTCTTTACTCTTTAAAATTGTAGGCAATGCAGCCATGAAAAATTACTTGAAAAAATTAAAATTAGCACCAAAATAAAAGCAAATTCTAAAACATATCCCAGGTTCTTCTTTTTATGTGAGTGAGTGTGTGCGTGTGAGAGTGTGTGTGTTTTTATGTATGCATATGTGTGTTAGTATCTGTGTGTGTGAGAGACAGTTTATCATTCTTATCAAACCTTAATGTGTCTCTTTATGCATTTGTAGTTGTGTAGTAGTTTTTTTTCTTCTTCCGTGCGTATGTAAGATGGAGTCTATCTTTTTTAAAAAGTCAGCTTCAGTGGACGGATAACATCGTTAGAGATAGAAATATGAATATTGATATATGCAGTATCAGATATTTCATTTTAATGCTCTTGGGGAGTAAGTTTAAGGTTGGTTACGAGTTGGTGGGTTTTATAATAGCTTTATTTGATATCTTTCTGTAGTCCTTTACGTTATTTATTTCTAATTTACATTAATGATCTGCCAAATTGCATCAACACAGGCACAAAAGTAAGATTATTTGCTGATGATTGCATAATTTATAGAATAATAAAGACAGGAAAAGATAGTGAACTTTTACAAAAAGACCTAGATGAACTACAAAAATGGGAATCAAACTGGAGTATGTCTTTTCACCCAGAAAAATGCCAACTAATAAGGGTATCCAAGAAAAAGAAACAAATAATAACAAACTACTTCATTCATGGTAAAGAACTAACTCAAACTAGCAATGCTAAGTATCTAGGAGTAATAATAAATGATAAGTTATCTTGGAACCCTCACATTGATGAAGTAATTAAAAAATCAAACAAAACATTAGGATTCATAAAAAGGAACTTTTACAAATGTAATAAGAATATAAAACTAAAATGCTATCTCACATTAGTTAGGCCTATACTAGAATATGCAGGATCTGTATGGGACCCATCAACTAAAGAAAACATAAAAAAATTAGAACAAATTCAAAAAAGAGCTGCAAGGTTTATAACTAGTGAATATTCCCAATTGACAAGAGTAACACCATTAGTCAAATCACTAAACCTAGAAACACTAGAGGACAGAAGGGCAAAGAGTAAAGTAGTAATAATACATAAGGCATTAAACTCTAATTTAGAAATACAACCCAATAACAATCTGTTGCAAAGCTCAGATAAACATAAAGACAAAAACACCTTCCTTGTCCCTTATGCGAGAACAAATGCATATAAGTACTCTTTCTTCCCGAGTGGCATTCGGGCATGGAATGGGTTGCCTGAACAAACCAGGAAAACCAATAACCTAACATCATTTAAAACATTAATAAAAATGCAAGACTAGACTCGGACCACGGATGAGCGTAGGACGCAATAATCTTCTTTATAGAAGGAGCGTCTGTAATGTATAAGATAAGATAAGATAAGTTAGAATCGCCTGTCTAAAAGTCTGAATGGCTGTCTTTCGTTCTGTCTGTCTTTCATTCTCTCTGACTGACAGTCTATCTTTCTATTCATTTATTTATCTAGTCTAATCTACTTTATCTTTTTTTCGATTCTATCTGTATTTGTCTATCCATCAATCTGTCTTTACGTTTCACCATTTTTTTATCTGTCTATTTATCTATTTTATATCTATCTATTTATCTATATATCTATCTATTCATCTATCTGTTTGTCTATCTATTTATCTATCTATTTATCTAATCTATTTCTTTTGTATCTATTATATATATATATTGGCATGTCTTTCTATCTCTACATCTATCTACCTGTTTATCTACCTGTCTATCAATTTCTCTCTTTCTATTTTATCTATATCGATGTGTCTTTTATCTGACTTCTTTCAACTATCGATCTATTTCTATCTCTACCTCTGTCGTCAATTTATCCACTTTATCTATATATAAGTCGGTCTATCTATCTATTATATATCAACACTTAGCTATTCTATCTCCATTTCTATCTATCTATCTACCTGTCATAAATTTGATCAGCTTTAACAAATAGTTTTCAAAACCCCACAAAAAGTAGTTGAAACATCATTTGCCTGACAGTGTAATAAAATACAACTGAAAGCCAATTAAATATTTATTATGTAAACACAAGGGGAAATTAAATCCTTAAATTTGTTTATGAATTAAAAATACATTCCTTTTTCTTGTACGCTGTCTCTCGTTTCAGTTTAGTTCCATCCAGACTCTCCCTTTCTCTCTCTCTCTCTCTCTCTCTCTCTCTCTCTCTCTCTCTCTCTCTCTCTCATTCTTCACGGTACACCTGAAATTCAAACATTCGTTTCATGTATCTACGGAAGAATCAATCTGTTTCAATCTTATTCTTCTTTATGACATTGACATCCATTTCACCTTAACTCTCTCTTTCTAACACATTCTCACTCCATCTGTCTCTCACACTTTTTTTATTCTTTCTCTCAATCTCTCTCTCTCTCTCTCTTTCTTTCACTCCTTCTTTCTCTCTAGCTCTCTCACTCAATCACATATCTCCCCACTCTCTATCTTACTCACAAACACATTCTCTCACTCCCCCTACTCTCTCACTCATACACTTTCTCCTACCCCCCAATCCCTAAAATTCCCTCTCTCTTTTTCTCTTCATCTCTCTCTCCCTCTCTCTCAAGCTCTTTTTTTCCCTCTACACAACTAGAATTTCACCTATAAGTGCTTGGCTAACACCCACCATCCCACGTATATGAATACAGTAAAATAGTCTTTATCAATATTTCATTTGTTTCACTTTTTTTTAGAACTCACACAACTTGTTGATCACTCAGCATCTAATGTAATATATGTGTAGACAGGCTGACACACAATGTAATGAGATCAAAATAAATGTCAGAGAATAGATTCGCCAGCTTTCATGTTAGATTTCTATTTCAGATATTGGTGTGTGTGCATGCTTGGCTTGTTGTTGCTTTTTGTTCGTTTGAAGCAATACTGTTTTCTCAATTTTCTTTCTCTCTCTGTATATATATATATATATATATATATATATATATATGTTTGTGTGTATATGCATGTGGGTGTAAGATTCGTCGGGGAATTGAATTCAATGTAAAAAAGATTAAAAATAAACAAAAAGCTCATGGTTTAGCCAATAAGAATCACAACTTTCATTCCTTTTATTTTTGAGTCTTCATATTTATGTATTCATAGAGTAAAGCAGTGGTCGGCAACCTACTGCACGCGTGCCATACTGGCACCCAGAGTGATTTTCAATGGCACGCGTAAGACCCAGAAAAGGAAAATATTAAGTCACTTCTGCAAGAAATTGATTTCTGGCAAAGGGTGACTCTTATGCTGTTGGCACGCTGAATGAATTATAAATCCTACTCTGGAACACTATTATCAAATGGTTGCCGACCCCTGGTGTAAAGTACCATAGCGGTTTTGTTAAGATTTGTGTTTCGGCTCCTCCTACAGGTGTTTTCTACCAAACATGGTTAAAAAAGGTCGAACCTGTGTTCAGGTATTAAACTAGTGAACTGTGCTTGTCATACTGACCTTTAGTGCCCCAATACACCACAGCTCCATTTTGTTCCTTATGCAAATGTACTGATGCAGTCTCCTCGTCGTTGGCTGTGTGGGATACCAGCTACATAACTTTCATTTTTAGCTTATTCTGATCGGCGCAGGATTGCTCTCGGTAGCCTTGCGCTCGCCTGCTACTTTGGGGAATTCGATTCTCACGTTAATATCACCGGTACATTATAAAATATGTTTGCCTACAGTGCTCTCGCGGAACCGGATATAATTGTACACCAGACCGGATGTGGCCCGCGGGTCTTGAGTTTGACACACATAGTAACTAGTACATGAAGAAAAAGAAAGGTATTTCGGTCACTAAAACTCGAAAATAACACGAAGTGAAAATACACATAAAATATGTCTTCAGGGCTATATTGTAAAAAAAAAAAACCAACAACGCTGGGTTTTGTTTTGAGGTCTCCACAGGGAAAGCCATGTTCATTAGCCGGAAATCCCCCCCCCCCACACACACACACAAACACACACACTCCGCACCCCTACCCATAATGCAATCGTGAATTATAAATCTAGTGACGTTTGCATCCGTTTTTTTAAGAACTCGAGGTTTAAAAAAGAGAAAGGAAGGGAGGCAGAGGAAGGAAATGAGAGAAACAGAGAAGAAAAGAATAGAGAAAATTGAGAGTAAGAGAGTGAAAGGAGGTAGAAATGAAATAAAGATTGTGAGGTGAAGAGAGTCGTAGAGAGAGAGAGAGAGAGAGAGAGAGAGAGGGGAAGGGAAGATAGGAAGAAAGATGGGTAGTGAGAGAGAAAGTAATGGTGTGAGAACGTAACAAAGAGAGAAAGTAATGGTGTGAGAACGTAACAAAGCGATAAAGGGAGATATGAAATAGAGGGATAAAGAAATGAAAGAGTAAAGGAGAGAGAGAGAGAGAGATGGCGAGAGAGTGTGGGTAGGAGTCAGAATAATATAAAACAGTAATGTTTGTGAGATGGGAATTACATAGCTGCATAGGCTACACTTACATAAAGAGAGAGAATGAGAGAGAGAAAGAAAGAGCAAGAGAGATGAAAGAAAAATGACATATTTTTGCAACCTGAGTATAAAACAACTTAAAAAAAACAAAATAAAAACAAAATTGACTTGCATTAAAATAAGATGTACGTCTGGTTTGATTTAGGACTATTCTATACACAAGGAATAACAGAGAGAGAGGCAGATAGAGGGAGAGAGAGCGCATCAGAGAGAGAGAGTGGGATGGTGAGTGTAAGGAGTAATAATAAAATGCAATGTCGTGTTAATATTCTTGGCGTGTGACTGCATAGAGAAACAAAAGTTATATATGTATCATGAATATAAAATGAAATACAATGCATGTAAATAAAATTTTATGATACATACAGATATGAGTATATGAGTCTTAATAATATGGTTTCAATCCTTTTGATTATAGTTTAGAGATTATTTATGTTGACTAGGAAAAGTTGCGTTCCGAAACGTAATAGATTTGGAACTCTCTTGAATTGTGTGGCGTCATTTCCCGTGAAATTTTAAATTTCTTGTACTCTATATTCTATATCGAAAAACCATTGTTACTGTGGCCCACTTCCGGCTTGAATACCCTGAGCTAACCTACCGCAGATACTCTCTGCTCCCCTGCCGTTACCAACGCATATAAATCTATTGTATTTTGGAACAACTGAAAAAGACATGTAAATATACTTGTCTAGCATTGACTGCAAGATAGCTAACAGCTCTGCAGACTGGCTAACAGAAAAAGAAGAATATCGAAAAAAACAATCTAAAGGGTTCGCAATTTGTTTTCTTTGTGTTTTTGATTTACATACAGAGTTTAAAGCAAATGTCTGAACTTTTGTCGTCATTACGAAATTGATACAAAAAGAGAATTTATTTCCATCAATTATACAGGGATTGTGATTGATCGCCGTTAGAGGCGCTGTGGTTGGAGGGGCACACTAACACTAATTCATGGTCCTGTTTAGGCCAGCGCGGGCCGCCTGTTACTATTCAAAGTATACACCAGAAGCGTTACTATTGCGTGTACCTGACGTGTAATATTAACAGTGATTACTGGAAATACAGAGATTAAACTCGTACAGTAGATATTGGGGATTTAAATCTTCGTTGTTTGTTGTCAATATAAGTGACTTACATAAACTCTTCTCCAACGAAGCCGTAAAAAACAACAGAAATTTTTAATAGAGAATGTAAGAAAGAACTTTATCACATAAGAAGGCTATAAAATCGTCAGAAGAAGACAAAAACAGAAGCCACATACACAAACCCTGACACAACATTGACAATGTCCTGAAGCCGCAAAAAAAAAACAACAGTTAAGGTCAATGACAGCACCCTTTGACAACGGAAACAACATCCAGTGCCAGACAATTGACATTGGTGCCGCCCATCCCCCGCCCTCCCCCCGTGCCACTTTTCCAGACAACAGTATAAGA
Source organism: Anisus vortex (assembly GCA_949126835.1). NCBI lineage: Eukaryota > Metazoa > Mollusca > Gastropoda > Planorbidae > Anisus > Anisus vortex. Next base: position 19,645,346 of record OX421499.1, read on the forward strand.
GTCAGGAAGCACTGCTGCAGCTTGACGTGAGGGTATTGATTCATTATAGCGTTTATCTGACCCCCTGACAAACAAATTGTTCAAACTGGCCGTTACGGAGCATCGATTGATCTAATTCCACTTCACAGGGGACCTAATCCATGTTCATATGAAAGAAATAAAGGGAGGTTAAAAGCTGTCTATGAGGTTATAAAGTACTAGTTGTTGTGGCAGTTTATTTTTTATCTAACTCATTCTGCGATTCGTAGCCTCAGTACGAACATAGTGATATAATATATTTCACTTGATTGATCATGTACTCATTCATTCATTTAGACTATATACTCATCCATCCAACTTGTTTACTTAACTATTTAACGAAACAAATCATTCAATTGCATTTTTTACTAATAAAATCAAACACTACCGTAAAATCGTATGTATAAGCCCACTGATCTATAAAAAGAATGCTTTGCGCCTTCTTAATAAATTGGTTTGAGCAAAGTGAAGAAAGGCACTGATCTATAGAAGAAAGGGAAAACTAAAATTGTCCACTGCACTTACCGATATAAACAAAATTGTGTCTAAAACTTACTGTGCCACTGATCTATAAATAGATCGGAACGGAATCTATGTTGCTGCCATTTTACATAATATGCATATGGATTGTTGCTGTCAAACTTCTGACTTCTTATTAATAATATAAAACTAACAATAATACGATCAAAAGGAAAGAAAAAGAAAACAAATACCAAACAATAAAAAAGTTAATAATAAAAAAGTAGACAGCAATATTTCGCAGTACGGGTAAACCCGGTCCCGAACACACACTAAATTTGAAAGCATTTCAAAGGGACATCATTTGGAAACGCGCCCGTTTTATAACCTTAACATACGGTGATTAGTAATAGGTCTAAGTTTTTTTTTTTTTTTTTAAATTAACGAATTAAGCAATATTGTTGATAAAATAAAAATTTCTTTTGGAGGACGTTTCCAATTTATACATTTAACTTTTGACCCGATTAGTCAAACGGCTTAGGAGACTATAGAGCAGAAACAAACATCTAAATAAATAAACAAACTCACGGTAACTATATATAGGCCTATTGATCAGTGACAATGGAAACAAAATGGCGGAAATGGCCTCAAGGATGTTACTTCCGAGCCTAATCCATTCTTTTTAGGGATCAGTGGTATAAGCCGCATTTTTTGCCGCATATACACGTATAAATAAAACATAAGAGGTTTCTTATTTGTGACCAGGTTAAGTTCGACAAAGCCGCCATTTTATCGGCTAGGTCTAATGCCTTACGTGTGCAAAATTATAATAGTTTTATAAAAACATAATAACACAACACAACACATTCACTGCTTTTTTTTTTACGTTTTATAAGTTTACTTGACATAAAAGTATCAACTTAATCAATACGTGTTTATGCTTTTTAGCAGTTGTTTAGTCTACGGTTTGTGGAAATGTATTTTGTGACATCTGTAACATTCAGACTAGGAGAACTTCCCTATCGTTGAATTCTATTATAAAATATTGGAAAGTCAGCTGACTTAAGAACGTTCTTATTTTAGATCCCGGGCTTTCAGACTATGTATAGTAAAAAGTAAAGTATCTCGTAGGACCGTATTGACCCAAAGGGCCGGTAAACCAGCGTTCACAAGTTTCTGTGGCCATTGCATACAAGGGGTTGTAGGAGCAGCACAACGCCTAGCCGCCTTTAACTTACCCCAACTAAAGTCGGGTACCCATTAGAACTGGGTAGAATCAGGGACACACTCAAACCAGGATTTGAACCTAGGACCTTTGGTACGACAGCCGAACCTTCCGTACGACAAATAAGAGCTTACATAAAAAATTAACGGACAGCAGCAGTGAGAAAAAAATGGATCAAGAAATTAGACAGATTTCCCAAACAGATTTTTAAGTGCAGCTTAGAGTCGTGATCTTCAATTTACCTGCATTTCGCCTTCCGATTGATACATGCGGCTTACGCACAGGTGCGGCTTATAATTGAGATTTTACGGTAATGAAATCCTAAATTTACACTTGTAATCATACATTTATTCACCCTCTCATATGTTAACTCAGTCATCAGTTCACTATGTCACGTGGTCACATATTACTGACTTATTCACACAACTCACTCATTCATCCAATCTCATGAATCACATCATAAAAGGGACTATCGATTCCATACTAAATGCACAATAGTATTAATCTCTGTTTGCTGGAGTAAGCTTAATTGTAGTATTAACCTTAATCTAATAATTTACTATACAAAAAAAACAGCAACGTCATTTATGTTGGTTGTTATGGGCACATTTATAGTTTATTTCAATTCGATATGCTATACTGGAAAAGGCATTGATTGATTAAGTAATTGTACACACAGTTGGATTGGCCGTTTATCGTTTGATTAATAAACGTAATCAAATAATTTTACAATGTATCATGGTCTTATACTGCTACAATAATTATCACATAGCATAGATCAGGGGTCGGCAACCTTTTTATAATAATGTGCTTATAAGGCTTTCAAAATCTTTCAGCTTACCGACAGCCTAAGAGACAACCGGCAAATTTTTCTTAATTTTTTGTTTGACATTTTAGATTTTAGATCTAAATAGCGCCGTACCAAGACCAGTGTCAAGAATGCGTTTTAAACAAAAACTATGCAGGCGCCAACACAAACTTTTGGATATTACGATAATTACAACAATTTCGTAATATAATAGACCTACTCGTATACATAAATCAACTTTTTAAAAATAATAATTAGGTGTAAACATTCATATAGGTTTCTGAGAGTTCAAGTGTTAGGCGTCTTAATTGAGAACTTAAAAAAGCTTTCTTGTGAGATAACAATCTTTTTACAAGTATAAGTTCAACCAAAAGCTCAAAGTATAGCAACTGCAGCTTTCTTCAGACAGGTGAATTCTTCAAGGTGGATGCCTATCAGCTGAGATTAGCTGATTAATTTTCTAAGCAGCCTCTTAAATTTTGCCGTCCGCAATATTAGGATGTTTTAAAATCAATTAGCTGCATTTTAAAATCATCACCTTTAAGATTCAAATCTAATTATTGGGTAGTTTTAAGAGAAAGCATGGACATTGTCAGACTTGATGAGTTATAGACTAGTGAAATTGAAAGTCTTGACTTCGGTTAGAAAACTCCGCTTTGAGTAGGCTACTTCAATTTACTTATCAACGTTCATAAATATTCAATGTATATCAATCTGGATGAGCTTATAACATATAAGGGAAGTATATAAATGTTGTGGAATTGAGATAACGGCAAAATATTCCAGTTTCAAAGCAAATCTTTTGCAGTTACCAAAATGTTTGACCATGTCCTTTGTAATGAAAGTTCAACTGATTTGCATATGTTTGTCATAAACATCACTTTCATCACACAATACCGGAAAATTGTTAATTTAAAAAAACGTCAAGAATCACCTTAATTGCTTCCAGACAAGAAACAAATCTTTTATAAGACTTTACACCCACAAAGCCAGAGAGCACTAATGTGTACACATCAGAGAGACATGTTTCTTTTAGAAGAGAGATTCAATGAACAGTTGGAAACTATAAAGTTGACTTTTTTTTAACAACACAGTTCTAATCATAGAGCGCAAGTCCAATGATACTGTCTTTGTATACAAACTTTCCTTATGTATGATGCAATGGAGATTTTACAGTTTTAACAATATTCTCAAGACGTTTGACAAATCCTTTCATTTAGAAAACAAAAAATAAAATAAAAATAAAACACATAAATACATAAATAAATGCGGCAGCAACATCATAATTTGTAACAGAATATTTTGTGCACATGGATGTTCTGATTTTAGAAATACCGTAAGAATGCAGACTGTCCTCTTCCTGTGTTGTATCATGAAGAATACCGCTAATAAAGCCAAAGACTTCATATTATAGTCATATACTGTTTTCTTGTAAGTCTAGGATATTTGAATAAAGTCTGCCGCTGGTCAGCGAAAGAAGACACGTGGCGACACCAAGCTAATCATTAACTTGGACATTAGCGACTAATGCAAGGACAATGAAGATTCTGTTATGGCGTCCATTGTGCGCAGTAGCCATTATATATGCTGACTTACATTGTTTTCACTTTCATTGAAATTATTTTTCCTTTTTTTTTTTATTTTGCCATTGAAAATCCCTTTGCGTGCCGTGAAGTCCGGCTCTAGTTTTCCGATCCCTGGAATAGGTCACCACAAAGTGTAACAACCATTAGTTAAATCTTTAAAATTTAGAGGAAGAAAAGGTTTAGAGTCAAGTAGTTGAATGTTGCGCATTAAATTCTAACTTTTAAAAAGAAATAACAGAAAATTCGCGTATAATACTATTATAAAAAAAAAGACATAGAGTTGCAGAATGCAACAAAAATAAAATAAAAAAAAGTAAGAAAATTCTCTTAATTCTCCGAGCATCGAATGGGTTGCATGAACAAACCAGGAAACCCAACAACTAAACATTTATTTTTAATGATATAAAAACGCTAGACTAAACACTCAGACCACAGATAAGTGTAACACAAAAGAGATATGAAAGAATGTGCAACCCTCGTTTTGAAATTGTTCAGGAAATCTGGATGTTTTCATATGAAACAAAATATCTGCCACAGAGCATAAGAAGATTCATCTTGAATTCTACAGTGATGTATAGATCTGTGTACTTGTCACTAATTTAACCCTTCCCGTACCGACCTACTTCTATCTATGCTGCCTTCAGTTCCGCTATATACGCGCCCGGGACTGTAAGGGTTAATAACCTCCCAAACATTTTCTGCTCATAAAATTTATATGGGTTAGTGCATTACAAATGGTCGAGCGGCAGTGCGTTCGGCTGGCGTACCGAAGGTCCTGGGTTCGAATCCTGGATTATGCTAGGATTTGTTCCAGGGACTGGCGGGTGTCCAGTGTCCATCAGAGCTGGGTAGAGGTACCTGACATTTGTTGGGGTCAAGTAAAGGCGGCTGTGCATTGTGCTAGCCACACAATCCCCTAGTATACCGTGGCCACAGTGACTGGGGAACGCTACTTCACCGACCCTATGATCAGTTTGGTCCGATGGATACCTTACTTACTTACTAATAGATTACAAACACAATTATTAGAAATGTTCCGTTTCATTTAAAAAAAACATACTAACGACCGACAGATTGCACTTTATGTAATATATTGTGTGACAGTGAAGACATTTCCTGTTTACAGTCGCTTTTCAATAATGTATCCTGCTTTTAGTGGCATTTTCGACAGTGTCATCTATGTTTTCAAACTTTAAAAAAAAAAAATGCATTTTGCCCAATAGTGTTATGTACATTTCTGTTTTTATTGGTCTTACGCCCTGAGATTTCTTAAAAAAATTCCCTTTTTTTATGCATCAAGCTTATATATTATTTAAACAGAAGCGTCACTTTTTTTCTCTGATGTGTCTATTTGTGTTATGTCCATATTGAGAAAACTAACGCAGCCGCTACACCCTTGCAATAGATATCATATCGCGATATTTACTTTCAACAAACACATTTATAAAAATCACCCTCCTGCCGACTGGCCCAACACTGGATCTCAGAAAGATGGAGGAGCTCTCTCTCTCTTTTCAAAACTCTCTGCGCCCTTTCCTCTCACCGCCCCCCCCCCCTCCTTTACTCCCGAAAAATCAATAAATCATCAATCGATTCTTCTTTAGCGTGATTGCTAATTCCGCTGAGGCGGTTTTCGGCGCCCGCTATTCCCCCCCTCCCCCCCCCCCCCCCACATTTCCCCCAATTCTGTTCCCATGATTCCGTTGACGTGTGGAGCGTAATGGAAGCACATGTGTGCATCACATCTTTCTGGAACCGGGAATTGAAGCCTGGAGGGACCGTTGCTGGGGGGGGGGGGGGGAGGAGGGGTCCAACATGCAGGATCCTCTAGTCTACTGGTACAGAGACTTAATACGCTAATCCCAACGAAGGGAGGAGAAAGATTAAAACAAAATACATACAACAGTTCCCATAATTCAAGAAAGTCTAGAGGATTTTGTTTAGAACTATTATAAAAAAAAAGAAAGAAAAGGAACAAAGAATGTGATTCTTATAATAAATTTATCATATAGTCTATATTTATCTATCAACACATAGAATATTATCATCTAATTTCTATTTCTATGCATGGCTTGCAGTCAATCAGTCTATCTATCTATCTATCTATCTATCTATCTATCTATCTATCTATCTATCTATCTATCTATCTATCTATCTATCTATCTATCTATCTATCTATCTATCTATCTATCTATCTATCTATGTATCTATCTATCTATCTATCTATCTATCTATCTATCTATCTATCTATGTATCTATCTATCTATCTATCTATCTATCTATCTATCTATCTATCTATCTATCTATCTATCTGACTGTCTCTTCATTCGCCCATTCATTCATTTTTTATTTATGATAGGCTGTCTGAGTGTATTTATTCATGTGTATTAATAAGTCAAGTGTAGTACTGCAGACATTTATCAAGTCTCGTTATAGATTGTGTCTACTATAGAATCTCCTGGACTTATTGGGTTAAAACAATAGTTGTATCTCAAATTTATCAAGTCTCGTTATAGATTGTGTCTACTATAGAATCTCCTGGATTTATTGGGTTAAAACAATAGTTTGATCTCAAACTACCAGGCCACAAAGAGAGAAATAGAAAAGTGATTGCAAAAAACAAAAGTACAAATTCAGTTCCATTCCATTGTAGGTGTAGTGTTTGTTTACTGCCTTACATGTCCTAATAAATACCAACAAAGAGTGTTGGAATAATAACAGAAACCTCAATAGACTTAATGCCTCATATTAAATTAGTTATAGAGACACAGGGAGAGAGAGAGAGAGAGAAAGAGAGGGAGAGAGAGAGAGAGAGAGAGATAGGGGGACATTTCCTATACACCCTCTTAACGCTACCATTCTTTTTTTATGGAATAGATTACTTTATTTTTTGAAAAATTGCCAGTGATTTACTGATTATTGTAAACAGATTAAAGGCGTGTTACTTAATGCTAGGAATTCTTTCAATGACCAATCTTCACCCTAGGTCTAAGTTTATAACCTGCCTACGTTTATAACCAGTCTACGTTTTTTTGTGTCTGCGCTAACATCTTTCAACTCTGGCCTCTGTCAAGATGTGAACGCAAATATTATTACTTTCTTTTAAAATGAAAATTTTGTAATCTACACTATTTTATTTAAATTTTTATTATTATTATTGTTATAATATTTTTTATGCGTGTGCGTCTGCTTGTATTTTTTTTCTCCAGGCGGAGGCCATGTCTACGTCAGCAACGGAAGTCATATATTACGCTTGTACGCTCGAGGGGCAACCTACGAACCAGTCCGCCAGCAGGTAAATGTTTGACTTTTAAACCAAGGAGGGGAAGATGGGGTGAAGGTGTGGGGTGGTGAATGGATGTGGTTGGTGGGGGGGGGGGGGAAGAAGCAATCAAGCGCTAGCATTCCCGTTGGTGATGCTAAGAGCCTACACCCCCACCCCCTTCCTCCCTCTGTTTCCCCGGTTTCCTTGATGTGAGGCGTATTGTAAATCTGTCGTTAGTGGAGTGGAGGGGCCGGAGTGAGCGAAAAACATGTCTAGCTGGTAGGATGGAGTAAAACATGTATCGATGTAAAAACAACAACTCAAACTATATAGCTGGCGGTATTAAGATTAAGATCTATAAATAGATTGGGTAGAGCCACCTTAATAATTTGTAGGTGCAAAGTGAAACTAGCGGAAGCTACAATTTTATCTGATTTTTGCTACACAGTATACACATTTCACTTATCCATATAAGCTAGTTATAGGAATAAACCACCCTTAACTAAACAAATCTCAACGATAAGAAGGAAGTCTAATTCGCTTGAAAATTCACAAGTCAGTGCTTAGGAAATACAATTTTATAGATAAGTGAAAGCATATAATTTGCTTTTTGCATCAAGAATAAGAATATTGTATCCGGGCATATCCCATTCTTTTTATACAACAAAGATATCACCCTTGGCATTTGTGAAAGCGTATCTAGCCTATTTTCTAATCTATTGCCTGGTGTTTTTATCTTATCTTGTAAGTTTAAAGACGTAAGATTATTACGTCCACTAGGCCCAAAACTCCTGCAGGGCGACAGGGATCCGTCGGTGGCAGGGATAGAACCCGTGACCTGTCCGTGTGTTTTTGGTTGACAGTCCGGTGAACTAACCGCTGGACCAGCCGGCTTCACTTTGCTTAAGCATTCTTCTTTGTACCGGTAGGCTACAAATCCTTGTTAATAAAAAAAAAAGAAAAACTTATTTTCTTTGTAGACAGATTTAGAAATAAAGCATATTTTTATAACGAGATAAACATCTTGGCAAACGTGTAGGTAATGTGTAGAATAGCCTATCGATTGCTTAACATTAAAAGATGAAACGGACTATATTTTTAGTATGGGTAAACTATTTTATTCTTGGTCACTTAACACGGGACGGTTGTCTGTGAGCTTTAATTTTATGTTTGCACATAAAACCCACTCTCCGTTGATATCTACAAATGACTTAGCCGCATTACCCCGAGAGTTTACAGAGCTTTAATGAATGATTAATCCGAACGCTCAGTCGTTGTTTTTTTCATCCGGAAACGTAAGGCTAAACGATGTTCTTCCATAATCTTAAAGTCGAGCCAGGGGTAAGAACTTGGGCTTGTGAGATTGTTTCCAGGCTCGTTCTGTTCTTGTGTTCTCTGTTCATTTCTTCTTCTTTTGGCGGCCTTGTTTTTGTTTCCCCACCTTTAAACTGTACGGTACCTTACCCCTCCCCCCTCGAACTTCGCCCCCTATCTTCATACTTTCTAACATCTTACTTTTCAGCATCGAACTTTTATAATCTTTTTCTTTGTTCAACAGAAAGTTTATTATTAATTTTTATCTTGCTAAACATAATTCCATATTTATTTTTTTGTAAATTATCAAAACAAATCTTTATAATTCAGCATAATTAATTAATTGGTCATTTATATAGCGCCCCACTCCATGCTAATGCAAGCTTGCTCAGCGCGCTCATAAAAACGAAACGACAATAACACTCTAAAATAGTTTTAAACAAAGTTTGCCGATGGAGGCTCGAAACGATAATAACATTTTAAAATAGTTTTAAACTAAGTTTTTGCCGATGGAGGTGTACTTGATCAACTTAGTTGAAAAGAAATGTCTTTAAATTCTTCTTGAATGCCTTTTTTTGTCACAGAGTTTTTCAGTGTCTCGGTTAAGCCATTCCACAATGAAGGCGCCACAGACTCAAAGAGCGCACACCAAGAGTCCTTTTCCTGTGACCATCCAAATATGGAATTTCCAGGAGAGACTATGTCGAAGAGCGCAGCATCCTTAACGCATAATACTTTTTGAAAATGAATACTACATAAGCAGAGTACATCTACGAGAAAGCGACCATTGCATGCGTGTCTTTCAAAAAATACTGGCATACAAATTCAAGCACTATAAGAAACCCACATTTCAACTGAAACGTACGGGCATTGTTTTCATAAGAACATGTTAAAGTTTAATGTCATGTTACAATCTGTATAAACAGGGGAGGGGGGGGGGGATGTTTTACTCATGTGCAGTATTGCTTGCTGACCAGATGGCGCTGAGTACAGTTGTCAGTATTGTAGAAAGAGATGAGATCTCTCAAATGTCTGCACATTTCGTACATTCACCAGAAAGTGCAGAAAAGGATTCGACGTTTCTTGCGTTGCGAGCTTGAGAATGCTTTAACTGAAAATGTTATAGAGTTGATTTATATTGGGGCCTATGTACATGGCCCAGTCAGTGGCGTAGGCCAGGTTTTGACGCTAGGGGGAGCGAAATTTTAGGAAAAAGGCCCCACTTTTAGACATTTTTCCACATTAATAGAATAACTAAGAATTTGTACGTATCATGTCTTATAAGAAAACCCTGTGCCTCAGAAGAATACACACATTTATAATAGTGAAGTTTTTATTTAACCATTCACGATTCTTTTTCTAGCAGCTAATAGTGATGGGAATTTCTGCAAAATTGATTGCATCTACTGCTCATTTTCGGGATGAACATCTAGTATCGAAAAGTATTTATAGAATCAACTCGAATGCTCTATAGCAGGGGTCGGCAACCTAAGGCACGCGTGCTAGACTTGGTACGCAGAACGATTGTCAGCGTCACGCGAAAGACCTCCAAGAATATTGTTTAATGCAAGTGAAAACAATGTATGTCTGCATAATTAGTGGGTGCTGCATGGCAAACTACATGGGAATCACACTGGACGTCGACTGTATTCGTTCAGGAATCTTTGTTTGCAAAGCTCCCATCATTGGACTTGCAATCTGTGATTGAATCTATTGTTCAGATAGTCAATTGTATAGTTTCTAAAGTCTCTTCTAGAAGAAAGTCATACGGAGTAGGCCTATAGGTAAAGTCTAGGATACATTCTTTTCTTGTCTGGAAGCAATTAAAGATGTATCTTAATGTAGAAAAAAATGAGGAGAACTGACTGTTGAAGCCAATGTTTCTGTATGACTTGGCGACACGTTTTAGTGAGTTAAACTTTCATTTGCAAGACTGGGTCTAAAAGCACTTGAAGTGTTGGGCAACTGGAATGGATTTGCATTGAAAGTGGGCAAATCTTTCCGTGAAATCAATATCAAAACATTTCACTCTTGCCCTAATTTAAGGCAAATTAAGATAGATGAGCATTTTCAGAAGTACCCTAGTTATATTAAACAATTAACTCGTTTGGTATCACTAGCATCAAATTTGGAGAATTTACTTGAAGGGAGATAATTAACCCGTTTTCTGTACATTAATATTTCTAATATGTTTCTTTTTTGTTTCCTTTTTTAAAAAATTAATGGCTTACAGTTTTTAACTCTAAAATGATCAAATTACACAAGATAGTTGAAAATTATATAAATATTTTATGACCAAAGAATGTACATGTACATTTTTAAACATTAAAATAACTACCCAGTTTGTATGATTAATACGTATCTCTTCCTCTTAATTGTAATTGTTAGTCACTCTATTCATTTCGGGTAAAAATAATGTTAGAGTAAATCTCAGTTATTCTTAGATCAAACACTGAAGACTTTATCAATACCTATTACTAGGATAATTTCTTGACAACGAAATTCAAATGTTGATTATAGTTGATAACTATTAATGTGTAAGTTGAGTAATGACATTGTGTATTAGCTACGAATGGATTTTTTTTTAAGTTGATAATAACAAACAGGTTAATTTTTTTATTAAATATAAAACGCTTTAATGATTTTCTATATTACGCTCCTTTTCCTTTGGTCTTGCTACGGCACTAAATAAATTTAGCTATAAAAATAATATAGTTGATCAGTTTGACTTTCACGCTGTTGGCATGCTAAATGATTCAAAATGATTGTAATAAATTAAATTGTTGAAATGCAATTTAAAGAAAAAAATTTGAAACAGCATAAATTGTCCTTCGTGACTTGTTAAAATTATTAACTAAATAATTTGTTTCCCAAAAAGGCCCTTTTTCTTCGAAAATGGTCGTAGGCTCCCCCTGGCTACGCTAATGGGCCCAGTATGTGTGTATTTCAGTCGGCAGGTCGGGTCTTCATTTGTCTATCACAATAACTAAGACTCCGTATGTGTGCTTAGTGTTTTTTTAATATATCCATTATCCAACCATTCATCTATCTATCTATCTATCTATCTATCTATCTATCTATCTATCTATCTATCTATCTATCTATCTGTCTATCTACCTATCTCTTTTTATATATAAAATATATTTATATGTGTGTATGTGTGTGAGTGAGAGAAAGAGAGAGAAAGAGAGAGCATGTTTGCCCGTATGAAGGTGTTTAAATACTCTTAATGCTCTTTTTTTTTTTAAAAGCAATAATAAACTAAAGCTGTACCATACAAGATACGACACAAAACACGGATAAGGTTAGGACGCAATAATATTCTAAATAAAAGTAGCGTCTGTAACATATAAGTTATACGCTAAGAAATATAAGATTATTTTGGCCTACGTGTTTGTCACTTACCGAATAAGCAAACCTAAAAAAATCACACTCTAGACCAGGGATCGGCAACCTTTTGCTAATGGTGTGCCAAACTAGGATTTCTGATTCATACAGCGCGCCAACAGCCTAAATTATATATTATACTTGTTTTATTACTTTTTATAAGACAATTAATTTAACTCCGTAGCAATACCAAGGCCAAAAGCAAAGGAAATTTCTAGAAAAAATCGTTAAAGCGTTTTAATATTTAAAAATAATAAAAAATTAACGTCTAATTGATTATCATCCTTTTTATTTGCATTTATACCAAACCAATATTTTATTACTAAGCTTTCACATTAATGGCAATTATTTTGTAAACATTATCAATTGGCTGTCAAGATGAAGATTCAAGCAACTGCTAACATTGATTATATTTTATTCTCGGTTATAACTGAAATTATTTAAAATTTGTTTAACCTAAGCAACATAGACGTCGTAAATACTAAAGTTAAGTGGTATTGATACGTAGTAATCATACAAACTGGGTAGTTAGTGTAATGTTTAAGACATTTCCTTTTATCTATTAGTAGAATAATATTCATATAATTTTATAGTACTTTTTAAAGTTTGGTCATTATAAAGTTATAAGTTGTAGGCCATTTAGTCTTTTATAAAAGAAAAATAAGAAACATAATAAAATATTGGAAATATTAGCGCAACTAAAGCGGGTTAATTATCTCCCTTTCATTAAAATAAAGTTTCTAAATTTGATCCAATTGTGATGCCAAACAAGTTATGGTTTGTAATATAACAAATATTACTGACTAATTATTATTTCTTTATATAATTCATCCATTATAGTATTCATTATGAAATTTAATTAGAGAGATACAATTTATTTACGTTAAACAGTTGTAAATAAACATTTCTTGCATTAATTGTTTGTCCATTTAACCATAATCAGTTTATCTTTTTAACATTAGCCTAATAATTACAACAACTGCATAGTCTCTTATAAGCTTATTTATTAAATTAATAAAATCAAATTTTGTTTTAGAATAACTTATACATATGTTTAATTATAGAAGAAGTAGATGAGCATAAAACCTATTTTAAATGCAATTAGTCTGTGTCAATTAATGAGCGCTTTGTCTTGCTCTTCGCTAATTTACAATGACAGATACATATTTAGTAATTTCTGACTAGTGAAGTTTAAGTGCCCTCTTTGAATGCTTAACACAGTTTCATGTGCAATAATAATAAGTGCTGTTCACAAGTGTAAGTTGATCCAAAAGCTGAAAGTAGAGCGAGTGATTGTGTAGCAGTTGAAAATAGCAGATGACTTTTTTAAGCATCTTCCTTCCAGATTTTCCCGCAAATTGGCACATTTCGATGTCTATTGTTTTTGGATGTTTAAAATTCAACTGGCTTAAAAATTGTCAATATCCCTCCACTTAAAATACATCTAAATCTAACAACATTGTAGTAAGATCAAGGCAGTTAGGCTTAATGAGGTATGATAAAATGATTCCATGAATTTGAAAGTCTTGCCTTTGTTTAGAAAACTCCACTTTGAGTGCTTCGAACTATATACTAAAAAGACCAACTATATATCTTTATATATGCTTTAATAAAGGGAAGAACATATAGTAAAATGTTTTAAATTGATTTCACTCAAGATGTCCATTCGGGTTATCTAACAGTACAAGTGCTGTTTGACCCCGTCATTGTAAATGCGTTCAAGTCACCGAAATGTGTCGCTTTGTCATTCAGAAACATCGGCTTCAACAGTCAATTTTCCTCATTCAGAATCGGAAAATCAATAAAAAAAAAAATCTCTTGGAGGTCTCTCGCGTGCCATTGAAAATCTCTCTGTGTGCCAAGTTTCGCACTCGTGCCTTAGGTTGCTGACTTCTGCTCTAGAAAATGGAAATACTTGTATTTGTATATTGCATTGATCAAAAGAGGGCGAAAGTTTCATTCGTCTACATAAGCCGAACCTGTGTAAACTATACAGTGGCTGGGAACTAACCTCTACAAGCATCAACAATCCTCCATTGACTTAACAAGCTTCACCTAACCAAGCTCATGACCTACAACATTCTCTGAACATGAACAGGTTTACAAAAAAAGTGTATCCAGGAAACCTTGGGCAGCCTTTTCCTCTCTAACTTATCCTATCTCTCTCTCTCTCTCTCTCTCTCTCTCTCTCTCTCTCTCTCTCTCTCTCTCTCTCTCTCTCTCTATTTTAAGACGAAAGAGGTCAACAGGTGAGAGGCAGGGGAGGCAACTAGGTGATGAGTATTCACCCAATATGTTTCCATGTGAGTAGTTGAGATTATAGAGAAAAAAACAACATTACCTTTACTCGAAAAGAAAAGGTTAAAAAAAGATATTAGAACAAACAGTTTTGGAAATAAAGGTGTTTTCTAAGTGGAAGGCAATTTCGTAGGTTTTTTTGTAATGTGTCAAGTATGTAACAAGTAAAGAAAAGAAAGTTGAGAAAGTTGTTTAAGCTAAAGTTGATCGAAATATTGTTGTATCACTTTAATGAATACGAGGAAAAAACGTGATAAAATATAAAATTACTGGTATTATTACAGCATTTTTACACCACCAGCACCAAAATTGGACTAAGCCACACACCTTTTCGAGTGTCCATGTGAAACTGGACTGCAGAATCCATATCCTGAAACAATAATGCCCATATCCACAGAGAGCCCTTAAACTTGGTCTGGCCTCAAGATGCCAGCATGGAAGAAAAGCTTTGGGGGCCCAAATGCACGTTTCACAAAAAAGCAATATTGTTCATCAGATAGACATGACTGGCAGTCTGGTATGTAAAGGGAAATTACATATCAAAAGTCTACGAAGAAGAAGAACAACTTTTAAAGAATTGTTTTTTTTTAAATTGTTCTTTCAAAAAAGAACTAAAGGAGAAAGTAGTTTTGGTGTCATTTCAAAAGTTTTAACCGAAAAACACAAATTCAAACAAAAATGTATTAAAAAAAACACATATTGTTGTAAGGTAGCCTATAATTTAATTTTTGGTTTACTTAAAACCGTTAGAGTCTAGATCTACCGCTTTTTTTATAATAATAAAAAGAAAAGAAAGAAAATTACATTTTTTACATTTTTTTTTACAACCCCAAGCAAACATCCTCCCAGGCGCCATTTCCACTTGGTCAAGAAGTTAACTGAAACTGTAACACGGCAGTTTGATTAGTCCGAACTGTTGAAGCGGAAGTAAATAAAGCGATACTCCCAGAGTTAACGCTCTTGATTTGTCCCAATTTGCTATCACGCTAACTTTAGCCCTTACCAATTTTCAGGCTGGCGGGAAGATTGTCGGTCTCGCCGTGGACACAGACGAAGAGCTACTCTTTTGGTCGGATACCGATAGCAATCATCGAGCTATTTATAGATCTAGGCTGAACGGAAGCGACGTCACTACTATAGTAACTGGTAAGTGATTTAGACATGTTTGTGGTGATGTCGAATACGCTTATCACATTGTATTACACTTTCACAACCTATTTATAAAGCCACGTGGTGCATGCTACATTTGAAGACTAACGTTTTTAAATAATTTATAGGTTTGTTTGGCTAGCAACTGCATTTTATATATGAACTGTGTGTAAAAAAGATGAGTTTTCCTTAAATTAGTACGTAATCTTACTATTCTCAATCACCACACCACGCAACTCAGGCTTCAGTCTCCTAAGCACTGCATAACCAGAAGCGGCCTTCGGGGTTGGCTACTAGGACCACAGCCACAGGCCCCATAGCCTGACTGACCTAGAGATGGGTGGCAGGGAAAGGAGATTATTTCTAATGTAGCCTAACTTAAGAGTTCAGTCAATATTTTGACCAATTCATTGTAGTCTATTCGTGTGGTGGACTCTTCGGAGACTAGCTCTCATCTACGAGGACTTGACTTGATGCTCAATATTTTATAAACATATCCCGGAATCCATGACATATTTTGTTTCACATTACGCCCAACACTGTCAGATTTACACTGGGTTAGGCAAAAAAAGGCTACGCTAATACCATGCAGTGTGTCGACCCAAGTATACGACTATCACACTAAGTTCCGCGAACTGTTAGGGCCACCTTTGTAAGCTTTGGCATAGCTCACATGCTCTCCGAATCACTGTATCTCAGATGCTTTCAAAACTCTAAACCACTACATTTCTCAGATTTACATACAATTACATAATTAACTTTCTTAATTACCGCATAACTCAAATACTCGCCAAACCACTACAAGTCCCACGTACCACTACATACGCACATACCATGTAAACCACCAACCCACTATTCTCCAAACCACTACAATACTAACATACTACCTAAACACTTACATGGCTCACAGACTCCCCAAACCACTACAATACTAACATACTACATAAACAATTACATGGCTCACAGACTTCCCAAACCACTACAATACTAACATACTACATAAACAATTACATGGCTCACAGACTCCCCAAACCACTACAATACTAACATACTACATAAACAATTACATGGCTCACAGACTCCCCAAACCACTACAATACTAACATACTACATAAACAATTACATGGCTCACAGACTATCCAAACCACTAAATACTAACATACTACCTAAAGACTTACATGGCTCACAGACTCACCAAACCACTAAATACTAACATACTACCTAAGCACTTACATGGCTCACATACTCACCAAACCACTAAATACTAACATACTACCTAAACACTTACATGGCTCACAGACGCACCAAACCACTAAATACTAACATACTACCTAAACACTTACATGGCTTACAGACTCTCCAGACGACTACAATACTAACATTCTACCTAAAGACTTACATGGCTCACAGACTCCTCAAACCACTACAATACTAACATAATACCTAAACAATTACATGGCTCACAGACTCCCCAAACCACTACAATACTAACATACTACCTAAACAATTACATGGCTCACAGACTCTCCAGACGACTACAATACTAACATACTACCTAAACAATTACATGGCTCACAGACTCTCCAGACGACTACAATACTAACATACTACCTAAACAATTACATGGCTCACAGACTCTCCAGACGACTACAATACTATCATACTACCTAAACAATTACATGGCTCACAGACTCTCCAGACGACTACAATACTAACATACTACCTAAACAATTACATGGCTCACAGACTCTCCAGACGACTACAATACTAACATACTACCTAAACAATTACATGGCTCACAGACTCTCCAGACGACTACAATACTAACATACTACCTAAACAATCACATGGCTCACAGACTCTCCAGACGACTACAATACTAACATACTACCTAAACAATTACATGACTCACAGACTCTCCAGACGACTACAATACTAACATACTACCTTAACAATGACATGGCTCACAGACTCTCCAGACGACTACAATACTAACATACTACCTAAACAATTACATGGCTCACAGACTCTCCAGACGACTACAATACTAACATACTACCTAAACAATGACATGGCTTACAGACTCACCAAACTACATAACCTACAAACTCTTCAAAGTTCTATAAAAAGTTTCTTTTGAATAAAAACAGCTTCCATATAGATCTATATTTATATTTACCATCTCTCTTATGTTTACCAACTCGTGTCCAAAAGACGCCATCTCCTCCACGAGTCAGCACCTCATTCTCAAGGGTTACCGAGAGATACACCGAGATAATCAAACATTTATTATCACTCCTAGTCCTGGATCTAACAGCTCAGAACATTTTTTCCTTTTCTCTCCCTCTCCCCAACCCTGATTCCCTTCAGTCTCATATCTCATTTGTACAGAGGCTTTACGAGAATTTATCTCAATTTGTTCAGTCATTCTCATCACACTCTGGAACTTAAGTCTCTCACTAAACAAAATCAAAGCAAAAACTGCTTGATTTTAATAAAGAAATACTTAGAGATTTAAGAAGTGAAATGAAATGTGAATATTCTCCACACGTGGAAACCTTCACTTAGTGAATGTTAAGATAGTTAAAATTTCTAAATGTACAAAACTGTGGGGTCTTAAAGAGAAAATAATTATCGATAAATAGATGAAAGAATTGATTATAATAGAATAAGCATTGAGTGATCCGTATTAAAAACTAGATGATCATAAGGAAGCAACACCATTTAAGTTGTGACATTTTGACAAAAATTATACTATTATACCCTAAGGCAGCGGTCGGCAACCTACGAAACGCGTGCCAAACTTGGCACCACGAGGAATTTTCAATGGCACGCAGTAGAGGCACTAAAAGACTATTCAAGTCTCTTTCTCTACACGAAATAAAGTGCTACTGCAGGATGACTATTAGGCTGTTGGCGCGCTGAATAAATTAGAAATCATACTTTGGCACACTGTTATCAAAGGTTTGCCGACCCTTGCCCTAAGGCATATTGCACGTAAAAAGGATTTTTTTTCTACTATACACTAATCCGTATTGCAGGTAAATAAAATTTCTATTTTACCAAAATACGTTATTGGTAATGCTATTATATTCGTCGTCGGGGGTTTATTTGTTATAAAATGTTATACCATTGGCAAGATAAATACAGTAAAAGTTGTTATTTTACAATAAAATCGGACTTACAACAATAATAATCTATTATTGCATTTATCTTGTCCATGGTATAACATTGTTCTGTTTTCTTTTTTTTTTTGGTATGTGTCTTCCAGCAATGTTTGTAGGGACGAAATTAGCCTTATTCGAGTTGTCTGTTCTTTGTAAGACGAGTCATTACGCTAAGTGTTCCGGAGTAAACAATTCGCCATCCAGTGGAAACCGCCAACAGAAACCATTGACGTGTACGCCACCGTGTGTGCGTGCTTGGACTTTTGACCACTGGCCCAATCTTCTCCACCCCCATCTTGTTGCATTATTTTGGAACGGTGCCCGGAGACACGCTTCTGTCTAGTGCTGGCATTTTTTTTTCTCTTATATTGATTCCCTCGAACTCCCCCTTCCCCACACACACACTCCCCACTCCCCGTAAAGGGAATAGATCAATAGCATTCTGTCAGTTTCTATCTACAGAAAACGTCTCAAAAAGCCGAGTTGGTGGGGTGGGGCGGGGTGGGGTAAGGAACTTCACCAAACCTATGTCGTTGTTGTTTTTTTTGGTTATCATCTACGAAGCAAAATGTATTTGATAGAAAATTCAATTATTTTTATATATATTTTATCACTTGGAGAAGGTTGCAATGTAATGTGTAAGTGTAAGAGAGGAAAGAGGGTTTGGGTCGTAGTTTTGCCTTAAGGACACCTAAGGGAGAGGATAAAACTTGATGGACCAATTCATGTGAATGAAATGTGTGACGCTTACACTTATTTACGATCCTCTTATTCCATCACTTTATTTATATTTTCCGCCTACTTTTATATATATATATAAGATGGAAGAATCTGTAAGCGTCAAGTGGCATAGAGGAGACGTAATACAGAACACATACAAAATATAGAACATAGAATATAGAACCAACAGGATATAGAACATACAGAATATAGCTCATACAGAATATGGCTCATACAGAATATAGAACATACAGAATATAGAACATACAGAATATAGAACATACCGAATATAGAACATACAGAATAAAAAACATACAGAATATAGAACATACAGAATATAGAACATACAAAATATAGAACATACAGAATATAGAACATACAGAATATAGAACATACAGAATATAGAACATAGGCCTACAGAATATAGAACATACAGAAAAAAAGAGCATACAGAATATAGAACATACAGAATATGGATCATACAGAATATGGATCATACAGAATATAGAACATACAGAATATAGAACATACAGAATATAGAACATACCGAATATAGAACATACAGAATATAGAACATACAGAATATAGAACATACAGAATATAGAACATACAAAATATAGAACATACAGAATATAGAACCAACAGGATATAGAACATACAGAATATAGCTCATACAGAATATGGCTCATACAGAATATAGAACATACAGAATATAGAACATACAGAATATAGAACATACCAAATATAGAACATACAGAATAAAAAACATACAGAATATAGAACATACAGAATATAGAACATACAAAATATAGAACATACAGAATATAGAACATACAGAATATAGAAAATAGGCCTACAGAATATAGAACATACAGAAAAAAAGAGCATACAGAATATAGAACATACAGAATATGGATCATACAGAATATGGATCATACAGAATATAGAACATACAGAATATAGAACATACAGAATATAGAACATACCGAATATAGAACATACAGAATAAAAAACATACAGAATATAGAACATACAGAATATAGAACATACAAAATATAGAACATACAGAATATAGAGCATACAGAATATAGAACATACAGAATATAGAACATAGGCCTACAGAATATAGAACATGCAGAATATGGATCATACAGAATATGGATCATACAGAATATAGAACATACAGAATATAGAACATACAGAATATAGAACATACAGAATATATAACATACAGAATATACAACATACAGAAAAAAAGAGCATACAAAATATAGAACATACAGAATATAGAACATACAGAATATGGATCATACAGAATATAGAACATACAGAATATGGATCATACAGAATATGAATCATACAGAATATAGATCATACAGAATATAGATCATACAGAATATAGATCATACAGAATATGGATCATACAGAATATAGATCATACAGAATATAGAACATACAGATTATAGAGCATACATTATATAGAGCATACATAATATAGAACATACAGAAAGAATATAGATCATACTGAATATAGAACATACAAATTATGGAACATATGGACGCGAACCTTTTTTAATAATATATTCTGAAATGCGCCCCCCCCCCCCCCATAATATAAAGTATAAACTATAAACAATGCGTTATTCATAACATCGGCAGCCTTTTTAAAACGAGACCCCAAGTGTAAACCCTACACTCTATATTTTAAGGTAGACAACTTGTTTCTTTCAATATTATTCACTGAGCATTTATTCTTACCATGAATTTAGACTACATTTTTATTATTGATTTGACGGTAAGGGGCCATCCATATATTACTTACCACTGAACTTTTTATACATGGAGTGCTCAATCACTTAAAATAAAGCATAAGAATAGGGCGTTTGCAATCACGTGACAAAAAGCACGTGATTTTTGTTTAGGCTTCTTTGTATAATGGTGTACAAGTACAATGGCCGCTGTATTAATAAAGTTTCATATAGGCTCGAGCTCTTTTTAAATAATGTTTTGTGTTTTAAGTCTTATTAAGATTTAAGCTGTATTATGTCTGTTAAATAAAATAGGCTATTTTATTATTATCATAGATATAGATCATAGACGATGTGAGCCTATTAGTGACTTGACTAGATAGCCTATTCACCAACACTATCACTTGGCATCATAGCTGCCCTACTTAGACATTAGCTTAGCCTACGAAACATTAAAAGTGTAGGCCTATAAAGTGAAATTGAAAGTGTAAATAGGTCTAGCCGGCCCTAGCCTAATCACATTAATCAATTAATCTACAGTACTACTCTGTACTACTATTTACCTCCTTATTTTTAAGTTGGATAGCCAATTTTCATATGTGAATTTGGCATGATAAGAAACTTCACCATATGCCATATTTGTTCCTCTATTTACAAATGACGTCACTAAAAAACTTATTCTCCGCCCATTGCAAACGCTCTTTGTGGAGAAAATGCAGACTCTTATATAATATAGATAAGTGAACTCTAGTAAGATGGCCGATTTGACCCGGAAATACATAAAATCTAAACACTTTCCCGAAATGCGTAAATTAATTTTTATGAAAATGAACTCTTCTACACTGAACATACATTTTATGAATATACTCTCGCATTGCTTTTACTAAAATTATTAAATGTGTATTTAATTTGGACAGCTCAGTGACATTAACTTTAAAATAATAATTTACATATTACGGTATTTATTAACATTTAAAGTAATTTAAACAAGCTAATAAAGTACATACTTAATTTTATGTATTTCCGGGTCGCATCGGCCATGTTTCTGGGGTTGACTTATCTACAGATAAAAGTCCGCATTTTCTCCGACAGTTTTAGTGACTGAGCACTCCATGCAAACGCACTGAGAGAGTAGGGGGTGGTTGAATTGAGCTTAAGTATGCCTATCGGAAGGGGAGAGTTGACTCGAGTAAAACATGTACCTACGCGCAAATGTATATTGTGTCTTAAAAATAAACCTATTTTTAAGAAACCGCTCTGTGGAAATCGCACACAATAGACTTCAACACAATAAATTACTTTTTAAATGTCACTCGAGACCGACGTTCAAGACCGATGTGCAATAATTACTAAATAATGCAAAAGAAATTCAGACATTTTAATTAATTGAAAGTAATTAAACATTAAATTTAATGCAGACAAACGCTTATACATTATTTAAAAAAATCGGTTCTTAAAACATATCCCTATCTTATCTTACATGTTACAGACGCTCCTTCTAAAAAGAAGATTATTGCGTCCTTCGCTTGTCCGTGGTTTGAGTCTTATCTTATATGCTATAGACATATCCCATTTATTTATAATTCTATTCTTAAATGTTACAGACATATCTCATTTATTTGTAATTCTATTTCAAGAGCATACGATATAAAAAAAAAAATATAAATAGTAAAACAAAATGCTCTAAAAATTAATTTGTCTAACAGGGTTTGGGAAGGGGGGGCTAGAGGAGCTAATTTGTACTACGCATTGCGAGGGGTGCCCCCCCCCCCCCCCCAAAGATATACAGGGGTGCAACACGATGGGAGAGGAGGGAATGAAAAAAATATGACTATTTTTGGCGTACTTACTATCGAATGGTCAGTAATAAAACGACTGACTAGACAATGCTCAGATAAATTTATCCGAAACTGTAGTCTGTTGAGCTCACCATAAATAATTTATCGTTGCCTGGAAACGTTGACATTTTACTTTTACAAAACACAATTTAATTTGAACAACAACAAAAAAACACAAAAAAAAAAAACGTGTCTTTGATAAAACGACCTACAGAAGTTGTGTTAAAGTTCATAGACTATAGTCTGGACACCAACCGTGTAAAGGTTGACAGTATGGCATGGTCTATTATTGTTGACGTGCGCTGACTGGTTCCGGGGCAAAAATTTGAAAAATTTGCAATAAAAAAAACAAAAAAAAAACGTCACACATTGAACAATGTCACATCACACCCCCCCCCCCTTTCCCACATCATCACTAATCCCCCACAGAGTAATGATGACTTTACAAAAACATGACAGCGAAGTTGCGAAATACGAGATATTCACAATTTCACATGTGTGTTAGTTTACTCTCAGACCCCGTAAACAGCATGTATTGTGTATTCTAAATTGTGATTGCGTTTGAAATTTATTTTTGTTTGGGATTCTGTGTGGCTTTGTGTTTGTAATTGTGTTTGAGTTTGTGCATTTTTTTTATTTTTTTTTTGTAAATAATGTGTTTGTATTTTGTGTTTAGGTTTGTAATAATAATTGTATTTGTCTTTGTGTTTGTAAAATGTTTGTGTCTTTTCAATGTGTTTTGGATTTTTTCCATTATTATGGTTTTGTTTGTAATTGTGGTTGTAATTGTATATGTAAGTGTGTTTGTAAGTGTGTTTGTGTTATAATTATTTATGTGAATGTGTTTGTCATTGTTATCATGATAGTGTTTGCCTTTGCGTTTGCGATAATGTTTGTGATAATGTTTGTGATAATGTTTGTGATTATATTTGTGTTAATTATTGTGCTTGTATTTCTTACTGTCCGAGAGTATGTTGATGTATGTGTGTTTTAACCGAGTTTTTGATTGTCTTCTTAAGTTTTGTGTGTGTGAGAGAGTGTTTGCGAGTGTGTGTAAGTGTGTGTGTGCTAGCCTGTGTGACCTTTTTGGGCAAGTGAGTGCTTGGGTGTGTGGGTTGTATTTGTGCGTGTATATGATGGTGAGTTGTTGTTGTTGTTGTTGTGGTTATGGTGTTTGTAAATTTTGGGTTACTAAGTTTGTGCGTGAGTGCTGATAATTTGAAATGGCATCAGGGAATACAATAGGACAACAACCCCCCCCCCCCTGCTGTACATTAGTCCGACAATCAAAATATACCCAAAAAATCGATTAAATATATCCTGAGAGAGGCTCCATTCATATCCTGGTTTTATGCTTACATCACAAAATGAACAAAGTTGGGTCCCTTGTGGCAAACAGTCTGAGATCGATATGCACCTCTCCTTGTAATTCTGTTGGTTTTTTGAAGGGAGCTTAGTGGATTGTAGTTGTGGGAAATGGAGGGGCAGGGGCATTTTTTTCCGTTGGATACTGTGCTAATGTTGTAGACAAACTACTTAGTTGTCCCTGTGGCTTTTAGCCCCATCTCTAGACGTCTTGGCAATAACCCTTTTGATAATGGCGGATGCTATGACCAAATTGGTTAATACACGATTCATGAAAATTCAGGTTTTAGTAGCAAGTTTTATATGATCATCAATGCGATTAGGAACATTTTCTTGTTGTTGTTTTTTTAAACAAAAAGCCCTGTTACAAAAATTGGTCGCAGTTAAATTTTTTATGAGTTGCGGTAGAGGTTTTCAGTTTTCTTATTAGGCACAGTTACATTTTCTGAGTGGGTCTAAGAGAAACATGAATCAACTAATGGAACATCGTTACTTCTGATTGCCTTCCAGATAAAGATAGAACTCTGGACACTAATTGTCTCAAGTCTTCCAGGGCTGGACTCCATGGGTAATGAAGTTAAAAAAGTATTTATGAGTTTCCTAGTTACCGAAAATGAAGTGCTATAAAACAAATTGAGGCAGTGCAGGAAACAAACAAATGGGAAGTCTAAATAACAACAATAACCGAAAGAAAATAGGAAAAGTACACCAATGCCCCATCATTTGATTCTAACGAACAGTGAGTGGTGGGAAAGGGAGGTTGGGAATTGGTGTGGTGACGCAATTCCCTAGCATGTCGTTAGCACAGGAGTAGATAATTAGGTCTCTGGGGAGATTTGAGTAATAAGCTATTGAAAACCCAAACAAAAAAAAAAGAAAGAAAAACAGCAGACGGCTACGTTTTAGTTTAACTAATGTACCAAAGTTGAAAACAAACAAGTTCAACAATTATAACTAATACTTGGTGTAATACAGTTGTTATTGGTTATTATTATCTTGCTTTATGGCAATATGTATATCTACACTAGATATATGTAAGACATTTTGTTTTAAATAATAGAAATTTAAAAAAATTTACCCTACTATAAAAAAGGTGAGTTCGAATTTGATAAAAACCCAATAATTTTGTGAAGATAATTCAATCCAACTAGTCCAGCCTTTATATAGATTTCATTTTATAAAGATAATTCTCTCCAGTTATATCTTGATTACATTTCATAAAAGTAATTGCCTTTTGTGAAGATAAATCTCTTTAATTATGCTTTGATAACGTTTTATCCTACAGCTGTTATTAGGTTTTGCAAGGTACACTTGTTTGTTTGTTTTTAACCGTTTTAGATTAGATAATCGCTATTTTGTTTCCAGCTTACTTCACAGGTGCGCCACCTACCCGAAAGTTACCTCCCCATGTACATATGGTCCATTACATTGCATTAAAATTACATTTACTTACAGAAGCCCATCAATATATCCTTACTTTATAAGGCTGACAGTAAAATATATTTTTCTGTCTATAGAGAAAAGAATAACATCGGTATAAATTTTTTTTTTTTATTTCTTTGTTTTAACTCTTCACATAGCTCTACATTGAGAATTTCATAACCTCAATTATTGAAATTTAGAGAACCGATATACATTCATGTTTACATTTGAGCCTACTTAAGAAAGTAGATTGTGTTAACATTTCTACAATAGCCTACAATTATTGATAGAGCTTCGTAAGTAAGTTTATATTTATTAGCTGAAATAACAATCTTAACAGATTGTTTACTTCCGTTGTACAAGGAGTCGGGGGCTTTTTGGTGGAGTGGAGCTATGGAGCTACGGAACAGTGCATTTTGCGCCTGGGGGGCTGGAGCTAGTATACAGCCTTAACATCTATAGATTCAATAATTGAATCAACACATTTTTATAATAATTTTGTTTATATTAACTTTTTGATTCGCATAGACGTAGTCTATAAAATGAATCATTCGAGAATACGCCAATCTATGTTGGAGACAGAGACCGCCTTTTTTTTCTTATATTATTTCGACGCACTCGAAACTCTAATTATTACTAACGAACTGACAATAGATTATAATTTAGATGTTTAGCTACAGCTCGGAGTGGAGCAGGATCTGTTACACATTTTTACAGGAGCTAGACGTGCGCGTCCGCCCCGCCTGCCCCCGCTTTCCACCCATATAGCCGTAATATAAACACAAGTCTGCCACACGACCCCTAGTCTGTTAACATGCTTTAAAAATGTAAACAGTTTGGGAAAAAAGGAATTCCCTGATGAACAAAGGAATTTCGCAAGCCGAAGCATTCAATCACATTAACCGTTAAGCCTATACACAAGGAGCTGACGTCATTAGTTTAGATTGTATATTGTTAGTTTATATATATATATTTTAGTGTTTCATAAAGATGTTCTAAACCCAAGTGAGGAATTAATAGAGTGTTTTATTATACACTAGCATATGTGTGCCCGGTTCTCCGAACCGACTAAAAATGCCCGCTACAAAGTTAATTTAAGTCGTTTACAAGCATTACTTATTTACACGGGTCCTAAAGGGTTAGTGAAGAAGAGCTTACCCCAAAGTTATTTCACGATGCGAGTTATAGCCCCTATCACGTGCTCCTATGAATAAAAGTACTAGCACGTGAAAGGGGCTATAACTCACAAAGTGAAATAGCTTAGAGTAAAGCTATGGCTGGATATAGAAATACCAAAAGACGTTCTTTAAATTTTACGACATTACAAACATTTTTACTTTAGGTTGATTAAGTTTTTCTTATTTTAATTTGATTAAAAAGCCTTTTCGCTAGAATGGCAATTTGCAGATTGAATTTCGATTTCGCCAAAGACAAAGTCACGTGACATTTCTCAAGAGACGGGCAATCTGAGCTTTTCTATAAGATTCTATCTATTACTATTGAGGAGAAGAATTGCATGGACTAGTTGGAGATAATCTAACAACCTGAAATCACTTATAGCGCTTGTCAAAATGCAAACTACTCCCTTACGTATCATGGCTGATTTAATTACGTTCAGTCCATTGATTTATAAAGCATAGTTGTTGATGTTTTTGTTGTTGTTTTTTTAAAGGTGAAAACAACAAACCACGCCCTTTTTTTGTGTTGTGTGCATTTTTTTTTAAGATCAGCAAATGAGTTCAATACTGTGACCACTGGTGAATTGGTTTAATTGTCAGAGAGATGACACAACAGTAGTGGTTTACACATAGGCTAGCATACACATGTTGAAAGACGCCTGGAATTATAGAGTATTTAAATCTCTATACATACAGGCCTAGTTTAAATAAGCTAATATATAAGACGTAATAAATATTTAGTGCGCTACTTACTATAAACAAAGACAATATATAATAAGATGAAATGCTTGTTTTTAATAATTCTGCTATTTGATGACTTGAATGACTTCTTTTCGGAATTCCCGATTTCTTTTTGTACTGTACACTTCCGTTTTTATTTAATCGCTTTGATTTTCTGAATGAAAAACGCAAATTAAAATCGCAATTTTAGGCAAACGTAGGAGCGTAGAAGTCATTTAAGACATCCTTATTGGCAGCGCACGGAAAAAAAAAAGAACATATAAGCTTTAAAAATGGAGCAAGTGGTCCATCTTATTATAGACTTTGCTATAACACATCTGTAACACAGTATGGCATTAAATTTCTGGATTGTTGTGTTGTTGTTTTTATTACTAGTTGATGGAACACTATATTATTATGCGACCACGGCGTCACCACTGCCGTCTTAGGAACCGCTCATGTGTGTAGAAGTTTACGGTTGGGGAAATCGTTGTTCGACAGAAGGGAAAGCTTTTAGTTCACATCATTCAGGTCAAAGCCTTGGCATAACATACGACATCACTACTAGATTGGGATTTCACCTATGAAGCCCATCCACATTGTATTGTTTTATCAAATTGTTCAAATTATCCAAATCATAGGGATTTCTAAAAACAAAATGTAACTATTAATATTAACACAATGAAGATGAACTATTACGTTACTTCAATTATATCATTAGATCACTAGATCTATAATTCAACAAAAAACGCAGCAAAAAAAAGGCAAAGCGTAAATTATTATTTTAAAGGGAGCGCGTGTCATTAAAACAAAGGCACGTGCCACATGATCCATAGCTGCTCTCCCCTAACATTGAAAGAGGCTGTGAAAATTTTATCTAGCTGGGCATTGTACTGACACTAACCTGTCGTAAAACTTTCATTTTCTTTACAGAATAAAACTTTTCGTTTTGGAAAAATAGTTGTTAAAATACTGTTCAATATTTTATGTTGCGATTAGTTCTTCTGAAAAATTAAGTTGTTTGGTGCTTCCCGTGGTGTTAACATAATAGTTCAACCAGGCCAGACCAAATATCGAAATGTAAAAAACACAAATACACAGGCGTTGGCCCGGAGTAAAGTAAATAAAGCATCCCCGTCAAATCAATTGTAAAGCGGCGTTCACAAGTTTCAGTGGTCAGTACATTGCCCAGCCGCCTTTACTTTGTCCCATCTGATGTCAGGTACCCATTATAGCTGGGTAGAGTCTAAGACATGTACCCATTATAGCTGGGTAGACTCAGACAGGTACCCATTATAGCTGGCTAGACTCTGAGACAGGTACCCATTATAGCTGGGTAGACTCTGAGAAAGGTACCCATTATAGCTGGGTAGACTCTGAGAAAGGTACCCATTATAGCTGGGTAGACTCTGAGAAAGGTACCCATTATAGCTGGGTAGACTCTGAGACAGGTACCCATTATAGCTGGGTAGACTCTGAGACAGGTACCCATTATAGCTGGGTAGACTCAGACAGGTACCCATTATAGCTGGCTAGACTCTGAGACAGGTACCCATTATAGCTGGGTAGACTCTGAGAAAGGTACCCATTATAGCTGGGTAGACTCTGAGACAGGTACCCATTATAGCTGGGTAGACTCTGAGAAAGGTACCCATTATAGCTGGATAGACTCTGAGAAAGGTACCCATTATAGCTGGGTAGACTCTGAGAAAGGTACCCATTATAGCTGGGTAGACTCTGAGACAGGTACCCATTATAGCTGGGTAGACTCTGAGAAAGGTACCCATTATAGCTGGGTAGACTCTGAGAAAGGTACCCATTATAGCTGGGTAGACTCTGAGACAGGTACCCATTATAGCTGGGTAGACTCTGAGAAAGGTAACCATTATAGCTGGATAGACTAGAGCATCCTCCAGACCCGGGAACAAATCTAGCCATCACTATGACTCAAACTCGAGTACTTCGGTAAGCAAGCCGAGCTAGCTGCCACTATGCCACAAAGTCCAATAGGCCCGTCGTGTAATCATTGTTTTCTTTGTATTTCCTAACAGGTGTGGATGAATGCAACGGCCTGTCCCTGGACTGGGTGTCCAAACACATTTACTGGACTGACGCCGGCAAAAAGACGCTGGAGATCGCCAACTACAATGGCAGTGGGCGTAGAATATTGGTCAGCTTTGGCCTTGTTAATCCGCGCGGAATTGTCGTTGACCCGGTGTTTTCGTAAGTTGAACATTTCTTGTTTTGATCGAATTAAATTTTTCCTAAGTTGAACATTTCTTGTATTGATCCAATTAAATTTTTCCTAAGTTTAACATTTCTTGTATTGATCGAATTAAATTTTTCCTTAGTTGAACATTTCTTGTATTGATCGAATTAAATTTTTCGTAAGTTGAACATTTCTTGTATTGATCGAATTAAATTTTTCCTAAGTTGAACATTTCTTGTATTGATCGAATTAAATTTTTCGTAAGTTGAGCATTTCTTGTATTGATCGAATTAAATTTTTCTTAAGTTGAACATTTCTTGTATTGATCCAATTAAATTTTTCTTAAGTTGAACATTCTTGTATTGATCGAATTAAATTTTTCTTAAGTTGAACATTTCTTGTATTGATCCAATTAAATTTTTCTTAAGTTGAACATTTCTTGTATTGATCGAATTAAATTTTTCTTAAGTTAAACATTTCTTGTATTGATCCAATTAAATCTTTCTTAAGTTAAACATTTCTTGTATTGATCGAATTAAATTTTTCCTAAGTTGAACATTCTTGTATTGATCGAATTAAATCTTTCTTAAGTTAAACATTTCTTGTATTGATCGAATTAAATCTTTCTTAAGTTAAACATTTCTTGTATTGATCGAATTAAATTTTTCCTAAGTTGAACATTTCTTGTATTGATCGAATTAAATTTTTCCTAAGTTGAACATTTCTTGTATTGATCGAATTAAATTTTTCCTAAGTTGAACATTTCTTGTATTGATCGAATTAAATTTTTCCTAAGTTGAACATTTCTTGTATTGATCGAATTAAATTTTTCCTAAGTTGAACATTTCTTGTATTGATCGAATTAAATTTTTCCTAAGTTGAACATTTCTTGTATTGATCGAATTAAATTTTTCCTAAGTTGAACAGTTCTAATATTAACCAATATATATTTCTTCGTTGGTTCACCATCTCTTATATTGACCAAGTTATTTTTCTTCGTTGTTCGACTATCAATCAAAATTATTTCAATTAAACTCTATCATTATCATCGTCGTTGTATCCGGAGAAACTTCACATCCTAAACTGTCTACTAATTCATAACACTCTTCATCAAACTAACAACATTTCTCGAATAGGCCTCCGTACTCTAAAGTTAATATGTTGTTGTTTTTTTTCTTTCTTATCGTGAAACAAAACAAAAACATTTCGGACTGATCAGTTTTGTAATCATTAACCACAGGTACATCTTCTGGGCAGACCAGGGCACCAGAAAAATCGAGAGGTCGTCCCTGGATGGCAGTGACAGAAAGGTGCTCGTCGACAAGGACCTGGCCTACCCTAATCAGATGGCGGTCAGCTACCCTACCAGGTGGGTGCAAGTTTTAGGTCACAACTTCAACACGCTAGGTGTTGTTTGTAATTTAATTAATGGAGATTAATAGGTCTAGGTGTTGTATGAGATTAGTTAATGAACACATTCTGAAGGCATGATATCGTTAAAGTTATTCAATGTCCAAGAGCAAACATCATTTACGTAGACCTATATGCTTTGTAAGAAACTCTATAATCTCTCTCTCTCTCTCTCTTTTTCTAACTTCTCTAGCTCTCTATTAGTGTATGTCATCAACTCTCCGATTAGTCATCCGTAAATCACTTTCACTCACCTGTTCCACTTCATCAAATCATGCACCTGCTCCAATCATGTTATATATATTTTTCATTAATTCTCTATTCTTCGCCCACTAATCGATTTCGCTCTTTTTATCTCACTTTTTGACAATTTGAAATATGTATTTATTTATTCCCTAACGCACACATACTCATACCGTAGTCATACGTATAATCATGTCAGTCTTACCATGCCCTAACACCCAACCGTTCCCTCTTATAACGACAACGCCTTCAGTCATGCGTTCACTCATCCACTTGACCAATGGAACTAACTATCAAATTACTGTTAGTAACAATCAGCACTGAATTAAAAATGCATGTGAAATAGTGTGCACATGGTAGAATAACCTAGTCATACACTTAGTCTCATTTTCACGGGCTTTTTCCTAAACTATACTCCCCGCCACTCAATACCAAACTCAAAACCCTAAATTCCAAACCGAATTTTTGAAAGAGAAAATGCTTGAATTTACTCTTTTATAAACCGCCAGTCATAGCCCTGAACACTCTTCATAAAGCCATCAAGCCCATCCCTTCCTGCTTTTCAATTATTATTTATGTATTTAATACAAATTCAAATGCTCACAATCATGTTTTGATGCCCCAGACCTAATCAAACTAACAGTTGTATCAAACTAACCGACGTACCCAAAACATTTATTTCAGGCGACTGTACTGGGTGGACGCCAAGAGGCAGACGATCATGTCGTGCGACATCGAAGGCGGTGACGTCATCAAGGAGAGGGATTTGGTGGAGACGTCCCAGGGGCACCCGGTCTTCGGGCTGGTCGTCATTGGCAACACGGCCACAGTCAGTATTTGGTAAGGTTGATTGATTCCTGGTGTCATGGCCCCACACTTCATCATCCGCGCTCTTTGTCCGTCAGTCCCGTCGTCGTTAGCCCTGCTGCGGTATCTTCACATAAACAGACACACACACACACGCTTACACACGCAAGCACTGTATGAATTTTATGAAAGAAAGTGCTAAAAATAGAAATGATCCGTTTATTAAAAAAACACATCCCTTTTAAAATTCAGTAAGCGTAATATGTTTAATCTAAAGCAATAAAATTCAGCACTTCTGTTCTGGTACATTAAATCTCTATCAAATTGTTGACTTCTCAATAAATGATAAATGATAAAATTATGTCCAGGTATTTTTTTAATGAGATAACTCCTCTTTTATTTTTATTTTTTCTGTTATTGACTTACGGTAAGCTCTTATGCTAGAACAAATGCATGTAAGTACTCTTTCTCCCCGAGTGGCATTCGGGCATAGAATGGGTTGCCTGAACAAAACAGGAAAACAAGTAACTTAACATCATTTATAACATTAATAAAAATGCAAGAAAAGAGTCGGACCAAGGATGAGCGTAGGACAATCAACTCTTCTTTATAGAAGAAGAGTCTGTAATATACAAATATACAAGATATGATAAGCTCTGATTTTGGCTTTTCTTACAAACTTTTGACAACTAAAATGGGCAATAAAACTATAAGAGGATTCAGTTAAGCTTAATTCTAACCAATATTGATCAATGGTAAATTACAACTTAATAAAATTAGTTTAATAACCAATTAAATATACACAACATACCAATCTTAGCAACAATGACTCCACTATGCAAAACCTCCACAACTCACAGTCTCGACTACAGACAAGGCCGTATTTAGGATTGTGGGGGCCATGTCCCCAAATTTATGTGGGGAGCCCCTGGTGGCCTCGCCCTGCCTTCCACATACTTCAGAAAAGTGCCGTTAATTAATGTTACATTTTGTAAAATCATAAATTGTATGTTGCGCTTAGCTTGGTAGGACTGGAGCGCTTAAAATTGCAGGGGAATACATGAATTTTATTTCACATTTTCAACGAAAGAATGGGGATGGTCACTAAAAGAAATCTTTTTGTGTGGGGGCCTCTGTTCCAATGGAACATGTGGAACATGCATAAATACGCCACTGACAACATATATCCTACACTACACAAAACCCCCACAGCACACAGTCTTTACTACAGATATCCTAAACTACACTAAGCTTTTCACTTGTCTTACATAGCCAAACGAGTTTCGTCAGAAACAGCTCCTGATTACTTTTTAGAAATTATACTTAAACATTAATCGTCTGATAAATTAAGGGGCGGTGCGCAGAAGATAAAGTTAGACAAGCACTTACGATTAACGACTAAATTTGCTGGAAAGACTTTCTCAGACTTGGCACTTCCTGATATATTCAGGTCAACTAACATCCTGTGTCTACTGCTTATCAACATGACCTACTTTTTAAAAATCTACCTTTTGAATTTATCATTTATAAAAGCTTCAGGTCTGGCACTAAACATACCTTTCTTCTGGCCACGATTGTAATCTAATAATCATTTGCTTACTCTCGTCGTCGGCCATTATGAAGAGGGTCTCAGTCGTCAGTTAATTATACTCCTAAATCTTCATTCAATCTTCTTCTATTATCCCATGTATATCTTATATCCCATTTAGCACTAAGTGGTTTTACTTGAATGAAACTCTTTCATTAATCTTTATTATATTCAAAGTAAGAAAATAAAAGTAAAATTAAAAAGAAATATATATTGCTTTAAAAGAGTTGGTGAAAATTAGTTCAAGTTTTCATTGATTAGTGAATGCTTTGATGATAGCGTGGCCACGACCAATGCTTCTTGTTGTCTTTAAAACCGATGCAGGGAACCCATCTAGATGTATAGACTTAAATACGCCTTAAGAATCCGGAAATAAATTAGGAACAAAAGGAAAAAAACTAAAAAAAAAAGCATTTTAAAATGGCATGAATGAGGAGGTATTTGTTTTGCTTACAGTAATTCTGGTTATTAATAAAATATTGTACAGAAACTGGCCAACCATCTCGCCCCAACAAAGGAGTATCAACAGCTCATTATGTATAATAACAAACCGTAATGGTGTTATATCTTAGCAAACTGCCATGGTGTTATGTCTGGACAAACATTGACTGTGCTATATAATGGCATAGAGTGACGGTGCTATACCGGGGCATAGATTTACGGTGCTAGATCGGGGCATAGATTTACGGTGCTATATCGGGGCATAGATTTACGGTGCTATATCAGGGCAAACTGCGAAGTTGCTATATCAGGGCAAGCTATGATTGTGCTATATATGGGCGAATTGTGACGGTGCTATATCAGGGCATAGAGTGACGGTGCTATATCAGGTCATAGAGTGACGGTGCTATATCGGGGCATAGATTTACGGTGCTATATCAGGGCAAACTGCGAAGTTGCTATATCAGGGCAAGCTATGATTGTGCTATATATGGGCAAATTGTGACGGTGCTATATCAGGGCATAGAGTGACGGTGCTATATCAGGTCATAGAGTGACGGTGCTATATCGGGGCATAGATTTACGGTGCTATATCAGGACAAACTGTGAAGTTGCTATATCGGGGCAAGCTATGATTGTGCTATATATGGGCAAATTGTGACGGTACTATATCAGGGCATAGAGTGACGGTGCTATATCAGGGCATAGATTGACGGTGCTATATCAGAGCCTAGAGTGACGGTGCTATATCAGGGCATAGAGTGGCGGTGCTATATTATGGCAAACTATGATTGTGCTATATCAGGGCAAATTGTGACGGTGCTATATCAGGGCATAGAGTGACGGTGCTATATCAGGGCATAGAGTGGCGGTGCTATATTATGGCAAACTATGATTGTGCTATATCAGGGCAAATTGTGAAGGTGCTATATCAGGGCATAGAGTGACGGTGCTATATCAGGGCATAGAGTGGCGGTGCTATATTATGGCAAACTATGATTGTGCTATATCAGGGCAAATTGTGAAGGTGCTGTATAAGGGCAAACTGTGATGGTGCTCTGTCTGGGCAAACAGAGATTGTGGTATATCAGGGCATAGAGGCATAGAGTGACGGTGCTATATCAAGGCCAACATGACAGCTGCTATATATGGGCTAAATGTAGTGACGGTGCTTTATATGGGCAAACAGTGACAGTGCTATTATCAAGGCTCACTTTGGTTGCAGTGAACGAAATGGTAATGTTTCTTGGTTAACAGTCAGGCTAAGGTTCCTTCCAGCCCTTTGGTACAAGGCCACGTACATCTTTCTAGCAGCAACACTCCATTGATCAATTGCGTAACCTGCATACACAGGGAAGGTTTGTCTAATTAAATGGAAAAGATCGGAAAAAAGGGGGGGGGGCTATTCATTATTTCTAAGGTTTAAAACCCTTGTAAATGCGGGATTTTTTTTCTGGGGGGCTTTGAGTGCATCCCCGAATCCAACTCTGAAATTAAGATAGCTCTGAGAAGTAAAGTTGGCTGAGCGTTGTGCTGGCCACACATTCTCTGAAGCCTGGGTACTTTAATTTACCGAAAATAAAAAGTCACTCTATTGAACAAAGAAAACAGGTTTATATATAAGTAGACGTTCAATTGTGTTTGTTGTTAATGATGTTATTGCTATTGTTGTTAATGCTGTTGTTAATGCTGTTTTTTTGTTAATGCTGTTTTGTTGTTACACCATTTTCTCGGATCGTACAGGTTCAACACAAAGATTGTCTCCACCTACGTGGCCACGCGAGAGTCCCTATGGAACAACGAGATGGTCATCTCGTCCAGTACGGAGCTGTACAGTCTGGCAGCCACCGCAATGGCCATACAGCCGGCAAGTAAGTCACGCGACGCCTCGAACTTTGAAACAGAGATACAATCCGATAACTTTGTAAAAAGACAAGCTTAGATGGGCTGATACATGGGCACAGAATATAATTATTGTTGTTAAGAAGCACTAAGACTTAGTCGTTTATATATATATATATATATATTGTCCTTTAATGGGGTAAGGCAAGTGGTGTGTCTGTTGGGGGGGGGGGGGGGGTAGAGTGGGGCTCTATCCTGGCTCCGTTTATTTATTATACAGGACAATTTTTTTTTAAAAGTTTGTCGTCTCCTCTGCCCCCCCCCCCTTTTTTTTAGTAGACAGGTATCCACACCTGTTAAAAAGGGAGTTCTTTATTCACATCAAATTAGACTGTAGTGTTGTTTTTTTAAACAAAATAAACGAAATAAATTCAGATCCTCATTGTCCACAATATGAGGATCTTTCTTTCAAAGCATAATAATTATTGACGGATTCAATCGACTCTTTCAGTTTAAGAGGCGGAGTTAAAAAAAAAAAACAGACAATTTTAATTGCCTTTAAAAGAACAACAATTTTAAACAAGTATTTAAAGTAATAAAATCTAAATAACATAAATTAATTAAAAAAAACAACAGAATAACACGCTGGCGTCACGTTAATGCCAGAAGTTGTTTTTTTCCTTCATCAATTACCAAGTGAAGAAACTAATTAAATTGAAACACATAATTTTTACACCTAACATGTTTTAATAAATAACAAAATACCTGTAACCCAAGCTTTGCTAATAAATTTTTCAATCTCTAGCTTTGAGTGTTCGTAAGAATTCGCTAGTTCAACAATTTAAAAAAGACTGAACATTTATGACCTCATATTAAATTACTTTGTTTTATAAAATATTATATTAAACTAGCTAATTAACCCGGCGGTGCTCGGGATATTGTTTTAAGAAACTTTATACGAATTTCGTTAAAATTTTTTGTTTTTATTTTAAAAGTGCATTTTTTTATAAGAGTGGATCCCAACGTTTTCATTTACAAGTACCCCGTACTTTTCTCGTAACGTACCACTAATCATTAGAATGTATGTAAAAATATGCAAGAAAGCAATTTAAAATATGAGTGTAATAAGCCCATTAACATTTATAGGGTTCTAGGCTTTATAGGGCGTTTGCAATCACGTGACAACTAGCACGTGATTTGTGTTTACTTTGTGTAATGGTGTACAAGTAACAATGGCCGCTGTATTAATAAAGTTTCATATAGGCAGGCACGAGCTTTTTTTAAATGATGTGTTGTGTTTTAAGTCTTATTAAGATTTAAGCTGTATTATGTGTCACAATTCTGGATTTAATCGTGACTATTAGCACTTAGATAGATAGCAGTGTATAACTAGAACCTTAGATTAGCTTAAGTTAGCTAGAATAGAGAGAAGGTTAGTCTGACGTCACTATCTTCTCCCTCCCCTACGCAATTACATCTCCCCATCACTCTTTCTCACCTGTTTCTCTACCCTTCACTATACTCTTGTACTACGCCCAAATTCAGAGTCTACTGACTAATACGATCAACTTGGTACTACATCTTGGTTGAATGGGTACGAATGTGTTAGTTAGAATGTATATATTTTATCCTATGCTATATTAATGTATTCATATCATGTCTTAATGTATTTATATCTTGTACTATTTTAACGCATGTGTAGACAGTCATTACTCGATCCCTCACTCACCCCCTCCTCTTCGCGCCCCCGCCACCCCCCCCTTTATATCCCCTCAGCTTAGCGGCACGTTATGCAATTGCTTTGAGACGGTCGTTCCCTGAGCGAGTCATTACTCGATCCCTCACTCACCCCCTCCTCTTCGCGTCCCCGCCACCCCCACATCGTTTTGGTCTAGCTCCCGAATTGTTACTTGGACTTGCAGATACTTAGCCAGTAATCGTAATTCCCTCATTATAGTTACGTAGCCTAAACTTGGATTCCGCAACAACACAGTATATTGAGTGTTAGACGTTCCTGTGCATATATCTCAAGCATTATATCTCCCCTGCATGTTAGTATGTGTATCTCATCATTGGATATTGAATTTGAATCATAAATAAACACCTGAAACGTAACCAGAGACTTGCTTGCCTAACTTAGAACTGTCTGTTTGTGTGTGTTTAATAACATCTAAACGAGCCAGTAGAGAACAAATAAATATTCCAGGTCAACTACAGCATCGGCACCTCATATCTCTAAGACAACCAGCCATTATTAACCCCCTCTCAATTGCCACATCGTGACAAAGTGGGACCTCGTGTCCGGGATTATCTGAACTTCAAGCCGTTCAGCGCACTGTCAACAGCAACAACCCGAGGACTACGCCGATTCTGAAACCGACCCTGGATGGGGGCTCATCTCTCTACAACACAAAGACTCTAAGCCAGCAACCAGACCCGTCATCCCAACGCCAGCAACCAGATCCATCAACCCATCAAACCAGGCTCGCCACTTTACGCAGCCTACGCCACCCCAGCCTACGCTTACGCCACCCCAGCCTACGCCTACGACACCCCAGCCTACGCTTACGTCACCCCAGCCTACGCACCCCAGATACGCCAACCTAAGCCACCCCAGATTCGCCACTCCGAGCAATCTACGCCACCCCAGCCAACTCACCCCATTAAGCCAGGCTCGCCACACTACGCCAGCCTACGTCACCCCAGACACACCAGCAACCAAATTTGCCACCCCATTACGCCAGATTTGCCGCCCCAACCGCCAGGTCGCCACCCTCTGGCCCCGCATCAACGTACCGGCACCCGAGACGTCAGCAGAGAGACCCACCGCCGCCGCATCAGCCTGCCCGACAACTAGAGACCGCCGAGAACCCGACAACTGCCCTGTCAACCTTCCCGTAGGAACCCGCCGTAGTTCCCGGTATCCAAACCCGGAAAAATAGACACTAACATTAAACGCTAATCCAGTCCCGGCACGGGGAAGGAGGATTCCTAACCAGCCCGAAGTTATCTGCACCAACAGCGCCGAGCGCCATATAAACGATAACTTTATGATTGGATATACGTGTGTTATTGTATGTGTGTAAAATTCTGGAATTGCTGTCTGGTGAGTACCATTTTGAGTTGTATTACGTTAGCTAAACTCTGAACCCCAACACCCCTCCTATATTTTCCTTTCCTATCTCGCTATATCTCTGTCCGCCTCTAGTATCTTAATCTCGCCTCACTCTGTTACTATGGCGGAAGGTGTACTATTGCGTAAGCAGTTGAGAGAAGAGGCTATAGCTATAGGCTACATTGACTCAGACATCACTAAATACGTAGTAGAGCAGGTAGCGGCCCATGAGGCCAAGACAGAGAGACTTAGATTAGAACAGGTAGCTAGAGAGGAGAGAGCAAAGCAATTAGAAAGAGAAGATAGGCTTAGAGTAGAACAATTAGCTAGAGAGGAGAGAGAGAAACATAGGTTAGACGAGGAAGCACGCAGGGCACACGAAATCAGATTAGCTGAATTAGCAGCAAGTGTTAGGGCCCCCGATAACAACGACAACCCAAACTCCCCCTCATCATTTAGTTCAGCCACCCCCAACCATCCCCTCCCCAGACATGCTTCTCTATGGACCGACGTCCACGACCCCCGTTTAGAACAGTTTGACATTTACCTCCGGAGGTTTAGCGACTGCATGGAGTTGAATGAGGTCCCCCCAGAATTACATTGTAGGATCCTCGTCTCCACTCTGAGAGGAGAGGACTACGAGGCTTACTGTAAACTGGCCCCAGAAGACAGGGAGTCATGCGCTGCACTGAAAAACGCGCTCTTAAACCGGCACCAGTTGCACGCGTCCCACTACCAGAAAAAGTTTCGGTCGTCCACGCTACGACCAGGGGAGAATTACACCCGATTCGCGGAACGAATACAATCCTACCTTCTTAAGTGGGTTGAGTTGGGAAATATCGAGCAGTCATTCGACGGTATGGTCACCCTCCTAATGACTGAGCAGGTAGAGTCACAAATGACACCTAAACTCAAGGCCTTCCTGATACAACACGGGATCGAAGGGTTACCCTCCTCCCTAAAAAGCGCAGATAAATTTCTGCAAGCCAACAAGGTAGAATCGTCCCACCCCCGGGAGAAATCTCACTCACATCCCGCTTCCCGACAGGGAAATGGGAGGTCGACACGGCCACCGGGCCATCTGTCCCGCCCGGGTCACCCACAGTCACCCTGGAATAACTGGGACAACCACCGCACCAACCCTCCCCCACTAATCAGCCAAACCAGCTTCCCGTCGTCCCGACCGGGTCCACCCCAACCCAGACCCCCCCCGCCCCCTCAAGACTCCCGACGTGCGGGCCAACCATACCAACCGACCAGGGCACAAACCGGCACCGGGCAAACCCAATCGACTCGACAAGGTAACTCCACTGGGCAACAGCCTAATGCACATACCGGCCCTAATCACTCCCAGAACCCCCCCCCCCCCCCGAGGAGTATACACCATCACCCTTTGCCCTGCGGACACCCCCCGGACGCAAGACCCAGAAACCGACACCCCCCCCCGCTTACACCCTCCGACAAACCGGAAACCAAGACAGAAAGAAATATAGAGATCAACTCTAAAAGAGCCAGGGCCCTTCTCGACTCAGGATGCCAGATCGATGGGTTCGCTAAGACCTCCTTCGTGAGTCCCTCCGATTACACCGGCGAGTCAATCCAATATAGAGTGGTAACGGGAGAAGTTGAGTCCCTCCCAACCGCCAAGGTTCACATCAAGTCACAACCATACACTGGCACGGCTACCTTAGCAGTCCGAGCCAAATTACCCTATGACGTCATCCTGGGGGAACGATACGTCAACCTTGCCGATGTCCCCCTCCCTCCCCTAGCCTCAGTGGCCACACGCGCGCACCCTGACCCTGTTCCCCACCCTCTCGAGGAATCCCCCACGGCCCACGAATTCCTGCGGGCCCAACAGGAAGACTCGACCCTGGCCCCACTGTTCGCTAAGGTCGGTCAAAACCCAGACCCCCCGAAACCCCACTCGTTTATTCAAAAAGGGAAACGACTGTTCCGACGGTCCAGCCTCCCTGACGGATCGGTCAGAGACCAGCTCATCATTCCCGGTCCGAACCGTAGACAAGTAATGGAGGCGGCCCACGACTCAACCCTGGGTGGTCACCAAGGGCAAGGGTCCACAATCAACAAAATCACCCATTATTTCCACTGGCCCGGCATGCACAATGAGATCAAACGATTTGTAGCGTCATGCCACCAATGCCAGCTCATGTCCAAGGCCCACCACACTAAACCAGTACCGTTAGGTAAACACCCGGTGACCGACACACCCTTTCAGCGGGTGTCAGTAGACCTCGTTGGGCCACTTTCCATAACACGTAAGAAGAACAGGTTCATACTCTGCGTGATATGTCAGGCCACCAATTGGCCGGAAGCGGTAGCGTTGCCGAAAGAGGACGCGAAACACGTGGCCGAGGCACTGTTTACCATTTTCACGAGAGTGGGGTTTCCCGAAGTCCTACTCTCCGATAACGGGCCCCAATTCACCGGTACACTGATGAGAGAAGCGCTGCACATAATGAACACCACCCACATCCGATCCTCCCCCTACCACCCTCAATGCAATGGGCTAGTCGAACGTTTTAACCAAACTTTAATCGGGCTGTTAAAGAAAACCGTCGATGGCCCTCTGGATGAGTGGGACACACTCCTCCCCACAGCCTTATTCGCATATCGGTCCACCCCCCATTCTACTCTAGGCTACACCCCCTATGAGATGCTATTCGGTTCCCAACCCCGTGGGCCTCTAGAACTCCTCAAGCGCGCCTGGACTAATCCTTCCCCGCATCCCGAAGAACTCTCCGTCCACGCCTACATCAACAACTTAAAGGCTAGGCTTAACACTGTCCACACTATCGCCTCAAAACACTTAGCCAAGGAGAGGGAGAAACAGGAGAAACTATACAATCGGCGGGCCAAAGAACGCTCTCTGGCTCCGGGCGATAAGGCACTACTGCTCCTCCCCTCCTCTTACAACAAACTCCAGTTAGCATGGAGGGGCCCCTACCCAGTTACAAAAAAGCTCTCAGGCACTAACTACCTCATCAAAGTCGGAAACAAAGACAAACTGTTCCACATCAACCTGCTAAAACAATACCTCGAACGCCCACTCGACGATACGCCCCTTGTAGCAACCGCCATCGCGGAAGAAACAGAAGCCGATGACTCACTGACCGCGTTTCCCTTACATAAGGGAGAAACCATGGATGACGTAGGAATCTGTCCCCTCTTAACCCCTGAACAGATCAAAACAGTCAAAAACCTACTTTCCTCACACTCAGATGTGCTATCTGACACCCCAGGACGTACTAACTTAGAGACGTTCACCATGAAAGTCACGGACCCGCGACCCATTACGGTCAAGCCATATGCTATGCCCCACGCCAAACTGGACGTCATTGAGAAAGAAATCAATTATCTGTTAGCCCATAACATCATCGCGAGTTCAACCTCCCCATACAATGCGCCGATAGTATTAGTAAAGAAATCAGACGGATCTCACCGCATGTGCGTAGATTTCCGCCGGTTAAACGCAGTCACTGAATTTCAAGTCGAGCCCATGCCAGACCCTGATTCACTATTTTCAAAACTGAGCAACGCTCAATATTTTTCCAAGTTTGACCTTAGCAAGGGGTTCTTCCAAATAGAAGTGGAAGAGAAGTGCCGCCCTTACCTCGCCTTTACCACCGACCAAGGCCACTTCGAATTCCAAACCGTCCCCTTTGGCCTAAACAATTCCCCCTCCGTGTTCACTCGCATGATGCGAAAACTGATCCAGCCAATTGACCGACCTAGGATCACCCACTTCGTGGATGACATCTTGATAGCCACGCCCACCTGGGCAGAACATGTGGAAACGATAACCGCTCTACTAGCTAGACTCCGCGAAACCGGCCTAACCGCCAGGCCGTCGAAATGCATGGTAGGTTTCAATAAACTGAAATTCTTAGGACACATGATCGAAAAGAACACCATCTCGCAGATTTCCTGTCCCGGTACTCTGACTCAGATCCCGCCCCTGACTCAGGCCCCACCGACACCACTCAAACCCCGGCCTCAGACTCAGTAAATTAGGTATGAATCCACTCTCACGTGTATTCCAAATTGGCCCGGAGGGATGTCACAATTCTGGATTTAATCGTGACTATTAGCACTTAGATAGAT
This sequence comes from Anisus vortex, assembly GCA_949126835.1. Classification (NCBI taxonomy): domain Eukaryota; kingdom Metazoa; phylum Mollusca; class Gastropoda; family Planorbidae; genus Anisus; species Anisus vortex. The sequence continues at coordinate 19,688,793 of OX421499.1, forward strand.
AGCAGTGTATAACTAGAACCTTAGATTAGCTTAAGTTAGCTAGAATAGAGAGAAGGTTAGTCTGACGTCACTATCTTCTCCCTCCCCTACGCAATTACATCTCCCCATCACTCTTTCTCACCTGTTTCTCTACCCTTCACTATACTCTTGTACTACGCCCAAATTCAGAGTCTACTGACTAATACGATCAACTTGGTACTACATCTTGGTTGAATGGGTACGAATGTGTTAGTTAGAATGTATATATTTTATCCTATGCTATATTAATGTATTCATATCATGTCTTAATGTATTTATATCTTGTACTATTTTAACGCATGTGTAGACAGTCATTACTCGATCCCTCACTCACCCCCTCCTCTTCGCGCCCCCGCCACCCCCCCCCCCTTTATATCCCCTCAGCTTAGCGGCACGTTATGCAATTGCTTTGAGACGGTCGTTCCCTGAGCGAGTCATTACTCGATCCCTCACTCACCCCCTCCTCTTCGCGTCCCCGCCACCCCCACCCCCTTTTATATCCCCTCAGCTTAGCGGCATGTTATGCAATTGCTTTGAGACGGTCATTCCCTGAGCGTTGACCAGAGAACCCAGTTCGCACACATATAACTAATTCTCGTCCGAACCCCCCCCCCAGCCACTTGAGTTAACTACTTAAAATTCTACCAAAGGGAGATAAATTCCCCCACTCAGCATGACGTCTGTATCAATTGTCTTTCATCTAGACCTCTCCCCCCCCCCTTTTCGCCCTCGCAACCCCGACCCCCAATCCATTTTTGGCTCCAATAAGCTTTTCTTATGCAAATGTATATTCAATCTAGCCAATGAGAATAGGATGTAATTAAATGTAAGCCAACCAAATTAACCTTGGGTCAGGTGACTAATGCTCACGAAAAAGCCCGCCCAACTAAACTAAAGCAGATCTCCCCCAGCTCCCGAGCTAGACACATCGTTTTGGTCTAGCTCCCGAATTGTTACTTGGACTTGCAGATACTTAGCCAGTAATCGTAATTCCCTCATTATAGTTACGTAGCCTAAACTTGGATTCCGCAACAACACAGTATATTGAGTGTTAGACGTTCCTGTGCATATATCTCAAGCATTATATCTCCCCTGCATGTTAGTATGTGTATCTCATCATTGGATATTGAATTTGAATCATAAATAAACACCTGAAACGTAACCAGAGACTTGCTTGCCTAACTTAGAACTGTCTGTTTGTGAGTGTTTAATAACTTCTAAACGAGCCAGTAGAGAACAAATAAATATTCCAGGTCAACTACAGCATCGGCACCTCATATCTCTAAGACAACCAGCCATTATTAACCCCCTCTCAATTGCCACATCGTGACATTATGTATGTTAAATAAAATAGGCTATTTTATTATTATCATAGACATTGATCATAGACGATGTGAGCCTATTAGTGACTTGACTAGATAGCCTATTCACCAACACTATCACTTGGCATCCCTACTTAGCCATTAGCCTAGCCTACGAAACATTAAAAGTGTAGGCATATAAAGTGAAATTGAAAGTGTAAATAGGTCTAGCCGGCCCTAGCCTAATCACATTAATCAATTAATCTACAGTACTACTATTTACCTCCTTATTTTTTAGTAGGATAGCCAATATTCATATGTGACTTTGGCATGATAAGAAAATTCACCATGTGCCATATTTGTTCCTCAATTTACAAATGACGTCACTAAAAAACTTAAGCTCCGCCCATAGCGAACGCTCTATAGGTCTCCTTTTTTACAAATAGCGTTTAATAGAGCTAATAGACCCAGGTGAACTTTTATTATAGAACATTGTACTCTTATTAAGTAGGCAAATTATTTTCTTTCTTTCATTGCTCGTGTATTGTTTGCGTTATCACCCTGCCCCCTCCCAACCTTGGGTTTCGCGCACCCCATGTCGGGAACCCTTGTACTAAAAGAATGCAGTCTTTCCTTGCCTTGGTGTTTATCTATCTTACTTCTGACCTTAAAACGGATACTAAGTACTACTGTTTATCAGACGTATAGCCTGCTACTGCTATGCTCTATATGCCGGTCCACATTGTTGTCATGTTTCATTCTCTCTACTTTTGTTTCTGCCATTGCAGGCTTCCACCCCTGTGGTCAGCCAGACAAGGGCGGCTGCACACACCTGTGCCTACCTGTGCGCGGCACCAGCTACAAATGTGCTTGCCCAACCTACGGGGGCCTGGCCCTCAGCTTCAACGCCAAGAGCTGTGAAGGTGAGTACATTAAGTGGGGGCGGGGGGGGGGGGGGGAGGGCAGTAATAGACATAGAGACCGATTTACAAATGGTTTATCAATTTAGAATTTATTTTAGCTTTATGGATAGGGATTCTATAGTAGTCACTGACTTCTTTCTAGTCACGGCATAACCAGACTGTGTCCCTGAGTATACCCAGCTAGGGCGGGTACCTGACATTAGTGAAGGGAAGCGTAAAGGCGGCTGGGTATTGTGTTGGCCACACAATCCGCTTGGTATGTCGTAACCAAGGAAATTGATGCGTTTCTAGCCCTAAGGACCTACAAAGTGTGAAAGGGCTTCTTTTTTTTAACAACATCCGAGGGGATTATGTTGGAAGGAAAAAGACTGTTGTCGCTGTCACATTCGAAATAATATTATATTATGCTGGATAGACTGACACGCGTTCCAGACCTGGGCACAAAACAAACAAACACACACACACATGTCACCAGTACTGGAACCCAAGACTTCTGGATTGTCGCCCAAGCATCCTAAAACTGTCCATTGCGCCTTGAACTTAAAGCAGGATGGTAATGATGAAAAGCAGGATGATAATGATGAAAAGCAGGATGGTAATGATGAAAAGCAGGATGGTAATGATGAAAAGCAGGATGGTAATGATGAAAAGCAGGATGGTAATGATGAAAAGCAGGATGGTAATGATGAAAAGCAGGATGGTAATGATGAAAAGCAGGATGGTAATGATGAAAAGCAGGATGGTAATGATGAAAAGCAGGATGGTAATGATGAAAAGCAGGATGGTAATGATGAAAAGCAGGATGGTAATGATGAAAAGCAGGATGGTAATGATGAAAAGCAGGATGGTAATGATGAAAAGCAGGATGGTAATGATGAAAAGCAGGATGGTAATGATGAGCTTCGAAAAAAATGGGCATTGAAATAACAGGAAAACAACATTTCACTATACAGTCAATGATAGCGACTTTACCTTTGTTGTAAATTTAACTATCTCTACTAAGTACTATACTGGCTTAAACCTGCGGATTTATTGAATCGTTTGCTGTATGGTCGAAAAGCTGTAAATTTTTTGTATCAATTTCACTCTCTCTCTCTCTCTCTGTCTCTCTCTGTCTCTCTCTCTGTCTCTCTCTCTCTCTCTCTCTCTCTCTCTCTCTCTCTCTCTCTGTCCCTGCTCTCGCACCTGTATAAAGCTGAACATTTACCTTTCTTCCCCCCCCCCCAGCACCCAGCGAGCTCCTGTTCTTCACACTGAGGGAGTCTGGGGAGGTCGGCTTCATCTCACTCAGAGGCGCCCAGTCCAGCTACCTCACCCTGGTGGGGAGAAGTACCCAGCCCACAGCTGTGACCTACGATCCAATTAAACAGGTAATTAGCAGTTTGTGAAACAATTGGACCTTGACCGTCTTCCCACCCCGTTAGTTCACACTTATAAACTTCTTTTAGCCAGGAAGTAATTGGTAAGATTATATATAAGTTTTTGAGATGTGATGAAATCATTCGTTTTTATCATCATGTGTTGTTATCATTTTAACGTGTGCAATGGTTAATTTCATAATGCCTTTTTTAATACCGTGCATAAAGAACTAAACTGTAACATGCAAATTAACATAGAAATTAGCTTACTCTTATATAGGTTTTGGTGGAAGAGCTACTAGAAAGGTCATTACCGAACATTTTAAAAATAGAAAGGAAAGTGACGTCACTCACTAGAAAAATGTAGGCCTACAAAAATCTAGAGCGTATCCCATAATTAAATATAAGTAAATAATTTTACCATGCTTCATAAACACTATTCTAATTATTCATAAATTATATCCCCAAATACATAGACTAACTCTTTATAATACATCAACATTCTTCATTTAAACAAAAATCTCTATACAATATATTATGCTAAATATAGGCCTATATTTGAAAATTTATGACACAATATTCCAATAAGATACTGAGAGAGACATTAGGATAAAAAAGCTATTCTTATTCCAGCTACAAGAACTGTATTTTATAAGTTCTCTCTTCTTCCCTGCTGTTATTTTGGGAAGGAATGGTTTACCTGCTCTAGTATCAAATACCTAACATCAAATAAGCCCATTATAAAAAAGCAAGACTAGATTTTAACCACGGATAAGCTTAGGACCTTATGCTCTTTACTTTAGAAAGGGCATCTGTAAACGACAAGATAAGATAATGTACATAGTGTACATAGACACTGCAGAAACACGCGTTGTTTACATCTGCATCACAAAATGAGGAAAAACTATGGAAACCCTATAGGCTGCTTGAGCTATACCTAGAACTAGCCTATATATTTACAGCTACTTTCTGTACACAGTTTGGTAATATAAAACCAGGAGTTCAGTGATTCCCAAAAACGGTTCCACGAAAACACTAGGGTTTCGTGAGAAGTCTGAATGGTTCCACGAGAAATCTGAATATTGTTTTTGAAAGTGTTGGTCTAGCAACAGCTATTTGCAGGGCTGTGGAGTCGGAGTAATTTTGGGTACCTGGAGTCGGAGTCGGAGTTGGAGTCGGAAGTACGAAAAACTGAGGAGTCGGAGTTGGAGTCGGAACATTTATCTACCATTTATCAGTCGGAGTCGAAGAGTCGGAGTCGGAGGAAATTTCGGTACCTGGAGTCGGAGTCGGAGTTGGAGTCGGAAGTACACAAAACTGAGGAGTCGGAGTTGGAGTCGGAACATTTATCTACCGACTCCACAGCCCTGGCTATTTGTTGTATACACAATCTTGTTTTGTAAAGCTTGTGTTCAAGCACCAAAGATTCCGAATGGTTAAACCATAGACTATAATACACATGGACCGTTTGCTTTAGTATTTCTGCTATATGATGACTCGAAACACTGATTTAACGGAATTACCGATTCGTTGTTTCCTTTTCACTTCCGTTTTATTGAATCGCTTCGATTTTCTCAATGAAAAATTAAAATTTAAATCGAAAGTTGTATAAAGCGGAAACATTAAAGAAACAACAAGGAGCGTAGAAGTAGTTTAAGACAGCCTTATTGGTTGCGCACGGAAAACAAGTTGATATAAGCTCTAAATATAGAGCAAGCGGTCCATCTTATTATAGTCTATGGTTAAACAAGAACTCATGAAAAAATGTGTGGTTCTTTTTACAATTTATTTATAATAAAGTGTAATTGTTTTCTTCTCAATTAGATTAGGTAGATTAGATCTACGCTTTTTTTCTGAATGAAATCAAAAGAAAAGAAATAAATATTTATTTTACCAAAGACTATAATAAGATGGACCGCTTGCTTTAATCTTCTGCTATTTGATGACTCGAATGTCTTTTTTTCGGAATTCCCGATTCCCTTTTGTACTGTGCACTTCCGTTTTATTTTAATCGCTTTGATTTTCTCAATGAAAAATTTAAATTGAAATCGACAGCTGATATTCGATAACTTGAAACACATAGTTTCGGAATTTTTGATCGCACTAAGTCCTCCATACATCTGGTTTAGTAATTCGCTATGATTTTCTCAATGGAAAATTAAGATTAAAATCGAAAGTTGTATAGAGCGGACACATTTAATGCAAGCGTAGAAGTCATTCAAGACAGCCTTATTGGATGCACACTGGAATAAAAGATCATATAGCCTAAGCTATAAAACCTAGGCAGAAAGACACATTTTGATTGACTTTTATTGTTGTTGTTCTTCTGGTAACGTGTTTTTTTAGTGCAAAGCACTTGTTCACCTTCTTACATATAATAACAAAACCAACAAGAAAAACTATACGGAAATATCATATGGTAATGTCAGGTTTGCCTTACTTATTACCTGCCCTCCTAGGAGGCATCATTTTTTTTTTAGATCCTCGTTTTGACGTCATCATACAGTAGGCAGTACATAGGAGAATATATAACATGATTTCATTTTCTTTTTCTGGATAACTTAAGCTTATTAAATTATTGTCTTCTCTAATCTCATTGTTCCCGTTGGTTTCCTTCTTTCCAAGGGAGCTTACTCTTTCTTTTTGTTAGCAGGCGTACATTATCATGAATCTTTTCAGTCTGTATAGATTCTTGTTTCTTTTTCAGTTTTGTGTAAGTCTATCGTTCCAAATCATCTCTGGTATACATGTATTTTTTTTAAAGTATCTTTGAAATACTTCGTTTCCACTAGATAACCACAGGAAGGGTAAAGAATCTTCTGTTCAAGCACATTTATTTATAGTCTGGGCTTAGAATTGTACAAGATTACATCGATAAAAAAAAAGTAGATTTATCTTAGTAGGACTACATATACTTACACATTACACGGAATCATAGAAATACACATAGCATGGGCATCAAAAGCACATTCACACTCGTATATTTAGCATGCACTGATGTCACACACAACATAAACACACAGACACATTGTAGAGGACACACACACACTCAAACAACATACACACATGAGCATAGACAGACACATAAACTCATAAAACGTTCAAAATGATACACCGAAATACACACACACACACTTAATAAAACATACACACACCGACACATCAACACAGACACACACACACAATTAAATATGCATATTCATACACATCAACGGCACACACTCACACTTAAACAAAATAGACACACAGAAACCTCTACACAGGCGCACTCAAACACCCACTCGAGCACACACACACAGACACGTCAACACAGGGACACACACACTCACATATACACATTCATACAGACAGACACATCAAAACACACCCAAACTACCTAAACACACACCTCACAGACAAAACATAGGCCTACACATGAGTTTAATTTTTAGCAACTTTCAATAGGGATTCGCAGAATACAACTCGGGTAACCTTTAATGCTAATAATGATCACACTCACTGTCGGTGCAGTTTTTTTTTATTTATTTTTTTGTGTGTGGTAAGGCAATTAAATCTAATCCAAAGTAAAATATGCCATACTCTTCTTCCTCATAGCTGTAACAGTGACCAAACACCGGGGAGAGAAATAGGCGTTACCGCAGTGGCAGGAAGTTGGCTTAGAAACGAGCTTTAAATTTTATCAATGAAATTTGAGACCGGTGTCTTATCTTGGGGAGATGCCTCATAATTTCACCCGTGACCATAATTTACAAACTGAGGCGGAACTTTATGGGTTTCTTAGTGCAGCTTGAATGTAAACTTTCTACATCTCCCTTAATTTGGACTCTGGTGGTCGCAGTTTTGGACCATAAGCCAACATTTAAATTAAACGTCCGAATTATAACTAGGTGCTTGTAACTTTGATTCAGGGCCCCAATTCAAACTCAAAGACTTAATTTATATTCAAATAAAGCCTACTTTTTTAAAATACTTTTTTGAAATATCGTGTTATTTTTAGTCCGGAATCGTTGTTAAACTTCGAAAATTTACTTTAAAAAAAAAAAAAAATTATCGATAACATTATAGCCTCACTGTTTTAATTTTATAGAAATGTTTTACCCACTCAATTTACCTATGCACATCACGTGACATGCCTGTGTGTGTGTGACTGTGTGTGTGTACAAGTTATTTTATCATCTACCTTATGCTGTGTGATATTTTGTGCACCAGGTTGTGTACTGGAGCGATGCGGAGGACGGAGCAATCTACCTCTCGAGTCTGGCAGGCTCTGGGGATAAGGAGATTTTTCTCAGCGGCAGCAAAGGACTTGGCACAGTTGAGGGTAAGTGTTTTTATGTTGTCGTCGTTGTTGACCTTCACCCTGGAATGACCTTTCCTTTTGTTTTTTACATTTGATGGCTTATGTTGGCGTGACCCAAAACGACATACGTACATAGTTTTCGGGGGGAAGGGGATGGTTTGATATTCGAGAATAATTTTGGGTTTGTTTAGAGTTCGGGGGCGTGAAAGGCATGCCACCACACGGAACCTCCATCATCCCCTAGGGTTCCACAAACCTTTGCTTCGAAATAAAGAAACTTCTACTTCTTGTATATGTGTTTTAATGAACTAAACTAAAATGAAAAAAAATATATAAAAATTAATGGATTCGACAGGAAGTGACATCACATTAGCATACACCAAGAGTAGGAGTTGCATTTGAGGCCATGGGCTTCATTTAGGACAGAGCTCGGCAACCTTTTCATAATAGTGAGCCAATGTCATTAGCGTGCCAAGAGCCTAAACTTTATCATGCTTTAGCAATTATTTTCTTGTCGAAGAGACTTAAATTGTCTTTTGGGGGGTCTCCTACGTGCCATTGAAAATTTCTCTGCGTGCCAAATCTGGCACGAGTGCCATAGGTTGCCGACCACTGATCTAGGTCATTCTTTATATGCACTTTTAAATTGCACTATTGGGTTTTTTAGACGGTACATTTCATAATTTATACATAATTTATAACATAAACAATATATGCCATACATAATATAGAATATTCATACATAAAGCATAGGCCTACATATCAGAGAACATAACTTATCTTCTTATCTTATACATTACAGACGCTCCTTCTATAAAGAAGATTATTGCGTCCTACACTCATCCGTGGTTTGAGTCTAGTCCTGCATTTCTATTTTGTTTCAAATGATGTTAAGTTACTGGTTTTCCTGGTTTGTTCAGGCAACCCATTCCATGCCCGGATGCGACTCGGGAAAAAAAGCACATATACATTAATTTGTTCTCGCATAAACGATAAGAAAAGTGTTTCTGTCCTTATGTTTATCTGAGCATCGTAACATATTGAGCATTGTAACATAGTGTTATTGGGTTGTATTTCTAAATTATAATTTGATTCCTTATGTATTATTACTACTTTACTCTTTGACATTCTGTCCACTAGTTTTTCTAGGTTTAGTGATTTTACTATTGGCGTTACTCTTGTCAGTTGTGAATATTCGCTAGTAAATGAACCTAGCAGCTCTTTTCTAAATTTGTTATAATTTCTTAAATGTTTTCTTTAGTTGATGGGTCCCACACAGAAGATGTATATTCTAGTATAAGCCTAACTAATGAGAAATCGCATTTTAGCTTTATGTTATTATTACATTTGTAATAGAAATATAGCAGAACATAAATTTTACCGTACATAAATTGTACATACTATAAACCATTTTTACACTATTAATCTTTTTAATTTATTTCAAATGTGGCAACGTTCTGTATAATCTTCATTCTATTTCATCTATAATCAGTCTGATCAATGCTCTGTATGATCTATATATTTTGTATGATCATTATTCTGCATTATATACCGACTATATGATCTTTATTCTGTATGATCTTTGCTCTGTATGATCTTTGTTCTGCATTATCTTTATTCTGTATTATCTTTATTCTGCATGCTCTAACTTCTATATGATCTTTATTCTGTATGATCTTTGCTCTGTATGATCTTTGTTCTGCATTATCTTTGTTCTATATGATCTTTGTTCTGTATGATCTATGTTCTGCATTATCTTTATTCCGTATTATCTGTATTCTGTATTATCTTTATTCTGCATGATCTAACTTCTATATGATATTTATTCTGTATGTTTTATGAGCTATGTCCAATAAGATCTTTATTCTGTATGAGCCATAATCTGTATGATCTTTTGTGGTGTAGACGGATCAGCAACTCTATAATCATTTGCAATATTTCTTTAACTTGATAAAAAAAACGTATAACATTCGGATAAAAAAAAAATCGAAAGTTAGCCATTTAAAGACTAACTGATCCATCTGTTGTTGTTTTTAATCAGGCTAATAAGCCATCAAATATGTTCTCTTTCTGTGGCCCCATCGTCCTAATGGGATTAAACCGATTAGTCCCGCATACAGAGCTCACACCGCCTGACTCCCCGAGTCTCCCTGGCGCCACTGTGTGTGAATTCGGTCTATGATCACTTCCTTCCAAACAGGGTTCACCCCCCGTGGTGCCGCCTTGTCTATGGCACTTCGAGCATTGTGGAGAAGAGAAGAAGGGAAATATAAAAAAAATGCAACGCACTGCCCCATAAATAATTATGTTATGATATCATCGATAGAGGGGGTGGGGGTTGGTGGGAGGGAGTTTACATAAATAAACAGCAAGTCTAGAATCTACATTTTGTGCAAGACGAGAAAACGTGTACAATTACATTAACACATATTTATATGTGTGGGTATTTTCTTCTTAACTTTATAATATTGATGATTCTGAATTCAAGTGATTGTTGTGATTGATACGATTAGTCCGTTGATCAAAGCTGTAATGGTTGGTGTAAGAAAAGCTAAAAGCTATAAGTCAATTACTATTTAGGATGCTAAAAGCTCAGAAAAAGATATCTAGCTTCGCTTCATTAATCGTGGATATTAAATAAGTTACACAAAGCCACGAGAAAATTAGAAAAATAACGACGAAGGGCTAAAAGGGGGTTAATGAGTTAAGCATTTGGAAATTAAAGCGTAAGCTACATCTTAAGCAGGTAACGCTTTAAAAGTAGTTAAAGCGTAGGCCTATTATGTAGCTAAAACGCAATTCGCTGAATCGCTTAATCTAAAAGATAAACGTAGCTAAAAGTATAGCTGGGAGCAGCCAAAACCTAGAAAAGAAGTAAGCTTAGAGGAAGTTATTTAACTACATGTGCAGTATGGTTAATGAAATGTAAACACCTTTACATCATACAGTTGTACTATAACGACACATTGACTATTCCCCCCCCCCTATCTCTCTCTCTCGCTATCCCTGCCTCTTTCTCTCTATTGCTCTATGTGTGTGTGCTTCTCTTCTCTCTCTCTTTCTGACTCTCTCTCTCTGTCTCTATCTCTCTCTCTCTCTCTTTTGCTCTATGCTTGTGGACTTATCTTCTCTCTTTCTAACTCCCTCTCGCTCATTTGCTCTATGTCTGTGTGTTTCTCTCTTCTCTTTCTTTCTCTTAATTCAACCTCTGTCTCTCTCTATGTCTTCGACATATATAATATATATGTGTGTGTGTGTGTTTATCTCTCTCACTCTTTCTAACTCTCTCTCTCTCTCTCTCTTTTTCTATCTCTATTTGTGTGTGTTTCTCTTTACTCTAATCGTCTTAATTACTTTATCTTTCCCCTGAATATCAAGGCAAGTCTTTATCTCAAGCTGCCACCACAAATTAACAACATTTAAATTTCTATTCCGGAAAAACTGCAGAATACTATAAAGTAAGCAGAGATCGGCAACCTTTTGATACCAGTGTGCCAAAGTTGAATTTCTAATTCAATCAGCGTGCCAACAGCTTAAAAGTCATCCTGTTGTTGCATTAAATTTCTCGTATGAGAGACTTAAATATACGTTTTGGGCTTCTTCCGCGTGCCATTGAAAATCCCTCGGCGTGCCAAGTTTGCCACGCGGTACGTATGTGTCCGACCCCTAAAAGTAAAGTATCCCGTCGGACCAAATTGATCCATGGGGCATGGGGCAGGTGAAGCAGCGTTCACCAGTTTACTATATCACACATTTAATTAGCCTAAGGGTGTGTTTTTCTTCAATAAATAAATTTCATTGTAATTTTCGTATACTTTCTAATAGGAGTTAGTCTATAATTAAATCGAGGAATAGCACATTTTAATTTTTTTTTTAGGCTTCAACGCATACAACCTTCTTTAAAAACAAATCATATATCTATTTAGTGCATTGAATAGTATTTCAAATACTAACATACACAGTCGAAAAAGCAACTGAGAATATAGTCTAGTAATATATTGCCATTAACTATAGAGTCAGACGTAGAGATTAATGGGTTTTTTTCAGATCATGTAACAAGGAAGCTACATCTTGTATCGTATCTACTGCCAAACACAATTTGTAAGGCAATATTTTCGACAGAAAACTCATATTTAAAAAAAAAAGCAAAAATTTTTAAGAATGACGCACTGAAATTACACACCGCTTTGTAACTCTCCGTTTCTTCTTTTTCTTTCTTCGTTTTGTCAACGTTAAAATTTGACACCGCGTCTGCCCTAGAAGAATGGCACGGGTTATCTCTCCATAGTGTCAAAGAAACAAAGGACAATGGGTCTAAAGTCTGGCATTTTTTTTTCTGTTGTAAAGGTTCCATGACTCACTCTTGGACACAATTCTTTCTTTTTAAAGTGTCTTTGTTTGTAAATAAATCCGCATTTTTTTAAAAGGGATTATTCAAAATTACTGTTTAAAGCACAACTAATTTACAGTGTTTCAGCAAATTGAAAACAAACAAACATCAGCACAAGTTTGTTAGTCTTTGTAGAATTTGAAGTGAATGAAGTGTTTATTTAGTGTTATAAAGCTATAGAATGTAAACTAAACATTTATTATAATGCAGGTTTCATAGCCATGGGCGGAGCCAGGGCGGGCGGGAACGGCTCCAGAATCCCCCCCCCCCTTTTCTTTTTCTTCTTTATAAAGGCCTACTTTTTAGAAATAGAAATTACAATAAATCTAAACACAGATAGTCTATATAGTAAACAAATGTGTACATTTCATTATCATGTTTACATTATTATGCCTTTAACAAAATAATATCGAAATTTATAGCTAGGCCTATTATTTTTTTTTATATTCGCCCCCCCCCCCCATCACAAAGAGAATTGTTTCCCCCCACCTTGCGCTATTGCCATTCCCCCCCCCCCTCCGCTTGCTTTTTTTTTTATCTTGCACTATTAGCCCACCCCTACATGCCAGACAGTATTTTTTTTTATGCATACGCCAAAATGGTAAGCTACCACATGTATTATGATTTGGATTATTACAATTGTGTTGACTACAATATCTAATTCGGACATTTAAAAGACGTTGAAATGTAAAGGGACACGGTCGTCTGGTGTGGAAATAGCATTCTCAGATACTTAAAAAAATAAAAACGCTAGGATTTCAGCTGTGCTCTGCACCAACATGTTCTGAAACACAGAATAATGGTCTAAAAGTGGCACTCATTATTACTTTACCCAATATCCGTAGATTCAGGTCTAGTCTTTCATTTAGTAATGTTATGGCCCTCTATATGATGACTATTATTACGACTCGTTAAATCGGATTCAATGAATATAGTTGTATCTTTATTAGAAGTCTCTAGATTCTGCTAATCTGTAGCCCAAGCTAGGGGTTCCTTGACTGACAGGTCTATGCAGTAATGTAGTTATATTCGTGATAATTATCTTCAACACATTTCTCAATAATGATAGATCAAACAACTCCAGTTGTTGAATAAACAATTTTATTTAAATTGTAGACTCAATATAAACGATCAATAAACTTCATCAACTGATGGCAACATAAGTTTTAATACAATGGCATACAATATACAAATGAATATAGCGACTTCACTCGACAAACTTCCGAACTGAACTAACTTTAAGGAGGTTGGAACTTTACAAAGAAAACTATCATCGAAGATTCTACAGGGTCTTAATACGCATTTTAACCTCTTTCTCTATATAATACTGCGATTCAGTTTTATTCTCCAATTTCCACGGGGTTGGACGAATTATTTTATTTAAACTGCCCTCAGGGCATAAAGGTCAAACCTTGGTCGCTTTGGACTCTGATACGCACTTGTTAAGAGGTCAATGCCTTACTACGTCATTCATTTATGACCGATATTCGTAACATCCCCCTCCTTCTAAAGTTTTATAATTATTTCTTTTACATTGTTAATTGTTAATACAATGTTAATTTTAAGGAATAATTATAAAAGAAAATATTCCGGGGAAAACAATACAGTTCAATTGGCTATCCCAATAATTCAATCGAACTGATAACAATAACATATAATATATGCAATATAAGTTCATCTTATCAAATGGCTTAACTACAGTCATTCAATCATTCAATTTTTAATTCAAAACAATGGACAATTAAATTGTTTATCTAAATCGTGTATACAAGAAAAATACATAATCATTCTTAATAGATATAATATAATACAAGTTAATAACTTCTATTACATGAACATTCCACGTTAATAAAAACCTCTCTCGTCCATTTAATTATAAACTAATATCTTTTACATTTGTAATCAAACAACAAAAGAAAAAATCACTTAATGTCTATTCAGACACGACTTATTTTTTTTCATAAGGAGAAAAAAAAAACAAACGCTCTTGATGAAAAAAATACTACTAGGCTTGACCTAATTACACAACAACACGATCATTTTCTCGACAGTATTTTTTTCCATGTTTGTAGGCTGGCTAACACATTAAACTTTAAACAATACTGTCTGTGTCAAAACCCAAAATTTCTAGGTCAGTATTCTTTTTTCTTTCTCTCCCTCTTCCTTGCGATCACTCTCTCATTCCCTATTGATTCTAACAATATTGACATCGCTATGCAAATTTTTACCTCATCACAGCCTAGGTAAAAAGATTGCTACGCGATTAAATAGTTATCGTATTAAATGAGCATTCTTTAACAACTTATTATCTCAATATTAAATTCATTTATGTTATTTTAAGAACATTAAACATAGTCTGTTCCAGAATTAAAATAGTTTATAGACAATTTCATTAAAAATATTTCAATCTTTCATTTTACCATGACCTTTCGACGTCATTATTTTCTTTTTAAAAGAGTTCACATTGAAACATTCTATCTTTCATGCAGACATGGATTTACTTGAAACAAATTTGGTTAATTTACTTAGTTAACTATCAATCAAAGCAGATTATATTATCTTCATACAATCTTAGTACTACACAGTAAGTACTTATTTTCTTTAGATTACATCAAAGACATTTCAAATACAATATTATTTACGTACAAAAGATAAAAGATTAGAATTTAAAGAGCATAGACTATATTTTTTTCAGACAGAAATCAATTTAACAATTTATGTACAAAACAAACTGCTAGTTTGACTGGTGTGGTGAAACATTCCATTTCCAATCTTGTCAGTGGGGTACATTGCTCTTTTCCATTTCCCACAAAAGGTTTTATTCATTATTCATAGATTCTAGGTTCTCCTGTTACTTTCACAGTGTTCAGGTCTACCCAATCTTTTGCTTGTCAGTACAATTCATTCAATCTATTTTAACTAATACAAAAAAAAAATAGATTAGTTTTACAATCTTGACATGAAATCCTTAATTAATAATACATTTGTTGAACATTGGTATGTCAACATTATAAATTCTCAACCATGAAATTCTCAATCATTCTGGTTTACAGTGTCAAGTCAGTGGCACATATCCTAAATTTATAAAAAACAAGGATAAGTTTTATTTTACATTAGTTTCACTTCTGGTCTGCTTTTCATGTAATAGTATCCTAAAAGTGAAAAATCATATATAATACATTTCTTGGAATTCTTGTTAGTCATAGTTCTGCCTTGCTGCAACTATTTTTACCCTACATTATCATACATTCAATGATAATATATTAAATGAATAAATTCACACAGAAGAAATTTGCATCCTGACTCAGTGCAATTATTTCAACAACAGTACATGATAAAATAAATCCATAGTACAATCATAAAACATTTCTCAATACTTTAGTGATAGAAAAATTCTCTTTTCTTAAAACCATTTACATCTTTTTCAATCAAATTATCCTCTCTGCCAAATGTTTCAATTATCATTTCCAGAGATTCTCAAACATATCTTATAATCAGTCCACATTTATAATGTCCTCTGATTTAGAAACCAATTCTGCGGATCAAACTGATCTTTTTCTCTTATAGCAATTAGTTTAAATGCTCAACCTAACAAGTTTGTTTAGAAATATCACACTATAATGATATTTACTCTAACAATACTTTTACTCATTCCTTTTTCATCACAAGTAAGGGATTTAGTTTTAAAATAGTAAGTTTGGTAACTAACTATCAGTGAATTTGACAATCAATTCATCCTGTACTCCAGGCATAAATTTTACAAATAAGAGTAACAATGTTAACAACATCAAGCTTATTCCAATTGTTTTCAGAAGGTAAGGCTTTATCATTTTCAAATGATATAATATTTTTGCCTTTCTTTCATCACACAACAATGGCATCTGCATGTGAGCAGTGTACAATTTTTTCCTAACAAAAACAGTTATGTCAGACAAAAAATTTATGTACTTATCTAGGTACTTGCTCAGCCCAAGGAGGTCCAATTCGGTCGGCCATTCCTCTGGAAGTAGTTTGAGTGGTCCTCGGACAGTGGGTCCAAAGATTGGTCCATAGGCTCCTCGACTTTCCGGATAGGATTCAGTTGTCACCTCATGCTCCAGGCATAAGTTCTTTAGGACTGGATTGAAGAGTTCCGGGGCGAAGTTGGTCCTTCGATCTGTTGGTATGGATTGTGGTAACCCATAGCTTTTGGTAGTTTCGGTCCAGTTCTCCGCACTCGTTTCTTCAGTGATGCTCCTCAAATCTTCATCTGTACCGGCAACTGCAGGTTTGCATTGTTGTTTGATCATGCTGTGGTCTATCTGTCCATAGACATCAGTAGTAGGATTTTCTTTCTCGTCGATAGCTTTCTCATGCAACTGTAGCAACTCTGGTTCTACTTTCTGTTCAGCAATCAATTCATTTTGTGATGACTTCTTTGATTGTTCATTTCCTTTCGGACAATCTTCAATCTTGGAGAAAATAGTAGTATCAAGTTCCACTTCTTCTTCCTCTTTCTTCTCTCGTGGGAGAATTTCTTCTTTCTTTTCCTTTTCTTGTGAGAGAATTTCTTCTTTCTTTTTCTGTGGTGTCATACCATTTATGACATCACCTACAGGATAAAGTTCTTTTTCTTTTCCTGTCTCCACCATAGGACTAGGGTCTGGATTTTCCTTCACAATCAGTTCAGGTCTCACCCTCCCTTCCGCCAAATCATTTGCTAGGATAACAGATATGCCCTCAACAGGAAGTTTTGATATTACTCCAACTGTCACATATCCTTTCACCAAGTCAGATGTGAGGTATATCCTATGTAGAGGTATTTCTTCTTTCCATTCAAAACCTCTCAATAGGACAGTCTGTCCTGTCAATGTATTCACATTCAATGGTAATACATCTTTAAGCAGCAGTGTTAATGATGCTCCTGTGTCTCGTAATATTTTTATGGACTTCAGTGGTCCTTCCTTTTGTAAGGCCACACAACCTTCACTAATGAACGGTTGAAAACTGCACAGGGTCTCTGTGTCAATTTTATTCTTCCCTTGACCATGACTTTCGGGTGTTGTTTCATCTTTCGATGACTTCAGACTCTTTTCCGAGTCAAGAATACTTTGGTCTACTTTTTCGTCTCTGTGGACTTGGACAATTAATCCAATAGTAGCCATTCTGTATTTATAATCAGGATATTTATCCTCATTATCTTCAGTTGTAGATTTCTCTACCTTCTGACTTTTGCTCTCAGGCAAATCCACCCTCAGTGTTTCTGGTTTAGAAGAATCTTTCTTCGAATTCAGTTCGTTTGTATTTTCGCTTTCTTGTACATTCTGTATTTGTGCATGTCTGACGCACATTACCACTTTATTAGGTCCTTTTTCTTTCCTTATATTCCAACAGTCTTCGATGCTATGTCCTGTTCTTTTACAAAAAATACATTGGACGTTTTTGTAGACAGGTTTTTTATTAACATCATTTTGTTTCACAAAATGCTCTTTTTCACGATGTTGTTGTGGTGTGTTTTCTGCTGGCCGTTGTGACCGATTAAAATTCTTTCCATCAGCTGTTCTATGACACAGTGTATACTGTTCAGCTAAATCAGCAGCCTTATGTGGGTCAGTGATATCACGCTCGGATAAATACATTCTTATATTCGGCCTCACTTTGTTAATAAAATCCTCTAACAGAATGATATCTTTCATTTCTTTTAATGTGGAGATATTTCTGGATTTTATCCACTGATCCATTAACTTTTCTTCTGCTCTAAGGAAGTCTAAGTGTGTTTGGTAAGGGGACATTGTGTACTGACGGAACCTTTTCCGATAACTTTCAGGTATCTGGTTGTACGCTTTCAGTACAGAATCTTTGATGATTTCATAATCATTTAAATGCTCCTCTTTTAATAATAGAACACAATCTCTTGCCCTTCCTTGAGTAAAAGCTGTTCTGACTAATATTCCCCATTTATCTTCTGGGAATTTAAAATCTCTGCAAGAAATTTCAAAGGTCTGGAAGAAATTAGCTATTTCACTTTCTTTATCAATGTAGGTAGTGTTACGAAACGTAAATTCCCTACATTGTAATGTTAATAAACCAACTGAATCATTTAAGCGAATTGCGTTTAAACGATATAAATATTTCTCAGCTCAAAGTTTCCCCCGGGTTTTTCCTAACCTAATTTGAGCATTATTGTTTTTTATTAACCTCGATAAAAACATGAACTGTGCACGTACCTACAGCGTGTCAAGGCCGTCCGGTCTCTCCTTATTTTGTTAGAGCATTATTGCTTGTTCTTAATAAAAAAACATTCTGATCACGCAGTCAACATGCAGGCTTGATTAAAATATTCGTGTCACTAGGCTGTCTGGTTTTTCCAACGATTGACCCGTAATATATTTCTACGCGATTCGACACTTTTAGTCAGTTCTTGGCGTACATTCGATCGGATAACATCTAAGATTCTGAGTCTCTGAGAATCGTTTCTATTTGAGTTGTATTATGGAAAATTTATTATTCTACTATTAACTACAATGCTATATGTTCATTGAGGATATTCATTACTAATTGGAATATGTGTAGTTCTTGATTGTGTATATAATATTATTTGGATTCCTACTGGATTGATGTTGTAAATTAAACCAAATTTATCGTTGCTTTCTACACAACTTGGTTAACGTCAATATTTCAAAGTTATATACATGTGTGTATGTGTAATATTTATACAACTATTTTAATAATCTACACTACCACTCAACATCGAGGTTCTTGCTGTATAATATGAGCCACACAAATAATTATACATGAAGTAAATCAACTGAAAACTCTAAAACTACGCTATGTGAATTGCCAGGGGATTATAAGAACCAGGAATACTCTAGACAACTACAAATAAACTTCAGAATAATATAATAAGATCTTCACTAATACAAGGATACTCACACTAATAATAACAATACTATAACTATTATTTTCATAAATTGAATGGGGGCTCTAGCCGTAATAACATTATAAATCATAATTATACTTGTGTGATCTAAATAGAAGGTCTCATCCATAATTTATTATGGTGAATAAATTGCCTTGTAATAAAATGGGTTTTGCTCGTCAGTGATTTACTAACAAACGTTTAGAGGATTTACTTCAATTTCAAGAATCGTTATACTATTTACACAAACTATTTACAACTGCCGTAATACATACTCGTAACTTGGATGGATTGTGTTGGAAAATATGAACAATATACAATATACTAAAGATTGTGATTGAATTGAACATTGCTATTGAGAATCGGAAAACTTAACTATTCAGCCTGGAAAATTATCTGGTGTATTACCTTATCGAACAAAGTAACTCTAAGAAAGTATTATTTTTATGACCTTGTTGTGAAAAATCTGAACTGTGTGGTGTAGTGAATTATTCAAAGGACAGAAAGTAAGTTGGACACTTTTATTGTATTATTAACAAGATTTACAGTAACTTTTAATAATATAAAATGGAAGCCACAAATAATCTTACATTGGATCCAGAGATATTTGATCTAACCTCAGAACAGCTTAATAAAATGTCAATGATACAATTAAAAGAATTGGCTAAATCATTGGGCATTTCTATCACAGAAACTAGGCCATCAAAAACTAAATTACTTCAAGAGGTAACTGAGTGTTTAAGAAAACAAGGTACACTAATTATTGAAGAAACTACTGCTAATGATAACATTAATGATGAATCAGATGATGAATTACTTTTTCCTATAACACAAAGAGTAAAGCATACAACTGGTGACTTAAGTGAAGAATTGAAATTTAAACTTGAGTTAAGAAAGATGGAATTAGAGATGGAAAGAGAAAACAAGAGAATTGAGATGGAAAGAGAAATAGCAAGAGAGAAAATAGCAAGCCAAGAAAGAATTGAGATAGCAAGGTCTCGTACGTCAAATCATTCGAATGCAAGCTCTGAAGCAGATGCAGAACTGTATAAGTTTAAGAAACATATTCCAGTTTTTGAAGATAATTCGGTGGAAGAGTTCTTCATGATTTTCGAGAGAAACGCTAGAGACTATCAATTTCCCGAGGGCAAGAAAGCTATACTTCTACGCTCAGCTCTGAATAAAGGAAAGGCACTTGATGTTGTATTAAGTCTTACTGAAGAGGAATTGTATGATTATGAACTGATCAAGAATAGAGTACTGCTAAGTTATGCATTAACACCTGAAAAATATAGAAAAGTGTTTCGTGAGTCTAAGAAAGAACAGGAACAATCCCATGTTGATTTTCTAAGACAGAAAAAGAAATATTTTGAAAGATGGATTCGATCCAAAGGTGTAAACAAAGACTTTGATAAATTAGCTAATCTTATGCTAATGGAAGACTTTAACAATAACATCAGAGGTGATGTAAGAATACATTTAGCAGACAAAGGTGTAGAACAAGTAGAAACAGCAGCAGTGATGGCAGACGAATATGTTATTATCCATTCCAGCAATAAATTTACAACAGTTGATAAATCTAAATTCCAGAATCGAGATATGAAGGTAGAAAAGAAAACCATGAATCCAAATGAATCCTATCAATCAAAGAGACATCAGCAGAGCAATGAAGGTCCAACAAATTCCAAGCCAACCTGTAGCCATTGTAAACGAATTGGACATACTAAGGAAAAGTGCTGGATATTGAATGGGAACCCGAATAAAAAGAATGTTGTCTTATCGTATGTAGCAATGCCAAAACAAAGAACTCATGAAAATGTAAAGAAGGATATTAGAACTCAAACAGAGATACCTAGTGCTAATGCAGATAACCTGACAAAACACACGTATCTTGGAAACTTGAAACCAGAAATAGTTCCTGAAATAGAGACAATGGTTTTCAATAATTCTAATTCTAATCTGAGCTCCAAGGAGTCTATATCAGATAGAACCACCATGAGTACTAAACATACCTCTTACAAAAATAACTTGGATACAGATCTCATCGATACTGAGATACCAAGCAATTGTTTACCATTCATTGAAGAAGGTACCGTGTCATCCATAATAAATGGTGTCACTAGTGAAAAGAACATCAGAATACTCCGTGATACAGGGGCTGAGGTTTCACTACTTTTAGAGAATACTGTTCCTACGTCACAATCGACATATACAGGACAGGATCTTACTATTCAAGGTGTATCAAGGAAAAATGTACAAGTTCCTTTGCATCAAATACAGCTGAAGAGTGCGTACTTCACTGGAAATGTAGTTGTGGGTGTGTACAAATCACTTCCGTTTAAAGGCGTTTCTTTAATACTGGGAAATGATATTGCTGGAGATGTGGTGCATTCCATATCCAAGAAAAAACAATACCTCAATAAAAGTGAGAGCTTTATCAAACCTATATGCATCGTCACGAGAGGTATGGCCCAACAACAAAAGTCTGTCGAAACCATGTCAAAGTCAAAAATAGAACCAGAAATTGACCTACAGGCAACTTTCCTGGCTGACATCTTGAGTGGTCCCTCAGTCAAGACTACTGAAAGTAATTTGTCACCTCGACAATTACTCCTATTAGAACAGAATAGAGATTCAGGAATTAAACACCTGAAGAAAAAGGTGATAACTGAACAGGAGGCAGAAACTAAAGGAAATGGATTTTTTCTGAAGGAGGGAATATTAATGCAAAAATGGAGAGATGTGAAATGTGATAATGACAATTGCAGAGAAGGAAGTCAGATTGTGGTACCAGCCATATATCGCAATGACATCTTACACATGGCTCATGACACACCATATGCTGGTCATCTAGGAGTGAACAAGACTTACCGTCGAATTCTTCCGTACTTCTATTGGCCTGGACTACATCGTGACGTCACAAAATACTGCAAGTCATGCAATACATGCCAGATAGTTGGTAAACCTAACCAGACTATACCGGTAGCACCTCTAAAGCCAATACCTGCCTTTGCAGAACCATTTAGCCACTTGCTAATAGACTGTGTAGGTCCTTTGCCTAAAACAAAGACAGGACACCAGTACTTATTCACTATAATGTGCACTGCCACGAGATATCCTGAAGCTATTCCGCTACGCACCATTAACGCAGATAAGATATCTGACGCACTGATTGCATTTTGTTCAAGATACGGTCTTCCAAAGACTATACAGTCAGACCAAGGATCTAACTTTACATCAAAGCTGTTTAACCAGGTCTTAAAGAAACTAGGCATCCAACATGCAACTTCAACTGCGTACCATCCGCAAAGCCAAGGTGCCCTAGAAAGATATCATCAGACTCTGAAAACAATGCTCCGCACATACTGTTTTGAGAACACTGAAGACTGGGATCGCGGTATTCCATTCGCTCTTTTCGCGACTAGAGAAACTGTGCAGGAATCTCTTGGATTCAGTCCGTTCGAGTTAGTGTTTGGACATTCAGTTCGAGGACCTCTAAAACTGTTGCAGGAAACCTTGTTAAATTCTGATGAAGAGACTGGACTCGTAGCTTATGTGGAACAATTTAGCAATAGAATCTATCATGCTTTTAATCATGTTAAAGATAATCTTTTGCAGGCTCAGAAAAGAATGAAAGGGTACTATGATGTCAAGGCCAGATCCCGATGTTTCCATCCTGGTGATAAAGTCCTCATGTTGACCCAATTGTCTGGACAACCCCTGAGTGCAAAATATACAGGACCATATCAGGTTTTAGATAAAATCAGTGATGTAACATACCTTGTAAAAACCCCTGATAGAAGGAAAACACAGAGACTGTGCCATATAAACATGCTAAAACCTTATGTTGTTAGGGAAGAACAAACTGACATTAGGCCAGTGAGTGCTATCAAAACTGTTGAAACACCCCCGCCTAAATTTAGAAATACAATCATAGAAAGTAAACTTCAAAACACTGAAGCACTTAAAAACCTCAATGATAAACTGGCACATCTAGACTCAGGTGAACAGACTTCTATCAAGGGTTTAATCTATGATCATGTAAATTTGTTTAGTGATGTTCCTAACAAAACAACTTTGGTTACCCATGATGTAGTTTTAAAAGATGATAATATTAAAACTGTCAAACAACATCCGTATAGGGTTAATACCATACAACTTAAGAATAACTTACGTATTGGTAAAAGATCACATCGTCGCGGACACCCTATCGCGCATGTAACAAATGTATAAGGAAATAGATAACTTTATGTATATATTCTGATAATCCTAACTAAGAGAATTGGATCATTTAAAATATAAATGCATGAATATATGAATATGTTGTGATTATTTTATGCAATATCTTATGCCTTATTTTATGCCATGAATATTTCCATTTGCTAAAACAAATATTATTATTGTTGTAAAAAAAAAAAAAAAAAAGAACCTAATAAGTTACTTATAAATATTATGGATTTATGAACATAATTTTTCTTTATTAGTAAGATAATGAATGAACAGAAATGTACATCCTTATTTTGAAACAATTAAACTATAGTTGTGATTATGTAAAAACCAAAATAGAGTAATGTGCATACACTTCACATGCTTACACACTTAAGATTAAATTCTTACTCTTAAGTTTATTTAAATATTAATTTCATTTAAGTTGAA
This sequence comes from Anisus vortex, assembly GCA_949126835.1. NCBI lineage: Eukaryota > Metazoa > Mollusca > Gastropoda > Planorbidae > Anisus > Anisus vortex. Next base: position 19,712,637 of record OX421499.1, read on the forward strand.
TTAATTAATGATTGAATTGTTTAATATGATAACATTAGTTATGTTGATTTTTACCTTATAAATAAGATGATGATGTTTATAAGGAATGATATCTCAGGGAGTATAATTTTTTTAATAACGCGAACATGTGTTATGGTCTAAGGATAACTTAAGATCCTATATGATGAGGGTTTAATAGAATAAATTATTTCCCTTACTTGTCTTATTTAAAGGACTACCCAGGTGGAGTCAGTTTTTTTTTTTGTATATTGTTTAGAACTAAAGTTAAGTGCAGGCGGTTCTAAAAGAAATTGCACACTTCTATTGTTTAGTATGCAATGTTCTTTTCCTTTTGGTACGGGCGACTGTTACGAAACGTAAATTCCCTACATTGTAATGTTAATAAACCAACTGAATCATTTAAGCGAATTGCGTTTAAACGATATAAATATTTCTCAGCTCAAAGTTTCCCCCGGGTTTTTCCTAACCTAATTTGAGCATTATTGTTTTTTATTAACCTCGATAAAAACATGAACTGTGCACGTACCTACAGCGTGTCAAGGCCGTCCGGTCTCTCCTTATTTTGTTAGAGCATTATTGCTTGTTCTTAATAAAAAAACATTCTGATCACGCAGTCAACATGCAGGCTTGATTAAAATATTCGTGTCACTAGGCTGTCTGGTTTTTCCAACGATTGACCCGTAATATATTTCTACGCGATTCGACACTTTTAGTCAGTTCTTGGCGTACATTCGATCGGATAACATCTAAGATTCTGAGTCTCTGAGAATCGTTTCTATTTGAGTTGTATTATGGAAAATTTATTATTCTACTATTAACTACAATGCTATATGTTCATTGAGGATATTCATTACTAATTGGAATATGTGTAGTTCTTGATTGTGTATATAATATTATTTGGATTCCTACTGGATTGATGTTGTAAATTAAACCAAATTTATCGTTGCTTTCTACACAACTTGGTTAACGTCAATATTTCAAAGTTATATACATGTGTGTATGTGTAATATTTATACAACTATTTTAATAATCTACACTACCACTCAACATCGAGGTTCTTGCTGTATAATATGAGCCACACAAATAATTATACATGAAGTAAATCAACTGAAAACTCTAAAACTACGCTATGTGAATTGCCAGGGGATTATAAGAACCAGGAATACTCTAGACAACTACAAATAAACTTCAGAATAATATAATAAGATCTTCACTAATACAAGGATACTCACACTAATAATAACAATACTATAACTATTATTTTCATAAATTGAATGGGGGCTCTAGCCGTAATAACATTATAAATCATAATTATACTTGTGTGATCTAAATAGAAGGTCTCATCCATAATTTATTATGGTGAATAAATTGCCTTGTAATAGTAGGGACTAGCTTTTTCCATCTGGTCATCTCTACATCATTATGAGATTCTTTTTTAGTAGCTCCTATCTTCGCTAGCTCTATTCTTTCCTGACTTTCTCTTTGACTTTTCTTATCTTCCATCTCAAGACGTTTTTCTTCTATCTCACGATCAAGACGTTTTTGTTCTCGTTTATCTTCCAATTCCATCCGTTTCATTTCTAGTTGAAATCGCAACTGTTCGGACATTGAAGATTTCGACGTCTGACCTTCAACTTGATATTCCTCCGCGCTTGATTCTACTTTCAACTTTCCACTCGCAATCAACACATCTTTTATCTGCTGTGTCAACACTGTCCTCGATGGTGTAGTTTCAGTAACTTCTATCTTCAAGATCTCAGCGATCTCTTTTAACTTCTTTATTGATAAAGTTTTCAGAACCTCTTCTTCTGGATTTTCAATAAATTCCATTCTTTAGTTAAGAGATTTATAAAATGTAAATTTCCAACTTACGTTTTTCCAATCGGAAGAATACTTCAGCGTTATTAGACTTGCTCAGTAGGTCACGGCTTTACACACAACACAACACAACTTGAATATATGCTTCACTATACAACTATATCGGACGCAAGCCCGCAAATTGTTATGGCCCTCTATATGATGACTATTATTACGACTCGTTAAATCGGATTCAATGAATATAGTTGTATCTTTATTAGAAGTCTCTAGATTCTGCTAATCTGTAGCCCAAGCTAGGGGTTCCTTGACTGACAGGTCTATGCAGTAATGTAGTTATATTCGTGATAATTATCTTCAACACATTTCTCAACAATGTTAGATCAAACAACTCCAGTTGTTGAATAAACAATTTTATTTAAATTGTAGACTCAATATAAACGATCAATAAACTTCATCAACTGATGGCAACATAAGTTTTAATACAATGGCATACAATATACAAATGAATATAGCGACTTCACTCGACAAACTTCCGAACTGAACTAACTTTAAGGAGGTTGGAACTTTACAAAGAAAACTATCATCGAAGATTCTACAGGGTCTTAATACGCATTTTAACCTCTTTCTCTATATAATACTGCGATTCAGTTTTATTCTCCAATTTCCACGGGGTTGGACGAATTATTTTATTTAAACTGCCCTCAGGGCATAAAGGTCAAACCTTGGTCGCTTTGGACTCTGATACGCACTTGTTAAGAGGTCAATGCCTTACTACGTCATTCATTTATGACCGATATTCGTAACAGTAACATAATAAATATATATTTATATTAATAGGTGTCACTAGTCACTCACTGCAGGTTGATCTGGGTAGTAGACAGTAGACACTATTTTTTTCTTCTTAAGAGGCGGTTAATGCGCCGAACGATTTTTTGTAGTTCAATTCTAGTCTTGTATTTCCTTTCATAAAAAAATCAACGTCATGTTTGCTTTTTATTAAGAGATGTATTTGTTATACTTGAACAATGTTATTTTAAGTAATCATTAAGTAACAAAATAATCATATTCATTTTTAAAAAGGCAATATTTAGATAATTATTACGATGTGCCGAATTAAACAGGGTATTAAACCCTATTGTTCATGACCTCGTTTCTCTTTCGCTTCCCATCAACGGCATTGATTCTATTGATCAAAATAGTTGTTTAGTTCAACCCTAATCACGAGAAAATATTATAGGCCTATAAAAGAAGGCTTCCTCTCAATAATTTTTGTATTATACGTTTCTCTAAAAGGCTTCAGAAATCCAGTTCTATTAATTTTAATTAAACGGAGCACTTATATGAAAATATAAAGTGTCAAGGTCGCCCTCCATCATGATCAAGGTCCGATTTTTTTTTATTTTATTGTGGCTATTATTTCGTTTATGTGACAAACCAATCGATAAACGATTTTATTTTTTTCACAACAAATTTAATGAATGGGTTTACTGCTCTTAAATAGGGCAGATTGATTTTCTTTGTTTTATATCCGTTGATAGGCCTACTTTATACTTTATTAAAAATGGAAATAAGTTTCATAGTAAAAGTCGGATTCTAACACAGCTTAACATTTAATTGCTGTAAAGAGATAGATACATATATTAGGCCCTGTAGCATACAATGCAAATAAATTCTTAGAAATTATATAATAAGCGATAAAAAAATTAAAATGTACAAAAGATGTATTTAAATTATGGGACGCCGTGTTCCAGCGATAGAGTGTATGATTAACATCTCCAAAAGTCTAGTGTTCAAACCCGTTAAGGCTGAATTTCTTTACCTTGTAAAAAGTCTCAAAACCCGGACGAGCCGAAGCTCTTAAGCCGGGGCGTAACGCTTTACAAGTGGGTTATTTAAAACCCTGTCCGGGATCCAGCCACCCCACGGCACGCCGAAGGGAAGGATTCCGCAGGCCAGCGACCGTTCACTGCGGTTCCCCTAAGGATCATTATCGTGGTGGCTCTCCCGTATATCTGCATTGTCACCCGGTAGCACAAATCCTGTACTATAGGCACAGGCATCCAGGCACCGGGTGGGTCGTGAGACGGGGTTGCAGCATCCATTGCTTCCTCCCCACCGAGACCCGGTGGCCTCTCGGCAGTGCAATGGATCTCGGACATGCTGCGGGGGCTGTCCCCCATGCGTTAGCCCGCCGGTGTTTCAAAGAAATTACTGGCGGTTTACACACTACGCCGCTTTGAGGCCCATGGGTACAGTAGTGAAATTCTTGACCAGTGTGCCCGACATTGTCTGGTGAAATTAAAAACTTGACAGTTTGGTTTTGTTCTGGCTACACTATATGCGTCAACACTACGCGCCACACACTTCGCCACCAAAGCAGTGATCTCTGTGTTTCTTCAGCCTTAGCCATCCTCAAGCTCTGTTAAGAGAATAGAGCCTATATAGAACAAATGTGCAGAACTTTCAATGTCACAGGTGAACTAAGTAAGAAATTAATTCTCATACTCTCTGGGGTTACCAAATAACCACTTTAATAGATACTTAGATTCACTATTCCATGGCCGGAAATTTTAAATATTAATTGTTAGTTATAGTGTTTGCTTTCATTTAACAATTACAGACTTTTGGAGGTCCCCACCAACCATTCCCCTTTTAGCCATCTGTTATTATCTTCTATTAGTGACTAGTCTATAAACAATATTTGGCCATAACTATTTTGAGTTGCCTTTAAATCATAGGCTACGAGTCTTAATTTTAATATCGTACATAGATCAGTCAATTAATAAATAGTCTAGCATTACCTTTTAAAGTTTAGTTTTCGGCTATAAATTGATGGAAACGTAGTTGATAACTGAATAGTCACGTGACAGCTAATCCATCATTGTATTGATCTTATTGTCTTATCATTACATTAATTATTATTGTTGATTAATTATTGCTTGAATGTAGGTCAGCAATACATAAATTGTTGGATTTATTCTCGGATGAATGTAGGTCAAGGTTTGAAATAAAATTTTTTAGAAAATGAAATTTTTAGCCAGCTCATTGTTGTCTGTTATCCCCAGAGAAAGTAAAGAATATAGGCTATAATTTGTATACAAAAAAAATTACTTTGTTAATCTTGTTTTCAATATCTTTATAAAGCCAACATTGGCATTGATAACCAAATAGCAAGACTAAATAAATGCTCTTCAGTTCTCAGTCTAGCAGTGTCTATAAATAACTATATCTATATCTATATCATATATTAAATGTTACCCACGCGCTATTTATTACTGTTTCGTTACTGCGTCCAAGGCTTATCAGTTGTTCTGTCTCTTGGCTTACATTTTTATAAGAGTTTTAAATGATATTCTCGGTATTTCCTGACTCGTTCAGGCAACCCATTCCATGCCCCACTCTTAGAAAGTCTTTATTTGTACGTTGTTTGTTCTGGGTGTGTTCGTTTTTTGTTATATTCTCTAAAGATGCGATAACTACAATAAACAGCTATGTAGGCTGTCAAGATGCGTACCTATGTTAACTGCATATCAAAACCGCTTGTCATCGCATGAATATCGCTTCAGAAACGTCTGGGGAAAAAAAGTTGTTCTTGCGTCAAAATTATATTTTTTTTTTTAAATATTACTCCTGAATAACTCAAAACTGTTATCGCATCCAGGTCTGGCACTGGATTGGATATCCAGGGAACTCTACTTCACCAACGTCGGCCATTCCAGCCCAGGTGTAGATGGCGCTGTTTACTCCTGGCATCGTCTGGAGAAAATCTCCCTGGATAAGAAGAGCAGACGAACGATAGTGACCGCTGTTGAACGGCCCCGGGGTGTCGCCTTGGACCTGGAGAACGGGTAAGTCGTTTTCTAGGTCACGTTTGTACGCCGTAACATAGGTCTATTCACACACACATTCACACAAAAACTACATATATATTATAATAGTATTATAATTATATGCCCCCCCCCCCCTAGTTCTCTTTTTGTCCCTCAAATTCCCTCCCCTTTCTCTCTCTCTCTCTCTCTCTCTCTCGCACACGCACACACACACACATACACACACTAAACACTCCCTCTCTCCTGCTTTCTAAACTCGACAGAACCTAAGCTCAGATGAACATATTGAAGAATCAATGCCAATAGCACAGATCCCTATTGTGTCATTTGTTTTCCCCCCAAAAAAGCTTATTACTTATATCAGCATCCATAATGAAATAATCTTTCAATCAACAGCTCCATGGCTTACGGCGCCTTTAAAAAAAAAAAGCAGCGTCGCTTGGAGTTTTTCCCCTTGTTTATAAGACCCAGTGAATGGATGGATGGATGGATGAATGGATGTATAGATATATAAATAGATAGATAATAGATAGATAGATGGAGAGATAGATAGATAGATAGATATATGGATAGATAGATAGATAGATAGATAGATGGAGAGATAGATAGATAGATAGATAGATAGATGGAGAGATAGATAGATAGATAGATAAATAGATAGATAATAGATAGATAGATGGAGAGATAGATAGATAGATAGATAGATAGATACATAAGGAGTAATTTGAAATGACATGAACGAATGTTAAAATCTCGGTAAATTTTAGAATTTAGTACCTGCGTTCATATATTCATGTGTGTATGTATATATATAGATCAATCCAATAAGACTGTATTAATATTCGAAGGTGAATGGAATTTGGCTAGGTTATGCGTTATTTTTTCCCCACGAGCCAAAGAGAAAAAAAAAAGTAATGTTTTTAGATTAGAATGCTAGATGTCGGCTTGTTATAACATTGGTTTTGTTCTTGGTGAAAAAAAAAATACAGTTATATATAGCCTACCTCTGAAGGGAATCTGTTTTATTCGAATGTAGATTATATCTTTTTTTTTTTACTTATAAGAGGAAGAGAATTTTAACGACTTTTTGTTGCAACCATTGAGTAAATGGGGCGCTGTGGCCGAGCGGCAGCGCGTTCAACTGGTGTACAGAAGATCCTGGGTTCGAATCCTGGTGAAGGCTAGGATTTTTTTCCCAGGACTCGAGGGTGTCCCCGAGTCTACCTAGCTCTGATGGGTTCCTGAAATTAGTTGGGTTAAAGTAAAGGCGGTTGGTCATTGTGCTGGCCACACATCCCCTAGTATGCCGTGGCCACTGAAAGTGCTGAACGCTGCTTCACCGGCCCTATAATCAATTTGGTCTGACGGGTACTTTACTTTTTTTTATTGCTAAGTAAAAAGCTAAATATCTCGTTTACGCTGTGTTGATCCATCTGGCTAATTGTGTAGCAGTCATCAACTGCCAAGGCACACTATGACCAGTACGATAACCAGTCCGAGCCCAGTCGCCTTTGCTTTCCCCAACTAATGTCAGGTGCCAATAAAAAAACAGAGACACAGATCCACATGCTACTCCTCACATCAATGTAAGCCAAAGTTGCGAAGCTGGCACAGGCGTAGTTGTGGAGAATTTTTTGTCATGGATTCAAAATGGAGCAACTATAGAACATGGCGTCTGGGGCGGTGGTCAAAATTGGCACCTATATAAAATGTTTGTTTTTATCTATTCCTCGGGTCTAAAGGGGTCTTCGCAGTACAATGAAAAAGAAGATGAATAACAACATTCGTAAAGGTTAAGAAAGTTGGTTTGGCATCTATGAAAACTTTGGAGCCTGGGTCGGCCGTTCTCTCCGCCCCTGCTAGTTACACTTCAAGGATTCGAACTCAAAACTACCATAGCAATGTGTCTCGTAAGTAAACGAAAGTACCCGTCAGACCAAATTGTTCCTGCATAGGGCCGGTAAAGCAGCGTTCACCAGTTTCTGTGGCCACGGCAAACTAGGTGATTGTGTGGCCAGCACAATGCCCAGCAGCCTTTACTTTACCCCAACTAGCGTAAGGTACCCATCAGAGCTGGATAAACTCAGGGACACCCTCAAGTACCGGGAAAAAAAATCCTAGCATGCACCAGGATTCGAACCCAGGACCTTCGGATCACCAAGCGAACGCGCTGCCGCTCGATCATCGTGCCCCGTGATAGACCATTAATTCCATGTCAGACTGACAAAACAATCATGTTATTATAACTTTAGGCTCCTGTTCTACGCTGACCTGGGCAAGAAGCCATTGATACTCCAGGCTCAGCTAGATGGCTCCGAGAGACACGTTATACTGGATCACGACCTGGCCTACCCCACCAGCCTGTCCTTTTACGAAGGGAGGCTCTACGTGTCCGACGCTGACCCCAACAACAAGTCCTACTCGCCACACCTCCACATGTATGATGTATCGACCACTGAGTGGACTCTCCTAAAGCTCAGTAACAATTTTTCAGTAAGTCAATCACGTAAATTATAACATCATCAAAGTGAACTATGGTGGTTCTATTACTATTACAGTCTTTGTATGTCTATAGCTATTTGAATGGTAATAAGCGATAACACAATGCTACATTAAGTATCTATGTTTATTAAAGTATAAGCTCATACATCCAGTATAAAAAACGTGTAACTTATTCTAGTATTAATATATAGGCCTATATACCTTACTCACCATCACATATTATTATTATTATTATTATTATTAGGCCTATATAAAATTCTACTCTTTAGTGCGTGGAAGATTTAATTATGTCATTCTGTACATCAGAGGTCGGCTACCTTTTGATAATAGAGTGCCAAAATAGGATTTCTAATTCATTTAGTGTGCCAACAGCTTAAAAGTCACCCGGCCTGCTCTAACACTCACATTTCTTGTAGAAGACATTTGAATTACCTTTTGGATGGGAAGGGGGGGGGGGGAAGGGGGTCCTAACTAACTCTGCTTGCCAAGTTTAGTACACGTGCTGTAGGTGGCCGACCCCTGCTGTACATTGTGAATTAAGGTATAAGCTTACTTCCTCTACACGGTATTATTAAAACATATCTTTAATAGTGTGCCTCAAATAGGCCTATTCAGTTTATTTTCTATGCATCGAGCATTCAATTATTTTTGAGCACCGAGTGTTATGACACCTTTAAGTGTATGAAGTATCCATCGAGAGTAAAATGTTACCTATTTGTACATCAAATATTCAGTTATATTTTACTACTATACATCGTGCATTAAATAATATCTTTCTCTTTACATCATTAAATAAAACTGTCCATTGTTCAACAGAGTCCCATGGGTCTGGCCGTGCAGGGGGACACGCTCTACTACTCGGACTGGGTCAGCGAGGACAGTATCATGGGCTACATCAAGTCTTTCAATCTACGTTTTGGTGTAGATAACAATGTTATACTGAATGGCATGAGGCCCACTGGGTTATTCTATTCACCGCAGGCTAAAAGAAAATCTGGTAAATATTTGTTTCAATAAACATAGGCTATTCTCACGTTTATAGTGTAAATATGTGTATTATTATCAATTTTTTGTTGTCCCCACCTTGGTCTAAAATGACTTTAAAATAATTGTGTTGTCATGTTTTGGCCTGGTAGACTTCTTCTATTAACAACAAACAAACACATAATGCAAAAGTCATTTTGTGGAAGATAATCTAGGTAATGTAATGCATTTTCGGAAAAGAGATAGAGATAATGATGACGCGTGGCATCGGCATATTGATATTGAATGGACTAATGTTTTTATCTTCAGATTAGAATATTAGATTTATCATAATTTATGGCTATAGCAAGTCATTATTCATTATAAATTTATTTATATTTATTGTGGAAACGAATGGCTTTTATAATGTTACTGAAAAATACAAAGTACAAATGTTACTTGTATAGATCACTGGGCAGTGGCGTAGCAATGGGTTGTGCATGGTGCGCAATGCACTGTTGCTCAGTGGCTGTTGTGGATTCGAAGGGGGAGGGGCTATCTGAGAGCGATCATTGTCAAGTTATCCTATTAAACACATTCTGGCAGCTTGGCAAATCGGCAAGGATTTCAAAAAACCTGGCTTCGCCAGTGCCCCTATGGACCAGTTGGATATATGAGGTTCAAATTAAAATATTTTTATTGCAGATTCTTTAATTTTTGTTGGAGAAAAGGGTGCGCTGTTAAACAAAAAGCAAAATAAGATGAAGGGTGATAAATATGTGGTCATTTGCTTTATTAGATGAATAAATTTCAGGTTTAATTTTCTGCAAGCATATGCTATCCTTTCTTTGTTTAGCTTAAAGAGAATATTTGTGTTCTCTCATGTGTGAACTTTTTAACACTGTTAATGTTTGTAGCATTTAATAATATAGCAAAATATATTGAAGCACTGAGACAAATTACATGTTTAGTCACAACATTATTTTAAAAACTAATTTTAGCTACCAAAACTTTTTTTTTAGAGTAAACAGCATATTAGAATACATTAACCTATAGTTATCAGTAAAGTTTTGTGAAGATGTTATGAATACCAATTCTTTTTCCAGATTCAATGGATGCAGTGTGTACTAAGTCCAGCTGTAGCCATTCCTGCATCAAGACCCCACAGAACAAACAGAAGCCCTTTAAATGTCTTTGTCCAGATGAATCTACACATATTTTGTCCAGCAATAATGCTACATGTGCAAGTAGGTTATGCCCCTTGTCTATCCCTGGTTGTCTTTTTTTTTATATAGATAATGCGCTATGTGAAATTTTTTTTTTTTGACTGATGTATTCAAATGAGTTATTGTTTATTTAGGCATGAGAAGGTTAAGGGGAACCCAAAGTTCTTGTACTGTAAATTATAGAAATTTAACCTTCAATATGCTTCCTGTATTTAGGCCCAGGCCTCTATAGAAAGATAAAAAGTGTTTAAAAGTCTAGTATGGATAGCTAAATAGTCGATATTTTCAGTGAATCAACTACAACTGTTATTATCATTGAATGCATTTTCCCCACAGGACCAGGGAATTTTCTTTTGGTTGCCGATTTGAATACTTTGCAACTTGTGTCTCTTGATGACTACACTGAAACAGGGCCCAGAACTGTGCTCTATGACAGTATCGATGCCAACATAGCTGCTTTGATTTATGATGATGTCACAGATACCATCTACTGGAGTGATCTAACAAGGTAGGCAAGTTTTGCCTTTCTTTGTAAATCTTAGGTTCTAAAGTCTGTTACATGGAAAGCTTGCTGAAAACTTGACATATAGATCTACACCTTAGCACCAAGATATAATATATTGATTGAGTAATACAAGAAATAGGTCTATTGGTGAACAGGACAGAAACAAATAATGAATTGAACAAGATAGATATCATATAAAAACACTAAAGAAACTTAGAAGCAAGACTGAAACTTTATGGCATATAACTGAAACAATACATAATATATGGGCATAAATGGAAAAATAACAAAAATTAAATAATAAAATAGACAACGACCAGATTTTGATATGTAAATAAGATAAAAAGGCACCTAATTGAATTAGAGATAGTTGCCTATGTTTACTTTATCTACAAAGTAGAGTATAATACCACAAAGGCCCATTGTTCTGAACTGAATTACTATAATATATCTGATGCTATTAACCTTTAAGCTCTAATGATGAAAAAGTTAAAATATTTGTGATGACCACACAATTATTTAGCAGTAACCTTAGATTCTTATACCAATGTTGAATAAACCTTTCTTAAAAATGTAGCCTACCAAAATCCTTAAAAACAACTGGCAGTGTGCCTAATGAATTATAGTTTCTTGACTATATTTTGTCTGCAGGCAGTCTATTTATGCATCACCATTTCTGGATTTTGAGCCTCGACTTGTGTATCAAGCCAATTATTTCATTGATGGTATTGCTGTGGATAATGACAGGCAGCGCTTGTTTTGGACTGGCTACACACGCAACGGCTCTGGAATTATTGCTCGTATCAATTTGCAGAGAGGACAAGAGTCTTACCATGAGCTTATGGACGGCCTTAATAACCCCAGAGCCATTCATATTTTATCTGACAAACGGTAGTTTTTTATGCATGGTTTATTGAATTGTGAATTATTGAATCTGAATTGTGTATTGAAATGAGTATAAGAGATAAAATAAGGATTAAAAAAAAAATTTTGTTACCTATTTAACAAATAATAACTCTTATAGAATTTTAAAAAATGTGTTTTGCTTTCTTTCAAATCTACCAGTTTTCTTTAAACATTTATAAGGTTTTTATGCAGTTTTATGATTTATATTTCATTGAGAACTAAATTTTGTTATTTGAAGCTACACAGTCTATACCTTAAGTCAGCAACAATTGATGCATGCTAAAATTTTACTTTTACTAATAATATATTCAAAAATCAAAATTTAGACCTGAATTTTTGTAATAAAATCCCTACAATTAGTACATTTCATAAGAAGTAAATTGAAAAGAGTAATTTTTAATCCTGCAACTATCACTAAGCTTATGATTTTATTTATATTATATGCATTATACCTATTCATTATATTAGTATAAAATATATTTGTTAAGAAATTTATTAGTTGAATATTTATCAACAGACTTATATTCTGGACTGAGTATGGAGGTAAAAATGGGCCAGCTTGTGTTCAAAGGGCTCGAATCAATGGGCAGAAACAAAAAATGTTGAAAGCTAGAGGTTTATTTTGGCCTAATGGACTAGCAACACATCAACAGAGATTATATGTTGCTGATGGAGCAGGGAAACTTTTTTCAATGGATTTTGAAGGTTTTTAAGAATTTTTTTTTCACAATACTGATATGTAAAATGATGTAACAGGAATCAAGTATCACAAAACATTGAACACATCAAATGCTTGTATACTCAACAACTCTTCTTCAGTAAGGGTAAACATCTTTTAATCATAAACATGTCCTCTAACACAATATGCCCATCAACTGCTACAGCTCACATCAATCCTCCATCAAACCTATCCTAATAACTCAGTCGCCTCAAGACCAACGAACGAACAACCTCGTTCCATAGTCGCAAGTAGTGTACTCACTTCTATCTTCAATCTCCTGTCTCCTAGTAAACAACAACATTACATCAAAGACCACACTCAATATTCACTTCCTGGTTACTACTGATATTGCACCTATTGCACAAACTATTTCTTATAACTACACACCAACTCACGCACCCTATTACAAATGATATATAGAAAGTATTTTAAATTGAACATTAATAAAAGCAGGTTCAAGAGCTTATTTTTAGTTTTCCCTTAACATATGGATAAATGTGATTAACTGACACAGCTTGACATTCATGTATCTGCCTAATAAACAATAATCTTTTGAATAGAAGACTAACATGTGAAGTATAAGATATACCTGGGAAGCGATAGCTCTAACCGCTTTATTTTCTATAATGGGAATAAAACAAAGTTAATTAACATCTGCCAACAATTGGAATTGGTGAAATTGAATAACTGCTATTGATTAGGGATCAGTGTTCAATCTTGGTCTTGAATTAATATAAAATAAACAGGTAAAAAAACAAAAAAAAATCAACTTTATTTTTATGCCAGGTGAAAATCAAGAAGAATTGTCTTTTATGACTGGCCAAGTGTTGCATCTGTTTGGAATTGTTGTCATGGATACCGTGATCTTTTATTCTGACTGGCTGACCAACAGTGTCTACATGGTAGACAAAATTACAGGCAAAATAGAGTTGCTTTTGACTCATCTCTCCAGACCAACAAGTATTGCAGTCTACCATCCAACTAACCTTACAGGTGGGCAAAACTATTCATGATAGGCTAAGAATATTCATATATATATCTATACCGTATATATATTGCATGAGGTGATATTGGAAGAGGTGTCTGAATTTATGTCACTACTTTGGACAATTGGAGGAGAGGGGGGGGGGTAAAAATGGGTCCAAAGCTTGTGACATTATTAATGGACAGCTCCTTGGTGACACAGAAATGTATTGGATGTAAAGGCTTATGCTAAAAATAAAATTATATGTAGTATGTAGGCTTTATATTTCTATTTTTTAACTGAAGTTTTACAATTAAATTTGTATTTAGATTTCAACCAATATTTCTACAATTTAGTATGGCCAAATTTTCAAACTGTTTTACTTATTTGACCTGTTTCTAGTTTTCAACCAATGTTAATAGAAATTTAATTATCTGTTTCTAGTTTTCAGCCAACGTTAATAGTAATTTAGAATTATCTGTTTCTAGTTTTTAACCAATGTTAATAGTAATTTAATTGTCTGTTTTTAGTTTTCAATCAATGTTAATAGTAATTTAATTGTCTGTTTTTAGTTTTCAACCAATGTTAATAGAAATTTAATTGTCTGTTTCTAGTTTTCAACCAACGTTAATAGTAATTTAGAATTATCTGTTTCTAGTTTTTAATCAATGTTAATAGTAATTTAATTGTCTGTTTTTAGTTTTCAATCAATGTTAATAGTAATTTAATTGTCTGTTTTTAGTTTTCAACCAATGTTAATAGAAATTTAATTGTCTGTTTCTAGTTTTCAACCAATGCAACATCGAGGGTAAAGTCTGTACTGGAGGCTGTGTGCCTGTTCCTAGAACTTTTCACTGTACTTGCCCAGTTGGCTCAAAGTTGGCATCTGATGGATTTAGCTGTATTACAAGTAAGAAATGGCTTACACAATAACAAGTTTACAGTAGAAAAGGAAATTTTGGCCAAAATAGATTTTTTAAATATTGGCGGAAAGGAAAAGATTTTTTTTCGCAACAGACAAAGAAAACTATCCCCAATGAATAAATATAAAATATGAAAAACTATTTATAAAGATGTAAAATTAGATTATCAATTTACATATTTGTACACCTTTGTGTACCTTAAAATCTATTTATTCTAATGGCAACTTGTCTCTTCTAGATTATTTATTTATTTTGAAAAAAAATTGTAAATTTTTTAATTTCAATTTTCTAGTGGCCAGTCCATGGGAAGTAACAGAAGAGTCAAAGTGTTCCAACCAATGTGATAAAAATGCCTACTGTGCTCAGTTAGTTCCCTTGTTGAAGTTTGATTGTGTTTGTAAAGCTGGCTATGAAGGCAATGGGCTGCGTTGTTCAGGTTCCAATTATTTATTAATGCATGTTTATTTTGACTTTTTACTATTGTCTTTTTTTTAAATTTAATTTTTCTAATAAAACATACAGCAAACTTAATGAAACCAAACTATTCATTCTTTCAGACTTTGAAAATATATAAAAGTATGAAATAAGATGTTTTTGAAATAATAGTATAAAAAAAGATACATAATGTTTATTGCTTAGATCAGCATTTCACAAATGCCGAAGTGCGACTCGGTACAGACCACAGAAATAAAAATTACTGGGACAAAAAAAAAGAAGAAATAATTGCTAGGAAACTCATATTTTTTATATGTTATTTATAGACAAGTAAAATATTATTCTGTCAGAAAGTATAGGCATAAAACTAATCACGTCACGAAAAAGAAAAGTTTGAGAAGCGCTGGCTTAGATTAGTGTAGACAATATTTAGAGAACCTATTTAATGATTTAAAAAAAAACAACAACAACAAATGTTTCAGAATGTGGAGAAGATTTTTTCAAGCCTTTGCTGGGAAACGATACCTGCACTCCTTGTGCTCTGAATTCAACCACCAAAGAAAGTAAATCAGCGACTCAGTGTTTTTGTAACAATCCTCAACTCACACCTGTTAATAACATTTGTACAGGTAATGCTCGTGGATAGAAAACAATGAAATAATGTCAGATTTAGGAATAACTTTGTTATACCTTTTAATCCAATTACCATTTCTTCTCTGTGCATTGAATACTTTGGAATGGTGTGGCCTACACAATTAATACCATAATGAGTCACCATTAATTTCTAATGTCTTCCTGACCACACAAATAATGCTGACCTGACTAAGAATACAAAGCACCATTTTATTGTGTCAGCTATACACATCTCTCTACCACTGCCGATTCTTGCCGAAAATTCAGCACTGAATTTCAACAAAACTACTGTGCACTAATAGACTTTAAACGTCAGTGACATATATTACAAAGGTCCTATATTGACCCAAAATTGGTTCATTATTTAAATCTTGGCCTGATATTGGACTATATTAAGCCAATATAACGTGCTGTTACAGAACAGAGTTTCTGTCAGTCAGCTATAACTCTTATAAACCACCTATATATAGCTCTATCTACAGCTGCATTTTTCATGAACTGTCAAATTCATTTTAAAAAACATTTTTTTTCTCAGACCCTCAAACCATTGCCAGCACTACAACAGCCCAAAGCACAACGAAGACTTTCACCCTAGTCACAGACCAAACTGACAGGCACCTGGAAGAGATTTCCACAGAGCCTTCTCTACTGATTTCAGATCCAGGGGCAACATTAGGTTAGCACATCATCCTTTTTCTTGTGTAATATTGATCTGAGCAGCACAGTACTTAGCTATATTTGATCTGAGCAGCACAGTACTTAGCTATATTTGATCTGAGCAGCACAGTACTTAGCTATATTGATCTGAGCAGCACAGTACTTAGCTATATTGATCTGAGCAGCACAGTACTTAGCTATATTGATCTGAGCAGCACATTACTTAGCTATATTGATCTGAGCAGCACAGTACTTAGCTATATTGATCTGAGCAGCACATTACTTAGCTATATTGATCTGAGCAGCACATTACTTAGCTATATTGATCTGAGCAGCACATTACTTAGCTATATTGATCTGAGCAGCACATTACTTAGCTATATTGATCTGAGCAGCACAGTACTTAGCTATATTTGATCTGAGCAGCACAGTACTTAGCTATATTTGATCTGAGCAGCACAGTACTTAGCTATATTTGATCTGAGCAGCACAGTACTTAGCTATATTTGATCTGAGCAGCACAGTACTTAGCTATATTTGATCTGAGCAGCACAGTACTTAGCTATATTTGATCTGAGCAGCACAGTACTTAGCTATATTTGATCTGAGCAGCACAGTACTTAGCTATATTTGATCTGAGCAGCACAGTACTTAGCTATATTTGATCTGAGCAGCACAGTACTTAGCTATATTTGATCTGAGCAGCACAGTACTTAGCTATATTTGATCTGAGCAGCACAGTACTTAGCTATATTTGATCTGAGCAGCACAGTACTTAGCTATATTTGATCTGAGCAGCACAGTACTTAGCTATATTTGATCTGAGCAGCACAGTACTTAGCTATATTTGATCTGAGCAGCACAGTACTTAGCTATATTTGATCTGAGCAGCACAGTACTTAGCTATATTTGATCTGAGCAGCACAGTACTTAGCTATATTTGATCTGAGCAGCACAGTACTTAGCTATATTTGATCTGAGCAGCACAGTACTTAGCTATATTTGATCTGAGCAGCACAGTACTTAGCTATATTTGATCTGAGCAGCACAGTACTTAGCTATATTTGATCTGAGCAGCACAGTACTTAGCTATATTTGATCTGAGCAGCACAGTACTTAGGTATATTTGATCTGAGCAGCACAGTACTTAGCTATATTTGATCTGAGCAGCACAGTACTTAGCTATATTTGATCTGAGCAGCACAGTACTTAGCTATATTTGATCTGAGCAGCACAGTACTTAGCTATATTTGATCTGAGCAGCACAGTACTTAGCTATATTTGATCTGAGCAGCACAGTACTTAGCTATATTTGATCTGAGCAGCACAGTACTTAGCTATATTTGATCTGAGCAGCACAGTACTTAGCTATATTTGATCTGAGCAGCACAGTACTTAGCTATATTTGATCTGAGCAGCACAGTACTTAGCTATATTTGATCTGAGCAGCACAGTACTTAGCTATATTTGATCTGAGCAGCACAGTACTTAGCTATATTTGATCTGAGCAGCACAGTACTTAGCTATATTTGATCTGAGCAGCACAGTACTTAGCTATATTTGATCTGAGCAGCACAGTACTTAGCTATATTTGATCTGAGCAGCACAGTACTTAGCTATATTTGATCTGAGCAGCACAGTACTTAGCTATATTTGATCTGAGCAGCACAGTACTTAGCTATATTTGATCTGAGCAGCACAGTACTTAGCTATATTTGATCTGAGCAGCACAGTACCTAGCTATATTTGATCTGAGCAGCACAGTACTTAGCTATATTTGATCTGAGCAGCACAGTACTTAGCTATATTTGATCTGAGCAGCACAGTACTTAGCTATATTTGATCTGAGCAGCACAGTACTTAGCTATATTTGATCTGAGCAGCACAGTACTTAGCTATATTTGATCTGAGCAGCACATCACTTAGCTATATTGATCTGAGCAGCACAGTACTTAGCTATATTTGATCTGAGCAGCACATCACTTAGCTATATTGATCTGAGCAGCACAGTACTTAGCTATATTTGATCTGAGCAGCACAGTACTTAGCTATATTTGATCTGAGCAGCACAGTACTTAGCTATATTTGATCTGAGCAGCACATCACTTAGCTATATTTGATCTGAGCAGCACAGTACTTAGCTATATTTGATCTGAGCAGCACATCACTTAGCTATATTTGATCTGAGCAGCACATCACTCAGCTATATTTGATCTGAGCAGCACATCACTTAGCTATATTTGATCTGAGCAGCACAGTACTTAGCTATATTTGATCTGAGCAGCACAGTACTTAGCTATATTTGATCTGAGCAGCACAGTACTTAGCTATATTTGATCTGAGCAGCACAGTACTTAGCTATATTTGATCTGAGCAGCACAGTACTTAGCTATATTTGATCTGAGCAGCACAGTACTTAGCTATATTTGATCTGAGCAGCACATCACTTAGCTATATTTGATCTGAGCAGCACAGTACTTAGCTATATTTGATCTGAGCAGCACATCACTTAGCTATATTTGATCTGAGCAGCACATCACTTAGCTATATTTGATCTGAGCAGCACATCACTTAGCTATATTTGATCTGAGCAGCACAGTACTTAGCTATATTTGATCTGAGCAGCACAGTACTTAGCTATATTTGATCTGAGCAGCACAGTACTTAGCTATATTTGATCTGAGCAGCACAGTACTTAGCTATATTTGATCTGAGCAGCACAGTACTTAGCTATATTTGATCTGAGCAGCACAGTACTTAGCTATATTTGATCTGAGCAGCACAGTACTTAGCTATATTTGATCTGAGCAGCACAGTACTTAGCTATATTTGATCTGAGCAGCACAGTACTTAGCTATATTTGATCTGAGCAGCACAGTACTTAGCTATATTGATCTGAGCAGCACAGTACTTAGCTATATTGATCTGAGCAGCACATCACTTAGCTATATTTGATCTGAGCAGCACAGTACTTAGCTATATTGATCTGAGCAGCACAGTACTTAGCTATATTGATCTGAGCAGCACATCACTTAGCTATATTTGATCTGAGCAGCACAGTACTTAGCTATATTGATCTGAGCAGCACATCACTTAGCTATATTTGATCTGAGCAGCACAGTACTTAGCTATATTGATCTGAGCAGCACATCACTTAGCTATATTTGATCTGAGCAGCACAGTACTTAGCTATATTTGATCTGAGCAGCACAGTACTTAGCTATATTGATCTGAGCAGCACATCACTTAGCTATATTGATCTGAGCAGCACAGTACTTAGCTATATTTGATCTGAGCAGCACAGTACTTAGCTATATTTGATCTGAGCAGCACAGTACTTAGCTATATTGATCTGAGCAGCACAGTACTTAGCTATATTGATCTGAGCAGCACAGTACTTAGCTATATTTGCAACTGTAACTAGAAAGAGCCTGGTATCCCTACATTTTTTTTAACCAAGATTAAATCTGTAAAATCAAAGTTCATTTATTAATAAATAGACAACTAATAATAATTATGACATAATTAAGTTTACTGGTACTTCATCTTGAAATTGGGGCCCCATCTGTATTTACAATCTGTATCTTGGCACCATGTTTGGCACAGTACTGATTTTGACCCCTATCATAATTGATAACTGAAACATTACAATAAATGAGCACATATTATGTGAAGCCCTTCAAGATTGTTCAATACATGAAAAGTATCACTGTTGGATCAATTTGATTTAAAGGGCTTGTGAAGCAGTGTTCACAAGTTTCCATAACCGTGGAATACTAGGAGATTGTATAACTTTCACAATTCCAGTACATCCCATGGTCATTAAAATGATAACTGCGACTTTTCATTTTAAATTCTGTATATTTGACAGGTCAGCCATATTTTGACCAATGTCCTCATGGGGAGCTACTCAAGAAAACTATACCAGAGACTACCAACCATGTCTGGGTTCCAATGAACTGGACAGCGCGGGATGGCTTTGGCAAAGAGCTGCAGATGAGATCCAACTTCAATATATCAGACAGTAAAATTCTCATTCCATGGATGGCCAGTGGAAATGGAAAGCAACACACGGTTGTGTTTCAAGCCAAGGACAGCTGGGATCAGATTGCTACCTGCCAGTTCCAAGTTTTAGTTGAAGGTAAAAACAAAAAACTTTCCCGCAGAAAGGAATATAAATTTCATTTTTAGTTTTAAAACATTGAGTTCTATTTATTAATTTAAATATTTCATTCACTAATAAAAAAAATAGTTTTTTTTCTTTTTCTTCTTGTATATGAAAGTTAAAGTTGTATTATATTATATTAATAAGTTTAAAAGTTTCTTTTACACATTACAAAGCTAAAATATTACATTATAGTGAAAAAAATGTTGGATCTGAACTTTTTAAATGATTGAAACATATACCACCATTACTTAATTACAGTAATCACAGCTTTTATTGCAGCATATTGATTGTGATAGATCATCTTTATTTTTCAAAAACCCAAGTCATATTCCCTTGCCCATTATTTTGAATTTAATATTTTGCCATATCCTTGTGCAATCTAATTATTAGATGCAACTTTTAATTTTTGCAGTTATATCATGTGAAGCTTATTCTCTTGATAATCGCCCATTAGATCAATTGCCTTTGCATCCCACATGTCTTATTACATCTTTACTTACAACAAAAGCAGTTGTTGGGATTTTAACACATCAGGTCGAGCCCATATTAAATAATAGCCTACAGATTCTGCCACTTATTAAAAGATACAACTTTCATTTTTTCTTTTGTGTAACTAATTGTGTGCATTTTATTTGCCGAGCTAAATAGATCAGTAAAATGAGATATTTGGGTAAAGGGAATGTCTGAGACAATTTTTGGTTAGACCCCTACTAAAAAAATACCAGAATGTAGAACTTGCTTAATTTTACATCCAGAATCTTGGCAACTATTATATTTTTTTAAATCTTTATCCTATATATTATAACTGAATGTTAAAATTATGAAACCATGCAAATGAATTGTGTCATACATAAACATATCTCATTATTTCTTTAATAGACTTTGTACCCCCAAGATTTACCAGTTGCCCTCAGAATATCCTGAAGAAAACATCAATGAAGAGTGAGCCCATCAACTGGGCACCTCCAGTTGCTGTAGACAATGCCCATGACCCCATGGTGATCAGCACTCATGAGCCCAAAAGTGAGTTTCTGATTGGTACAACCAAAGTATTATACACAGCCACTGATTGGGAAGGTAACTCTGCCAACTGTACATTCAACGTGACTTTAATTTATGGTAAGTCATTTGAAAATATAAAGTTGTACACATACAAATATTTTTCTTTTGTTTTAAATAGTGGCCTACGGATTTGCTATGATTCGTAAATAAATTATAATCTTTTTATAATATATTGGCCAATTTAAATATGTATTTATTTATTTACTAGCAAAAACAGAACATTTGGAATATAATTTAAATGTAGGCCTATAGATGTAATAAATATAGATAGTATACAAAATTTAGCACGAGCATATTATATTAACTGGTAGGCTATTTCAATATCCATAACTATGTCTCATATCTTATCTGTATAAAAAAGTTCTTTGTAAATATTAAAACATGATATATATTTTGTTTTATCAACTTTGAGCTTGAATCCTTTAAAGTTAAAGTAAAAAAAACTTTAAATTACGATCTTTTCTATATAATGTGTTCAATAATGTTTAGTATGAAATGTCGTCTTAATCTTAACTCTCAAGTAGAAAATGTAATTTTATAAGGTTCATATTTTTCTAATTTATCTATTACACTAAATGCTCTCCATCTCTTAACTCAATAGAACAGCCCTGCAATCTTCCAGAAATAAAAAATGGAGTTCTAAACTGTGGTGCTAGTGATGCAGACAACTGTAACATTTTGTGCAGTGAAAGTTACATTCTCAATCCATTGGTTGTGTTTCCGCACCACTTCAGCTGCCTGATGGAACAAGATGTTCAAGAGCTTGTTAGAATATCAAAAAAACAGGAACCGTGTTTGAGTGAGTTTAAAAATAAATATAATATATGTGATACAACCCCACAGAACGGTACTGAAGTCAGCAAAATAAGACATTTAGTTTTATGTGTTTAGAAAAAGCTAATTCATTTATCTAAACATTGGTGAAAAAATCTTTAAAATCGATTAATTAGTTTAAAAGTTATTCAAATGTACACAAGTAAAGGTAAGAGAAGTAGTTTTGGAGAAAAATGAAAAAGAAATCAATGCCGATTTTTCACAATTTAGCATTGCAACAAATAATTAAATATTACCAGGATGAATAAATATTTACCAATCGTCACGAAATTTAGCAAACATAATCATAATGCGTCAATACACAAGCTTTAAAAGTTTTCAATGATTTAAGTAATATTTAGTTTACATTTAAACTATTTTATCTTTAGATGCCAGTTTGCTTGCTTTTTTTCGTAATTTCTAAAAATAATGTAAGCTTGAAAATTTTACAGCTATAAGTTAAGGCATTCAACATTAAAAATCAATATTAATCTCCATAACGACATCGGACCCTTTTCTCACATTATTATGCATTTATTGAAAAATCTGTTTTACCGACATCCGTACCGGTTCAAGGGGTTGCATCACATATAACTTAGCTTTAATAGAGTTTTGTGTTCAAAATCTTGTCCATAAAAAAAGGATACCCAAAAATATGCTATTGTTGTTATTGTGTGATCAATTATTTAAGAAAGTGCTAGATTTAAAATCAGTGTGCATGATGAGGAATAAACAAAACAATTTGCATGATGAACTAATTGTTATCAATTGGATTTTTTGTTGATCGAGAGAAAGTTTTGATGTTGAACTTTTGTCAAAATAAATAATTGTTTTAATTTTTATGAGAAAGCTTTCTTTGCATTATTAGGAATTTTATAATTATTGTAATAAATTACTATTGTTTCGTATTTTAGAACACAGAAGGCCAACTACAGCATATCAGGAGTTTAGCCTAACATTCAACGGGCAATGTCGACCAAACAGTACAAGTATTAAAGATATACTCAAGGAAAAAGTAAGTGGAATTTTATTTTATTTTGTGGTGGATGCAGAGCTGCATCGCATTTGACTGACAAGCCAAAGGTCCTGGGTTTGAATCCTGGTAAAGGCTAGGGTTTGTTCCTGGGTCTGGAGGGTGTCTCTGAGTTTACCCAGCTCTGATTGGTTACATGGTACCTGACAATAGAAAAGTAAATGCGGCTTGGCATTGTGCTGGCCACACAATCTTCTTGAATATGCTGTGGCCACCTAAACTGGTGAACATTGCTTAACTGGCTTTAGGGATACTTTAATTTGTTTTTATTTACTGGGTATTTAGGACTGGATACAAAATATGGGTCAACATAAATACACTGTAGGCTACAAACAGCACAATTAAAAACAATTAAACAACAATTTTTAAGTAGGCCTACTTAAATTTATTTGAGGTAATTTAATGTGCTATAATTGTTTTCATTTATAGTTGAATATCTAATTAAAAAAAAAAAAATTTCCTATATTTATGATAAATTTCTTTTTTTTTTCTTCTATTGACATTTTTTTCATGTTTTATTTTTTATTACCATTGTAAAACAATAAAAATCATGTAGAAAACTCCCACATGTCTATAACTGTAAGTTCTGTTTTCTTTTTTCTTGTGTAAATTACAGATTATTGACCAATTAGATGATAAAAGAATCTGCAGAGGAGCTAAGTGCACACATAGTCCCATGAAAATCTTGTGCAACTCGGGAGGGAAAATTAGAAGATTTACAGAGCAAAGGTTCAACATGACATGGAATGTGACTATTGAATATTCACCACTGTCTCATGAAAACTAGTAAGACTTTTTGGTTTTGAAAAAATATTATTTTAATCAAGGTTAATGCAATAGTTACCTCTTAATAAAGTTCTGGACCCTTTTTTTTTTTTTGGTGGGGGGGGGGGGGTTTACAGTAAGACTTAGGCATATATATTATTTAGCCTAAATAGTAATATTTTACAATTTGATATACAAAATAAAAAGAATTTTCTTTTTTTTTAAATTCAAGTTTAAACATAATAGTATAAAATGTTATAAGAATATTTTGGCTGGTGCCCCTATAGTTTAAGCTTTTATACAAGGGCCCATACAAATATGACAGCAGTATAGCCTCCCCTTACTCAGACTTTAATAATTGTCCTGTCCTTCAACAAAAAAAATATAGATAAAACAATTTCCTAATGAAATTTGAACCCAAGTTTAATTTCATCTTTTCAAATGCAATTGAAAATAATTTATTTTGTCGGTCATCTGCAGTGATGGCTTTAGTCCTGGTCAAGTGAAAGGAATTTTAACAGATATGAAGCTGGAACTGAGAAAGCTGGCAGCACACCTGACGTTCTTCTTTGGAGAAGAAACCTACTCTTCTGTCCCTAGTAGTATTAGCAGCAAAGAGTTTCAGTGGCTATGTTTACCTGGTGAAATGAAAATGAAAGATGGGTGTGGTAAGGACAACAAAATAATTATAATTAAGTTTCTTTTATAAAGCATTAATGGGTTTAGTAAGTAGCACACTCAAATCTTTTTTACAGAAAGAGCTTCTGTATATTGTAACAAAAAAAACAATACAGATAAATTCTATGATGTTTGTAAAAAAAAACTTAAAGTAAATATTGTGAAACATATATTTTATTTTTCACAGTGCCTTGTCCTCCTGGATCCTATTTGAATGAAACAAATGAACAGTGTGTGCTCTGTAGTGAGGGGTACTTCCAGAACATGTCTATGAGCACTAGATGCTTGGTATGTCCAGCAGGTATAACTCTAGAGCTGGGAGCCATCAGTGACTCAGAATGTAAGTTGTGATGTACATGTACTTCAGTCTTGTGTTTGTTTGAATTTTACTTTTAATGAAAACTTTAGGTGAATTATTTGATGATCTACAAAAGTCTAAATAACTTACCGCACATGCGTGTTTAATAATTTTTACCTTGCCTGTAGATATTTTATCTCTTTATTTCTATTATCAATTAAGCATTTTATAATACCTTTCTTTCCTTCCAACCCTGACAAAGCTCTAAAGCATTAGGCTTAAACATCATGCTGTGTGTCAAAAAGAGTCTCGTATAAACTACCACAAATTTTTTTTTTTTCTTTGTAAATAATTTCTAAAACGCTTATTTGGATTAAGGGTAAAAAAGAAACATTTTGTAAATCTTTGATCATTTTATTAATTGAGTTTGTAGTTTCCCAGATACTTGTTTATTATCAAAATTAAAATATGGGGAAATATAATAATATAGAAAGATTTTATATTGGGATGTTAAAAAATGCCAGTATTATTATCTGTAATGTCTTTAAATAAAGACATTATCTATTTTCATATTTTGATACATAGGATAGATTAACACCTTAGTTCATGGCCATAGAACCTGTTCTTTAAAATATATTTCTTTCTGTGCATTATTTCAGGTATCACCTTCCCAGCCATGAATGAAATGAGTAAATTTCTCATCATTACATCCTGTTCTTCAGCCATCTTATTTCTCTGCATGGCAATTTTCCTGTATTTCTGGTACAACCGTCAGCGTAAGAAGACTGTGGACACCAAGGTTATAGACAACAATGGACGCTACATGACAGCCAATGTTTATGGACATACTCCCATTCCTACGGAAAAATGTCCTGATTACATAAGGACATCAAATCGAGATTTCATCATGTCCTCTCATGACTATGAGGACATTGATGGGCATCATAGGTCGACTTTTGAAACATTTTCCAGACGCCCACCAGGGTGTGGTGACTCCCTCAGCTCTTTTAAAGCCCATACTGACATGACCTTTCTTCCAGCTGGGTCACCAAACTCAAGCTCCCAGCGGACTTCCGATGATACCTTGATGCCCGGATCACCTCGAGAAAGTGCCAAGTCATTCAACTTGTTTAGCGATGGAGGACTGCAGTACACAATATCGCCTCATGGGACCATGGAGTCATTTAAAGGCTCACCTCCTTCCTCCCCTTACAGAAGTCTCCATTTAGTGGCGAATGGTCCAATACCGAGGGGAGGCTCATCTGATTCCCCAACCCAGAGTCACACACTGATTTCACTCCTAGGAGACGAGAGTCCATACACAAGTAGACTTATTCGGGAAAGGCTGATTGACCCAAACAGCCCATACAGGATTATCTCCCAGGAAAGAAGAAACGGAAATGAAAGCCCGTACAAAATCCATCGACGGAATGAGTCGGAGAGTCCCCACCACATGCTGTCAGTAGACATCGGTAGCCAGATTGACAGCCCTTACAGGCTAGTGGGCAAGGAATCTCCTTACAGGAGCCCTGTCTTTCAGCGAGAACTCACCCACTCATTAACCAGAGGCCACCCTGAGCATGGACTGAGACATTATTCTCATGGCAATAACTCTGAAAATTCTCTGCGTTCACTACCAGAGACCTCTAATGTACAGCGCTACAAACCATTTGACCGAGACGAAGGTAGCGCCTTCACTCCTATTGGAGACTTTCTTTACAAACGGCCACCTTCGCCGCTATCTCCGCCGATCTCCAGTCGAAAATCCAATGACTCTCTTCAGCGATCGCCTTCAACACCCAGGGCTTCTCCCGGGATGTCACGAAAGCGCTTTGACAACCCGTACAAATCATCTCCCATGAATCAGCGCCGCAAGACCAAACCTGACTTTGATGTCTATGAATATGAATAAGTCAATGCAAACAAACAACAATAGATTCTAAAACTATGTACTTTGCACTATGTACAGGCATTCTATTGAAGTATCTAAGTATGTACATTATAATTTTATGTCTGCTGAATGTGGGCTAATGCATAGACATAAAGACTACAGAACAAACTCCACAGATACTCTCTTAA
The DNA here is from genome assembly GCA_949126835.1 of Anisus vortex. Lineage (NCBI taxonomy): Eukaryota > Metazoa > Mollusca > Gastropoda > Planorbidae > Anisus > Anisus vortex. The sequence continues at coordinate 19,739,616 of OX421499.1, forward strand.
CATTATTTATGCATACACAAAAAAATACAAATGTTTGTTTATGATATTCCTCAGCATTAGTTAAAGTAAACTTTGTAATAGCATTAACAATAGTTTAGTCTGTAATGTAATTAGATAGCAAGATTTGATTCATTATTTCTAAAACCAAAGATCATCTCATCACAATGTTATGGTATGTACTAATGTACCATTATCCTTTTTAAAATATATATATACAAAAAAAAAGATTATTGTTGTGGCTAATTATATAACCAATATGATGCAATTCATATGATGAAATTAACTTTTCATTTTAAAAAATAATAATTTGTGTCATTCTTTCTTGAAACTAGATTTCTAAAACTTTAATGAATTCTTACAATAAGTTTTTTTCTGAACCATTGTCATATAAGCTACAGATGTTCCTTATACATACAAGGTTATTAAGGCCTTTACCCAAACTGTCTGTTGGGTGGTAGGGATAGGACATTGGCAGGCTTGAACCTAAGATATCATGTTGACAGTCCAGAATACTTTAAGCCTGGAATTTCAGTCTGGACTTTGAGTATGGACTTCCAGCAGTCTTTCCTGACCACACACAGATTATAGCTTACATTTGATAAAACAGCTCTGTGGATTGAACTGACCACCGTTTTGTTTTATTTTTTGTTTGTTTAGGCTGGCAAACTTTTATTTTTCCATCCATTCCATAATCATGATAATATATTTTGTATTATATGTATGTAAAAATCTGAATTGTCATGATGTTACAAGAACTGTATTTGTACAATAATTTATTGTGTATAGTTGTAGATGTTACTCACTAGTTACAGTTGTTTACATTTCCTTTCTTTTTATTCTGTAGTCTACTGTGGATTAAAATTTTATTTTTTGTCTACTTTTCTATATAATATAGTAAGCCCTACTTAGTTATAAATGTGTTTTGTGATGATTGTAGCATTACAGAATATTTACTAAACTGATGATAGAAATTTATATATGAATTTTGTTAGGCATGAATTTAAATATTGAAAATAAATGGATATAATACACAAGATATTAGAGTTAGCTTTTTTTAAAAAAAATATTTAGTTACCTGTCAGCACCCTAGTGAGCCAAACATTGACCCAGTATTGTACTGATATATAATGTTTTTCAAATATCATGTCAAAAAAGCCTATGGAGCCAACATGAAATGTGTTGACTTATAGGGCCTACTTAATAGATGATTCTGTATATGAAACCTGAATTATTAAAAAATGTGTTAATTAAACTTGATTTGAATGCCTCCTGTCATTGAATTTGATTTACCGGTATATTGATCTTATTATAAGTGTAATTCTAGTGAAATGTGCTGTAAGTAAATTTTTTTTAATGATCTATGCATGGAAATTTTAAAAGTACCTTTTAAGAATCGGCCAAGATTATAGGTCCTACCTTAAATATTTTGGAAAATATTGTTTTGTTAAGTTTTGTAAATAGCTAAATTGATAGACTTGCATCAGATCTATATTTTTATGTTTTAGAATATAGAGGCCGATTTTCTATAGTTATAGAATAACAAACCTGCATACATTTTATTACAGAATTGTTAATACACATATTCAGATTCATTATTTTTATCATCATCTATTCGTAATAAAAATGTTGGTTTAGATTTTAAATGAATAATTACATGTAATAGATTTATAGATGATATAGTGATTAAAACATGCCATCACCTTTATAGACTACCAAGCAGTATATTATTGGCTTGCTTGTCATACTAAATCTACTTAAGTCTATACTGTTCAATGTTTGTTTGTTGGGGTATTCACCACTCAACCTGAAAGAATATTTAGAATGACCCAACATCGGCTACTTATTTAAATCTTGATCTAACTTAAGCCAATTAAACATTTTTGCTGGCATGCCATATGTGTGTAATATCTATCAGCTACTCCATTGGTCTCTAATTTATTGTCAACCATTGATATGTATATACTTAGACTGTTAGACCTACCATCTGTATAGAATTAGAACATAATGACCATTGGCCAGGTGACATTTTATCTTAGTGTGTTATTTTTCTCCTTAAAATGTCCTCTTAGTCCTAGAAGTCGGTGTTTACCTTTCTCTTTTCACTTTCTAAAGACACTGATATTAACTATTACTATATTACAATGTCTATATTACAATGTCTATATAGTTTTAGACTGCTGTTGTTATGTTTTTATACTATTTAATTGTTTTTATTGTCTCCCCTTTATTCAACATGTTTGTCTACTTCTATATTCTATGTACATTTTATTGTCTGCCATCATCATATCTGCTAAATAGCATTTTTAAAAAAAAATTTTTTTTTTTTTTGCAAAATGACTATTTTGACATATTGTATATTTTGGTTGTAAATTTACAGCGTATCTTATCAATTATTTACTTAAATTAAAAAAATATGTGAATCATTACAAATAAAGCTGAATTAATAGCTAGTAGATCCAATGCCCAAAGCAAATTCTATCTTATTTTATATGTTCTATAAGACGATTATTGCATCTTACACTTTACCGTGGTGTGAGTCTTGCTTTTTTAATCAAGTTTTAAATGATGTTAAGTTGTTGGTTTTCCTGTTTTGTCTTATAAATTATGCAATCATTTGCAAATAACCTTGCTTTTTTGTTCCTCAATTAATGCTATTGAGTAAATCATTTATGTCATTAGAAATAGTATGGAGGCTAAGACAGTTCTTTCTGAAAATCCTGAGTCTATAGTTATTAGTGCTGATTTAGAGGTTTTAATTATTACAGTTCATTCTTTACCTATTAGAAAATCTTCAACTTACTATGTGAGGGACCAGAGATGGCAAAGTATTTTTTTTTTAGTAAACTATAATGTTGAACTTTTTTTGGAAAGCTTCGTAAAGGCGATGTTGTCATTATGGTTATCATTATCTTAAATAATCTTAATATATTAAATATTATTATAATTTCTAATCTAATAATACCGTAACTTTGGTCGTATTATTTAGAACTAGTTAAGCGAAAAATTTGTCGATTGTAAAATGAACAATCTAATTGGAAACAATATTAACCTATTTTTGTTGAGTGTTGCATTTAATTTTCTTTCAATTTATTCAGTGGATCAATAACCACCATCAACATGTAACATGACAATTGTATTTAACCACTTTAGCTTTACAATTACAAACAAAGTGATTGGAATGTGCCAAATTAAGTAAAATGATTATTGAACATTATTTTCTTAATAAACACTGATAAATAGTGTCTAAAACAGGGTACGTTACATTTTCTAAGAATGAAAAATAGATAACTATAATTAGATAAGACCTCTGAAAATTTTTTTATTCACATAAAATAACTCAACCAATATTCTTCAAGTTGAAAATAACTGTTTTCAATTTTGTTTCAGTATCTCAGGTAGCTAATAAGATATTAACATATTGGTTTAAAATGTATTATTTACTTTTCTATTTATTATTCAAAACAAAATATTAACTTTATGACTTCAAAACTAAGCATCCAATTATGTGAATGGGTTGCTAACTGTGCTAGCCAAGTCCTATACAGTAAGCTAGAAAATATAAAAGATATAGGATATAAGAGAATTTTAACTCATTAACAGTCAAAGTAGTAAAAAATTATTACAAAAAAGAGTTCATAAAAAGGGTGACTTTTTGTATTTATTCAATTTAGATTGTATTTTAACTTTTTAAAAAGATTTTAATACATTTGCATGTAAATTAATTAATTTAAAGTTCAACTAATTGTACTACCGGTATTAACAAATTATTATAGACTAATTTAAAAATTGGAAAAGTGTTTTTAAAAATAAATCAATTTAATACTATTTATATTGTTATTTGTTTTCCAAATTTGAGTAGTCTAGATCTATCCAAAAAAAAAATATTCCAATCAAAATTTTAAATGTTAAGATTAGACCCTAATTTAATTTAAAAAGTTAAGTTAAAAAAATTCACAATGCCAGTCATGTTTTAGTGTCTATATCTCCTTGGTCTGTTACGTTTGCCAGCAGAACTTCTGTGTTGCATCATAGATAGCCTACATTTCTACAACACTGTCTTTGCATTTTTATCCTTGTCGCCTATTTTGCAGATAATATTATTCTCTTCTTAAATTGTTTTAGAGTTTCAATGACACTATAAATCAGCCTTATAAAAATTCTTGATATAAATAACAAAATAGATGTTAACTTTTATTTTATATATATTTTTTTAAATATTACAAATAAAACCATTCTACATATAAACAAATATTTTTTTAATCTTCGAGAGATAAATAATGATAAATAGTTGTATACTCCCATTTGCTGACTGGATAAATAATGATAAATAGTTGTATACTCCCATTTGCTGACTAGATAAATAATGATAAATAGTTGTATACTCCCATTAGCTGACTGGATAAATAATGATAAATAGTTGGATATTCCCATTTGCTGACTGGATAAATAATGATAAATAGTTGTATACTCCTATTTGCTGACTGGATAAATAATGATAAATAGTTGTATACTTCCATTTGCTGACTGGATAAATAATGATAAATAGTTGTATACTCCCATTTGCTGACTGGATAAATAATGATAAATAGTTGTATACTCCCATTTGCTGACTGGATAAATAATGATAAATAGTTGTATACTCCCATTTGCTGACTGGATAAATAATGATAAATAGTTGTATACTCCCATTTGCTGACTGGATAAATAATGATAAATAGTTGTATAGTCCCATTTGCTGACTAAATAAACAATGATAAATAGTTCTATACTCCCATTTGCTGACTTTCATTGCCAGCCATTGTAAGAACATTAATATGAATATGCACTTCTGTTTATAAAAAAAAAAAGTAAAGTATCCCGTCGGACCAAATTGATCCAGTGAAGCAGCGTTAACCAATTTCTGTGGCCACGGCATACTAGATGATTGTGTGGCCAGCACTATGCGTAACCAGCATTTACTTTACCCCAAATAATAACATTTTGATGCTTCAAACAATTACGAACATTAAAAAATATCATTTCTAAAAAAACAACTAATAGTAGTAATAGACTGAAAATAAACTCTGGCTCAGAAAAAGAGATATTCGTACAGTGTTTGTGAGATATTGGAAAACAGGGCTAAATATAAAAAAAACTGGCGTAGAAATGCAAGGTTTGGTCACTTGAAAGAGACATCACAGAAGTAAAGCTGCTAAATGTAGTATTTTGGCATACCATACCCAGAAGAGAAGAACCGCTCTCAAGACCGGGATCGATCTCGAATAGCATAAGGGCCATGATACGGTAGAAAGTATTTAGCTTGCATCTTAGGCAGGAGCAGGAAGTGCAGTTCAGGTTTACCAGTTGGCCTTATATAGGCTACTTTTACAGCGGAGATGACAAGCTCTTCATTATCAAATTTTTTCATACTTTCAAAAGCTATGCGAATTCTTCAATAAGAATTTGTTAAATGTAATGTTTTTGCGGGTGGTGTATTCAAATTGAACCATTTGCAGTAATTCGCCATGTAGGTCAAGGATTATGGCTCATTGTTGATATGGAAAATTTCCGTTGTGCCCATCTTTCCGGCTTATTAACATCTAGCTTAATTGTTAATCCAAACCTGTCTCTAACATTTAATTGTATAGATCATTACAGTGTAGTAACAAATACACAAGGTCAGAGTCATTAAATAAGTGGAGATCAAAAACTGTTTATTCTATATGTATCAATGGTGTGGTTATAAATACAGGAAATACTATTCGTATCATACACAATTAAAATAAAACAATAATACAAATGTTTCCCAAGCACTCTTTTATGTATAATTTCAATTTAAAATATGATACGAAAATGTCCACGATATACAGAAATGCAATACATAAACTGTCAGTTCAAATAATCCCTAACATAGATTGCACACTATTGCACAATCTTCTACATATGATCAGATAACAATATGGATAGAGTGATTTGATAATCATGCGGTATAGATAATTTTTTTACGAAAGGGAAAACGTTTTATCACAAAACGGAATAGTAAAAATTGTATACAAATTTGAAAGAAAATAAAACATATTCTGCCGTTGCTTTCGTCTAGAACATAGGTTCTCAACGGGGGCGATATCGCCCCCCCGGGGGGCGGTGAGAAGCTTTAGGGGGGCGTTAACATTCCCGGGGGCGATTGGGGGGCGGTGAAGGGCAAGTGGGCGGTACAAACGTACCTGATATTATTTGAACACCTCAGCTATTTGAATCGATTAGTTTTGGGATGAAATGTGATGTAAATGCAAGTGCTGCTAAGTATTTTATATCCCCCAACAGTATGCCTACATATTATTATATTACTAAGAAATAGGAATCGCAGTGACTTTTCGATGAAGTAGGGGACAGTATTTGGCAAATATGGTGTGCGGCCGGCTGGTCCTGTGGTTAGTTCACCGGACTGTCAACCCTGCAGGCCGATCACTGTCGCCCTAACATATGCTAATATTAATCTTATTTGATCTCAGTTTTACAGAGATGTCCTTTAATCCGTATTCATTTTTAAAACAGGATACATAGTATAGTTAAGCGGTATAGATACTTATTAATCATACAAACGGGGTACTTATTGTAATGCTTGTAAATATACATATAAATTCTTTAGTCATATAATATTTATATAATTTTCAAATACTTCTTACAGTTTGATCATTTTAAAGTTATAAATGTAAACCATTTATTTTTGTTTAAAAAGGAAAAAAAACAGAAATATTAGCTCAAATGTAACGGGTTAATAATCTCCTTTTAATTAACAAATGTTTCCACGTTTGATTCAATAGTGACGCCGAACAAGTTCTGTTTTGTAATATAACAAAAAAGTTACTGATCATTATTTTTTCTTATATACATTCAACATTATGGTATTCAAAACAAGATTTTATTATTAGAGGATTAAAATAATTTACGCTAAACAGTTGTAAATAAACAATTCCTGCATTAATTGTTTTGTTCATTTAAGGAGTTTATATTTTAAACATTAATAATTATAGAAATTACATGATATAATGCTATTAAATAAGTCTCCTATATTTATTAAATAAATAATATAAATAATTTGGCTTTAGAATTAATTATATTTATGCTTAAATAAAAAATTAAGTGGGGGGGGGGGGCGGGGGGGGGGGGGACAGTGATCGGAAAAAAAAATTAAAAGGGGGCGGTGAGCCTAGTCTAGAATGTTGTTGGGGTTATGAATACAGACAACTAAAGACGATTTTCAGTGAAAGAAACAAACAAATTTATCTATCTTATCAGTTACTAACGCGCCCCCTATAAAAAGAAAATAGTTGCGTCCTACGATTATTTGTGGTTTGCGTTAATTTGTTCCCTTCGGTTAACGTTTTCTTCTTCTTCTTCATTGTACTGTAAAGATGCCGTGAGACCCGAGGAAAAGTCCACAATATAAGGGTGATTTTGAATGCTCAAAAGTGTGCACTAACTTTTACTGGAAATATTTAGTCCAACCCTTCAGTGATGTTTTTACAGCCAGCACAGAGTGGGCAGAGATGGAGACTTGGTCCAGTGTGTTGCACAGTCTATTTATAAACGTCGGTGCGTCCGTGTGGAATACGTAGTTTGAGCCGATGAATAGAGTGGGACACTTGTTGGATGCGACCTGCGACCGGTGTGTGTGGACATGTCCACGTAGCGATTCGTGATCTTGTACACCATGGTGACACCGCTCTGCGATGTTATAGGGGCTGAAGATGGAGTTTGGCCATCAAAGCAGAGGTGCTTGTTTTGAGGCCGTAACCCTGTAGAATACGACGTGCTAAGTTGTGTAGTTATTGTTGTTGTTTTAATTATTATTATTCCTTTATTGTTGAGGCAGATCATTTCACGCTTGGTTGCCTTCCTTGAAGCAAGATAACTTAGTTGCCCTTTCATAAACAATTTAATAAGATTTTTTTTAAATCTCTTTTTCTTTCCGTGTTTTTCTTTCGATTATTGTATAATCTAATTAATTATGCGTTGTATTACTACTTTGTATTAACACTTTGTTTCATCAAGTATTCATAAATCTATTGACTCCAAGCTGTGGGAGAGGTGTGGACAAAGAACAGTAGAACAACAAATCATGGAAAGGAAGTGGAGATGGATTGGACACACCCTCAGGAAAGATAACAACAACAGAGCTAGACAGGCCTTAGAGTGGAATCCCCAGGGTAAACGGCATAGAGGAAGACCCAAGCGAACATGGAGACGAAGCATACTGGATGAAACCGAAAGAACTGGAAAGAGCTGGGAAGAATTGAAGCGACTAGCAAGAGACCGTGAAGAGTGGCGTGCTTTGACCGTAGCCCTATGTTCCACAAGGAACCCAAATAGTCAATTAAACAGATGATGATGATGATGATGATGATGATGAACTTCGTCATGTGTGTGTCGGAACTAAAACGCCTTTCACTTTCTGCGTGTAGTATAAATAGGCCTATCCATCTCTAAATGCCTTGGGGACTCTGACCCATTTCTAAGTGGATCTGTGTACTATCAGTAAACTGTCATTGTATTCATAAGAACATAAACTGGGTCAAGATAAAAGATTGATTTTGTTTTATTAAATCTATTCAGAATAAATAAATACAAAAAAAAAACACTTTCTAAAACTCTAAAAGACCATAGACTATAATATACATGGACCGCTTGCTTTAGTTTTTTATGCTATTATCTTCTTTTTTTTTTGCAATTCCCGATTCTAAATAAAGTAATTGTCATACATGTTCCGTTTTATTAAATCGCATTTTTTTCGACTTTAAATGAATACTTGTAGGCCTATTAATCCTATTATCATTGACTATAATAAGATGGACCGCCTGCTCTATTTTTAGAGCTTATGTTCTTTTTCCGTGCGCACACAACACTGATCTATAAATGTTTCCGCTCTGTACAACTTTCGATTTTAATTTTTCATTGAGAAAATCATAGCGATTAAATAAAACGGAAGTTGTATATCAATAACTTTATTTCCTGTGTAGCAATTACCTTATTTAGAATCGGGAATTCCGAACATCAGTGTTTCAAGTCATCATATAGCGGAAATACTAAAGCAAGCGGTCCATGTATATTATAGTCTATGAAAAGACTATTAAAATTTTTAGACGGATTTTTTTGGTCATAATTTTTTTTATATCTTTTATCATTGCAGTGTGAAACTGGAATAATAGTTTTATTTTACTAGGCCTACAAAATATTTCACAATATTTTCTTTTTCTAGACGCATGAAATTGTTAAAAAGCATTATTATTTTTGCTAACAAAAAGTAGGCCTATAGATATGTGCTAAAGTGAGCAACATAGGCCTAACTAATAGGCAGCCTTAAAATAGATTTAAAATCTCAAGCTTTTGATATGTGTGTAGAAGAATTAGGCTACGTAGGCCAGGGTCCGGCAACCTTTTGCTAACAGTGTGCCAAAATAGGATTTCTAAATCATTCAGCGTGCCAACAGCCTATAAAAGTCAACCTGCTCTATTGTAGGCCTATATTTTAAATTATTTGTATAAAACTATTTATTTAGCACCGTAGCAAGACCAAGGCCAAAAGCAAAGGAAATTTCAAGAGTTAACGCGTTTTTTATTTGTCTAAAAAAAATTAGACTTTACAAAATGTTATACGTTCACATTCAATTTAATTATTGTGTAATAATTATCGTTTGGTTGTCAAGAGATGTATCTGTACCTCCTGTAGGCCTATATTAATTATATAATTTTAATCTCAGCTTGACATAGATTTGCAATGAATTCATTTGCCTTGTTATCATTATCGAAAAGCGAAATAGATACGTAGGCCCAGTAATCATACTGAGTTCTTAATGTAATCGTTGACAATGTACATATAAGCTATTTAGTAATAAAATATCTATATAATTTTTAACTTTCTTTTACAGTTTAATCATTCCAAATATATAAATTGTAAGCCATTTATTTTTTTAAAAGAAAAATAAGAAACACGTCACAAATATTGGCACAGAAAAAATGGGTTAATTATCTCCCTTTAATTAAAATTCAAGTTTCCTAATTTGATTCTATTATATAGGCTAGTGATGTCAATCAAGTTATGCTTTTGTAATATAACAATATTAGTGGCATTATTATTTTTACAAATCCAGCATTGACAAGTCTTAACGTGTATGCATGCCTAAAAGGTTGACAAAAAAACATTTCCGGTCGGTTACTGGTTGTACTCAAATTTATTGGGGATTAAAATTTATTTCATTTCCAAAAGATGTTCACAAAACAAAACAATGAATTGTGAAAGTCAGAAGGGAAAAATCTACTTTTTATAATATCAAACCTATTGCTTAATGCAAGGTACTAATTACGTTAGAAATAGTGCAGAAGAATCGAAAATGCACCAGAAAAAAAATACAAAAGGTCTAGGGGCCAAAAAGTAAACGTCTGCAATGGTACCGGGTACTGGTACGGTGAGAACACCTAGGAATATATAATGTTTTTTCTGTAAAGCATAGGTACAATCTTGCATGCTCTGAATCAGCCTCCCAAAGTGGGTCACTGGATAATTACTTGTGAAATAATTATTAAATACAAATTAGATATAGAGAGAGACTTAAACTTATATAATATGTCAACCTTACAAACAATATTTTTTCTGCATTTCTTTTGCAACTTATTATCTTCCCTAGTGGTACGGATTGAACTTTTTAAATATTATTAATTGCGCTCTTTGTTTTCATTATAAATCTTGTAATTTCATTCTTTTGTCACCGATAATTGTTTTAACGTTGAAATAAACTTTTTTCTGCATTTAGTTTTATTATTGTAAATTTTTTCCCTTAGGGGGTACGAATTACCCACCTCTCCCCTACTTCTAAATTTAAAGCTCATGTATCTATCTTAATAAATGCCTTAAATTATTGAATTACATGTGGTTAAATGTTTTGAAATTGATTTCACTATTATATATGTCCAGTTTCAATGCAAATCCAATAGTGGTCTAACAATTCAAGTGCTGTTTAACACCGTCAACTCACTGAAATGTGTCGCTGCGTCATTCAGAAATGTCATCTTGAACTGTCAGTTCTTCTCATTCAATACCGGAAAATATTGAGCTTTTTTTCATTAAGAAACACCCCTTAGAGGTCTCTCGCGTGCCTTTGAAAATCGCTCTGCGTGCCAAGTATTAGTTTGTCAATCCCTAACATAAACTTTTATGGGAATCTCATATATAATATATTACAGCTTTCTCACTTCTATATTATATTCTTATCAATTAATTTACCAATTAGACCTGGATTCTATTTAGGCTTGGCTTAGTTACAGTAGCGTAAGCTACACTACTTTTCCAGATTAAAAAAAAAATCTTTATGAGTAAAATTTAAAACCGTGGAAAATGTGTTACACAAAAAGTCCAGATTTATAAACTTTACTTATTGATATTTTTCTGTGTGCCAATCTGTTGGACATCGATAGTCTATTTAACTTCAATGAGTCCTAAACATCAACTGGAGACTTAGACTTACGTTCACTGATCCAGTCTCAGATTTATTATCGGAACTGAATTTGGTAAGTATTAATTCGGCAGCTGTTTTACCCCACCCCCAACCATTAACACCATCGGAAAACTGTTATGGAATAGGCCTAATCCCCCTGGGTTATCAATTGTGTGGCTATAAATACAGGAACTGCTATTTATATTTAGTTAAAATTAAACAATATAAATGTTTCCCAAGTACCCATTTATATAGTTTCAATTTAAAATATGAGAAGAAAATGTCCTCGACATACAGAAATGCAATACATAATCATAAACTCTCAATTCATGTATTTCCGGGTCAAATCGGCCATCTTACCTCGGTTCACTTATCTATATATAAAAGTCCGCATTTTATCCGTCAATTTAACGTGATTGAGCACTCCATGTATATATATAGTTCAGTGGTCTTAAGTCTAGTCTTGAATTCTCTGTTGTTTTTAATTGTGTTAGCTTGTTGGTTTTCCTGACTTGTTTAAATTTCCATTGCACTAGGAAAGAACGGTAACTCAGTGAACTGGTCATAGCGTGGGGAATTCAATTGAACAGACAACGAAGACAACTGTAATCAATTTAAGAAAATTGAATCCCAAAGTAAACATTGTATCTCTTTATAAGGTAGTTGTAATTATTTATTTTACGGATCGGCTGCTGTGTGTAGAGCTAAGTAGAGCGAAAAGTAACTATTGCAGGCAGTTCTTGACTGGGGTAGTGTGGCCAACACAATGACTTATGACAGCTTCACTTGAGGAAAAGACAGATCCTGTTAAACTCAATTAATAGGTTAAAAAGATTGTTTGTCTGCGGGTTTAGAAAATGAGAATCCAATAGTTGGCATATTATTAGATATTTTCCCAATTATTATATAAAGTTCACCATCTTAGTTTAATAATAAACAACACTTTTAGCCCCACTGATCCCTAGCATCAATGAAATGAATACGTTCCAATTGGTAGAGAACAAACTGTACTCATTAAGATGTCTAAATCAACTGTACCAATAACGCTAATTACTGAAGCTTTACAGGGAACTATCCTCGACCTTTTGCTTTTTCTTATTTATATTTAAGTTTTTACTAATAGTAATACAAAAACAAAAGTAATTGTAATAGCAGACGATAGTAGCTTAGAATATATAGGACAATATAGAAAGAAAATCGACACTGAAATCTTACATGAAATGAGTTTAAAAACGGGAATCTACTTGGAATATATCTTCCACCCAGAGAATGGCATAGGTACAGGGCCGGATTTACCTATAAGCTAGACAAGCTATAGCTTAGGGCCCCCACTGATTTGGGGGCCCCCAAAAAAAATTGTCTGAGTGAGCAATTGTCAAAATATACTTATATATACTGCAGCATTTTTTGTCCCAATGCCGCACGTCCGGAACATCCCATACTCTTCACCCAATTGTTTTCAAAAAAATTTAAAATAAGATAAAATTGTGTAGTTTTTAAAATAATGTGTTTTAGTTTTTTCTATTTAGCGTTTGTTTTCGATAGTGGATACCGATATATCTATTATCGATAGCACTTGACATCTCTAAGTTTCTACCAGTGGCGTATTTAGGCATGTTCCACATGTTCCATTGGAACAGGGGCCCCCACACATCACAAAAAGAAATTTTTTAGTAACATCCCCATTCTTTCGTTGAAAATTGAATGTAAAATTCATTTATTCCCTTACAATTTTAAGCGCTCCAGTCCAACAAAGGCCCCCACAATCCTGGTTTCTACTATTTAGCTTGTTTAACCTGAATGGCCCCCTTTTTAAAAAGAAGAACAAAGATGTTAAGGCCTACAAAACTAAAAAAATACTTTTCAATGCTGCCATTGACCTAAATAATTGACTATGTTTCGTTTTAGGCCTATGACTTTGATTAGTTAAAAAAGCAGCATTTTTCGTAAATATTTTCAACAAGACTAAACTTTTTCATTGCCAAAATGACGACGATTATAATTGGTATTCATAGTATTTTCGCGAATGCAACTGAAATAACGTTGTGACTGTATATTCGATTACATTACGGCAAAATCACATTTAACGGCTTAAGTATAAAGATGATTTAAGAACTACAGGGTACTTCAGTCTCTCTGTAGATTCCACTCCAGACCGGCCCCATATTGATCAGCCCACTGTTATTCAAATTATTGTGAGGTATGTTTCACCAGATGATGGGGTCCCTATTGAACGTTTTTCTATTTTTCCCTGAGATAGGTTGCCACACAGGGGAAAGTATGTCTAAGATGGTGCACAACTACCTTACAAGTGAATGCAAAAAAGATTTTAGTAAGTGTCGAGGCCAGTCATATGATAATGATGCCAATATGTCTGGCAAATACAAGGGAATGCAAGAAATAATATTGAAGATTAACAAGTATGCTATGTATATTCAATGTTTTGGTCAATCCCTGAATCTTGTTGGTAGAACAGCAATAAACTTTTGGGGAATTTTTCAAGAAATATATTTATTTTTTCATCATCTACACATAGATGGGCAGTACTGTTGTCATTCTTCAAAGATGATTCAAAATTTCCAAAGTCTTTGTCAAAGACTAGATGGGAAGCACATTCAATGGCCACAAGTGCAATAAGCTTCTTGATAGTTATGATGAAATGATTGCTGCATTACAGAGAAAGGCGAAACAAGAAATCAAGCCATAAACATTTTGAATAAAATGGAAGAGTTTGAATGTATGGTAATGTTATATTTGTGGAGTTAATTGCTGGATGAATTTCACAAGAGTAGTCAATCAGTGCAAGACCCCCAAATTAGTCTAGAAATATATGTAGGAAATTATACGCTTCACTTGCGGATTTTGTTAAAGGTTCCAGGGATATGTTTGATCATTTGGAAAAGAAAAGCAAAGGAAATATTGTCTGATGTTGATTACAAGAAAAGCAGATATAGAAGAAGGCGTATCAACGATGATGAAGATGATGCTTTAGAGAACCTTGAGCCAAGAGACAAGTTCAGAATAAAAACATTTATACCTGTGATGGATGCATTAGAGTCAAGTCTGGCACAGAGGGCCTCAGTATACAATGATGCTGCGAAAAATGTTTCATTCTTAAACAAATTAGAAGCTACAGAAGAAGAGATTCGTAAAGGAGTTAGTGCTTTATGCCAAACATACCCTGAAGATGTGGAAATGAATCTTGTTGGAGAAGTCAAGAATTTTCATCAATATGTTAGACATAGTCAAGCCTATGGTTCAGGGTAATATTTATTGATCGTGTCCAATCAGCATTCCCTAATGTAGAAGCGATTTTAAGTGTTTCTTAGTATGATGGTTGCAAATTGCTCTGGAGAAAGATCTTTTTCTCACTTGAAGATGATAAAAAGTGAATTAAGAACAACAATGACTCAAGATAAATTATGTTCCCTCAGTCTCATGTGCATAGAAAGTGACAAACTACGCAGTTTATCATTTGATGATGTCATCAGTGACTTTGCTCTGGCAAAAGCAAGAAAGAAAATATTTTAGATAATAAGTCTTTGTAAATTATTGCTTTTAAAAGAATTTTTGTTTCTTTTTACCAGAGTTTGCATTTTAAGTTTGTTATGAATGAATAAAAATGTAAAAAAAAATGTATTATTTCACTAACTATAGGCAATACTTCTTAATTGTATTTCATTGTAACCCTCTAAGTATCCGAAAATCATATTTTGCACTAACATATAATTCTGGACTTATAAAGGGCCCCATATCTCAAATAGCTTAGGGCCCCATCAAGTCTAAATCCGGCCCTGCATAGGTAAAGAATATCGAAGAAAAATAAACAAATAGATACAAACTTTTTTCTGATACAAGGAAAACATTTAAATGAAACTAAAAATGCCAAGTACTATGGGGTAGTAATTAATGAAAAATTATCATGGAATCATGGACTTATGGAATTCTATTGTTGAATTGCTTTTTTAAAATGAAACAAAATTGTATGATATGCAAACATATTTTGTTTACCAATGTAACAAAAACATACATCTAAAATTTAGATACGCAACAGTATCTCATTAAATTGCTTAAACAGATACAGAGACAAATATACCTTATTTATTCCATACACAAGATTAAACGCATATAAATTCTCTTTCTACCCAACTGGATGTACTGTGCTGAATTAAGAAACAATGGAAACCAATAACTTTAAAACACAAATAAAAATCCAAGACTAGACTCAAACCATGGATTAGTGTAGGACGCAATGGGCCGTATTGCTGCTGAGAGTTAACACCCTTGCCCCTTATACAAGTCAATCTTTTATGACTGACTTGTAAATTTACAAGTCAGTCATAAAAGATTGACTTGTATAAGGGGCAAGGGTGTTAACTCTCAGCAGCAATACGGCCCATAGTCTCCTGTATAGAAAAAAAAAGCGTATGAAATATATAAGACAATATTCGAAGATAAGATCAGACTCTGTCCGTTAAGGTATTGAACAGGCGATTTTTGTAAAAAAAAAATTTTAATGGTAAAAAAAATAATTATGGAGAAGCCTGTTCAAAATGAAAAGCTATAAACTATCTCAAACTATCATAAGCAAATTTTAATATTAACCCTCAGAAATATGAAAATAAATTGCACACTGCGATATTGGTGATAACACATACTACCTATTGATAGGACTCAACGTGTATCTATGACGTCTACAACCTGAAGCAAACTTTAAATTACTGCTCGTCTATTTGCAGCTTTAACAAACGTTATGAAATCTTTATATATTTATCATTACCACCCACTTTCCCCCAACCGGTTTACGTCACATGTACATATTAGAGCTACAAAATATTAACGAAATAAATCAAACGTATAATTACAATTTATAGGATAAAAAACAACAACAACTTATACAACTGCATACAGTGGAGTGAATTGTATAAACCCTAAACTACTTAATTGACAGGTGTCACAGCCTGCTGGCTCCATCATAGCTGTTGGCTCTGTTGGCACCCCGGCCAGGGTCTTTAGCGTTGTTCTTCGCTAGTGACTGTTGGTAACTGTGAAGCTGCTTCTCTAGTGCATAGTTTTCTGCTTGGAGAGCCAAAATCTCTCGACTGTATGGTAGAAACAAATAAAGGCAACCGATTTGTGAAAATTTTAAAATGAAAACAGAAGATGAAAAGTCAATATTTAAATAACAAATGTAGATAATGTTGGTTTTCAAAAAAATCTACAAAGAATTACTTATAATATACCGAGAAATGAAGCTTTTTAAAAATTGTTTAAATGTTATTTTTCTCGCAGCCAAACAATCTGTTATGCAATAAATATACCGACACAGAGTATCCATATTTATAGCTTAGCAACATGAACTGAGCTTGGAATGTTTCGCAGAGCTTTTCATTGTTTTCTTGACGTTGTTGTAGTTTTTTGCACATCACATTATATTTCTGTAATTCTAATCAAACTTCCAATCCTGCTCTTCCCTTAGTTATTTTTAATCATTTCTTTTTACAGATGCGGCTGGAAGTGTCGCAAGCTATTTCTTCAAGTGCATAATTTGTGTCCCATGTTCAATATTGGCAGCGTCCATAGAACACAATAATACAAAATGTTCTGGACATGTAGGGCAACGGCTTAAAAAAACAAAATAAAACCTACTGAAAATTTTGTTGCTGAATAGATTCTACTTCAAAGGAAAATGTGGAATTACATATTTTTTTTAAAGAGAAATCATTTTCTAAATTAAAGATGAGAAAAACTAAAGTCTAAGCTATTGTGCATTAGGGGCCTACGCTTTTCGTCAAATTAGTTTTATATTTATTTTATCTAACAAAGAAATGCAAGGAAGCCAGTCTTGGTGTTGCTTAAATCTATTTCAAACTCCGTTTTTTTTTAGCAATAACGTTCTTTTTGGAAACTGTATTATCTTCTTTATTTTGGAAACAAATCCGCAGATAAATGTGTTTATTTATATAAAAAAAATATATTCTTGCTTTACTAAGAGATGTTTCAATCGGTTTGGGTTTATTCGACTACGGAGCTCAATTTAAGATCTTTACAGATATATTTTAATTCTTTAAAGACCAAGTGAATAGGGTTTTTCTCAAAGGAACGAGATTTGGAATAGCCTCATAAGGCTGTGACGTATGAAAAAGGAAGAAAAAAAAAATTCGAAGCTATAAATCTATACTTAACCATTTTGTTAAAAATAAGAACCGGGAAAAGAGTCATAACATGTGGCAATAGATTCAAAACACGTGACAATATTCATTTTTCCTAGTCGAAATCCTTTCTCTTACGTCACTTTCCTATGTTGCCGGAAATAAAAACATGTCAAATGGCTACGAGATTTGGATTTTTCTTCCAAAAAACACACACATTTAAGTGCAAATATTGAACTAATTACTTAATATTTATCTTTGATATTTTGTATAAATGATTTTTATTAACATTCAGATGCTGAATACACTATTTACTATAAAAATCAAATGTTAACTCAATTTTGATAAAAAGCTCTTCACTTGGTCTTTAAATTAAGTCATCTAAATATCTTTTTTATACTTACGACATTTGGTGTTTGTGTAGCCTAGTGACGTCATCGATATTTGTGTAGTTTGGGCTGGCCAGAAGATGTGAGTCCATCCACTCAATATGAACGGTCAACTTGTGCTCGACTTCTTCTAGAAATGGACAGTCCGGGCCTTTCAACTGTGAACACAATTATAGAAATGAGGTGAAGAAATTACAGAAATCTCTTTTGGAGTACACTCTGTAGCATCTTCTAAATTCATAACAATGGAACAGTTTGCCTCGGGCATTGAGGGAGTCTAAAACAAACAAAGACCTTCCTCATCAACAAGTGTTTTCTGTCCCCCACCCCACCGCCGCAACTGAATTGTGGAAATAGATCGCTACGCACGTGCTAAATAATATGATAACTTAGCATGGAGAGTCGTGATATGCAAAAGGCCATCATAAATCGTCAAATTAGTGTGAATAGTGCGTACAATATCATAAATTAATAAGGGCTTTGCAAAAGAAACATTCGACCACTGATTGCCCGTAAACTATTTATATTGATATTGAATGTAATGTATGTACTATAGTGTTCGTGTCTCACGATCGTCTAGCCATATTATGTCTAGCTAGGATGCCATGTTATGTCTAGCTAGGATGACATATTCTGTCTAGCTAGGATGTCATATTCTGTTTAGCTAGGATGCCAGTCTGTCTAGCTAGGATGCCATATTATGTCTAGCTATGATGCCATATTCTGTCTAGCTAGGATGACATATTCTGTCTAGCTAGGATGTCATATTTATGTCTAGCTAGGATGCCATATTCTGTCTAGCTATGATGCCAGATTTTTAACTAGGATGCCATATTATGTCTAGCTAGGATGCCATATTATGTCTAGCTATGATGCCATATTCTGTCTTGCTAGGATGCCATATTATGTCTAGCTAGGATGGTATATTATGTTTATCTAAGAAGCAATATTCTGTCTAACTAGGACTATATATTCTGTGAAGCTATGATGCCATATTTTGTCAAGCTAGGATGTCATATTCTGTCTAGCTATGATGCCAGATTCTTAGCTAGGGTGCCATATTCTGTCTTGCTAGGATGACATATTATGTCTAGCTATGATGCCATATTCTGTCTTGCTAGGATTAGGATGCCATATTATGTCTAGTTAGGATGGTATATTATGTTTATCTAAGAAGCCATATTCTGTCTAGCTATGACTATATATTCTGTGAAGCTATGATGCCATATTTTGTCAAGCTAGGATGTCATATACTGCCCAGCTAGGATGCCATATTCTGTCTAGCTATGATGTGATATTCTGTCCAGCTAGGATGACATATTCTGTCTAGCTAGGATGTCATATTCTATCAAGCTAGGATGACATATTCTGTCTAGCTAGGATGCCATATTCTGTCCAGCTAGGGTGACATATACTGTCTAGCTAGGATGTCATATTCTGTCTAGCTAGGATGCCATATTCTGTCTAGCTATGATGCTATATTCTCAGCTAGGATGCCATATTCTGTCTAGCTAAGATGGTATATTCTGTTTGGCTAGGACTATCTATTCTGTGTAATTAGGTGCCATATTCTGTCTAGCTAGGATTACAGATTATTTTTTTCTAGCTAGAATGGCATATTCTTTCTAGTTAGTATGCCATATTCTGATAGGTCAAGATAGAAAGGTTGTAATTATTTAGCTACTATTCGAGTCTTCCCCAAAGACAGTCAAGTTATCTAACACTTAATTTGGCTTTTATAATAAGAATTTTGTTGTTGTTTTTTCAACTTACGGGATAAGATCAAAGGGGGCGGCGGTGAGAAGGGCGCATGGACCTCAGACCCAAAATATCAATTTTCTCTTACAACAATACAACTATTTCGCCTGCCCCATGCCTTTCCATTTCAATCAGAATTTTCTTTTTTTTTTCGGTTGCCCATGTGTGGACGTTTATTTTTTCATGTTAAGGTGAGATTTTTATTTTAAAAACAAAATTATGTTTTATATTTTTTTTATGAATGCTGCTGGTTTGCTTAAGGTAGTGCAAGGCCTTTTTGATTATACAGAATGTGGAATACACGGATCATAGAACACGGAAAATATAGATCATACAGAATGCATATCGTAGATAGTATTGATCGTACCAAAGACTATAATAAGATGGACCGCTTGCTTTGATATTTCTGCTATATTATGACTAGAAAACTTTTGTTTCGGAAATTTCCGATCACAAACTGAATTATAGACTTCCGGTTTAGTAATTCGCTTTGATTTTATCAAAGAGAAACTTTAAACTATGGCCATCCCAGTTGCCAATTGTTGTTGTTGGAGAATTTAAAGGAATATTAGAGATAAATTAAACAATTTAAATAATGCATTTGTAAAAGTCAATGTTTTCATTTTTAAAATTCGTCGTTTCATTATTTTTCATGTTGAATTGAAGAAGAATGCTTTTATAGAAAAAGCGTCGGTAATATATAAGATTAGGACTCAAATTAGGATTAAAATAGAAAGTTGTATACTGTGGAAGTCTTTTGGACAGCGTCATTGGCTGCGCACGGAAAACACGACTCTTAAGCTCTATAAATAGAGGATCAGTCTGTGATCGTTCATAAGAACCATCATACAGAAAGGAGATCACACATAATAATATAAAAAAAGGAAGCATACAGATCGTGCAATATAATATGACTTCCGGTATGGGCGGAACAAGCTGGAAGTCTTACAAAAAATTCATACTTTATATCTGTGTAATACAAAACAGTTTGAATTCATACTTTATATCTGTGTAATACAAAACAGTTTGAATTCATACTTTATATCTGTGTAATACAAAACAGTTTGAATTCATACTTTATATCTGTGTAATACAAAACAGTTTGAATTCATACTTTATATCTGTGTAATACAAAACAGTTTGAATTCATACTTTATATCTGTGTAATACAAAACAGTTTGAATTCATACTTTATATCTGTGTAATACAAAACAGTTTGAATTCATACTTTATATCTGTGTAATACAAAACAGTTTGAATTCATACTTTATATCTGTGTAATACAAAACAGTTTGTATGCTCCACATCGAAACTGTAAATGTTACAAGCGGAAGTCTCGAGTCATTTGCCACGAAAAGCAATGCCTAATGACTCTCACAAACGATCTATGTTTATTCTAAATCATTGAGCGAAACTTAATTATTTAGGAAAACATACCAGTCGTTGAGTTTTAAAGCGTGTCATTTTAGCTGAGGAAAAAATACATCTAAAGAGTATAAATTCACAATCAATCACAAATAGCAACTTTTTTTTTCAAACTTCTTGATGTGGAGAGATTTCTAGTATTTTCCAGCCCAAGACCTCCATACACCTTTCCCCCCCCCCCCCCCAACCTTTCTTTTTTTAACTATATATAACTTGTTTAAAATCCTTGCAAAAATCAGGGTTCGCGTTTTTAAATTCAGCGAAATTTTGTTTATTAATTTTTTTTCTTGCGAAAAAAATGACAGACGGAAAAAAACGTGAATTATTTAAAGAAATGTTATGGAAAAAGAGTATTATGGACGAAGATAACTCTAAACACTGGCCACACATCACTCCTTTATTTTTTGGACATCTCAGCCGCCATATCCTCCAACCCCCATCCAACACAGAGCTTTAAACGTAAAATACAGAATCATTAAAAGTGTACATGACATGGGGGGGGGGGGGAGGTGAGGGCGTTAGCATCCAAGCCCCAAGCCTTAACGTGCCGAACTAAGTCAACGAATAAGATACAGACCCCTAGACGGCCCAGAAAGATGGATCGAAAGCTTTTTATCGTTTAAATCATAATTTGAAATCCACCAGCTTTGATGTTTTGTTGTATTTTTTTTATAATCGCGTTTTCAATCAATTTTAAAAAAAATATCTAAATTGTGTTTTCGTAATTTGAAAGCTAACATGACATGGACATGGAATGGACGCTGAGTTGGCAAGCCTTTTAAACAAAAAACATAAAAGTTATAGAATGAATATAAAGCATAAAAAAAGATGAACACGGTTAACAAGGGAAACGAACAGAATAAAACAATTGACAGAACAGTCGACTATGTTTGGCGAATGGAAGGAAGGAACATAAAGGGAACATCTCAATCAATGAATTGTAAAGAGAGAACTAACAACTGTTCACGCGGCTCTTGTTGCAAACGATCCCACAAGGCATCATCACAAATATAGTTATGGCTTGTTTGAATTTTTTTTTTCTGTTGTTGTTTTCACCACGCTAGAGCCAAGGGTCGCCACCAAACTAATGAACGGGCCAGCAGCGTATCGATCGAGGTCCCTCCCCCTATCCAAGCCCACAACAATGTCAATTTGCCAAATACTTCAGAGGTAGAAGCTGTTGGTGGTGTTGTTTTTAAGCCTCCCCCCCCCCCCCCCCCGATCTCTTCCGGTTTCTATAAAAAAAAAATTGAATATAGAGTTGTCTCTCTTCGTTGCTCTGTTTTATTTCCTTTTTTTTAGTGCAGACGATAAGCCCTATTGGTGGACAAGTAACACTAGATGGCGCACCCAAAGCAAGTCTCTCCATTACTTCCGCTGTATATGTTGAACGACAGGAGCGCAAATCTAATCGTCTTGCAAGACTATGGATCCAATGATGATGATATGTTTCACTGTAAATATTGTTGTAATCGGAAAAGCAGTTGTACAAAGACATCCCACGTTGTGTCGAAAACATGAATTTAAAAACATAATGCATAATTTGTAATACAATCTATTCATGTTCGAAAATTACAATAAAAACATAAAAGATACGGATTATCGTGTTTTTGTTTCCATTGTTTCTTATATAAATGTAAAATTAAAAGGAGATTCTCTAAAAATCAAATATCAAAATTGATAAAATAAGAGTTGTGCCGATTGTGAGATGGAGGAGTTAGGGATACACGGGGGGGGGGGGGGGGGCTGTTAGATATGAAAGCTATAAACATGGGGTGTTGGGGTCGTAAATTAAAGGGTGGTTTGATAACTTCTGCCCAAAAACGAAACCCCTTTAATCGCCGAGGTAATTGGCGTAAACCGACAACTTTTTTTTTCAACATTTTATTACCTGACTGATCTTTCTCTTAGACTATATGATGGAGCATATTAGACAAGCTGGTATAGATCAATATTCAACTCCGACATCTTAAGAATGAAAAAATAAGTAGTTTTTTTTTCTTTCTAGGGGACATGTACATGGACTAGAACTTTACTCAACTAAGAACAATATATTACAGTCTCATATAATATGAGCTTCTGTAAATTAGGCCTATAACACGTCATTCCTTACAAAGTAAAATCAACTCTTGGCTTAGCCATATTAGATGTATATAATAACTAATCCACTGGTTATTATTCAAAGTAATTTGATTACAGTTAAGTTCGTCGACTTAGAATTTAAGAAAAAGTATCATCTCTTTCTCTTTTTGGAACTTTTTTTTGTTAATACGAAATCGCACAAGAATACATAAAAGGTAAAAATGTTAAGTAAAAGTGAATACCGCACATAAACACAAAGTGATGGCCTCCGACAAGGAGCTTTCCTAAGTAGCCTCCGGCCAAGGAATTTATGTAGGTCATGATTGCGTACAATTGTATATCCCGCACTGTCAATGACTGTTATTTATACCAACAAAGAGAAAGAATTGATGGTTGTGGGCTGGTAGGGAGGGTGGAAGTTCTTTGTTTCTTGTTGCGTGTTGTGCCCAACACGCAACAAGAAACAAAGAACTTCCACCCTCGGCAGAGGTCTATCGGAAGTCCACCGGGGACAGATCAATGCCAGTAAAACAGGACGATGTTGTTACGATGACAATATTATTGACTTCCTCTGAACGTTTTCTATGAGTCTATCACCAACTATCATATTAACATAGGTAGGACAATAAATAAATACATTGCATAGACCAAAGGTCGGCAACCTAAGGGACGTGTGCCAAATTTGGCATTCAGAGCGATTTTCAATGGCACGCGAGACCTCCAAGAATTTTTTTTAATTAAAAAACAACCACATTTTCTGGTTCTGAAAAAGGAAAACAAGTTATAACGTTGAACAAACTTTTAAAAGTATTTGAAAATTGTATAAATATTTTATGACTAAAGAATTTATATGTATAATTTCAAACATTACATTAACTACCCAGTTTGTCTGATTACTAAGTATCTATTCCGCTTAACGATGATTATATATCACTAGCTTTCACCATAAACATTAAAGGACATCTCAGTAAATTGAGATCACAATATAATTAATAAATGAATATTAGTAAGTTAGTAAGTGTTACAATCTTGAGTACCAAAATATGTTTAGACTTAAGACAATAATTATCATAAATTTAAAAGTTAAGAAGACTAATGAAATAATGTATTTGATATAAATGCAAATAAAAAGGATGATAATTATTAAATATAAAACGCTTTAACTATTTTCTCGTTAAATTTCCTTTGCTTTTGGCCTTAGTCTTGCTACAGAGTTAAAGAAATGTGTATATAAAAATAATTTCCAAAAAGTATACTAAAGCGGGTTGACTTTTAGTTGTTGGCACGCTGATTGATTTAGAACTCCTAGTTCAGTGGCGTAGCTAGGGGAGGAGGAGGGGGTCCCAACTTGAAAGTCACCCCGGGCCCCTACTTGATGGGGGTCCCCAGGGGACTGTCCGAATTGTTTTTTTCTTATGTCATAATGTTGAATGTAAAAATGCAGGGGCCCCTAAAGAGGCCAAGCCCCCCGGGCCCCCAAATCCCTATCAACGACACTGTCCTAGTTTGGCACACTGTTAGCAAAAGGTTTTTCGACCCTTGGCATAGACCATTCTTCAATTGGCATAGACCATTTTTCAATAGACGATGGATAAAAAATAAAACAAAATTTCTCTACTCAGTGGAACAACTCGGTGGTACAACTCAGTGGAACAACTCAGTGGAACAACTCAGTGGAACAACTCAGTGGAACAACTCAGTGGAACAACTCAGTGGAACAACTCAGTGGAACAACTCGGTGGAACAACTCGGTGGTACAACTCAGTGGAACAACTCAGTGGAACAACTCAGTGGAACAACTCAGTGGAACAACTCAGTGGAACAACTCAGTGGAACAACTCGGTGGAACAACTCAGTGGAACAACTCAGTGGAACAACTCAGTGGAACAACTCAGTGGAACAACTCAGTGGAACAACTCAGTGGAACAACTCAGTGGAACAACTCAGTGGAACAAATCAGTGGAACAACTCAGTGGAACAACTCGGTGGAACAACTCGGTGGAACAACTCAGTGAAACAACTCAGTGGAACAACTCGGTGGTACAACTCAGTGGAACAACTCAGTGGAACAACTCAGTGGAACAACTCGGTGGTACAACTCAGTGGAACAACTCAGTGGAACAACTCAGTGGAACAACTCGGTGGAACAACTCGGTGGTACAACTCAGTGGAACAACTCAGTGGAACAACTCAGTGGAACAACTCGGTGGAACAACTCAGTGGAACAACTCGGTGGAACAACTCGGTGGAACAACTCAGTGGAACAACTCGGTGGTACAACTCAGTGGAACAACTCGGTGGCGCAACTCAGTGGAACAACTCGGTGGTACAACTCAGTGGAACAACTCGGTGGCGCAACTCAGTGGAACAACTCGGTGGAACAACTCAGTGGAACAACTCGGTGGTACAACTCAGTGGAACAACTCAGTGGAACAACTCGGTGGTACAACTCAGTGGAACAACTCAGTGGAACAACTCGGTGGCGCAACTCAGTGGAACAACTCGGTGGTACAACTCAGTGGAACAACTCGGTGGAACAACTCAGTGGAACAACTCGGTGGTACAACTCAGTGGCGCAACTCGGTGGTACAACTCAGTGGAACAACTCAGTGGAACAACTCAGTGGAACAACTCAGTGGAACAACTCGGTGGCGCAACTCAGTGGAACAACTCAGTGGAACAACTCGGTGGAACAACTCAGTGGCACAACTCAGTTGCACAACTCAGTGGTACAACTCAGTGGAACAACTCAGTGGAACAACTCGGTGGTACAACTCAGTGGAACAACTCAGTGGAACAACTCGGTGGCGCAACTCGGTGGTACAACTCAGTGGAACAACTCGGTGGAACAACTCAGTGGAACAACTCAGTGGCACAACTCAGTGAAACTGCGGAACAGCTCAATGTCACAACTCAGTTGCACAACGCAGTGGCACATTTTAGTGGCACAACTCGGTATTACAACTCTGTTGCACAAGTCAGTGGCACTATTGTCAAACAGACATACAAACAAAAGAACATAGGAACAATATTATAAAGATGTTATTCGATTTTTGGTTAAATATACAATGAACCGGAGAGGTGAAATAGGAAGCAGACATCAGCATGTGGTAATGATGAAGGGGATGACGGGGCGAATATTTATGACAACCAGAAAACTAGCTTAAGATCAGGACGCCATGGGGCACATAGTTTGTTTGCTTTGTCGTTACGGGGGAGACAATCAATGACAATAATAGGGAGTTACAGTCCGAAACATAAACTAAAATGGCTGACTTTATTGCTACCTTAAGCTTTGTACTTTATTAATAATAATAATATTTGTATAGCGCTGCCAACAAACATAATGTAAGCTCAGAGCGCAATTAACATACATCTAAGCACACCGATATAATCACTAGGCTAAGAAATATAAAGATAATTGATGATTTAAGACTTTACAAACAAGACAAATCAAATAAATGATGCAATAACCGACCTAACACATAAGTAAGACAGTAGGGGTCTAAAGTCTAAAGCACTATAATTTATCTAAGGTAAATATTGAAATAATGAGTTTTAAAGTTCTTTTTGAAAGTAACAAGTGAGCTTGTTCGCCATTCACCCATTCTATTAAAATACTACAAGAGATAATATTATAATAGATAAACAATAGAATAAAAACGTGGGGTCGGGTGGATAAAACTAAAAATGTGGGGATACCCTGTGAAATGGTATCTTAGGAGAAAAAGGGAGATATTTATTATAACAATACAAGAGAATTTAGTTACTGAATCGTTATCGTAAAGAAAGTCACTAGATATTGATATTCATTGACAGACGGTTGTAAGTCCTGTCGTATTGAGTTTAGTGGACTCTGGTGATATAATCGTATGATTAAGTTTAAGGGCTAGCGTAAGACCCGTGGATAACGGCTGTTTTGTACTGTACTAGATCTATTTATATTATATTATTTATGATCTACAGTATTGCTGAACCTATGTTATAAATAACATCAATTATTATTAATTGAAATTGTGAGAGGATCCCGGTGTATTACTCATCCCTTAGAGCCCCGGATATTAACTCTGTCGTACTTCTGAGTACACCTATGTCTCCGTAGAGATCAGTGGAAAGTGGGTCACCCGACTTATCCTTTCTAAAGCTGACGAGACGGGGACATTCCCACAGGATGTGCCGCACTGTCTTCCCCTCCGACACCGGGAGTCGAAGTTAGGCCGAAACCTGGCGAAGTTTGCCCCGATGGGGCAGTGGCCATTGCGAGATTATGATATTAAAGATTGTTCAGACCTATTTAGCCACCACCATCGGTCGGTGCTGTTAGGGCGGGGCAGATGCAGCCAGACCTCTCGGCCTTTATCTCATTCCATTTATCAATGTAAAAAGTCTACAACCTCCGGATCAATGTGCGGGCGTTCTCAAAGGAGTATGGCGTGGTGCCTAGCTTCTCAGAGGTGGGTTTCCTTAGCCCACCCTTTTACGCAAGGTGGTCTTCACTTATGTTTTTAGGTAGGCATGTATGCCCTGGGACCCACTGCAAAAGCACGTCGTCTACAACGCTGGCTTAGCTCATCTGAAGCCAGAATCAGTCATTCAATTTGTGTTGTCTAAATTTGCCGACCAGTCGGTCTAGACGTGTACTTCCCCGGGCGGGAGGGCGTTCATCGCTAAATTTTTTAGTTGTTCCGGTTTGGGCATTTTGTTGATTGGGGTGTCTTTTAGCTTCGTCAGTATTTCAGGGACCATAGGTGTGGTCCCCAGAGAGAAGCTCGAGAACCTCTGGACAGATTGCCTTGTTTATTGTCGGTTGATTTAGGATGCCAGCCTCGTCGCGTTATGCATTAAGGACTGCATTTTTAATATTTTCCTACCCTTCCAAGTGTCTGCTATGACACTTCGTCTATCGCAACATTTCGTCAGCCAGACAATTCGTCTGCCGCGACAGTTCGTCTACCGGACAATTTGTCTGCCGCGACAGTTCGTCTACCAGATAATTCGTCTACCGCGACAGTTCGTCTTTCTATCTATTATCTGCTAGAATTTTTCATAATATAGGTCAATTTTGGTCATTTTTTCTCCATAGTCTCAGTCTGACTGGGTTTATCTACTGGTGAGTAACTATACTTTGTTTGTGATTTGATAAAAATGTAATTAAATGAGTTAAACCAGTAGATGTTAATGTCTTATAATTTTTCTATTTTCCCATCTACCTTCCCATATATCTGTCTATTTCTCTATCTATATCTCCGTCTATCTTTCTACAAATCAATATATCTATTTATTTATTTATTAATTGTATATCTGTCCACCATATATATATACATATATATATATGTATACACCGTATCTATCCATTTGTCTGCCTAACTATATCTATAAATATTTCTAACATTTATCTATCCATCTATATGTCTGTGTGTTCATCTAGCTATCTATCTAAATATATTTAGGTCTCTCCGTAGGCCCTATCTACTAAGCAATATGTTTTTATATATTTTATATATATATATATATATTCGTGTTTCTATTTATATCTATCAATCTATCTGTCTAACATTTATCTATTTATCTATCAAACTACCCATCTCTCAATATCTATCGATAATGTTCTATAATATCAATGTAACTGGTGATTGTAAAGTTTACAATGGCCATAAACTGCTAACAATAATTTCTTTAGTTATAAAAGACACTGTGGTGGTTGGGGGCGGAGGGGGGGGGGCTATATGTTTTACTACACTCAATGCAGACAATTAAAACTTCAGTAAAATGTCTACTAAAAACACAAGCGCACATTCGAATCAATAGTTAATGCCTGCGAGAAACAAAAGAAGAAACATTTTATCAATCTCACGCTGATTCGATTAACGAACAATTACATCCAATAATAAAAACAGGATAAAATGATCAGACAATTTTCCTTAATGTAAAATTAATTGCTGTTTATTTCATGAAAACTATGCCTTTTGTTAAGTCAATTTCTTATAGCTTATCTTCACATTCTTGTTAAATTCTTGTCAACAGCAACTTTTCCGTGCTCAAATTATTCCGTATATTTTAAACGTTAAACGGTTAGTTTTGTTCATGTAGGCCTGGATCTATATACCGTTAGGCCCACAGTTTAAATCTAGTACAATTATTTTATAACGTCGCCATTTTTAACTATAGTTTTCACAAGAAGACGCAATAATCTTATGTATTTGATAAGAATCGAAGATTATAAGATGTTAACGTTTCGTTTTTCGAGGCAATCTTATAGTTTTGTGAACATCCGTATACTTACCACCATACGCCACCTACTGGTGATTCTACCTCTCCACCCCCCACCCCCCCCCCCAAAGAAAAAAACAAACAACTAGTGAGTTTTGAGCCAGAAATTTCCATAATGTCAAAAAACTAACAATAAAAACAAAACAAAAAACAAAGACAAATAAAGTCTGCCCCAAGACAAACGCCGCAAACTGTTTCTAAATTTGTTTTATCGACAGCTGAATATATTACTGTCAAACGCACGCAGGGGGGAATGAATTTTTTTTTCTGTAGGCCGTTATCACAATTTCATGCTATATTGGTTTCAAACGTTCGTGTCTATCTGTTATTTATTACATGTTGTCAAGCAAGCCGTGCATCTCAAAGATGTAATAAAATATTCAGAAAAACAAAATGGGAAACAAATAGAACAAAGAACTATTTTTTGATCTTATTGCATAGATCTATACAAAGACAAATGTCATCAAAAGTTCTTAACCCTTCCCGTACCGACCTACTTCTATCTATGCTGCCTTCAGTTCCGCTATATACGCGCCCGGGACTGTAAGGGTTAAGTTGTTTTTTCTTCCCGAGAGGCAGTCGGGTACAGAAAGGTTTGCTTACACTATTCATGAGGATCACAGCTTCACATAATTTTAAAACATTTATAAAAACTCAACAGTATGAGTTGGACGCTATAATCGCATGCATAGAAGAGCTTTATGTTATATACAAGGTAAACTGACAGCGCCAGGCACAACTCTGTAACCCGTGTTACAATTACCGTAAGTTGTTTACAGTGTGGGGGGGGGGGGGGTTCAATGGTCATGGCTAGCGAGATGATAGTCTGGTCAGAATATATTGGCACATTAATAGTGGCATCTATAGTTGTTTCTAGAGGGCTAAGAAAACCTGAGACGGTTACAAAGACCGCACTTTACCCAAACTTTTGAGCACAACTGTTTCCTGTAAATATGTATACCCTTACTGGTAGACTACCCGGCCGACTGACCATGACCATGCACATGCCGTGGCCACAGAAACTGGTGAACGCTGCTTCACCCGGCCCTATGATCAATTTGGTCCGACTGGTATTTTACTTTACATTGTCGAAAATCTTTTATTTGGTTGTCTAGATATAGTCTAGAGCAGGGGTCGGCAACCTTTTGCTTCTAGTGTGCCAAACTAGGATTTTTGAATCATTCAGCGTGCCAACAGCGTGAAAGTCAAACTGCTCAACTATATTATTTTTATAAGACAATTTATTTAGTGACGTAGCAAGACCAAAAGAAAATTAGCGTAATAGAGAAAATCATTAAAGCGTTTTAAATTAAATAACAAATAAACATGTTTGTTATTATCAACTTTAACAAAAAATCCATTCATGGCTAATACTAATACTCAATTTTAATACTCAACTTACACATTAATGGTTATTGTATCAACATTTGAATTTAGTTGTCGAGATATTTTTCTAGTAAAAGCTATTAATTATTTATACTTTATAGTTTGATCTCAGCATAACTGAGATTTAATTTACGCATTTACGCTAAAATATTATCTATTTGAGATTGAAATGCAAATGATTATATTACACTATAGTTAAGCGGAAGAGATAAGTAGTAATCATACAAACTGGGTAGTTAATGAAATGTTTAAAAATTTACATATGTACATATAAATTATTTAGTCATATAACATTTATATTATTTTCAACTAACTTTTATAGTTTGATCATTCTAAAGTTATAAATTGTAAGCCATGTTTTCGAAGGAAATAAAAAAGAAACATAATAGAAATATTAATGCAAAGAAAACTGGTTAATTATCTCCCTTCAATTAATGTATACAAATTTGATGCTAGTGATGCCAAACGAGTTCATTGTTTTAATATAACTAGTGTAAACGCTCATCTACCGAGTGGCATTCGTGCATGGAATGGGTTGCCTAAACAGACCAGGAAAACCAGTAACTTAACATCATTCAAAACATTAATAAAAATGCATGACTAGACTCGGACCACGGATGAGCGTAGGACGCAATAATCTTCTTTATAGAAGGAGCGTCTGCAATGTATACGATAAGATAAGATCTATCTTAATTAGCCTTAAATTAGGGAAATATTTAAATGTTTTGAAATTGATTTCACGGCAAGATATCTCCAGTTTCAAGGCAAATCCATTCCAGTGACCCAACACTTCAAGTGACTTTCTACCCCGTCCTTGTAAATGCAAGTTCAACTCACTGAAGCGAGTCGGCATGTTGTTCAGAAACATCGTCTTCAAAAGTCAGTTCTTCGCATTCAATAACGGAAATATATTTTTTTTCCTCAAGAAACACCTTATATGCTTCCAGTCAAGAAAACGAATCTATCCAAGACTTTAACTAGGCTATACTCAGTATCACTTTCTTCTAGAAAAGACTTGATAAACTATAAAAGTGACAATAGATTCAATCACAGATCGCCAAGTCCAATGATGAGAGCTTTGCATACAAACATTCCTGAACTAAAACAGTCGACGTCCAGTGTGATTCTCATGTAGTTCGCCTCGCAGCACCAATTAGTTATGCTGAATAACGTGTTGTTTTGACTTGCATTATAAAATATTCCTGGAGGTCTCTCGCGTGCCACTGAAAGTCTGGCACGCGTGCCTAAGGTTGCCGACCCCTGATCTAGAGTCTAGATTCTAGATCTAGCATGTAATACATTAACCCATTAATGCCCAAGGGTATACCCGAATGACTTTTTCTGTGTTGTTTTGCGTGTTTCCTAGTTAGAATGCATCAAAAAGTCGGTATATATACATGTTGTTTGATTGGTTTTTGTTTTCTTCGAAAGTTACAGGTGGGTACTCTGGGAGAGTGCCGGGACACGAATGGGTACGTGTAGTTCTGTTGAGATGCACCCCAGAGGAGTGCAATGGACACGAGAGGGGTACGGGGTTTTCTAATGATAAATGCATTACATGCTTGCTTTTGAACGTATTGAATAAGTTATTTTTGTATTGGAAGAATAAAACATAAGAAATAGATAAGACAGAACAGAGGCATTTATTTATTTTATCGATGTTAGTCCCATTTTCTTTAATTGAAAACAACATATGACCGTAAACACTGTTGTTGTGTTTTTCTAAAAAATGTTTAACATACTTATTTTTTATTAGGCTTCTTCTTGAAGCATGAAAAAACATTTAAATTGAAAATTAATATATATCCATCGAGTTTTCTCTTATTACTTAGTCTTTGTGCATGGGCAATAGGCAATTCTATGATAAAGGTTGAAACAATGCAGGAGAAGACGAACATTATATTTCAGTCTAGTATAGCGACGTCATTTCCCAAACCCTTTTTGTACAGTGGAGTCAATAGAAAAGTGTCCATTCATATCTAACATGACCCTGTCGCTGACCCTAGAAAACTGTGGTGTAGGTGCGGTGTAGGTGTGGTGTAGGTGTGGTGTAGGTGCGGTGTAGATGGTGGATTCCTTGGAATACCGTTCATCATGCTGACACACAGACACCATTGAATACTTTGTGATGAAAGCCAAAAGCTCAATAACTTCTGCAGCATGCCCTTTTCTGTGTAGCAAACCAGGCATTCTACAAAGCAATCTCTAAGGTATGAAAGACAAAAGGCCAATACCACTTTTTGGTTTTCACAGAAATGTGTACTTTTTGATGTTTTGGTTAGTCCTATCCACGCCTCCCATTGTGGCATCGCGCTGTCTTTTTAGGTCAGGTTGATCATTCATGATGTGTTGTCATTGTTGACGAGACCATCTCCTTGATTGTCCTACTGGCAGGAGATGGTTGCAGTTTTTTTTGCTATTAGCAAGTTGTGGTTGGTGTCCAGTTGGAAATTAATTGAACCTCGATACCTTTAACAAAGCTAGACGCATCTTGTAAGGGACATTTCTGTTTTATAGTCCCAGCGGCTCCAACGCCCTTGGCAGCAATGCAATGCAAATGAGACAAATGTCAAGTGGAAAGAAAGCCCAGCTATTGAGCAGATCAAGTCCATCACAACAGTACCGCCTAGTCCAAAGAAAAATAACCGCTCAGAAGTACACACATAAGACTGGACAAAATATCCAAGTGGTCATCTTATTCCTTACTGTCACCATCATTACAGATCTATCATCAGGTGGTGTTATATAAACAGTGACATTTATCATCTCGTCATCTATTTCCAACATTGTTAACCCATCGTTCATTGTATAACGTTTTCGTACACTGCAAAAGCTAATTAGTCTACATGATTTATCAAATTTATGTTGTTAATGATTCAAAAGCATTTTAACTATGCAGTATGTTACATAATAAAAGCGTCACAATTGTTTATTTGATAAAAAAGAAATATAAGCATATTTTGATAGTATATTTGACATTTGCACTCCCCCAGAGTGCATTTCTCTTAAAAGACCCGTACCCCGCTCGTGTCCCAGCACTCTCCTGGAGTGCATTTATATTTCGATCTGAAGTTCAATGGAACTTTTCTAGTCAAGTAACAATTTTATATTCATGGAATTCAGAATAGATTAAAGTATATAAAAACATATCTTATTTGCCTTAATTAAGTAAGAATTTTTTTTTTACACATACCTGTTTGAAGTAGAAGAAAATGTTTTTAGGCTGTTTTTAAAAAGGCGAGCTACAAAAAACTACGCAATGGAAATGACTTTTAAGATGATAAATAAGATAAAGAAATATATCTAGATTAGAATAAAGCCATTATTTGAAATATATAATAAAAAGCCTTTCTGAAAGCTAACAAAAATGGAAGCAAGTGGAGAGTGCAAATGTCAAATATGAGTTAATTATATTTTGAACTATAATCTCTAATTTGCTTAGATACCTTTAGAGAAGCGGAGTTCATATACTGACACATTATCTGTGCTTATCATTGACAATAATCGGAATAGATACAAAATAATAATTCCTTCTGGGTAGTTAAGGTAATGTTTATAAATGTACATATTATATACATTTTTTAGTCATATAATATTTATATGATTTTCATCTATCTTTTACAGTTTGAAAGTAAGATTTTGTAAGGCCTTTATTATTTTAGAAAAAAAAAAAATATATATTAGAAATATTATCGCAAAGAAAACGATTTAATTATCTCCCTTTTATTGAAATAACGTTTCCAAATTTGATAATAATATTATGATAGTGATGCTAAAAATAGATTTGCTTTTCACAATAGCTAAGATTACTTTTTAATTATTATTTCTTTTTACAAATCTAGGCCCATTTTGTTTTTGTTTAAAATTCGACTTGCTGTATTTTTATAATGGTAATTATTCCGCCACTTAAAAATAAAAGATCCATATCTAGAAGGTTTTACCGTTGTAGTTGGATACATCCAGTCAGGCTTGATGTGGTAATTTAATACATCTGACATTACAATTCACACCGAGAGCGCACTGAGCATACTAAACTTAGTAGCATGGACAGAAACGCTATACAAATGACCATTATTATTATTATTTATATAAGCCTACGAAATAATTAAATGTTTCTGCACTATAAGGGTGCAACATTTTATAATTCATTAACATTATCTCGGTTTAAAATGTCATATTTATTTAGCCGTGTCTATTTAGTTACCTAGACCCAGGCTATATTTTCAAAGCAGCAATATAAACCGTATGGGCCTAATCCTATAATGTTGAAAAGAAAAATGTGCGATTAAGTCAAATCCATCTTAAAGTAAGCCTATAATGAAAGATGAAATAAATATATATTATTATACATTTTCATCCTAGATAGGAGTCTATTGTTAATCAGTTTGTTTCTTTTACTATAGTAGCGTCCTAGTGATCGCTGCCTTTAATCAAAAGAAAATGTCGGAAGCCGAGCTTCACTTTTAGTGACTGCACATATAATATAGGGATTACGCATTCTGTTATATTTCTATTCTGTGGTGCTGGGGTATGCACCCTGTTGGGCAGACACACACAACCGTACTGAGGGCAGGGCTGAGGCATACACCTTGTTGGGCAGATACACAACCGTAATGAGAGCGGAGCTGAGGCATACGCCTTGTTGGGCAGATACACACAATCGTACTGAGGGCGGTGCTGATGCATACACCTTGTTGGGCAGATACACACAACCGTACTGAGGGTGGTGCTGAGGCATACACCTTGTTGGGCAGATACACACAACTGTACTTAGGGCAGATCTGAGACATACACCTTTTTTGGCAGATACACACAACTGTACTTAGGGCAGATCTGAGACATACACCTTTTTTGGCAGATACACAGCCGTACTTAGGGCGGAGCTGAGGCGGCTTACACCTTAAAACTTTAAGGGGGAAATTGTCAATAAGCGTTAATTATACCAATAACTTCTTTTTTTTTTTGCATTTTGCTTTTATTGTGAGAATAACCTAAAGTAAATATAATTTAAAATTGAGATTCTTCCATGTTATTGTTTTTATTGTCTATTTATAAATGTATTTATCAGCCAAGCACGACAGGCCTTTGCCATGATGAGAACAGTTTGGAGCAACCATAACCTCAGCCACAGCAACTGTGTGAAATCAGTATTGGCATATGGGTCAGAAACTTGGAGGGACACAAAAGTCATAGCCCAGAGAATAAAGAGATTTACCATAGGCTGCCTTGGACAGATCCTACGAATTAAATGGGATGACTTCATTATAAACGAAGAAGCCGAAAAGAGAGCTGACCAAAAGCCCCTACTACGAGATCTTACAAAAATGAAGCGGAAATGGATTGTTCAATATACCTCGCCAAGCGCTAGAATGGAATCCAGAGTGAACTAGGAAAAGTGGTCTACCAAATACCACCTGGAGAAGAACATTGGACATAGAATTAAAAGAAGTTGGGACAAAAGTGGCAAGTGTGTGGTGGGGGAGAAACCGGCCATTTATGACGATCGAAGGGGAGTTAACAAAGCACCTATACTGCTAAGGTTGTACACTAATTAACTATCTGGCTAATAAGCAATCGCTTCGTCACAGGGACAAAAGCAGCAAGAAATGAAGAGACTCAGTCAAGACCACAAAAAGTGGATAAATATAGTAGAGGCCCTATGTCCAACTGAAGACCCTAAATAATTTGATTGCTTGTATTTTATATTTGAAAGATAGGCTAGGTAAAAGATCAAATGGGCTGGGGGCATTATAATCGTCATAGGCACATGACGCAAGTATAGATTGCTATGTCGCTGTCTAGTTATAACGACATTATCGTTGTGCACTAGCCATGCACTTAATCCCGACTCATGGTGATATCTAGCGCTAGAATCGGTCTTCATTGGCTCTGTGGCGTTGGAATCTCTCAACGATGCCGGCACAAAAGCCTAAGATAAAAGTATGAAAGAAAATAACAACAACGACGTATTGTTAAAATAGCCAACCTGGAAGTGATGCACAGTTGAGAAGTTCACTACGTTCTAAGTTCAAAGCAAAGGTTGACCTCATCAGCGACCTTGACACACACACACACTGAGAAATATGCCGGGATGGCAGCTTTCGGCCATAATCGAAAACGGGAAGACGCGTATCAATCAAGCAGGCAAGCAATCAGACTTCCCCCACCCTCCTTAACCAGGATAAAAGAAACATTATAATATGGAAGTGAATAGGAGTAACAGAAAAAAGCAATGCTAAAAACAATTTTTGCTAAAATTAACCAATCAGAGATCATAAAAAGCAAAAAAAAAATGCTACAATTTCAAAAATTGATCCAAAAATTTGAAAAAAAATATTTTTATAATTTTTGAGATTTCAAAAAAGCAGGACATTGTTTAATGTATACTTTAAACATTGTTGATATTATAGCATGCGTTTATTGTACGCTGATACACGGTAGTTTCTGTTTAGAGAATGCGAGTAGGGCCGGATTTAGATGTAGCGACGCCTTATTAGAATTCCCCACTGTGTGTAGGCCTATGCAGACACCACTCCTCCAATACCATTAACTCATCAGCAAAGGAAAATGGAGTGTCAGTGAAACAATACAAACTAATATAATACATGAGAGTAATGCTAATATTAATAAAAGACCCAAATACGACAAATGTAAGTTACAAAATTCTGACCCGTTTTTGACCCGATTATGAAATTCGAATTTTGTAATGTTACGAATCTCGGTCATAAATGAATGACGTAGTAAGGCATTGACCTCTTAACAAGTGCGTCTCAGAGTCCAAAGCGACCAAGGTTTGACCTTTATGCCCTGAGGGCAGTTTAAATAAAATAATTCGTTCAAATCCCGTGGAAATTGGAGGATAATTCTGGATCGTAGTAATTATAGAGAAAGAGGTTAAAATGCGTATTAAGACCCTGTAGAATCTTCGATGATAGTTTTCTTTGAAAAGTCTCGACCTCCTTAAAGTTAGTTCAGTTCGGAAGTTTGTCGAGTGAAGTCGCTATATTCATTTTGTATATTGTATGCCATTGTATTGAAACTTATGTTGCCATCAGTTGATGAAGTTTATTGATCGTTTATATTGAGTCTACAATTTAAATAAAATTGTTTATTCAACAACTGGAGTTGTTTGATCTATCATTGTTGAGAAATGTGTTGAAGATAATTATCACGAATATAACTACATTACTGCATAGACCTGTCAGTCAAGGAACCCCTAGCTTGGGCTACAGATTAGCAGAATCTAGAGACTTCTAATAAAGATACAACTATATTCATTGAATCCGATTTAACGAGTCGTAATAATAGTCATCATCATATAGACGTCCATAACAATTTGCGGGCTTGCGTCCGATATAGTTGTATAGTGAAGCATATATTCAAGTTGTGTTGTGTTGTGTGTTGGAGCCGTGACCTACTGAGCAAGCCTAATAACGCTGAATTCATTCTTCCGATTGGAAAAACGTAAGTTGGAAATTTACCACTTTATAAATCTCTTAACTAAAGAATGGAATTTATTGAAAATCCAGAAGAAGAAGTTCTGAAAACTTTATCAATAAAGAAGTTAAAAGAGATCGCTGAGATCTTAAAGATAGAAGTTACTGAGACTACACCATCGAGGACTGTGTTGACACAGCAGATAAAAGATGTGTTGATTGCGAGTGGAAAGTTGAAAGTAGAATCAAGCGCGGAGGGATATCAAGTTGAAGGTCAGATGTCTGAACAGTTCCGATTTCAACTAGAAATGAAACGGCTTGAAATGGAAGAAAAACGGCTTGAGATGGAACAAAGACGTCTAGAAATAGAAAGTCAGGAAAGAGATAAGAAAAGTCAAAGAGAAACAGAAAGTCAAGAAAGAATAGAACTGGCGAAGATAGGAGCTACTAAAAAAGAATCTCATAATGATGTAGAGATGGCCAGATGGAAAAAGCTAGTCCCTACCTACATTGATAAAGAAAGTGAAATAGCTAATTTCTTCCAGACCTTTGAAATTTCTTGCAGAGATTTTAAGTTCCCAGAAGATAAATGGGGAATATTAGTCAGAACAGCTTTTACTCAGGGAAGGGCAAGAGATTGTGTTCTATTGTTAAAAGAGGAGAATTTAAATGATTATGAAATCATTAAAGACACTGTACTTAAAGCCTATAACCAAATACCGGAAAGTTATCGGAAAAGGTTCCGTCAGTACACAATGTCCCCTTACCAAACACACTTAGACTTCCTTAGAGCAGAAGAAAAGTTAATGGATCAGTGGATAAAATCCAGAAATATCTCCACATTAAAAGAAATGAAAGATATCATTCTGTTAGAGGATTTTATTAACAAAGTGAGGCCGGATATAAGAATGTATTTATCCGAGCGTGATATCACTGACCCACATAAGGCTGCTGATTTAGCTGAACAGTATACACTGTGTCATAGAACAGCTGATGGAAAGAATTTTAATAGATCACAACGGCAAGGAGAAAACACACAAAAACAACATCGTGAAAAAGAGCATTTTGTGAAACAAAATGATGTGAATAAAAAACCTATCAACAAAACCGTCCAATGTACTTTTTGTAAAAGAACAGGACATAGCATAGAAGACTGTTGGAGTATACGAAGCGACAAAAGACCTAACAAAGTGGTCATGTGTGCAAGCCATAAACCAATACAGAATGTACAAGAAAGCGAAGATACAAACGAACTGAATTCGAAGAAAGATTCTTCTTAACCAGAAACACTGAGGGTGGATTTGCCTGAGAGCAAAAGTCAGAAGGTAGAGAAATCTACAACTGAAGATAATGAGGATAAATATCCTGATTATAAATACAGAATGGCTACTATTGGATTGGTTGTCCAAGTCCACAGAGACGAAAAAGTAGACCAAAGTATTTTTGACTCGAACAAGAGTCTGAAGTCATCGAAAGATGAAACAACACCCGAAAGTCATGGTCAAGGGAAGAATAAAATTGACACAGAGACCCTGTGCAGTTTTCAACCGTTCATTAGTGAAGGTTGTGTGGCCTTACAAAAGGAAGGACCACTGAAGTCCGTAAAAATATTACGAGACACAGGAGCATCATTAACACTGCTGCTTAAAGATGTATTACCATTGAATGTGAATACATTGACAGGACAGACTGTCCTATTGAGAGGTTTTGAATGGAAAGAAGAAATACCTCTACATAGGATATACCTCGCATCTGACTTGGTGACAGGATATGTGACAGTTGGAGTAATATCAAAACTTCCTGTTGAGGGCATATCTGTTATCCTAGCAAATGATTTGGCGAAAGGGAGGGTGAGACCTGAACTGATTGTGAAGGAAAATCCAGACCCTTGTCCTATTGTGGAGACAGGAAAAGAAAAAGAACTTTATCCTGTAGGTGATGTCATAAATGGTATGACACCACAGAAAAAGAAAGAAGAAACTATCTCACAAGAAAAGGAAAAGAAAGAAGAAATTCTCCCACGAGAGAAGAAAGAGGAAGAAGAAGTGGAACTTGATACTACTATTTTCTCCATGATTCATGATTGTCCGAAAGGAAATGAACAATCAAAGAAGTCATCACAAAATGAAATGATTGCTGAACAGAAAGTAGACCCAGAGTTGCTACAGTTGCATGAGAAAGCTGTCGACGAGGAAGAAACTACTACTACTGATGTCTATGAACAGATAGACCACAGCATGAACAAACAACAATGCAAACCTGCAGTTGCCGGTACAGATGAAGATTGGAGGAGCATCACCGAAGAAACGAGTGCTGAGAACTGGACCGAAACTACCAAAAGCTATGGGTTACCACAATCCATACCGACGGATCGAAGGACCAACTTCACCTCGGAACTCTTCAATCCAGTCCTAAAGAACTTATGCCTGGAGCAGGAGAGGTCAACTGAATCCCATCCGGAAAGTCGAGGAGCCTATGGACCAATCTTTGGACCCACTGTCCGAGGACCACTCAAACTATTTCAAGAAGCATGGCAGACCGAATTGGATCTCCTTGGGCTGATCAAGTACCTAGATAAGTACATAAAATTTTTGTCTGACATAACTGTGTTTGTTAGGAAAAAATTGTACACTGCTCACATGCAGAGGCCATTGTTGTGTGATGAAAGAAAGGCAAAAATATTATATCATTTGAAAATGATGAAGCCTTACCTTCTGAAAACAATTGGAATAAGCTTGATGTTGTTAACATTGTTACTCTTATTTGTAAAATTCATGCCTGGAGTACAGGATGAATTGAATGACAAATTCACTGATAGTTAGTTACTAAACTTACTATTTTAAAACTAAATCCCTTACTTGTGATGAAAAAGGACTGAGTAAAAGTATTGTTAGAGTAAATATCATTATAGTGTGATATTTCTAAACAAACTTGTTAGGTTGAGCATTTAAAATAATTGCTATAAGAGAAAAAGATCAGTTTTATCCGCAGAATTGGTTTCTAAATCAGAGGACATTATAAATGTGGACTGATTATAAGATATGTTTGAGAATCTCTGGAAATGATAATTGAAACATTTGGCAGAGAGGATAATTTGATTGAAAAAGATGTAAATGATTTTGAGAAAAGAGAATTTTTCTATCACTAAAGTATTGAGAAATGTTTTATGATTGTACTATGGAAATTTATTTTATCATGTACTGTTGTTGAAATAATTGCACTGAGTCAGGATGCAAATTTCTTCTATGTGAATTTATTCATTTATAATATTATCATTGAATGTATGATAATGAAGGGTAAAAATAGTTGCTGCAAGACAGAACTATGACTAACAAGAATTCCAAGAAATGTATTATATATGATTTTTCACTTTTAGGATACTGTTACATGAAAAGCAGACCAAAAGTAGAAACTAATAAAACTTTGTATCCTTGTTTGTATAAATTTAGGATATGTGCCACTGATTTGACACTGTAAACCAGAATGGTTGAGAATGTCATGGTTGAGAATTTATAATGTTGACATACCAATGTTCAACAAATGTATTATTAATTAAGGATTTCATGTCAAGATTGTAAAACTAATCTATTTTTTTTGTGTATTAGTTAAAATAGATTGAATGAATTGTACTGACAAGCAAAAGATTGGGTAGACCTGAACACTGTGAAAGTAACAGGAGAACCTAGAATCTATGAATAATGAATAAAACCTTTTGTGGAAAATGGAAAAGAGCAATGTACACCACTGAAAAGATTGGAAATGGAATGTTTTACCACACCAGTCAAACTCGCAGTTTGTTTTGTACATAAATTGTTACATTGATTTCGCTCTGAAAAAAATTAATAGTAGCCTATGCTTAACTCTTTTCTACTTCAATAAAATTGTATTTGAAATGTCTTTAATGTAATTAAAAGAAAATAAGTACTTACTATTTAGTACTAAGATTGTATGAAGATAATATAATCTGCTTTGATTGATAGTTAATTAAGTAAATTAACCAAATTTGTTTTAAGTAAATCCATGATTGTCTGAATGTGTCAATTCAAAACTGCTACGATGTGAACTCTTTTAAAAAAAGAAAATAATGACGTCGAAAGGTCATGGTAAAATGAAAGATGGAAATATTTTTAATGAAATTGTCTATAAACTATTTTAATTCTGGAACAGACTATGTTTAATGTTCTTAAAATAACATAAATGAATTTAATATTGAGATAAAAAGTTGTTAAAGAATGCTCATTTAATACGATAACTATTTAATCGCGTAGAGATTTATTTTCTTTGACCTAGGCTGTGATGAGGTAAATTTGCATAGCGATGTCAATATTGTTAGAATCAATTGAGAATGAGAGGGTGAAAAAAGGAATAGAGAGAGAGAGTGCGGAATACTGACCTAGAAATTTTGGGTTTTGACACAGACAGTATTGTTTAAAGTTTAATTTGTTAGCCAGCCTACAAACATGGGAAAAAAAAATACTGTCGAGAAAATGATCGTGTTGTTGTGAAATTAGGTCAGGGCTAGTATTTTTTTTGTTTTGTAATTGAGTTAGGCCTAGCATGTGTTCTATCAGAACGTTGGGTTTTTTTTCCTTATGAAAAAATAAGTCGTGTCTGCATAGACATTAGGTGATTTTTTCTTTTGTTGTTTGATTACAAATGTAAAAGATATTAGTTTATAATTAAATGGACGAGAGAGGTTTTTATTAACGTGGAATGTTCATGTAATAGAAGTTATTAACTTGTATTATATTATATCTATTAAGAATGATTATGTATTTTTCTTGTATACAAGATTTAGATAAACAATTTAATTGTCCATTGTTTTGAATTAAAAATTGAATGATTGAATGACTATAGTTAAGCCATTTGATAAGATGAACTTATATTGCATATATTATATGTTATTGTAATCAGTTTGATTGAATTAGTGGAATAGCCAATTGAACTGTATTGTATTGTTTACCCCGGAATATTTTCTTTTATAATTATTCCTTAAAATTAACATTTTTTTTTGGTATTGTAAAATGTAAAAGAAATAATTATAAAAACTTTTAAGGGTGGTCGTGTTACGAATCTCGGTCATAAATGAATGACGTAGTAAGGCATTGACCTCTTAACAAGTGCGTCTCAGAGTCCAAAGCGACCAAGGTTTGACCTTTATGCCCTGAGGGCAGTTTAAATAAAATAATTCGTTCAAATCCCGTGGAAATTGGAGGATAATTCTGGATCGTAGTAATTATAGAGAAAGAGGTTAAAATGCGTATTAAGACCCTGTAGAATCTTCGATGATAGTTTTCTTTGAAAAGTCCCGACCTCCTTAAAGTTAGTTCAGTTCGGAAGTTTGTCGAGTGAAGTCGCTATATTCATTTTGTATATTGTATGCCATTGTATTGAAACTTATGTTGCCATCAGTTGATGAAGTTTATTGATCGTTTATATTGAGTCTACAATTTAAATAAAATTGTTTATTCAACAACTGGAGTTGTTTGATCTATCATTGTTGAGAAATGTGTTGAAGATAATTATCACGAATATAACTACATTACTGCATAGACCTGTCAGTCAAGGAACCCCTAGCTTGGGCTACAGATTAGCAGAATCTAGAGACTTCTAATAAAGATACAACTATATTCATTGAATCCGATTTAACGAGTCGTAATAATAGTCATCATCATATAGACGTCCATAACAGTAAGAAAAGATCTACTGTAGCCAAGAAATTCAGATATTCAGATATAGTGACTAAAGCGGAAAAGTTTGATAATAATGCCTTGACAATAATTTCTAATTGCGTTCATATATAAAATAATAATTTTCCAGTGGGCATATCCACGTCGTTTCGACGGGGAAAAACGTGGTTTTCCATGTGTTTTCGTGGCTTTCACGAGTTTTCCTCGTCGATACGACGTGGTGTGCATGCTGGGTTTAAATTAGAACCCGGATCTATGAGTGTGGATGGACACAAAAAGAAGTCCTTTGGAATGCGCTCGTTTGAATCTCTCGCGTCTTCTATACACGAATCGGCAAACCTACGGAACGTGTGCTAGACTGGGCACGCAGAGCGCGTTTCAATGGCACGCGGAAGACTAACAAAAAAATGGCGATTCAAGTAGGCCTACTTCTACAAGAAGTTGACTGCTAAAGCAGGTTGACCTTTAGGCTTTTGGCACGCACAATGAATTAGAAATCCTTCTTTGGCACACTGTTATCAAAAGGTTGCTGACCTCTATTCTATACTTTCATGGATAGGAAATAGGAAGTGAACAATTATAACATGTTCTGGAAATAATTATAATAACATTGACGGGTGAATACTAGTAAAGATATGTACGGGAGAATAATAACATGGACT
The DNA here is from genome assembly GCA_949126835.1 of Anisus vortex. Lineage (NCBI taxonomy): Eukaryota > Metazoa > Mollusca > Gastropoda > Planorbidae > Anisus > Anisus vortex. Next base: position 19,784,337 of record OX421499.1, read on the forward strand.
GGAAATAGAATAATAATAACAAGGACTGGAAATAGAATAATAATAACAAGGACTGGAAATAGAATAATAATAACAAGGACTGGAAATGGATAGAAATAATAGGGTCGGAAACGGATTTAAAAAAATATCATGGATTGGATGTGAACAAAGGTTGCCAGAAATGTGACAGTAATATCCTTAAAAAAAACACGTAGTTATCGATTTTCTGCACCCCGGGCTTCTGTTTGTGACATTCACGAACAAGTTGTATGCATGAGTCGGTATACACATTGTAAACAGCATCTTACTCAAATAATATCGGCACGCATGCACAAACAGAGAGAAACAGTGCACGATCAAACCTATCGTATGTTGCCAAAACGCAGACAGAACGCTTGTTTTATCACAAATACAGAGGGCCCGTGTGAGGGGTTTGTGTATTACAAATGTTTACTTATTGAGGCGGTAAATCTAAAAGCGCGTGTTGCTGTCAGGGGCGATGCTACGAGGGGGGGGGGCGGCGGGGACTACCAACCTCCCCTCATACCATCAACAAATAACTGTTTTTCAACATTTAATATGTAGGCTACAAATTGGATACATGTTTGTCACTTAAAAAATTCAGCCCACCCTGAAAATAATGTCTGGCTCCGCCTGTGGTTGCTGTAAGCATTGATATTTTGTGTACATGAACACATTTAAAGATAGATAGATTCATGGATGGCAGGATAGATAGATAGTGTTACGAATATCGGTCATAAATGAATGACGTAGTAAGGCATTGACCTCTTAACAAGTGCGTATTAGAGTCCAAGGCGACCAAGGTTTGACCTTTATGCCCTGAGGGCAGTTTAAATAAAATAATTCGTCCAACCCCGTGGAAATTGGAGGATAATTCTGGATCGTAGTATTCTATAGGGAAAGAGGTTAAAATGCGTATTAAGACCCTGTAGAATCTTCGATGATAGTTTTCTTTGTAAAGTCCCCACCTCCTTAAAGTTAGTTCAGTTTGAAAGTTTGTAGAGTGAAGTCGCTATATTGATACTTGTATATTATATGCCATTTATTGAAATACTTATGTTGCCATCAGTTGATGTATTTATTGATCGTTTATATTGAGTCTACAATTTAAAAAAAAATTGTTTATTCAACAACTGGAGTTGTTTGATCTATCAGTGTTGAGAAAGGTGTTGAAGATAATTATCACGAATATAACTACATTGCTGCATAGACCTGTCAGTCAAGGAACCCCTAGCTTGGGCTACAGATTAGCAGAATCTAGAGACTTCTAATAAAGATACAACTTTATTCATTGAATCCGATTTAACGAGTCGTAATAATAGTCATCATAGAGACAGTCCATAACAATAGTTACAGTGATTGCATGATGGATAGATTGAAAACTGGATGGCAGGATACAGTGGCGTAGCTAGGGTAGGGGGAGGGGGGGTCCAAATTCGAAAATCCCCCCGGGCCCCTACTTGAGGGGGGGCCCCAAAGGAGTGTCCGAATTGTTTTTTCTCATATCATAATGTCGAATGTCAAAATTCAGGGGCCCCTAAAGAGGCCAAGCTCCCGGGCCCCCAAATCCCTTGCAACGGCACTGGCAGGATAAATAGATGTATGGATGGCAGGATAGATACATGGATGGCAGGATAGAAAGATACATGGATGGCAGGATAGATAGATACATGGATGGCAGGATAGATAATTACATGGATGGCAGGATAGATAGATGCATGGATGGCAGGATAGATAGATACATGGATGGCAGGATAGATACATGGATGGCAGGATAGATAGATACATGGATGGCAGGATAGATAGATACATGGATGGCAGGATAGATAGATACATGGATGGCAGGATAGATAGATACATGGATGGCAGGATAGGTAATTACATGGATGGCAGGATAGATAGATGCATGGATGGCAGGATAGATAGATACGTGGATGGCAGGATAGATAGATACATGGATGGCAGGATAGATAGGTACATGGATGGCAGGATAGATAGATACATGAATGGCATGATAGATAGATACATGGATGCCAGGATAGATAGATACATGGATTGTAGGATAGATAGATACATGGATGGCAGGATAGATAAATACATGGATGGCATGATAGATAGATACATGGATGCCAGGATAGATAGATACATGGATGGCAGGATAGATAGATACATGGATGGCAGGATAGATAGATACATGGATGGCAGGATAGATAGATACATGGATGGCAGGATAGATAGATACATGGATGGCAGGATAGATAGATACATGGATGGCAGGATAGATAGATACATGGATGCCAGGATAGATATATGGATGGCAGGATAGATAGATACATGGATGGCAGGATAGATATATGGATGGCAGGATAGATATATGGATGGCAGGATAGATATATGGATGGCAGGATAAGTAGATAGATGGATGGCAGGATAGATAGATACATGGATGGCAGGATAGATACATGGATAGCAGGATAGATAATTACATGGATGGCAGGATAGATAGATGCATGGATGGCAGGATAGATAGATACATGGATGGCAGGATAGATAGATACATGGATGGCAGGATAGATAGATACATGGATGGCAGGATAGATAGATATATGGATGGCAGGATAGATATATGGATGGCAGGATAGATAGATATATGGATGGCAGGATAGATAGATACATGGATGGCAGGATAGATAGATAAATGGATGGCAGGATAGATAGATGCATGGATGGCAGGATAGATAGATACATGTATGGCAGGATAGAAAAATACATGGATGGCAGGATAGTTAGATACATGGATGGCAGGATAGATAGCTACATGGATGGCAGGATAGATAGATACATGGATGGCAGAATAGATAGATACATGGATGGCAGGATAGATAGATACATGGAAGGCAGGATAGATAGATACATGGATGGCAGGATAGATAGATACATGGATGGCAGGATAGATAGATACATGGATGGCAGGATAGATATATACATGGATGGCAGGATTAGCAGATAGATAGTTACAGTGATGGCATGATGTATAGATTAAATAACTGGATGGCAGTATATATTATAGATACATAGATGGCAGGATAAGTAGATAGATAGATACAGGGATGGCACGATGGATAGATATTCACTTGGATATATTTATATATTTGTATATTGGTAGAATAATATGTAGATAGATAGGTTGATTGATTGATAGTTTGATATATTATTTGCGGATTGTTAGAGTGTTAAATTGACAGAATAATGAATTACTAGCTAGATGATAAATTGATTGATATGTAGGAAGACTAATAAAAGATATATAGATCAATTGATAGATAATTTGATAAGTATATGGATACATTGATATGGATTTATTATGAAATAAAAAAAAGGATAGAAAGGTATTATTTCTGAATTCATGTGAGTCATTTACACTCATGGAATCATAATTATTATAGTTCCTGATATTTTGACGGATGAGGAGCAAAGATGAACAAACGAGACAGCCTCCCTACCCGTCCCCTCAACCTCCCCCACGATTCACTGGTGGATTGGATCAAAAGGAAAATTCTTGCTAACGCCCCTAGAAGGCACGCGTAGGATTTACTAATTAATTATCTGGTAACCAACAGTAAGGTTATTTGCACATGATTGCACAGTATTGAGGTGTATATTAAACAATCACATTAATAATGCAATACTCAAAGGTTACAAGATATAATCTAGGTGAATTACACACATTGAAATCGAACTGGAAGCATGTTTTGACATTTAGAAGAGTGCCAACTGTATTTTAAACGAAACATACACAATGAATTCTATTTTATTCATGAAAAAAAAGTTAATTCAAACTAAAAACGCAAAATACTTTTGTCTCATAGCACAGGGGTCGGCGACATTTTGATAATAGTGTACCTAAATTGAATTTCAAATTCATTTAGTATGATTTAGCGTGTCAAAAGTATACAGGTCATCTTTTTTTTCTTTTCAATATAAGGAACTTCGACTGTCTTTTCGGGGGACAAATGGTTTTTGCGTGCCAAGTCTGACATGCGTACCATAGGTTGCCGACTCTGAAATTAGACATCAGATATAGTCGGCAAGATGAGAGAGTGAAGAAAACAAACAATAAGCGAAGTTTCATTAAAATATATTTTTTATATAAATGAAACAATAACATACAACTATACCTTTACGTAATATTTAGTTAGATCTAATTTAATAGAATTCGGAACTTCTGTAGGAAACCCTTCAACATTAAAAAAAAACTTGAACAAATTAAGAAACGCTTTAACATTCATTGCAAGTAAGTATGCACAATTAACATGTAAATCATTTTACTTTAAAAACACTTCAGAATAGAATAGGCTATTATAAAGCAAAGTCGTAATGATAAATAAAGCAGACAATTCAAACTGTGAAATATATCACAAATATAATCGAATGAAGAGACGAACGACTTTTCTTATTCTACAAGGACAAAAGGACAGAGTCATTAAAGCTTCTTTCTTTCCTTTTGGCGTTCGTGCATCGTAATGGTTTCCAAAGCCAGTCGTGAAAACCAACATTTCAGCGTCATTGAGAACAGTTATAAGAATGCTCGTAAAAAAAAGGACAGGTCTAGGATGCAATAATCTTCTGTATAGTCAGAGAGTCTGAAAATTATAAGAATTTTTTTTCTTCTTCTCTTTAGTGGTTACGCCGCAGAAGTAGGGAAAATCCACTTGTCAGGCATGTACTTGATGTCACTCAATACTTGTCCTTGATGCTCTTGTTTTATGTCCCTCCCGACATCAATGAAATAAAAGCATTTTCAGAAAATGAATTCAGTTATAAACAATATCATTCTGTGCTTTGTGCAGCGCTGCAATGCTAAAAGAAATCGTTTAATATAGTATAACAATTTCACGTGGGTCTAGATCTATAGTTGATGTTTATTGTGCTTTTGTCATGTTGTAATTTGTTGTTTTGTTTTGCTTATTTCTTGTTGTTGCTTCAAATCTGCGCGTTCGCTGAAGTTCACGGTGCAAACGTGGAAGAGACGAGAGCGTAAAACAGAATAAAGAATCTATCGACCATATAAATTATGTACTTTTGACTTCCTGCTCCTAATGGGTCTCAGGGATGACGGCGTAATTGGTTCCATCATTATAATATCATATATAATGCTAGCATGAAAATAAAAGATCCAAAACAAAGCTAATAACAAATGCGAATGTGTCTTTTCCTCTGGATATTGATTGAGTCGAGACTACTGAATCAGCGCCTCGACAATCTATATTTGCGGCCTGTGCATAGCATGTATCTGGCATCCCCACATTATGTTTATCTAGCCCAAGGGTCGGCAACCTAAGGCACGCGTGCCAGACGTGGCACGCAGAACGATTTTCAGAGGGAACTCGAGAGACTTCCAAGAAGATTTTTTTAATGCAAGTCAAAACAACACGTACGTCAGCATAACTAATTGGTGCTGTGTGGCGAACTACATGAGAAATTCATTGGACGTCAACTGTTTTAGGGTTGCAAGTTCTCATCATTGGACGCGATCTGTGATTGAATCTATTGTTAAGATAGCCAATCTTATAGTTTCTTTCTTAAGTCTCTTCTAGGAGAAAGTAATAAGGAGTATAGGTAAAATCTTGTATAAATTCTTCTCTGGGCTGGAAGCAATTACGCTGTATCTTATCTGTTGTCAACAGCAAGGCATTCGCTCTACTTTCAACTTTAGGTTTAATTTACACTAGTGAACATACTTTATCGAACATGAAAGCTGTTTTAATCATACCAAGTGGTCACTTAAATTAACCACTCATAAGTGACTAAATATGTACCTGACATTGAACAATTAGCGAAGAGCATACAGGGAAAAGGCGCTTATTAATTGATACATGCTAATTACATTCAAAAGAGTTTTTATGCTCAACTCTTTTAATTAAGCATAAAAAGAATTATTTCTAAAACAAATTTGTTTGTTTTATTATTGCAATAAATAAAACAAGCCTATATACGTACATTATATTTTCTAATTGTTGTATTTATAAATGTTTAAAAAATAAACTCCTTAAATTAACTTTAAAGACCAAGTGAAGAGCTTTTTATCAAAATTGAGTTAACATTTGATTTTGATAGTAAATAGTGTATTCAGTATCTGAATGTTAAAAAAAACATTTATACAAAATATCAAAGATACATTTTAAGTAATTAGTTCAATATTTGCACTTAAATGTGTGTGTTTTTCGGAAGATTACTCCAAATCTCGTAGCCATTTGAGATGTTTTTATTTCCGGCAATATAGGAAAGTGACGTAACATAAAGGATTCCGACTAGGAAAAATGAATATTGTCACGTGTTTTGAATCTATTGCCACATGTTTTGAATCTTTTCCCGGTTCTTATTTTTAACAAAATGGTTAAATATAGATTTATAGCGTCTATTTTTATTTATTTATTTCCCTTGTGATACGTCACTGCCGTATGAGGCTATTCCAAATCTCGTTCCTTTGAGAAAAACCTCTTCACTTGGTCTTTACGTCACTTTCCTATATTGCCGGAAATAAAAACATCTCAAATGGCTACGAGATTTGGAGTAATCATCCGAAAAACACACACATTTAAGTGCAAATATTGAACTAATTACTTAAAATGTATCTTTGATATTTTGTATAAATGTTTTTTTTAACATTCAGATAGTGAATACACTATTTACTATCAAAATCAAATGTTAACTCAATTTTGATAAAAAGCTCTTCACTTGGTCTTTAATTATGCAGAAAATGTTTATTTACAACGTAAATAAATTTTATACATCTAATTACACAATGAAAAAAGAGCATAATGCTGAATTTATATTAACCCTTACAGTCCCGGGCGCGTAAATAGCGGAACTGAAGGCAGCATAGATAGAAGTAGGTCGGTACGGGAAGGGTTAAGAAATAATAATTTTAAAGCTAAACAAGTTATATTTACACCGTTTTCTGTGAGTTTATATTTTTTTATGTTTTTTTTTTTGTTTACTTTAAAAAAAATAATTGGCTAACAATGTATAGATCTAGCTCTAAATGATTAAACTAAAAAATATAGTTGAAAATTATATAAATAATATATATCAAAAGAATTTATATGAACATTTTAAAACATCACGTTAACTACCCAGTTTTTATTATTACTAAGTATCTATTCCACTTAACTATAATGCTCCGCAACTGCTGCATTTCTCTCACCGCTAATAATATATTGGCCTAAATCTCAGTATGCTGAGATATAACTGTAAAGAATGTATAGCTATTATAAGAATTATATCTTGACTCTTGACAACTATTCAAATGTTACATTAACCATTAATGTGTAAGTTGAGAAATGAAATGGTGTATTATCTGTAAATAGATTATTTTTTTTTAAAGTTGATAATAACAAACAGGTTAATTTGTTATTAAATATAAAACTTTTAATGATTTTCTCTATAACGCTCATTTTCTTTTGGTCTTGGTCTTGCTACGGCACTAAATAAATTGTCTTTTAAAAATAATATAGTTGAGCAGTATGAATTTCACGCTGTTGGCACGCTGAATGATTTAGAAATCCTGGTCTGGCACACTCTTAGGAAAAGTTTACCGAGCCCTGATCTAGCCTATACTCGGAGATCAAAGATGTCGTAAACCAGGGGTCGGCAACTTTTTGCTAATAGTATGCCAAAGTAGGATTTCTAATTAATTCAGCGTGCCAACAGCCTAGAAGTCAACCTGTTCTAGTACCATTTTTTTCGTAGAAGAGACTCGAATTGCCTATTTTAAGGTCTTCCGCGTGTGCCATTGAAAATCGCCTTGCATGTCAAGTCTGGCACGCGCGGTAAAAAGGAAAAATAATTAGAAAAGCCTTTCTTCTATCCCACCCGTGGATGGATTGTTGGGGCACCATTGCTGACCGTTTTCACTACCGCACAACAGTTGTAAAGGTATTGTGCCGCCCTATGGGAGTTAATGAAGGACAGGTTGGTCCACTCTTTTACATCGTCTTACCACCATCTCATTCTGCCTCCTTCTTTTTCTTCCGTTTCTGTACTATACCCTGCAGTATAGACTTTGCAAGGCCTTCAGATCATGCTACGTGCCCATAGAATATCAGTTTATTACTCTTGCTGTCGGTGATAAGCAGGTCTTCATATGGACCGATAACGCTGGCTATTCGTTTGCGGACAGCTTCATTTCTTATGTGTTCCATGTACGAGATGTTCTCTTGTGAAAGCATTTCATGTCTATGGCCCTAATCCTTCTCTGGAGATCTGCTTCCAACACTACACTTTGTCCGATATTTTGGCTCTTAAATATTTAAAGGAGGATGACCTCTTCAAGCTTTTGTCCACCCCATTTTTATTTCGGATACGAATCCTTAGTACGCCATAATCTTCGTCTTTTCGGCGTTAATTTCCACACCATACACCGCCGATGTTTTCTCCCGCTTTAGAGTATCTAATAGATTAAAACTAAGACTGTTCTTAGTGCCTCTTTTTCAACTCTAATTATAGTTGTTTTGTGTTTTTTTCTTAAAATAGGAAAAAACACAATTCGAATGTATGGAATAATAAAAGTAACTTTATCTTGAGATATGTGCGCCTTTGATATTAACTCTCTGTGTCTCCAAATCACTAGCTCCGTATGGTCCTTGGGACAATGTGAAATGCCAGTTGTTGCTCGTCTGAGCAAACATACTGGTGTGTCTTTGGTCCTTCTTTTTTTTACAGTTAATCCCAAAGCATTTTTAAAATATGATTTTTTTCTCAAATTAAATTTGGTTGAAAACTACAACAAACAGGAATGATGTAGACTATTTTTCAATTTGTTATATAATCAGCTTTTGTACAAACTTGACGCTAAAAACAAACGCCGATGGTCAGCAAAAGCCCAGAAATAAGCTCGTTAACTTTTCTAACACCAGCAGGCCAACGCCAAAATATTCACTTAGCAAGATGAAATGACCATTCTGGGACTGACCGATTATCCCCCCCACCCCCACCCCCTTTTTCCACCCTTGTGCCTCTCGGTTTCTCCCCATTTTCTTTGCCCATTTGTGAAGAAAATGACTCATTTCCCAACACTTGTAAAATGACTCATTTCCCAACACTTGTAAAATGACTCATTTCCCAACACTTGTAAAATGACTCATTTCCCAACACTTGTAAAATGACTCATTTCCCAACACTTGTAAAATGACTCATTTCCCAACACTTGTAAAATGACTCATTTCCCAACACTTGTAAAATGACTCATTCCCCAACACTTGTAAAATGACTCATTTCCCAACACTTGTAAAATGACTCATTTCCCAACACTTGTAAAATGACTCATTTCCCAACACTTGTAAAATGACTCATTTCCCAACACTTGTAAAATGACTCATTTCCCAACACTTGTAAAATGACTCATTTCCCAACACTTGTAAAATGACTCATTTCCCAACACTTGTAAAATGACTCATTTCCCAACACTTGTAAAATGACTCATTTCCCAACACTTGTAAAAATGACTCATTTCCCAACGCTTGTAAATGACTCATTTCCCAACACTTGTAAAATGACTCATTTCCCAACACTTGTAAAATGAATCATTTCCCAACACTTGTAAAATGACTCATTTCCCAACACTTGTAAAATGACTCATTTCCCAACACTTGTAAAATGACTCATTTCCCAACACTTGTAAAATGACTCATTTCCCAACACTTGTAAAATGACTCATTTCCCAACACTTGTAAAATGACTCATTTCCCAACACTTGTAAAATGACTCATTTCCCAACACGTAAAATGACTCATTTCCCAACACTTGTAAAATGACTCATTTCCCAACACTTGTAAAATGACTCATTTCCCAACACTTGTAAAATGACTCATTTCCCAACACTTGTAAAATGACTCATTTCCCAACACTTGTAAAATGACTCATTTCCCAACACTTGTAAAATGACTCATTTCCCAACACTTGTAAAATGACTCATTTCCCAACACTTGTAAAATGACTCATTTCCCAACACTTGTAAAATGACTCATTTCCCAACACTTGTAAAATGACTCATTTCCCAACACTTGTAAAATGACTCATTTCCCAACATTTGTAAAATGACTCATTTCCCAACACTTGTAAAATGACTCATTTCCCAACACTTGTAAAATGACTCATTTCCCAACACTTGTAAAATGACTCATTTCCCAACACTTGTAAAATGACTCATTTCCCAACACTTGTAAAATGACTCATTTCCCAACACTTGTAAAATGACTCATTTCCCAACACTTGTAAAATGACTCATTTCCCAACACTTGTATATCTTGAGCATTTTTCCCAAATGGTTTACTTCTGGAAATTATATATTGTCCTCTTTCTTTCATTGCGCTGTCTTATGTTTAGTCTGATGTATAAACTTGCCATGGTTGGTGGTCAAATTACCGAAGAATTGCTGCAGTCTTATTTTAGTGAATGCATTTTTCCTTGCAATATCGTATGTTAAAGTTTGTTATGCAGCTGTTGTTGTTTTTTTCAATTAGATGCTTATTAAAATTAAGACATTTTCTCCATCACTCTTATACATATTCACATATTATACATATATAAATATGGTCTTGTTTAGGATTATTTAACATACTCGAAGCGAAACGCAATAAGCTCTACAACTGTGGCACGAAACTTAGATTATGCTAATGATGGTTCAATGTTTAGAACACATTTTACCCCACATGTGCCTTGTTCATATATCTCCCCTATTACTTACAAATGGTTATATATGTAACGCCACAGATGTAAAATGTGTTGCTACAGAGATTACGATTTTTACTGAAAAAATTATCGAATCGTACGCATATCCGTGGACTGATTCTTCTGCTATACACTTCTTATCCAATAATTTTACTGACGCTCATCTTACAAGCAATATAATGTATATTGGTGATTGGAGTCTTATTTTGTCTTCATATATCTTATGTTACGAACCTTTCCTTTATAGAGAAAATAATTACGACCTTATTCGTAGGCAAACTTTATATTTCTATAAAATGTTTATCCTGGAATCTATATAATAAAATCGTTGTGTTTGTAACACATCTGTAAAAAATAATGAAAAACAATGTGTCTATTCGCAGTGAAACATCTAATAATTTGATTCTGTTTGTAGGATTGTATAAATCGACTCTAGACGCCTAGGCTATTTGATCGATCTGACAAATGCTACGTACACTTGACTAAAAACTATTCGCATAAGATATATTAATACACGTGTAACGTATGATGCTGATGTAGTTAATTGTATATAAAGGTATGTAGGCCTACTGTGTCTATCCAGCTCTTATGGTTATTTGGGGCAAATGTAAAGGCGGCTGGAAATGTGGCCACACAACCATCTAGCATGACGTGGCTACGAAAACATGAGAACGCTGCTTCACAGACAGCATTAAAAAAATTGGTAGGGTGGGTTCCTTATATCATATTCATACTATAATGAACATACAAACGACACATGATCTCCTTACACATTGCTTTCACTTTCGTTGTTTTTTTAAATAGTTTTTTCCTATTTTACGTGTCGTTGTAAAGTAATGACGTCCATCGTTTTGATTTTGGCTTAGAATAGGGATCGGCAACCTTGACACGCGTACCAGACCTGTCACGCAGAGCCATGTTCAATGTTATGCGAAAGGGACACGGAATATATTAATCTGCTTTTGCACAAAGCGGTCGCTGGCTTTGACAAGGTAAAGTCTTGAATATAATCGTTTTTTGTTTGAAAGTAATTAAGGTGTTTCTTCGTGAAAAAGAAGCAACTTTTTTACCGGAATTGATATACAAGGACTGGCTGTTAAAGCTAATTGTTTTGAATGACAACGATTTAAACATACATTTACAAGGACAGGGTCAAACAAAACGTGAACTCTTTTCCCACAGAAACGTATATGCGTTGAAACTGGGCATGAAATCAAGTTCCAAACATTTAAGTGCTTCCATAATTTAATGCACATTCAGATTAATATACATTAAATTTTTCAGACGTACAATGTAGCACTCAAAATGGAGTTTTCTAACCAAATGACTAACCAAATTGCATCAACACAGAAACCAAAAGTAAGATTATTTGCAGATGATTGTATAAACAACTTCATTCATGGTAAAGAACTAGCTCAAACTAACACTGCAAAGTACTTAGGAGTAATAAGATGATAAATTATCTTGAAATCCTCATATTGATGAAGTAATTAAAAAATCTAAAAAAAAATTATAATTTATAAAAAGGAACTTTTATAAATGTAATAAGAATATAAAACTAAAATGCTATCTCACATTAGTTAGGCCTATACTAGAATATGCATCATGTGTAGCCTATTGGGACCCATCAACTAAAGAAAATATAAAAAAAATTAGAACAAATTCAGAAAAGAGCTGTAACGTTTATTACTAGTGAATATTCACAACTGACAAGAGTAACACCAATAGTCAAATCACTAAACCTAAAAACACTAGAGGACATAAGGGCAAAGAGTAAAGTTGTAGTAATACAAAAGGCATTAAATTCTAATTTAGAAATACAATCCAATAACAACCTGTTGCAGTGCTTAGAAAAAAACATAAAGACAAAACACTTTTCTTATCCATTATGCGAGAACAAATGCAAATTAGTACTCTTTATTCTCGAATGGCATTCGGGCATGGAATGGGTTGACTACACAAACCAGGAAAACCAGTAACTTAACATCATTTAAAACATAATAAAGATGCAAGACTAGACTCGGACCACGGATGAGAGTAGGACGCAATAATCTTTTTTATAGAAGGAGCGTCTGTAATATATAAGATAATAAGATATTCCCTTCAAAGTAGTGATTACATGGTGAATCTTTGATGCAGTTAACCAAGGCGAGGGAAGTCGATTTGCCAAGCAATGGATTACGATCACGTGTTTACTCAAAATAAGAAATATAAAAAAAACTTCAAATAAACGTATAAAATGAAAAACATCAAACAAAAGTATCATTCCTTGTCTGATAAATTGTCCCTACAGTCACACATATTGAAACATTCTCACTTCTTTGTTCTCTCTCGCACTAGTATTACTTTATCTTTACCTTGAGAATTTTGATTACTTTTAAAATCTTGTGTTAACTAAGTCCTTGCTGAAAGGAAAAGCAGACGACAAAAATGTATCTTATTAATATTCTAAACGATATCTTATAGCAAAAATGATAGGTTATTGTCTAGTTACCTCTCTTTAGAGGCTGTTATTTTTTTTTTTTATCTACCTTGATTTATTACAATGCCAATGAAAGAATAAGAGAGAATGGGATGGAAGGCAGTAAGTATATGTATATTAGAACAAATTCAATTCTAATGTATTTATATTGTTATTGTACAAGCAATTTTTAACCATAAAAAAATTAATTTAAAAAAAGTTCTAAACCAAGGCAGAACAATAAATGAATCTCAGTCTGGCTGAAATTTAATTATAATTCAAAAAAATATTTAAAAACAAAAACAGCTAGTAAATTTGTTTAACAATTGCCATAAATGTGAAAGGTGAGTAATAATATTTTTGTTTTGCAATAAGATGATAATCACAACCCCGTTCATTTTTTTAATCTATATATATATATTAACCCTTACAGTCCCGGGCGCGTATATAGCGGAACTGAAGGCAGCATAGATAGAAGTAGGTCGGTACGGGAAGGGTTAACAGCGTTTAGCATTAACAATTTTGTCTTATTTTTTTTATGTCTGGCGTATTGTCAGTGTACATATAAACAATTCTAGCTCTTTCAGGATTGACTATTAGAATTCTACATGACTTTATTGGCCATTTAAATAAAGCATTCTATTCTCGATAGGAGATTATTACGTCCTGGGCCAAAACTCATGCAGGGCGCCAGGGATTGGTGTGAGGCAGCGTTATAACCCTGGACTACTTGTTGACAATACGGTCTACTGACTGCAGGACCAGCCGGTCTCGCATAAATGTTTTGTTGTGATGGGAAAAGTTTCTTTCAAATTAGAATCGGGTTCCGGATTCTTGACACGATTTTGGTAAGACTTATCCGATTGTCAGGTACCCGATTATTATCCTAGTATCTGTCAGTTAAGTGTTGACTTCTGTATGGTCTCTTTGTAAAACACCTTAGTTTGAGGCCTCAGTCATGCTATATTAAATAATCTTATAAATTATTTTGTTTAATATATTAGTGCAGATTAACTTTGAGCTATTGGCACGCTGAATAACCTAAAAATCCAACTTTGGTACATTATTATCAAAAGGTTTCCGACCCCCTGGCGTATAACAATGTTACCTCTAACAATTATACGCATAAAATGTGTATGCGCAGAATGTGCCCACGGGTCAACTAGTAATATTATCCTTTTCGTTTATATTATCCAAGAAGAATAAAATAAACAAAAAATCTACATGTTTATCATTGCATTTCAAAAAACTCATGTCTAGTTGTAGTGTGATTGGAATCTTTCGGTATTTAGTTATTTTGTAATCGATCGATATTTAAACTAAGGAATTTAAGTTATTGTCTCCGTAACCTTCATGTATTAAACGAAACAAAACTGTCCTCCAATGATTTGAATTCTTATTGATAATATTAATATTATTAAACTAATAATATTACACTAGTAAAGTGCTCTTACAATGGTTTAGACTATTTAATTAACTTCATTGATATCCTAAGGTAGATATTTAAAAAAAGATAATGTAAAATAAATAATTAAAAACAAACAAACACGTATCAAACTGAACAAAACAAGAAAGGTTTTATTGTTGCAATAACTTGAGACCCACTAAAACTAAAAGACCCACAGGTCAATGCGGTGGAACAGATGGACCCTGGTGATCGTCATTTTCCTCCTTACACAGAAGCAGTGAACTCTGGAAGGCTTGGCGAAAGCTATGTCATTGTCAAGACACTCTACACCAGAGGGCGCTCCACAGAGAACGAAACGTGTGTTTATTTCATTTTTATTTTCCCTACTAATGGCTTCACACACTTTTCTCATTGCGCTTTTATCTAGCACATTTTCTAGCACATTTTCTAGCACATTTTCTGTTGGTGGTTCCTTTTTTATAGTCTATATAAGCCTATATATAACACAACACGAGTTGGTTTATTGTACAAATGTGTGTATTTGTATAAAGTTTTGCTTAAATCGCTGTTTAAATATTTTTTTAACATGTCTAGTTCATAAAAAATGTATTGTTGATAGATCTCGATTTTGCAAAAAAATGCCAATTTAACGTTTCTATCTATTCTTTTTGTTTAAATATTTATTTCTTGTCTTGTTTACTTCTTTAGACTTATGAAATTGAAATGTTATGTATTTAACGGTTGTATTTCTTTTGGCATAATAACTATCTTTTGATTGAAGATCTTTTTTACTTTTCCGAAATCTTCGTGAGATAATAAGTATGCCTACTTAACGAAAGGGCACAGGTGGTCTATCTGCAGCTAGAAAGTCCCGGGCTCGAATCCTGGTGAAAGCTAGAACTTTTTTCCCTGGCCTGGAGGGTATCTCTATTAGTTGAGGCAAAGTAAAGGCGTCTGGGCATTGTGCTGGCCATACAATCGCTAAGAACGTCATGGCAACAAAAACTTGTCAACGCTGCTTCACAGGCCCAATGGGTCAAATTGGTCCTATGGGATACTTTAGTTTACTTACTGAAGTCATTTAGTTACTGGGTAGTTTACTACTATCCAACTTTTTTAGTGTACACCGTACACCTTAGCCACTCTCTTGCTTACTTAGTCACTTTTCTAGTGTACACCGTACACCTTAGCCACTCTCTTGCTTACTTGGTCACTTTTCTAGTGTACACCGTACACCTTAGCCACTCTCTTGCTTACTTAGTCACTTTTCTAGTGTACACCGTACACCTTAGCCACTCTCTTGCTTACTTAGTCACCAATTCCTTCTTTGGGATTTTCTCTTCCAGAGATTATGAACTTAGATCCAACGTATTTATCTACTGACCAGTTGTGTGTTTTTTTTTTACTTTTTGATGCTTTACATCCATAATAGTTGGCTCTAGTCGGATATATCTGTATGTCTTCGTCTTAGTTAGCAATTCAATTTAATATGACAGCTAGGCGTTCTATTCTACAGCAGCTGGTTGTTCGACGGTCTCCATGATCTTACTTTCTCTTGATGGCATATTATAAACCTGACATATTATTTATTAATGCCACGCTTATACGGTCAACGGGAAATTCGTTCACTAGTCTGGCTATAATATGTATTTCTTTGTGGAGGAAGGAAAAATGCTGACTTTCAATTCGCAAACTCCCAAGACATTTCCCCGAACACTAAACAGAACGAGAAAAAAAGTTAATGTCGAAAATATTGAACTGTATTATGTCTGTGTTATTAAATTATGGATGTTTTCTATATTCGCAAAGACATGTCCGCGATGAATGCCAAAAATATATGAGATAATTGAGGTCTTTAGAAATACAAATAGACACAAAACCTTGCACATTAAGTTAATATATGGATATAAAACATATACTACAAAGTGCGTATCTATGTAGCCGATATATATGTATGTGTGTGTATATATATATATTAAAACTCCAGGAATCCTGGAGTCTTCGGTTTTTACCTTCTTCTCTTTTCTGTGTCTTTTATCTCGCATTCCCAAGCGGCAGTTTAACAAGTCATCGCTGTCTTTTGTATTTATAACTTTCACTTGTCGTTTGTTAAATTCTCGCTTACTAGTGTCATTTTGAAAAAAAACTTTAAGCCTAGATTTAGGAACCTTGTTTCTTTCAGCCCTTGGAAGAATCGGGTAAAAATGTACACATTTATTATATCTGTTTCTAGTCAGTTATATGACCGACCAGGTCGAAAAATTAGGGTTGTTTTCATTAGCCGAACGAAAAGAGTGTTTTTATTGGCAGAAATGCATCGCAAAAAAATGGGCTTCTACGTTACGAATAACCTTCTAATAATTAATGAATGATTAATTGTCCTTTGGATTAAGGTTAATCCAATATACAAAACTGTTCAAAGTCTTTTCCCGTATAAATAGTCTTGAAGTATATTAAGTTATTACGAGTGCGCCTTTAGCCTCAGGGGAGAGCATTGGGGTGCACGTTAACTACAAGCCAATAAAATTACAGGGCGGGTTATCTTTCCTTGGCATAACGCACTCACAATTAGGCCTACAACTCATCGAAAAACATCATAAGGACAGCGTCCAACAGGGGTCGGTTTCTATATCTATTGGCGGGGAAAAAATACACAACAAAGAACTTTGAACGATCTTCAAACTCTGACGGCCTTTTGTTTTAACTGGCCAGATTTTTGTGCACGGTCTTGGGGCTTTGTAAGTTTTGGCCTTGACCGTAATAAACTTCTGATGCGAACGTGTTTTATTACAATAATGCTGAAGGAATCATCCTGGATGGTCTTACAAAAGAAATCTGCCGACCAGAGTATGCATCACGTGGGAAAATCGATATGCCGGACAAATTTAAGTAGGTCATCTGGTGTTCGATGCGTCTTTTTTTTTTATAAATTAAAAAAAAACAACAACAATGAAATAAGATTTCCGTTAGTCAGTCTGTTTAATAATGCAGTCAGACAACAAAAGATGTTTTAAGCAGTTTAACTAGACCGATCATTTCGTTGTTCCAATTGTTTTAAGCAGTTTAACTAGACCGATCATGTAGTTGTTCCAATTGTTTTAAGCAGTTTAACTAGACCGATCATGTAGTTGTTCCAATTGTTTTAAGCAGTTTAACTAGACCGATCATGTAGTTGTTCCAATTGTTTTAAGCAGTTTAACTAGACCGATCATGTAGTTGTTCCAATTGTTTTAAGCAGTTTAACTAGACCGATCATGTAGTTGTTCCAATTGTTTTAAGCAGTTTAACTAGACCGATCATGTAGTTGTTCCAATTATTTTAAGCAGTTTAACTAGACCGATCATGTAGTCGTTCCAATTATTTTAAGCAGTTTAACTAGAACGATCATGTAGTTGTTCCAATTATTTAAAAATAAAATATGTGTACCAGTATGTCTAGAGTCTAGAATAGTCTAGATTCTAGAACTATAAATTATGATTTTTTTTAAAACTTTCTTAACGTGCGTGGGTCTATTTAATCCAAAACAATGACATTGTATGTCATGGCCAAGAAACTCGAAGAATCTGCTTCATTTACCCCAGGGAATAACTTGGTATGAAAAGTACAAAATCAGTCTATAGGACTAGAGTGTCTTGTCATATAGTAGATTGTTTTAGAAAGTTTTGTTACATACATAACACTGGTCAACATTGAAAACATTACTAACTTTAAAAGACACGTATTCTATAGTATCTTGGCGTGCCGAACACGAATATAAACATGAAAGCTTTTCATTGGCTCTCCAGACATTATGCAGACATTATCTAGACGTTATGCGAACATTATCCAGACGGCATGCAAACATTATCCACAGTGGGTAGTATGCCTACCATCTTCTGGTGCTACGCAATAGTACTGCACGACGTCGACTGAAATAATCTGAGGTTAGCTGAAAAAATTAAGCAATAAAATATTTCAGCCGTTGTGTGAGACAGTTTAAGCTACTATTACTTAATATTTATCCTTTATCCATGAATGCAATGCATAACAGTAATGTCTTGAAAGTGCGTTATATCATGGACAATTTTTGGTATATTTGTAGGGAAGTGACATTGGCCGACCAGAAGAGAAGTATTAGCGCTCAGGTAAAGAAGGCAAATCGTCTTTACTTTGGATGCAAGGTTTGTGCACTGAGACAAGGCTTGGGTCCCGCATAGACGATGTGCTACATGTACAATAACAGCTTTCATAGTGGTTGAATGGCAAAAGACCATCAATGCCATTTGCAGTCAGTTTGATATGTAGAGATCCAAGCAACCACATTATGACTAATACTTTTGCCCGGTTCTGTTCTCTTTTTGGCGGATTAACAATGCAAAAAGAAACATGACATCATTCAGTCTGCAATGACATCAGTTCCAAATTAGGAATTTTCCATTCTAGAAACTCCAGGAGAACATTCTCTTGATTTATCTGTTGAGGACGAGGGTGAGCCGACCTGTTACTCTCCTTGTCATTCAGCATGCAGTGATCTAGGTCAGTGGTCGGCAACCTAAGGCACGCAGAGCTATGTCCAATGGCACGCGAAAGACCCACGAAAGGTGCGATTCAAGTCTCTTATTTAAAAATAAAAGAATGCTAGAGCAAAATGACTTTTAAGATGTTGGTACTCTGAATGAGTTAGAAATCCTACTTTGGCACACTATCATCAAAAGGTTACCGACTCCTGATCTGGATGTTCACTAGCTACATCATCAAATCCTCTTTGAATAACACAGTAAGAAATAAATTACATGGTTTGTGACTTGGAGTTATCTATGCGGAATTGTTAGGATGAAAACTACAACAATGAAATCAATTTGGTATTCCGTTCCGATGTTAATGGGATCGTAAAAGAATTAAAAATCACACATGATTCATAAGACTATTTGTAGACTCATTGTGACTGAGTCTTAAGTCTGTGCTTTTGCACAATCGAAACTGTCTTATATCAATCTACATCAGTAGCGTACGATGTCTACAAGAAAGAGACATACGCAACTTAAAGCTATGGAAACAAATATACCAGGGGAAAGGGCCCACTACAATGCAGGCTACTACTGACTACTTCCCCAGCTCTTCAAGTGACAGGCAAAGAAGTAGACTATTTAAGAAGAAATCTTTGACTTGATATTTTTTACCGGTATTTATCAGTAGTAAAAAAATGTATTGCGATTGTTTGTTTTTTAAATATAGCCAATTATGCAATTTGACTGACATATTTGTGTTCAGCACAATAACATTGATAAGAAATGACTTATTTTATTTCAGTAACATGACTTTTGTAGAAATGTGTTGCCCAGTGATATATCAGTCAGCCTGTTGGTCTAGAGCAGGGATCGCCAGCATTTTGCTAATGTTTGTGCCAAACTAAGATTTCTATATATTTCAGCCCAAAAGTCAACCTGCTCTATTATAGTTTGTTTTTTTATAAGGCAATTAATTTAACTCAAGGCCAAAAGCAAAGGAAATGTATTGAGAAAATTGTTTAATCGTTTTGTATTTATTTTTTACAAAGTACGTTTTTTTGATTTTCCTCCTTTTTACTCCCTTTCTTTTAACTTGTACCGTCTGTCTGTCTGTATGTCTGTCTGCTTGATAGCAAAACTTTGCATCAATTTTTCGACCACTTCCCGTCGTCCAATCGAGCTGAAACTTGGACAGCAGACTTGTCCAGACTAACAATACATTCTATCAAATTTTCAGCATCATAGCGTTTGGAATAGTCACGAATTCATTCGACCAATTTGCGAATCGAGGAATATATTCCACGTCCAACATGGCTGCCTCTCCCGGAAGAGACGGAAGTAAGTAAACTTTTCGGATCTGTTCGTTTTTACGAAATAAATAGATGCATAGAATGAAAACGACACAATAAAGCCGAAACAAAGGGAGTTATCTTTTTATGGTTTTTGCGGGCCAAAGCTGGAAAAAAAAGGATGCGCAAAAGCGAAGCAAAGATCGTGGCTTCATGCATTTAAAAAAAATGCGCAATCGTTATAATTAGGTATGTATTTGCCGACATTACCTATTCGAAATTTTAGTTTTGTAGTGAAGTGGAAATGGTAAACTTTGTTTACAAAGAAAGGGAGTATAGTAAAAAGCTTTGTTTTTATGGTTTTCTTGTTACTCCCTTTATTTTAACTCGTACTGTCTGTTTGTCTGTCTTTCTGCTTTGTTGCTTGATAGCAAAACTTTGCATCGATTTTTTTACCACTTCCCGTCGTCCAGTCAAGCTGAAACTTGGGCAGCAGACTTGTCCCGACTAACAATACATCCTTTCAAATTTTCAGCATCACAGCATTCATAGCCTTTGAAAAAGTCACGAATTCCTTCGACCAATTTGCGAATCGAAGAATATATTTCACGTAATGCATGGTTGCCTCTACCGGAAGAGACGGAAGTAAATAAGGGCTGTGGAGTCGGAGTCGAGGAGTCGGATGAAATTTTGGGTACCGGGAGTCGGAGTCGGCAAACAATGCACCGACTCCGACTCCTAGACCTACTAAATTTAGATTGACATTTGAAAAAAGCAAGTTTAAAGTTCCAAATTCACAAAAAGTTATACCGTATATACTCGCGGATAAGTCGCACCCCAAGTTTTAAAAATTATTTTTCTTATATGTTATCGTTGACTCGCGCATACGCGAGTAGGCCTATAACGTTTAATTAATAACTTCTCTACTGTAAGAATAAAGACCAATGTATGCAGTGCCTCACGTAACCACAAAACGAACACGTTAAGTAACCGTGAAGAAGCATGCTTTTCATGTGCTTCACTATATGGCACGCAACCCACAATTAGGAGCGGCAATATTTATACTTTTCATAGTGTTGTGTTCTGATGTTACAGGGGACGCAGAGTCCATGGGTAACCTAATCTCTCAGTGATAAGGCATTAACCGTTTGCCCCTTGAAGTCGCCGATCGTCGCCTCTACTGATCAGGCCCCACGAGATAGGGTTACAGCCGGTTCGCCGTACCGGGGCCCACTAGAGTTTAGGGGCCCCATGAATATTTAAATTCAAAATTAAATTGGTGATTGCGTAAGTATTTTTTTAATCATAATAGATAAATAAACTCTTTCAATACTATATCTACTATCAGGATGGTCCTGTGGTTAGTTCACCGGACTGTCAACCGACACGTCGCGGGTTCTATACCTTGCCGCCGACCGATCCCTGCCGCCCTGTAGGAGTTTTTGGCCTTTTGGACCTAATAATCTTCTATCTAGAAGGAACGTCTGTAAAACTTATATGAAAATATGAATTGAATTGTTGAATTTCCGGCTCATCAACATCGAAGGTTATATAGAGCCTTTTTGATAACGTTGTTGTCATTTTTCTCTTGTATCCATTTTATTGTTCTTATATCTTTAGATTCTGTTGTACAGTTGTATGTCTTTAATATAGTTTATTATATGTTTTGGTTTAATTTTGCTGAAAAGTTCATGAAGAGTTCTACAGTAATAGAATTTACGTCGAATGTCATCAAATGTGTTACATTCCAACAAAATGTGAGACACTGTTAAGTTGGCATTGCAGAAAGCACACATTGGGGCCATTTCTCGTTTTAAGATAAACGAATGTGTTAGTTTCGTATGTCCTGTATGTAGTCTGCAGAGAATAACTGCGTCCTTTCGAACAAGTTGGCCTGTATCATGCCAGGTTTTTGAATTTTCCAAATACTGCAGTTTATTGCATTCGGTTTTCAAGAAGTTATTCCATGTTTGTCTTTCATGTTTAATTATTAAAGGTTTCAAGTCTCGATATGGTATTGGGATAATACTCTCTGATAACAACAGGGCGGCCTTAGCCTCTCTGTCAGCTTTTTCATTTCCATCTATCCCTGCATGACCAGGAACCCAACAGAAAACGACACGTTTGCCTCTTTCATATATTGATTGGTATTTTGTCAAAATGTCCAAGGCAGATATATTCCTGGCATTACAGTTTCCCATAGCAGTAAGACAAGATAACGAATCGGATAAAATAACAAAATTTTGGTTTTCTGATTCCTCTGCAATGTCTAATGCCAGGCATATTGCTAAAGCCTCTGCAGTATTTATTGAGATACTGGAATTATATTTTCTTTTTTTACTTGTATTTGAGGTAAGAGCAACCGAAGATGTCGCTGTATCATTTTTCGATCCGTCTGTGTATATTTGTACATAATTTGGGTATTTTTGTAGCACTTCTTGGAACATATCCATGCAAGGATCCTTTTTATTTCTATGGTTTAATTCTAAGTTTATAGGCGGGATTTCAAAAAGCCATGGTGGAGTTTTTGGTATATAATATCTTTTTATAAATCTAAATTCAATTTTAGTTTCGATCATTTCTTTTTCAATTCTAAGTCCAAAAGTTGGTATATATTTTGAGTTTTCAGTAAAGCTGTTTTTTTCTTGTGGGTGAAAAACACATAAATACGCTGGATTATTCGGTAAGGATTTTAGTTTTAGTGCATATTGTAATGATAGCTTGAGTCTTCTATTTTGTAGTGGTGATTCATTTGCTTCTATTTGCAAACTGGTACATGGAGTAGTTCTAAATGCTCCTAGACATAGACGTAGACATTGATTTTGTACAGGATCAAGCATTTTTAGATATGATGTTCTTGCTGATCCGTATACTAAACATCCATAATCTAATTTTGATCGAATGTGTGATCTATATATTTTCAGTAGACTATTTTTTTCTCCTCCCCAATCTGTATTTGCTAAAGTTTTCAGTAGATTTGTGGATTTTTGACACTTGGATTTTAGTTCCTTTATATGTAGCAGGAAATTTAATTTACTATCAAATGTTACTCCGAGAAATTTGACGTTAGTAGTTACAGGAATCTGTTTTTTATAAAGGTATAGTTCAGGGTCGGGGTGTTTTTTGTGCATCTGACAGAAATGCACTACTTTTGTTTTTTGAGCGGAAAATTTAAATCCATTCTTTTCGGTCCATTCTTGAATTTTATTGATTTGAAGTTGTAGATGATTCTGTATTTCTATCATACAATTAGCTCTATAATAGATCACAAAGTCATCGACGTATAGAGAACATTTTGTATTCTGTAATAAGCATTCAGTGATATTGTTTATTTTTATATTAAATAGTGTAGGCGACAATACGCTTCCTTGAGGGACACCTTCTTCTTGAATAAATGTATCTGATAAATAATTTCCAATATTTACTTGGAATGTTCGGTTGCTTAGAAAGTTTGATATAAATTTGGGTAAATTTCCTCTTAAACCTAAGGAATATAGATCTTTTAAAATTCCATATTTCCATGTAGTGTCAAACGCCTTTTCTAAATCGAAAAAAACAGCTATCACATGTTCTTTCCTAACAAAAGCTTCTCTAATAAATGTTTCTAATCTAATGAGATGATCTGTTGTTGAATGATTTATTCTAAATCCACATTGAGTCTTTGATATTAAGTTATTACTTTCCAGAAAATATATTAAGCGTTTATTTACAATTTTTTCCATAATTTTACAGAAACAATTTGTGAGGGCTATTGGTCTGTAATTTATTGGATCTGTGTGATCTTTTTTCTCTTTAGGTATTGGAATGATAATTGCTTTGCTCCATTCCGTAGGAAATATATTTTGTTGCCAAAGATCATTAACAATTTTTAATAGAGTTTTCAGTGTTAACGTTGGTAGCTGTCTTATAATCTCATTATGAATTGTATCTGGGCCTGGTGCAGTATTTTTGGTTTCTTTAATACATTGCGTAAGCTCATTTATTGATATTGGGGAGTTGTAGTATTCAAATATATTTGTTTCAAAATTTATAGCTTCTTTTTCTAATTCTCTTTTTATTTTTTTAAAGGAGTCTGTATAATTTTCAGACGATGAATTTTTTGAAAAGGTCTTTCCAATTTCATTTGCAATATCTTGTGTAGTTTCTGCATAAGTGCCATCAGCCAGTTTGATTTGTTTAATTGGACTTTTTTTTGTATTTCCTTTAATTTTTCGAATCATTTTCCAAATATTAGTTATGGGTGTGTTTGAATTTATTTTGTTAATATAATTTTGCCATGCAAGCCGTTTCTGTTCTCTGATTACTTGTCGGGTTTTTGCTCGTTCAATTTTAAAGGCTTTCAAGTTTTCTGGAGATGGGTTGGTCTTGAAAATTCTAAGCTGTTTATTTCTAGTTTTAATACTATCTTTACAAATGTTTGTGAACCATGGTCTATTTTTTTTTATTTTATATGTTGTTTTAGGTATAGTCCGTTCACAAATTTGATATAATGATTTTAAAAATGTTGAATACTGTTCTTGAGCATTAGAATGTATATTTATTTGACAGAGTATTCTGTCGCATTCTAATTTGAATGTATTCCAATCTGCTCTTTTAAAGTTCCAAGTTAATGGTTGTTGAGTTGGTATTTTGGAGTTGGTAGTAAGCAGAATAGGCTGATGATCTGAACCATAATTATTTTCTAAAACACTCCAGGTAAAGTCCGTAAATAGAGTTGAATCTGCCATTGTTAAATCGAGATAAGATGGAGATAAATACGTAGAACTATAAAAAGTCGGAGTACCATCTTTAAAAATGCATATATTTCTTTCCTCTAGTAATCTTTCAATTAATTTTCCTCTTTGGTTTGTATTATGACTTCCCCATATAGGGTTATGGGCATTAAAGTCTCCCATAAGTATAATTGGAGGTGGGAGTTGTTTAATTAGATCATCTAGTTGAGAATATAGTATTGTATGATCTGGTGGAATATAAATTGAGCATATGGTTAATGGTTTTGTTAATGTAAATCTTACTGCCACAGCTTGAATGCAGGTATTTATTTTGATCCTCCTATGTAAAATATTGGATGCTATAAATATGGAAGTACCTCCGCATGCAATTTTTTTAGAATGAATTTGGTGATAAGCGGCATAGCCACGCAATTCAAATGATTCTGTGTTTAATTTTATTTCCTGTAGACAAATTACTATAGGATTTGTCTCAGTTATAATAAGTTGTAGTTCTGGAATATTGTATTTTAGTCCTCTACAGTTCCATTGTAAAATATTCTTATATTCTGAATTCATATCCAAGAGTGTATATTTGTAATATTAATTTCTTTCTTTCCTTTTTTTTTTTTATTTGGTTTTTGAAGGGTTTTTATTATAATATTACATTGAGCTTGATGTGGAGACTTGTTTGTTTTCCGATTACTGTTTTTTGAAATTGTGTCATTTTCTATTTCATTTTCTTCTATAATTTCCATGTCGTTCTCCCGTGTACTACTATCCGTTTCTTGTTGTGTCCTAGTTTCTGAATTTAAAGGTTGAGACATTGTTTCTTTTTGTATTTTTAAATCAGTTATTGAATCATCCTTTTCACATGCCTGTCCCAAAATGTCCATAGTTTTATTTCCTTTAGATTTTAAGTCCTTACCCTGATTTATTTCTTTCATGTTTTTTTTCATATAATTCTTATTTGATATGTTCTCTGGGTTAACTTTTCCTGGAAGCATTTCTTCTATATTTGATTGTGTTGAGTTTTCTTTAGTGCATATTATTTCATTTATTTCCCATTTTTTGAATGTTCCATCTTAGTCTTTGTAGTACAATTCTGGTAAAGTGGGTGTCTGGGTTTCAGCGTGTTTGACTTTCTTTATGTCTGTTTTAAGAGCTCCAGCATAATTCTTTTCACTTATTAAAGATTTTTGTGTTAGAATAAATTTCTTTGCATCTTGATAAGTTATATTTTTTTGAGCTTTTAATTTTTGTATATCCTTTTCTTCAATCCATCTTGGACACGTTTTTGAGAATGATAGATGTTTTCCTTCACAATTTACACATTTCATTTCTGCACTGCATGTTTCCAAGCTGTGTCCTTCATTTCCACAACGTGGACAGACAGCATTTCTTTTGCAGTGTTTTTTCAAGTGACCTAATTTTTGACAGTTAAAACATCTCATAGGGTTTGGTATGTAGTCTTCAATTTTGATGTTTAAGAAACCTGCTCTAATTTCCTTTGGAGGAGTTGGTTTATTAAAAGTTAAAATTATTGTGTTAGTTGCAATTTCTTTTTTATCTCTTTTTATTTTTATTCTATAAGCTGAGATAACTCCTTGATTTTTTAGTTCTTGTGTTAATTCTTCTTCCGTACAGCATTCCAACTCTTTTGATTTTATAACTCCCTTTGAGCTGTTTAGGAAGGCATGGGCTTTTGTTTCTATGGCTATTCCTGCCATACTAGTTGTTCTTAATAAATTGGTTGAGTGCGCTTTTTTTTTCGCATTCCACCAGAATCTGTCAAGATCGTAATTTCTTTACAGATTTAGGTGCTCCTGCCATCCCAGTTATGGCTTTTTCTATCACAAAGGGTGATAATTTAGTTAGTGGTTTTTCTGTTTCTTTAGATGAAATTGTAATAAATCTTGGCCATATTTCTGTATTTTCATAGTTGTTTGAATCTTCACCTCTTTTTCGTTTTGTCTCTCTGCCTTCCATGTTTTCAAGAGTTTGGGTTTGTATATACCCGCGGCTCCAGCCGCTTTTCAACGTTTTAGTAGCTAGTTTTAGTTTGTTTACTGTTTCGTTATATTTACAAAAAAATTAATAATAATTAGAATCACAAAAAAATACTTCCTAATAAGTTTCAAACTTTAAATAAGTACGTATTTTCATTAAAAATCTCAAGGACGTAAACATTGAGGTCATAACATCACCGCCATCTTGGTGCAAAAAAAATCTATGAAAATATATAAGTCTGAATATTTTTGTTCTATTCGGTGCGGAAATGCGCAGGCTACGTTTTTGTACCGAATATCGGTGATGCGAATAAAAAAAATCGTCATTACAAACACAAAATTTGATTTAACAAGGCTCATTGTTATTATAATAAACACCCTTATTATTTTTGCTGGGAAAAAGGCATCGAAGGAGTGGGGTGCTGACATGTATGTTGCCTTTCTTTCCTTCAAGGAATGTACAAAATACATTCACATTTTAATACAGAGGAGTCGGAGTCGGGGAGCCGGAGTCGGAACTACAAAAAACTGAGGAGTCGGAGTTGGAGCATTTATCTACCGACTCCGCAGCCCTGAAGTAAATAAACTTTTCGCATATGTTAGTTTTTACGAAATAAATAGATTGAAAACGACACAATGTAGCCGAAACAAAGCCATTTTCATTTTATGTTTTTTTACGGGCCAAAGCTAGAAAAAAAAGGGTGCTCAAATTTTTAGTGTGGAAATTCATAAGGTATGATATCACTTATATTTATTTTAATGTGTCAAAATATAAATTACATATAAACTAAGTTTACAAAGAAAGGGAGTATATAAAAACTTTGTTTTTATGGGTTAGTTTTTATTTGAATTTATACTAAATACAAAATGTTATTAGCAAACTTTCACATTTATGGTCACTATTTTGTAACAATTATCGTTTGGTTAGCAAGATAAGGGATCTGGCAACTGCTAAATTCTATTAGTGTTATTATTATATTCTCAGTATTTTTTTTTCAAATATGTTTTTTCAAGATTTTAGCGCAACACAGTCATACTGATTACATATAGAAGGAATTGATAGCAAGTAATCATACAAACTGGGTGGTTAATGTAATGTTTAAAAAAATTTGCACAACATTTTCTAGTCATATAATATTTAAATAATTTTCAACTACTTTTTACAGTTTGGTCATTATAAAGTATCAGTTGTGGGCCATTCAGTCTTTTATAAAAGAACAATAAAAAACATAATAAATTATGATTAAAAATATTAGCGCAAATAAAATGGACTAATTATCTCCCTTTAAATAAAATAAAGTTTCCAAATTTGATTTTATACTGATGCCCTACAAGTTATGTTTTTTAATATAACAAATGTTACTGACTAATTATTATTTCTATATAAAAATTCAAAAATTATGTTATTCATTACAAGATTTTATTATTAGAAGTATAAATTTAATTTACGTTAAACAGTTGTAAATAAATATTTCCTGCATTAATTTTTTGTCCATTTAACCTTAAGGAATTTATCTTTTTAACATTAATAATTAAAACAATTGCATAACATAATACTATTAAAAAGTCTCTTATGTTTATTAAATTACTAAAAATAAAACACAACTTTTATGTGCAATAAATACTGTTCGTAAGTTGAACAAAACGCTGAAAGTAGAGCGAATGCCTAGCAGTTGTGATTAGCAGATGATCTTCCTAAACAACTTCCTACCAGATTTTCCCGCAAATTGGCACATTTCGATGCCGATTTTTTTTTTTATGTTTGTTCTATTCGGTGTGGAAATGTTCAACTTGCTACGTTTTAAAATCGCCAATATCCCTCCACTAAAAAAAAAACATCTACATCTAAGAAAATTGCAGTAAGATCAAGCCAAACAGGTTGATAAAGTACGAATAAATGAGTCAATGAATTTGAAAGTCTTGCCTCTGTTTATAAAACTCCGCTTTTGAGTGTTTCAGTGTAGTTCTGAATATGCCCAACTATCTATCTTAATATATGCCTTAATAAAGAGATATGCATATAGCTAAATATTTTGAAATTGATTTCACTCACGATATCCATTCCATTGGTCTAATAGTTCAAGTGATGTTTGACCCCGTCCCCAAATAGCACAATTTATTGGTCCAAAATAATTTCAATGTTGGGCCAATATTAATACCTTGGCTTAATATTGGAAATATATTGGGCCAATATAGTTTAATAATAATAGTACTTGTTTAGCGCATATCCCGATGATGACAGTTCTATGCGCTGACGACAGTTACAGAATACAGATAACGAACAACAGACGAAAATGTATACATGTACACGCAAATACTTCTACTGAAATAGGTGAATCTTTGACTGCCCGGCTGTTGGGGTTCTCGTAAATGTGTTCAATTCACTGAAATGTGTCACTCTGTCATTCAGAAACATCGGCTTCAACAGTTAGTTTTCCTGATTCAGAACCAGAAAATGTGTTTTTTTTATCAATAAAAAAAGACACCTCTTAGAGGTCTCTCGCGTGTCATTCAAAATCGCTCTTCGTGCCAAGTTTGGCACGCGTACCTTAGGCTGTCGACCACTGGTCTAGAGTCTAGAGAGTCTTGTCATATAAACAGACCAACTATCTATTGGTAAAAAAAAGTCTTAGTCGTTGGTTATGTGGCTATGCGCTAGGTATAAGATGAGTAAAACCATTACAAACTTAAGAGGTGAGTATCGATTATAGCTCTAATAACAGGAGTAGTAAACTGTAGTGCATCAACTGAAGTTTGTCTGCACACAATCGCTTAGCATTCCCTCTTTGAATGGATTGGTATCTTTGAGGGTATTTGTTGGTTTAGTTCACATGTAGACACGTTTTATCTGCTGTATGGATGTATGTATGTATGTATATATGTACATATATGAACGTATGTGTTTTTATGTAAGTATGCCTCTGTCTATAAAATATATCTCCAATTCTGTCTGAATAAAACAATATTTACGATGTAATAGCTTCATACTTGTAGCAATATATTCATCCGTGTGTCTGTCCAAAAGTTTATCGTAATAAATAATAAATCTAGGTTATGCCCCTCTTGTGTAAACTAAAAATATTTCACATAGAGGAAACCATTATGAATCTCTTTTACTCGGCGACTGTTGGTAGCATCATAACCTTTGCAATCACCTGCTGGTATGGTAATACCACCACATTGAACAAACATCGGATAGACCGCCTAATAAACAAAGCCTCTCGTACTACACAGACAGAATTACCATCTCTTGCGGATATTTTCAGTTCAAGGTGCCTGTCTATGATTGATAAAATCCTTCAAGATCATGCACACCCGCTTCATGATAGTTACATAATATCTAGTCGAAGTGGTCGGCTTCTTTCAATAAGAGCAAGAAAAGAGAGATTTAGGAACTCTTTTGTTCCACTGTCAGTGAGACTCTTTCAAAAGAATCATCTTTCAGCCAGGAAATACAATGGCTCAATAGCTGACTCCTAAATAATAGGCCTACTTTTTTCCTGTATGATAAATGGTAGGATAGTGTGCGTGAATGTCTAATGTGTTTGAGTACAAATGGTTCTTTAATATTGTTTTAGCTATGCTGAAAGACGGAATTTATGTAATCAAGTCAATTTTCCATTCATTTGGATCAATAAAGCAATCTTATCTTATCTTATCTTATATAGGAGTTGTTTAGCACTTTTTACTGGAATGTAAACAATTTAACTGTAAACGGGAAATGTATTTTTGAAACGATGTTTTCTAAAAGACATATTACAGAAAAAAATGTTGGAGCGTATAAATTCTTGATCTTTAAATGAAATTAACAACCTGATTATATTTGCAAAGGTAATGTTGACAGCTTAAAAAATAAATCCATTACGTGAAAGAAATAATCTAGTTAGGGAAAAAGTACATTTATGAATGATGTATGTTAAGTTTGTTGGTAGAAGTTTTTAACAAAATTCACTTTGTTACTTTAATAATATGTCTGGAGTCTTGTAAAAAAAATATACAATTATTGTTTATCTATTTTAAATGGCATGGCAAAAACTGCCAAAAAAAAAAA
Organism: Anisus vortex; assembly: GCA_949126835.1. NCBI lineage: Eukaryota > Metazoa > Mollusca > Gastropoda > Planorbidae > Anisus > Anisus vortex. The sequence continues at coordinate 19,815,482 of OX421499.1, forward strand.
CAACAGAAATGCTAGAGTTTGCCAGGAGAAACGATACGTGGAGAGACATGATCGCCTACGCCAGCCGGCATGTGTCACCTTATGGCACCTTATGATGATTTTAAAATGTAAATGCACGTTAAACGAATGTGAGGCCTTGTATATGTGTGCATATGGGAGAATCTAATTATTTATGTGTGAACTAAGAGAGCTTATAAGTGCGAGATTGCATAACTCCTTAAAGTTAAATGTATTATGAGATTACTATTTTAGGCTATATACTATTTTCGACTGCCTTTAT